>JAOPHQ010001419.1:0-736504 GCA_030340625.1 Merluccius polli | reverse complement strand
CCTCCCTTTAATTGCCTCAGCATTAGGCCTGGGCCGATAATCAATGAATCAATGAATCGCACAATACTTTAAAATGAACTCGATAATTTTGCAGGCCTCGATATATTGCCATGTGCACACGTGTTTGTTTTACTCGTCTCGGCAAGTGTTACATGTTGGACGCACACATGCTGCATTTCTTGAATGTCTTGAACGCGGTAAACACGGAAGTAAGGCGGAAGGTGGTTTGTCGACATCATTTCAAGACGACGCCAATGATTGGTCAAATTTGCGGGAAAGTTGCGGTGATTGGTTAAAATTGCAACACCGCCCTGAATTCGCGGGGATTGGCTGAAGTTGCATTGAAGTTGCAAATCGCAACATAGTCATCCAGTCTCTTTGTCTCTGTGGGGGGCTGGGCCGCTAGCATTGGCTACACACACAGAGTGCAGCAAGTGAGCCTCGTGCGGAGCAACGCGAGGAAAAAAATGTTGATTGCAAAGCCAAATGCCACAGCCCCGGTGTGGGAATATTTCGGCCTCAAAACGAATGAGCAAGGTGAGCCCATCAACACGGATGAGCCAGTATGCGAATTTGTTCAAAAGTGGTAGCAACAAAAAAAGGCAACACAACAAACTTGCATGCCCACCTAAAGCATAACCACCCGACCCAGTTTTCCCAGCTTGGGAAAAAAACTGCACCTCGAGATGCAGACCTTTCGTCCGACAGTCAACACTCACTGAGGCGTTTGGTCGACAAAGTAAATATAAACGGAACAGCGCAAAATGGTGTGCGCTCACAGAAAGTGTAGTTCGCTACATCGCAAAAGAAATGCTGCCCTTTAATACAGTTGAAAAGCCAGCATTTAGAGAAATGCTGCAAACGTTTGACAGACAGTACGAATTGCCTGTGAGAAAATACATGTCACAAACGGCTATTCCAGAACTTTACAACAGAGTGAAAGATGACACATTAAAGGAAATCAAAGACATCGCATTTTACTCTGCCACTACAGATATGTGGTCAAGCTCAAACATGACCCCCTACATGAGCTTGACCATACACTATATAACTGCTGACTGGACCCTGCACTCCAAGTGTTTAGAGTCCAGATATGTCCCTGATAACCATACTGTGGACACCCTTGCAGAAAACCTTAAGGCAGCTTTAGCAGACTGGGGACTGGATGAGAACAAACTAGCCTGCATCACTACAGACAATGGTGCGAACATTGTGGCTGCTATAAGGAATCTTGGCTGGCCATGGCTTAATTGCTTTGGCCACAACCTCTATCTTGCTGTGTCCCATGGTCTGGACAGCGACAAAGATCGGACAGCCCGTGCCATAGGACTCTGTAGAAGTTTGGTCAACATATTTCTCATGAGCTGGATTAAGAAGAGAGACCTGAGGAAGGCACAGGGTGAGGCCAATCTCCCCCAAAACAGTCTAGTGCTGGTGAGTGATGTTTAATTCATTGATAGTTTAGTTAATATGCAACACTATATATATATATATACAGTATATATATATATATTAGAGATGGGCATAGATTAATTTCTTTAATCTAGATTAATCTATTTGTAATCATGAAATTAGTCTAGGTTAATCTAGATTAAAGTGGCTCATTAGAATGCTGTCGAAGGCGTGCATAATATGTGTGTGCTACCTAAATAATGACTTATAATACCTAAATAATGACTGAGAACAGGTCTGCGCGATTGTTGAGCGGGGGGGGGGTGCTACCGGAGGATTTCTGTTGCACGATCGTTAACCGGGGGGGGGGGGGGGGGGGGGGGGGGGGGGGGGGTGCTACCGGAGGATTTCTGTTGCGCGATTGTTGAGCAGCGGGGGGGGGGGCTACCGGGGGGTTTCAGTTCCGCGATTGTTGAGCGGGGGGGGCAATAGATTAACGGCGATAATTTTTTTATCGCCGATAAGAGTCTTTTTTTTTTGTAATTCAAGTTTTTTTATTGAATTTTTGCTTTGGTGCATGACGGTACAATGTATCACATACTGAGACATTTGTTAGTACAATTACAAATATAGTATATGCCGTAATAAAACAGAAATAAAAAAAGTAAATAGAAAAATATACTTGTATCCGTGGAATCAAGAGAAAACAAGAGCAGCTCTGGGGGCACGTTCATATTGGAGTGACTAGAATGGTTATCTATGTAACAATTGCACAGACACAACAAAACAAAAAAAACAAATAAAAACCACAGGAGCATCAGTACATTAAATCAGCCTCGGTCACATTACAGGTTTATCAGTCAGTGTGATATATGTCCAGAAACTATCCCATGCAGGTGCTTTATCCTTTTTAATGGTATTCAGCTTATTAAGCATATGTTCATATGAGGGTGTTTTTATCATGGCGTTAGCCCATTCTTTAAATCCTGGAGTTGTAGTTGTTTTCCAGTGTTTAAGAATCGTCCTTGCAGCCACTGTAATGCCGACCATGATGACAGAAAACTCTTTACCTGACAAGTTAAGTAGTTCACTTCTGTCACCTAACAGGCAAAGTCTTGGAGATACTGGCAGTTTTCTTCTGGCCCATTTGCCTAAGTACTCCAAAACAAATCTCCAAAAGGGCTGAATAGATGGGCACTGCCAAATACAGTGTAAGAAAGTGCCTGCTTCCTTCTGACATTTCCAACATAAATCGTTATTCATTACTCCCATTCTATATAATCTCAAAGGTGTAAAGTAGTACCTGTGTATTATTTTATATTGGGTGAATTTCCCTTTGGCTTCCCTTATGTACTTTCCATTGTCAGATATAATTTTCAACCATGTACTGTCCTCCATTATACATCCTAAATCTTTCTCCCATATTACTTTTAGGTTATGACATTCATAGCTTAGCAGTTGGTTGGTTTTCCTATAAAATATAGAGGCTCGTTTGCACTCCCCAGGTAGTTTGAAGTAATCCACGATGTGGTTCCCATCACTGTACTGAATCTTGGAGGTAATACAGCTCCTAATTTGAAGGAACTTCCAAAATGGTCTTTTCCCTTGAGCTTATATTTTCTCACTAAGGCTGAGTATGATATAAACACACCATCTTCAAATAGATCAGCAACGTTACATATACCACTACTATGCCACTTCTTCCAAAATACTGATGTCTTCCCAATTCTAATCATAGAGTTATACCATAAGGAGGAGTAGGATTGCTTACAATGTGACAATTTAAACATTTTATGTATTTTAGTCCATATCTCTTTAGAGTGTGCCATGATAGGATTGAGTAAATCAGACGAGCACTGGGAGAGTCTATCTATAGGTGAAAAAGGGAGTGCCAGCTTATTTTCAATAGCAACCCAGTCAAATGTATCATCTTTATTCCAGTGTCTGGTTAATTTGGCCATTTCGAAAGAGATGTAATATAATCTTGGGTCTGGCAATCCCAGTCCTCCTTTATCTCTAGGTGAACACATTTTGCTAAGCTTAATTCTGGGTCTTTTCCCCTCCCATAAAAATTCTTTAATTATTGTGTCATATCGTTTGAAAATCTGAGGGGATGTAGTTACTGGTACCATCATGAGTACATAATTGAATTGTGTGAAATCACCATTTTTATAACATTAACCTTTCCCCCATAATGGTCAGATTAATTTTTCCCCCATTTATCTAAATTAGTTTTATTTATTTGTAGTACTGGTTCAAACTTTAATGCCGCAGTTTTCTTCCACATCCTGGCTGAGCTTTATTCCCAAATATTTCATCCCTTTTGGTACCCATTTAAAACCAAAGTTTGTCATTAATGTTTGAATTTGAGTGATACCCGTAATATGCATGGATTCCGACTTTGTCCAATTAAATCTTGTACCCTGATAATTTGGAATATGATTTTAATTGCGTCCATTAAGTGGGGCGTCGAATTCAATGGGTCTTTTACCAGCATAAAAATATCATCCGCGTACAATAACAGTTTGTGCTCTTTCCCGCCTCCTTCCACCCCTTTAATATTTGCATTGGCTCTAATAGAAATAGCAAGTGGTTCCAATACAATATTAAACAATAATGGGGATAAAGAGCAACCCTGACGAGTTCCTCTGGTAAGGTTGAATAGAGGTGATATTATCCCATTAGTTATCACAGCTGCCTTTGGGTTTTTATACAAGGTTTTAATCCAATTAATAAATGATTGTCCAAATCCAAATGTGATAAGGCTGCAAGCAAGAATTCCCATTGAACCCGGTCGAATGCCTTCTCAGCATCAAGTGAGAGGCCGACGACCGGGTCCTTTCCTGTCCCGTTGGACCATATCAAGTGTAAAAGTCTTCTCATATTGTCTGTAGATGACCTATTCTTCATAAATCCTACTTGGTCAGGGTGTATGATGCTTGGTAATGCACTTTCCAGACGTAAGCCAAGATCTTGGTTAAGATTTTACAATCAAGGGTTTATCAAACTCAAAGGTCTATAATTGGCAGGGTCTGTTGGGTCTCTATCTTTTTTAGGGTATAACGTATATCAAGGCATTGTAAAAGGTTGGAGGGAGGAGAACCTAATGCGAAAGCTTCATTATATACCCTCTTTTAATTATTGGAGCAAAGATATCTATATATTGTTTATAATATTCGACCGGGAATTCCATCCATACCAGGTGATTTACCTGCTTTCATACATGAAACAGCCTTCCTAATTTCTTCTCTGATATGGGGCGTCCAGCCCTTTCACATCTGATCAGTTGACAATTTAGCATTTTTAAGTTAGTAAAAGAAGTCTGTCAATTCGTCCTGTTGGGGATTAATTGTCGGATGTGTAATAATTCTTTGTAAAACTGTTGTAAAACCTCATTTATTTCCTTTGTTGAGGAGACTATACTATTGCCTTTCTTAATAGCTGGTATCACATTATATGAGTCTTGTTTTTTTAGTTGCCTGGCCAGTAACTTGCCTGTTTTCTCTCCTCCTTCATAGAACGTTGTCCCAAGCCTAAATAAAGCATATTCAACTTTTTATTGTAGATTTCCTGCAACTGGAACTTGAGCTTACATACAGTATATCTTGATATAACTTATCCGAAAATTGTTTTGATAGTTCCATTTCCTGATTTTTGATCGCAGTTTCCAATTCCTTGATCGTTTTTATATTCTCTTTTTTCTTTTTAGATGAATGTGCTATCATTTTCCCTCTAACATAAGCCTTAGATGCTTCCCATTCCATTGCTCTTGTATTAGTACTGCCAGCATTAATTTCGAAGAAGGATTTAATATCCTCCTTCAACAGTTTTTAAAGTTCTCATCTTGAAGTAACGACGTGTTCATACGCCATCTACCTTTTTTCTCTTGATCAGTATTTATAATCAATGCCAAGCTCTATTGGCGCGTGGTCAGAGAGGGCCATTGCATTTATTTTACACTTCAAACTTGTTTTATAATGGTGTTTGAAATCAAAAACATATCGATCCAAGAGTAAGGACTTTCGGCAGTGTGAATAGAAAGTATATTCCCTACCAGTAGGGATTTATTAATCGCCAATATCAAACCAGGCCCAAGTCCTCGTTTATCATATGTAATTACAGCTCTGTCCTTAGGCATTACCGGGGCACTAAATTTTGCTTTTATCACACAGGCATCCAAGGACTTGGTTAAAGTCTCCTGCCAATATTATATGACTCCTCCATCTCCCCCAGTGTCTTATTCACATTGAGAAAAAAGTGTGGATCACCTTTATTTGGTGTGTAAATATAGCACAGTATCATCTTAGACCCATTAATCATGCTAGTATACACACCATTCTGCCTTCGTTATCCTTGATCTCTTGAAGTAAATAAAACTTAAATTTTTATTTATCAATTTATCATCATTATTTATCAATATGATTACTCCATTCTGCTTACTGAGATGGAGCTATGAAAAATATGTCCAACCCCAGCTCCGTTTCAATTTCAGTGCTTCGCCTTCTTTAAAGTGCGTTTCCTGAAGGAAAGCTATGTCTGTGTTATTATGCTTCAGATAAGTCAATACCTTCCCTCTCTTAACGGGATTCCCACAACCATTTATATTCAGCTAATACATTGAACGTGG
Source organism: Merluccius polli (assembly GCA_030340625.1). Classification (NCBI taxonomy): domain Eukaryota; kingdom Metazoa; phylum Chordata; class Actinopteri; order Gadiformes; family Merlucciidae; genus Merluccius; species Merluccius polli. Next base: position 730,485 of record JAOPHQ010001419.1, on the reverse strand, counting down.
TGCCTAGCCATATTTAAGTATGAATAATCTGTTGGAAACTCAGTTTTAGGCCAGCAATAATTATGTCCCCCATGCTTCTCTTGCTTCCTTTAGTTGCCATGTCTCGTTTGATTCATTTGTACCTTTATCTGTCAGCACCAAGCGCAACTTAACCAACATCTTATGTGTAACAATGTCAACCTTAACATTTTTAACAGTAAACCAGAACAAAAAAACCTTAACTTAGGAAGGGCGCCACCTAACACCTGGGGCCTCTGGCTTTACTCCAGCCATAAAAAACAAAACAAAAAACAAAAGAAACCTAACCTTTTGGTCCGTGGGGTATGTACACCTAGCCAGTAGAGACTCACTCTCCGGCTTCGTTGCTCAGGCAGTGGCAATAACAAGCTCACCCACCCACCTCTGTGTCCACATTGTCCACTTTTAAAATCAGCCTCTTTTTTCTTTGCCAGCGTTTCAGTGAACACATCTGAACACTCGGAGAGTTTCATGTCATTGAAAATAATGTTTAATGCCTTCTAGAGAGGATTTGCAGGTAGGTACCATGACTGCCATTGAAAGGGGGGGGGAGCTGCTACGCTAACAACCGAAAACTCTCAAACAGAAGCATTTGTCAAAATGTCACTCTTTAACCATTGTATTTCATGGTAAACGATCCGAAAACAAGGTTTAGTGTCAAAAATACCGAACTTATCCTTTAAAAGAGCCAGAAGGATGTGGGAGAAGGTACAGTGGTGAGAGCTGCAGCACAGCTGCTGCTAGAGGAAATGAGGATGAACCTCCTGCACCCACAAAGAAGAAGAGGCTGAGCGACCTCTTCAAAACATAAGAGCTGCACCCTCCCAGGCTGCAGTTCCAAAAAGAGTGCAGGCTGATGCAGAGCTGACCAAGTTCCTCCAGGAAGATACACTTGATGCCTCTTCTGATCCCTTAATGTGGTGGCATGACAATCAAAGAAGATACCCTTTGATGGCCAAGTTGGCACAAAAATACATGTGCATATGTGCAACCAAGCACCAGCTCGGAGGAGAATGTTTAGCACAGCTGGCAACATTGCTACTCCCAGAGAGATCCTGCCTTAAGCCACACAAGGTTCAATATGTTGGTTTTCCTTGCTCGGAATCTGCCAAACTAAAGTAGCTACAGATTTGCATATGGCCTGTTAAGACATCTGCTTATATGGGAAGTGTTTGTGTTGTTACTCTGCACTTTTTGTTTACAAAGGTCCTAAACTGGACTTGGTAGTGTTACCTGTTAAGGAATGTACAACTCTATACCTCTGTGGCCTAAATGTTCAATATAAGTGCAATTTTGTTTTGTCGAGACTTGTGTTGAGAATAAATATTAACATATGTATCAGCAGGCTGTAATATCTACACATAGCCACAAAGGAGTAGAAATAAATATACAAGTTGTATTAACTGCACCTCAACACTAGGTGGCGGCATACATAATAACACTGGGGGCGGGGCGCTCACGCTAGCCATTATGCGTCATAGAGGCCGCGCCTGCCCGGTTACTACCAGGCAACACATCCGGTGGGGGAGGGCAGAAACCCAGAGGCAGCGCATCCGGACAGATGCAAAGCTAAGGAGCTCTCCATGCGCATGACTATACAATACCCCTCCATTGTTACGTAGATTAATATAACTAAAGGCTAAACAAATAAAGTGAGTTAAAGCGTTCCTGTGTCGGGGCCTCCTTCCTCAATGAACACACCACACTTGATAAGCCATTTTATTTATTGTTTTGGGTTGTGGTGTGGTTTTATATTTGAGTGCTGGTTTTCTTAACCGGAGACGGGGTCTAGTTTTATTGTGTTTGGTTGTGATTTTTATTCAAGTGCAATTTTTGCTAAGAGACAGTCCATTTATTTTGTTTGTTTTTTGTTTGTTTTATTTATTTAGGATATTTAAACGTTCTTGAAATTACAATTGCAATGGTAAAAAACACTGACAAAAAAAAGTTTATGTTATTTGAAAGGGGTGTGCATTATTATGTGACGAATGGATAACCGCACATATGAATCAACAGACTGTAATATCCTCACATAGCTACTAAGAGCTATAAATATAAATATAAGTTGTATTAACCGCACCTGGGTCACCAGATGGCGGCACACAATAATACACTGGGGGCGGGCGCTCAACACTAGCCAATCAGAGCATATTTATGCGTCATAGAGGCCACGCCTGCCCAGGATACTACCAAACAACACATGTGGGGGAAAGCCAGCAAACCCTACATGGCAGCGTATCGGACAGATACTACAGCTAGGGTCGCGTCCACGCGCGTTGAATTTTATCAATACCCCTCCATTTGTATTCGTAGATTAATATAACTAAGTTAAACAAATAAAGTGAGTTAAAGCGATCCTGTGTCGGCAGCCTTGCTTCCTCAAAGAACATCACAATGATGATATATTATCATGTTGACCAGATAATATTGTTTATCGGCAATAATTTGTGGGACAGTAAATCGTCCAGCAAATACTTGTATCAACTTCCCAGGCCTACTCAGGCAGTTGACACTTCTGAAGTGAGGGCAAAGATCTTCTCAAGCTGGATCTGAGAAACACCTATCACTTCTGGGCCTTGGGTCTATGAGTAGGTAAGACAGCGTTTAATACCCCTTGTGGACCACTAATGAGTAGCTTGTCGATGCCTTTTGGACTACTAATTGCCCCAGCTGTCTTCAGGCCTTGGTCAATGACGGCGCGGTGGGACATGGTTAAAATCTTTATGTCTTTGGTGTACCTGGAAGACATCCTGATTTTTTTTCCCCGGATGAGAGAACACACTTCCAGCATGTGCGGTCAGGCTCCTGCAGTGTCTCCCTCAACCACAAGTTGTTCGTGAAGGCTGAAAAATGTGAGTTTCATGTGACTTCGGTCTCCTTCCTGGGTTTCATCGTTACCACATCCAGATGGACCCAGAGAAGGTTAGTGCTGTAGCCGAGTGGCCTACCCCTACCAATCGCAAGATGGTGCAGCGTTTTCTAGGGTTTGTAAACTTTTACAGAAAGTTTATTAGAAACTTTAGCACTGTCGCAGCACCCTTGCATGCATTAAACCTCTCCTCATGCTAAGTTTCTGTGGTCCCCCCCAGGCTGAGTCTGCCTTTCAACAGCTAAAGGACAGGTTTACTTCGGCTCCAGTTCTCGCCCTTCCCAGACTGTCATCTCTAGTGCATTGTGGAAGTGGACGCCATTGGCTGGAGGGAGCTGAGCAGCCGTTTCTGGTGTGGACTGATCATAAGAAATCTGGAGTACATCAGAGCAGCGAAGCGCCTCAACTCCAGGCAAGCTAGGTGGGCACTGTTCTTCAACAGATTCAACATCACCCTATCGTACCGCCCTGGTTCTAAGAATACCAAACCTGACGCTCTTTCCAGGATGTTTGATCGTGACCCCAGCCCTAGAACTCCACTCCACTATTCTCCTGTCCTCCCTGTGTGGTGGGAGCTGTCACATGGGCTATTTAAAAGAGAGTGAAGGAAGCCTCTGTCAACACACCCCTGCCCCGGCAGGGTGTCCACAAAATCGTCTCTTTGTGCCTGTCTACTTGCGTCCACAGGTGTTCCACTGGGCTCACACCTCACGAGTCGCCTGCCATCCGGGAATGGCTCGGACCATTTTTATAATCAAGCAGCGCTATCTGGTGGTCGGCGATGGAGAAGGAGGTGGGGGAACACGTGGCTGCCTGTCCTGTCTGTGCGAGGAACAACGTCTCCCGGCATCCTCCAGCGGGTCTTTTGCAAACCACTCCCGGTGCCCCATCGTCCCTGGTCTGACATCTTGTTGGATTTGTCACAGGTTTGCCTCCATCTGATGGTAACACCACCATCCTCACCATTGTTGACAGATTCTCCAAGATGGTGCACTTTGTGCCTCCCTAAGCTGCCCTCTGCCAAAGAAACGGCAGAGGTGCTGTTGTATCACGTCTGTCGTCTCCATGGTTTCCCCAAGGACGTGGTGTCGGATCGCGGTCCGCAGTTCGTGTCTCAGTTCTGGAAGGCCTTCTGCACCCTCATAGGAGCCACTGTCAGCCTGTCCTCTGGTCCACTCTCAGTCTAATGGACAGACTGAGAGACTCAATCAGGAGCTGGAGACGGGTCTTCGTTGCCTCGTCTCCCAGAACCAGGCATCATGGAGCAAGCACCTCATTTGGGTGGAGTATGCGCACAACACACTCCCCAGTTTTCTCTTCTGGTCTTTCTCCATTCCAGTGTGCATACCGGTACCAGCCTCCATTGTTCCCAGAGTCTGAGGTGGAGATGGGGGTACCTTCTGCCCAAGCTCGTTGCTGCAGGAAGATCTGGAGTGGGGCCCATCACATACTGCTCGGAGCAAGAAAGCAGCAGATCGGCGCCGGACGGCAGCTCCTTCATATCAACCAGGAGGTCAGGTTTGGCTGTCGACTAGGAACCTGCCCCTGAGAGTGGAGAGCCATAAGCTGGCCCCTCGGTTTGTGGGAACCTTCCCCGTCTCCAAGGTCATCAACCCTGCTGCAGTTCGCCTTCGGCTCCCCAGGTCCATGAGGGGTCCATCCCACATTTCACGTCAGCCAACTGAAACCAGCTAAATGGAGTCCTCTGGTCCCAGCCTACAGACCCCCACCACATTGAAGGGGGCCTTGTTTACACGGTTAAATGGCTGCTGGCAATTTGGAAGAGGGGCCGGAGATATCAGTTCTTGGTGGACTGGGAGGGTTACGGCCCCGAGGAGTGGTCATGGGTGCCGGCCAGTTACATTGTCGACCCGACCCTCATCCAAGACTTCCACCGACGCCATCCGGATCTTCCTGGGACGTCCGGTGCCGTCCCTTGAGGGGGGGGGGGGTACTGTTACAGTCAGCCCCTCCTCCACCTGCTCCAGTCTCCCAGTTTTCCCCGTGGTGGCCCTGCCCCGAATCACACAGCTGTGTCTCATCACCTCATTTGCTCTGTATTTAAACCCTTTGTCCCTTTCCCCAGTGCCAGATTGTTAGTGTACCATGCCGTCCTACTTTCCAGCATTTTTACAGTGTGCTTTTTGGTTTTGACCCTTGTTTTTTGGACTCTGCTTTTGCCTTACCCCTTTGGATTGTTTGCCTGCTTTACCTGACTGAACTCCCATCGTACTGAACCCTGCCTGTGATTAAAAACTGGCTACCTCCTGTATCTGCCTCCAGAGTGCTGCATTTGAGTCCTGTATCCGTGCTGCGTAACATGATGTCCAAGAAAGATAGATAGATTGATAGTTTATTAATCCCATAGGGAATTTTTTGGCGTCCAGTAGCATTTACATATACTGTATACACACACATATATCACACACGTAGAAGGAACATAGAACAGGTACATAAAATAAAATTAAATGAAAAGTAAGGAGTACGGTGCGTGTGCGGTGTTGAGAGAATTAAAACAAAAGTAAACAGTAAACAGTGCAATGACAGTATTGTCTGTTGCTATTATGATTGAATATATATATTGTATTTTATTAGCCTTTATTTATACAGGTAAATCTCATTGAGACCCAGGGTCTCATTTACAAGAGAGACCTGTTCTGGGTAGGCAGCAGCAAAACACAAAGTTACAGACTAACTGAACGTACAGGAGACATAACACAGAACGCAAACATTAAAATAGTGTAGTGCTAACTACAAAGTGCAAGAAGATATGACTGGTTAAGTACATGTGCAGACCCCCACAGACTGTCTCATCAGCCTTCCTATAAGCAATTTGAAATCCCCTAAGGGAATAAAGCTGGACAGCTTCAGCCTCTGCTGCAGCATGTTCCAGGTGGCAGGCGCGGCATAGGAGAACGCCTTCTTGCCAAGTTCCGTACGGACTGACGGGATGGAAAACGAGATGAAGTCGAGGGACCGGAGGCTGCGATGGGACTGTCTCCGTATCAAATATGTGGACAAATAGGAGGGGAGCAGTCCGATGATGGATTTATAGATAAATAGATACCAGTGAGTGGTTCTGCGCATGGAAAGTGAAGACCAGTTTGTAAGAGAGTACAATGTACAGTGATGAGTAAGGGGTTTACAACCAGTTATGAATCTCAAGGCCCCATGATAACGGCATCCAGCAGTTGCAGGGAGTGAGCAGAGGCATTCATATATACAACATCACCATAATCCAGGAGTGGCAAGAAAGTGGCCGCAACAATACGTTTTCTGGTTTTAAAAGAAAAACAGGCTCTATTTCTGAAGAAAAACCCCAGTTTTAACTTCAGTTTCTTCAGTAACTGGTCAACATGACATTTAAAAGAGAGGTTATCATCCACAGTGATGCCTAGATATTTGTAAGTGGTCACAGACTCAATGGGGGTACCCTGAGCAGACATTATACAGGTAGAACAGCAGGCACCTTCTTTTTGTTTGAAAAGAACATAACCTTAGTTTTACCTGCATTTAAAACTAGCCTGAGTTGAGACAATTGCGCCTGAATAGTGTCAAATGCAGACTGCAGATCTATGAGCACCTGGGCAACAGAAGATGCACAACAATAAACAATGGTGTCCATCAGCATAAAGATGTACAGATGCATTAATATTATGACCCCACCTCATTCATATAGATAGTAAAGAGAGTGGGTCCTAAAACCGACCCTTGCGGCACACCATTTACAGTGTTAAGGAACCCGGAGCAAAGGCCGTCGGACTGCACACACTGCTTACGGTTTGAAAGATAATTAAAAAAACCAGCCAACTGCATGATCAGACATTCCAATGGTGGACAGCCGCTGACATAATATACTGTGATCGACTGTGTCAAATGCCTTAGAGAGATCGATAAAAAGAGCAGCGCAATATTTCTTGGCATCCATAGCTTCCAACATATCATTTATCACCTTAGTGGCAGCAGTTGCAGTACTATGCTGCTTCCTAAAACCAGATTGAAAAGGAGATAAAATGTTGTTTAGGCTCAGATAATCCTTAACCTGGTCTTTCACCAGCCTTTCAAGAACTTTTGCTAAAATAGAAAGCTTAGAGATTGGGTCTGTAATTATTCAATAAAGTGCGGTCACCCCCTTTCAAGAGAGGGATCACATAGGCGGTTTTCACACAATCAGGAATAACATTGCACTGAATAGAAAGATTAAAGATGTGAGATACCGGCAGAGCTATAATCTGCGCGGCCAGACGTAAGAAGTAGGGGGGGAGGCTATCAGGACCTGCTGATTTTCGAGGATCTAGGTCTTTTTAAGGCCGTAAGAACCTCTTTAACTGAGAAGGGGTAAAAGAGAAAGAGAGATCCTTGTTGCCCGAGGTTGAGCTGACGGGGGGACAGAGTGGGTGAGTTACCATCACAAGATGAATCAAACAAGGAGCTTGAGGGCTATAAAAATGTTTGTTAAAACAGTTTAGCATCTCAGATTTGTCTGAAATAGGGGTGGAGTCAACAACAATATTGGGGGGGCAACTCTGAGGAGCAGGTATTGGCTGAAAGAGATTTTATAGTATGCCAAAATTTCCTAGGGTCGTTTAAGTTGTCTGTGGTCTGTGATAAATAGTATTCTCATTTGGCTTCCCTAATAGCACTAGTGCAGCTGTTACGTGCTTGCCGAAAAAGTAACCAGTCGGCCTCAAGCCCAGACTTCCTAGCATTGGCCCAGAGCAGATTTCTCTTGTGCAAGAGATCCGTCAGTTCAGCAGTGAACCAGGGGCTCTCTCGTCCCTTCACCCTGAACCGACGAAGAGGAGCATGTTTATCCATAAAATAACTAAAACTGTCATAAAAATATTCCCATGCAAGATTTAAATCATCAATAAGTAAAATACGATCCCAGTTAATATGAGAAATTTCATGAAGAAAAGCTTGTTCAACAAAGTGCTTAAGGGTTCTTTTAAGAACAATACAAGGCTTGGTGCGAGGGATTTTAGTGTCCCTAACAGCACCGATCACACAGTGGTCACTTAGATCATTGGCAAAAACTGCTGTAGCAGAAAATGTATGTGGCCTTCTTGGTAATTAAAAGATCAATAAGAGAAGATTTGGTTGGGCATTTGGGGTTAAGACGCGTGGGGCTTTCAATGATTTGCGTAAGGTTAAGAGCCAAGCACTGGGCCTTAAAAGGATCAGACACTGGTGAAGACCAGTCCCAATTAAAATCACCCACCACAACAATTTCTTTGAATTTCAGTTTTGATAACATCTGCATTAAAGAGGATAAGGTCTCTGCAGTGGCAGAGGGGGGCCTATAGCAACCAACAATAGTTAGGTGATGACCACCAGACAAAGCAATACTTAAAGCTAAGATTTCAAACTGATTACTAATAGAATTAGCAAGCAAGACTTGTGCAGCAAAACTGGATCTGACATAAATTGCCACTCCACCGGCCTTTTTAGGACGATCAGAGCGAAAAATATTAAAACCCTCAATTGCTACATCTTTGTCCAAAACAGATTTAGAAAGCCAGGTCTCAGAAATGACAATTACATCTGCATCGGTTGACTCGACCCAAATTTTCAGCATATCCAATTTCATATTAGAAAGCAGACTGCGAGCGTTTACATGTATGATATGCAGACCAGACATATTCTTAAAATCTGATGGCGTGATACATGTAACTGGGGGACCAGGATTGGGATGAATACCAGATAGCAGAAGGAGCATGATTACTAGACATTTCCGCTTAATGCTCAGACCACTAGAACCATTACAGGAATTAATAGAATTAGGCCTGCCTCGTATGGCACCTGTGTGGTTCCACAAGGAGAACGCATTGGGGAAACAGCAAACATCCAAACCGCCCAGACAAGAGAGAAAATCGGGTCGAGCAATGTTTACGTGCAGTAGCCAATCAGCTGGCTCAGGTCCAAGTGAGGAAGTTGCACCACTTGTGATGGTCAGCTGCAGGCAAAAAGAGTCTGAATTCCCAACCACAGGGCCGCCAAGATGCCAGGCCATGGCGAGGCAAAGAACGAGGGGCAAAATCACCATGACAGCAGCTAAGGGGCAGGTCAGATGACAAAAGTGCGGAGCGGTAAAAGCTCCGGCGTTAGCTCAGCCGGTGTGGACCGGGAACGGGGAGACCAGCAGCCCCCGGCGTCCAGCCCAGCAGCCCACGGTATCAGCAGCGGCGGCTCGCGGCGCTCGGCCCCCCCGGATCCTGACGTCAGCGGCGGCGGCTCGCGGTGTTCGGCTCCTCGGGTTCCGGTGCCAGCAGCGGCGGCCCGCAGTCCGGCCCCTCGGGTCCCGGTGTCTGCGGCGGCGGCTCGCGGTGTTCGGCTCCTCGGGTCCCGATCTGCTGTCGGTGTCCAATTCTAGCCAAGGCCGCATACGCATACGCTCCACTTATGCTGAGAAGTTCAATTCTCTCTCTTCGCCTTTTGTGATGTGTTGAACATGTCTAAAGTTTAGACATATAAACAAATTAACATTATTAATTTATTTTCGATATTGTGGTATTTTCTCCACTTCTCATATTTGAAAGTGTTTTTTTAAAGCATTAATTTAACTACATAATTGTTGTATTGTATTAGTGTTAATTTTATCAGCCATTTTTAAATTTAGTCTCAGTTTTAGTCCAGTTTCAATTGCCCTTGTTAGTTTTTATCACATTTAGTCAACCTCATCCTGTTTTTATTTATTCAAGTTTTAGTCGACTATAAGTCGAGCATTTTAGTCTTTATCTTAGTCCAAGAAAACATAATTTTATTCGTCTAGTTTTAGTCAACAAAAACTGTCAACATTTTAGTCTAGTTTTAGTCAGGACAATTATTTTACCCTTTTACTTTTTTTGTCAGCAGATAATATAGAACATTTCCATCTAATCAAAGATTATTTACTAAAAGTAAGTCTTTGAGACGGGTTTCTCAAGCCAGGTGGCGCATTAGACCAGGGGCTCATCTCCTGTTTCCAAAATGCATCACAAACTGCTTGAGAAAGCGCTATCATTTTGTGACGCGAGCCGTTGCTGAACCGCGTCAATTTAAACAGAGCAGACCGACCGGGCAGGAAGTGAAATAGTAAAAGCCATAGAGCATCCGGTCAATTTTCAAAATAAAAACACCCTCCCAATCGAACACGGCCACAAATCGTTGTTGTTTATAACTGACTTTGTCTATAGGCTACAGCACAACACATTAGGACATAACAACAATAAACACTAAATTGTTGTTAAAAACAAAAAGACGGACGATGGTAAAGAGAGAAGAGGCCGGTACAACGAAGGAGGTTTCACCTATGTGTCTGGATTTATTTAACAATTTAGTAGAATTACAAAGTACACCATCTGATCAAAATGAGCACAGAGTGTGAGTGGCACTTAGCCGTTTGGTACCAAAAGTTCAAAAAAAGAACTGAGACACCTCTGCATAGAGCCTGTCTCCGGAAAAGCGCGCGGAGGGGGGGACAGGGCCTTCTTCTTATAGCCAGGGGTCCACCCAGCCAGATTCAAGCCCCCCTCCCCCGGCTGGTTTCTGTCATGAGATGTATGTTCCCCATTGGCCCTCCAGAGAGTGGCCGTGGGAGTAGTTCCTTATGGCGAGGGTGCCGTTATCTTAAGCGCCGTCATGTCTCAGTTCTTGGTTTCTCGGGGTGATATAGAGTTCAGTGACAGTCTGGCCTCGGTCCTGGGTTTTCCAGGATGATGTATAGGTCAGTGACAGTTCTCAGTTCATTGTTTAGCTTTCGGATCCATAGTCTGGGTCATTCGGGACAGTTAGTTTGTACACATTGTGTGCACAGTTTAGGTTGGCAACCAACAGCCTTTCAGGGGTCAGGGGTCAATCAGCAATGAACATCTGTTCACTTTGGGAGTACAGTCTGGGTTGTCAAAACAGCAGAGTACAGTCTGGGTCGTCAGAACAACAACCTGTCAGGGGGTCAATTTTTCAACAACAAAATACATAGACGCAATACAAGACGCGTGGTCTTGTAGTTCTTGCGTGATCCCGCGAATCCAGCCGCCTCGCAGCGCGTAATCGGGCAGAGGACGCAGCCGTTCCGCGGTGCAGCGGCCCTTACCTTCCTTGGTGGAAATCCGGTATAGACCCAGCTCCCAACCCAACTTTAAAAATAGACTAACGGCGATATTTTTTTTTATCGCTCAATAATAGTCTCGCTTTATCGCAGCACGTTAACGCCGATAACGGCCCACCACTAATAATAACATAATATAATTTTCGTCTCGTCTTTGTTCGTGAACTAAAATGTCCATAGATTTTAGCCCAGTCTTTATTTAATGAACTACATTTCGTCTCGTCTTTATTAATCCACGAAAATGCATACTGATTTAGTCCCAGTTATTGTTTATTAATGGGGGTTTCAGTCTCGTCTAGTCTAGTTTTCGTCCGGTGCAAAAATGTGCGTTGACGAACATATTTTCGTTTAGTTTTCGTTAACGAAATTGACACTATTAACAACACAGCAAGATTACATACTTTTGATAGTTTGTGTAGTCTACTATTCTATTTGCCTCCAGTTGTTGCCTTGGTTTGCCTCCAGTTAATGCTGTGATATAATCATGACGTTGACTGAAAAAGAGTCTATAGAGCAAGTAGAAGCGGTTGAAGAACTGGGGGGAGTTGAGGAACCAGGGGAAGTCATTAAAAATTGTTTCCAACCATGTTTACCGGCCTAGGGAGACTTTGCTGTAGAACTAACACAGTATGCAAAATACTGTAAGTTCTATAGAGCTATGGTTATTGTAAATAGAGCAAACGGCTATATCTTGAGAGGGAGATGAGGAACCAGGGGAAGTCGTTAAAAATACCTGGCCTAGGGCGGCTAGAAGGTGATTATCAAATCCACCTTAAAAGTGATTCTGAAAGGAAGAGTTGACGAGAATGGAGGAGATTATATTGAAAATGGAAAAACAGAGATTGGTGTGCAGGAATGGTGGTGGTCCCAAAACCAAATGGAAAAATCTGAATCCGTGTCGACCTTCCCAAACTCAAGGAGGGAGTATGCAGAGAGACATATTACCCTCAGTAGACCAGTCATTAGCTCAGTTGAATGGTGCAAGGGTCTTCACAAAGTTAGATGCACAGGAGCGTAGGGAACTCACAAACTTTGTCACACATTTTGGGCGGTTCTATTTCAGTGTCTTGCCCTTTGGCATCAACTAGGGTCCGGACCACTTCCAGAGACGCATGTCTCAGCTGTTGATGGACTAAGTGGGGTAATATGCAATGCAGACGATGTTCTTATCTGTTGAGAAAACAATGCATAGCACGACGAGAGGCTCACATTGGTACTTATGCAAAACCAGCAGGCCGGTCTAACACTGAACGAAAAGTGTACCTTTGCACAGCCTGAGGTTCTGTTAGTGGGACATAAAGTCAGCGCAGCAGGCATAGGCCCTGGCCCAGAGAAAATAAGAGCCATCACAGACATGCGATGGCCAGAACACAGCAGAGGTTAGGCAATTCTTGGGCATGGTTACATATGTTGCAAAGTTTCTGCCTCATTTCACTGACACCACCAAAGTGAATTACACTTGAACGGTGACTTGCTGATGAAAGGGCAATGCATTGTTATCCCAGAGACATTACAAAGTGAAATGCTGACCAGACTGCATGAGGGACACAGGGGGATAACCAAATGCAGACTGAGGGTCCAACAGTCTGTTCGGTGGCTAGGTGGCTAAGTGCTCAGATCACCAAACAGGTGGTGCAAAGTGAGGTATGTGCAAAACATCAGCCACAGCCAGAATGAAAAAAAATGTTTTTTTCTTTTCAAGAGCAATGGAGGGAGTGCTGGCTCCAGTTTGATCAGGAAACCAGTATGTGGTGCTCCGCCTGTAAAGCCAATAGCACGGGGAAAAGGGCTGAACATGCTGGAGGACGACATAGAAGAGAAAGATGAAGAGGTGCTGCTAGTGCAGTAATATAAAAAAAATGGTGTGGTGTGAAGCAGGGCATGAACAGGCAGCGCCTGCAAGCAAGGAGATGGGACTGCTCAATGGGATTGACGCAGCTGTAAGAGGTGAGCATAATGGGCAAACTGGATTTTTGTAGGACGGGTCTTTTTGTCACACTCGGTGTCAGCTCATCAAGGAAATAAACTGTTGTTTGCATGTCAGTGTCCTGTGTCCTTCCCGAACGCAAACAAGTAGCAATTTTGCTACAGTGGTATCCCAGATGGAACATCGTAGAAGGATATCAACAGGACCATGGTGACAGGGGAGTCCCTGCTGGCCAAAGCTCTTAGGAGGATCGTGACCCAGGAGAGCCAGGTCCAAGCCCACCGTCAGCAGACCCAAGCGATGCTGGCCCTTGCTACTCACCATGCAGACAGGCGTTTGCGTGATCCTGCAAAAGCTATGAGGGGCCGTATAGGCCATAATTCAAACTTACCTCTCACACACATTACTGAAAATTAAACCTCTCACACTCACTACTGAAAACCTCTCACACACACTACTGAAAACCTCTCACACACACTACTGAAAACCTCTCACACACACTACTGAAAATTAAACCTCTCACACACACTACTGAAAACCTCTCTCACACACACTACTGAAAACCTCTCACACATACTACTGAACACCTCTCACACACACTACTGAAAACCTCTCACACACACTACTGAAAATTAGACCTCTCACACACACTACTGAAAACCTCTCACACACACTACTGAAAACCTCTCACACATACTACTGAAAACCTCTCACACATACTACTGAACACCTCTCACACACACTACTGAAAACCTCTCACACACACTACTGAAAACCTCTCACACATGCAACTGAAAATTAAACCTCTCACACACACTATTGAAAACCTCTCACACACGCTACTGAAAATTAAACCTCTCACACACACTACTGAAAACCTTCCTCTGTGCTAGCCATTTATGCAGAAATGCAGATAATTCAGAAGTGTTCACAGACTGTAAATTAAATATTATATTATAACTGTTTTCTAATATAGTCTTCTAAGCCCTTCTAAATCATAAGGAATAATAATTAATTATAATATAAATCATCAAAACCATTGATAAAAGTATATACTGACACATAAATATTTGTATTATTTTATTATCTATTGCATATATAAACACACACATACAGAATCCCATTCACAAATATATACAAGTTTTAACAATACTTTGCTACACTTTTCTTGTTGAAGTTATTTATTTAGTTAAATTGATTATTGATGTTTTTTCTTTAAGTGCTTTTTTTTTTACATGACATACATTGCACATACTGTACCCCTGAAATCTTATATTATTTGATAGAGGCGATTGGTCTACAGATCAAATACGCTTGTGACGTAAGGTAGCATTTTCTGATAGGGTAGCATGATTTGATAGACTCTGCTATCGAGTCGCACTACGGTAGCAAAATTAGTAAATGACGGAAGTGCACTATTAAGTTGATACCTACTCATCTAGGTTTGTGTAAATGACACTTTACACGTGTTGAAAGATGTGTGACACATGACAGGATCCGTTTTGTGGCTTTTACTTGCGAACGTAACTCATTACATGCAACTTGGGTCAGGCCCGTCATTCAGTATTTCCTTCAGACTACGCGCATGCGCAGTGTGCCTTTTCAGGTGATGTACCGATCTGAACATTTGGAGAATAACATAAGATAACAATACAAATGTTCTACATCTCCTTTCCTTAGCTTATGGCTTGTGGTAAACAATAAACAAACCTGTTCTAATACATGTGTATTAACAAAGGTTAACAAATGATTACAATGCCATTTTCACAGACCTGAATTAATTCCAAACTCTAACTTAATCACAGGGAAGGTCAATAATACTGTTGGCATGTCACATGTTACAAAATCAAATCAAAATCAAAATCACAAGTCAGTGTTGTAACTTTTTTTTTTTTCTCTTTCAAACACAGTCTCTTAAGCCTATAGTGCTTACTGCACATACTTAGGATTTGGCTTGCAAGCCCTCCCAGAGCGTGTAATGTAGATATCGTTTGCTGTCCCATGGGAGGATTGGACTGGGTCTTGGTTCATGGTTTGTGTGTGGTTGAGTGTTTGTTCATCTGTGTTTTGTACTGGTGTGTATGTACGCTGGTCAGGGTGTGACGTAGGCGACTGAACTGCAGGAGTGGAGTCATGGGGGTCTCTTTGTTGTGGTGGAGGTTCAGGGACTGGGAGGATATGCCTGCGGTTCCGTCTGTACTCGCCACCTTCCGATTGGACGATGTATGACCTGGGTTCCTTGCAGATTGCCTTGATGATCTAAGCGATCATGCCCATGAGGAGTTTGCATCCTTACTATCTCGCCTTGATGTAAGGGACGAAGGGGTCTGCTGGACTTGTCATAGCATTGCTTTTGTGATAGGCGTTTACGAATGAGTTCTGCCGTGACAACTGTGTTGTCCTTGGATTTTGGGACTAACAGTCTCTTACTCACAGGTAGAGTCGTTCGTGTCTGCCTGGACATCAGCCTTTCGGCTGGGGAGCCAAGTGTGTGGTCACGTGGCACATTGCGAAGATTGAGCAGGTTGAGAAAAATGTCTGTTCCATCTCTCTTCGATCTTTCCATTAGTTGCTTTGCACTACGAACGGCACGCTCAGCCAGCCCATTGGCCTGTGGGTATTCCGGGCTGCTCGTTATATGAGAGAAGTCCCAGGCTAGGGCAAAGTCTGTGAAGCGCTGGCTGGTGAACTGAGTGCCATTGTCTGACATGAGTTTGTGCGGGCTGCCATAGACAGAGAAGTGCCTTTTTAGTTTTGTGATCACAGTGTTGGCAGTTAGGTCACGAAGTAGGTCAATCTCAAACCAACCTGAGTAGGAGTCAACTAAAACTAAATAGTGTTTGCCATTCCACTCAAATATGTCGGTTGCGACTGTTGACCATGGTAGGTCAGGGACTTGGTGTAGCTTGAGTGGTTCCTTTTGTTGGTGCGATTTTGTACTGTTGCATACGGGACAAGCAATTCCGTCTCTCTCGATGTCCTCAGTGTGGGCCAGAACACGATTCCACGTGCTCTGCGTTTAGTGGATTCTGTGCCCGGGTGCCCTCTGTGGAGAATGGTGATGTAGTCCTTTTGCAATGACTTGGGAATTACTGTCTTTGGGCCCTTCATGATTACACCATCTTCAACAGCCAGTTCATCTCTGTAGGGGAAGTACTGGCGGATCTCTGGGGGTAGCTGAGTTTGTTTGAGAGGCCAACCCTTTGATATGACTCCGCTCAGTTTCTGCAGAGCTGGATCTGAAGCAGTGTGTTCCTTCAATTCAGTCAGTCTGGAGGATGAGATGTGTTGGACTGACATGATCTCATAGTCACCAGAGTCGTCACTGTGTTGCTCTGTTGTTTTCCTAGGGGCACGCGACAGGGTATCAGCGATGTACATCTGTGAGCCTTTCTTGTAGACGATCTTGAAGTCATACTTTTGTAGCCTCAGCATCATGCGTTGCAACCTGGCTGGAGCTGAGTGTATGGGCTTGTTGAGTATAGTGACTAAAGGCTGATGATCAGTCTCAATCTCAATCTGCTTTCCATAGATGTAATCATTAAATTTCGAGCATGCAAAAACAACTGCTAAAAGTTCCTTTTCGATTTGCGCATAGTGCATCTCAGTCTGTGTCAATGTTCGGGATGAGAAGGCGATTGGAGCACCTTCTTGAAGGCATGCTGCCCCGAGGCCATACTGTGAGGCGTCACAGGTTAGCGTGACTGATTTCTGGAGGTTGTAGTAGCGCAGAGTGGGTGGACTGGACAGGCACCGTTTCAAAGCGTCAAACGCCTCCTGATGTTTTGTCAACCAGCACCACTGAATGTCTTTGCATGTTAGCTCACGCAGAGGGGCTGAGATCTCACTGAAATTAGGAATGAACTTTCCTAGATAGTTAATCATCCCCAAGAAACGCTGAAGGGCTGTGACGTTTTCAGGTAGCGGCATCTCACTGATCGCTTTTGTCTTTGCAGGGTCTGGCTTCAATCCTTCACTTGTGAACACATGTCCGACGTAACTGACTTCTTTTAGCCGAAATTTGCATTTTGTGGGGTTGAACTTAAGGTTCACTGCCCTTGCACGATCAAGCACTTTTCTGAGGTTTTGTTCATGCTCTTCTTCGTCTTTCCCGCCTATGATTATGTCATCCACTATGACAGCGCAGGGGTACCCAGCAAAGATCTGCTCCATTGCGCGCTGGAACACCTCGCTAGCTGAGTTGATTCCATATGGCATTCTTAGAAAGCGAAACCTGCCAAAAGGAGAGCTGAAAGTCGTCAGCATGGATGACTTGCGATCAAGTGATATCTGCCAGAATGAACTTTTCGCGTCGAGGACAGAGAAGACTGTGGAGTTTGCCATTTGTGCAGCTACTTCCTCTACGGTACGCATGGGATGATGCGGACGTTTCAGGGCTTTATTTAGATCCCTTGGGTCAATGCACTGTCTGATGTCATCGGAATTTTTCTTATGAGTTGTGACCATAGAAGAAACCCATTCAGTGGGGTCTGCGACAGGAGTGATTACGCCTAAGTCAACCATCCGGGTCAATTCCGCTTTGACTTTGTCTTGCATTGGCACTGGTATTTTGCGTGCAGGTTTTACAGCTGGCAGGACCTCAGGGTCTAGCTTCATGGAATAGGTGACAGGAAGCTTACCTAGCTCGTCTTTAAAGAGGTCTGCATACTCTGTAAACATCTGGTGTGAGAAATGTGTCTCTTTGCTGATGTCTACGTGATGAACTTCTTTGTTCAAGCTGATTAAGTCCAAGCGGAGACAGTCTGGTAGACCAAGCAGAGCTTGTACGTTTCGTTTCACTATGTAGAATTGTAGGGTGTATGCTCTGCCTGCAGAGTGACACGAAAGTAGAGCTGACCCAGCTGTGTGGATTTCTTCACCTCCATAAGCTACCAGTTTGGTACCTTTTGATGACTGGAGTCTCTGGGAATCAACAGCATCTACAGTTTCACTTGTAACACTAACTCCATCCACAAGGAACGGTTCATCATCGCTGCTAGAGGCCTGCACAGTTTGAATCTGATTCACAGATCTCCTTTTGTAGAATTGCGTTTGTGGTGATCTACAGCATTTCTGGAAATGGTTCCACTTTTTGCACGTGTGACATTGTTGACCATAAGCTGGGCATTTCTCTCTTTTCGCCTCATGGTTATTTCCACAATTATTGCAATTCATTATTGAACGTGTGGGACGCTGTTCTGAATGTGATTGAAATGCATACTGCTCTGATTTTGGCTTTGGTGTCTGTGGCTGTCTTTGTATGTTGCTCTGTTTGTTCATATATTTGACACATGTCCATGGCTTTGGTTAGAGTTAACTCGTTGTCACGCAGGAGTTGTTTTCTCATGCCGTCGCTAATTATGCCACACACCAATTTGTCTCTGATAAGCTCGTCTTTAAGTTCACCGAATCTGCAGCCCTTTGCTTTGTTTTTCAGGTCACTCACGTAAGCCTCAATTGTTTCATCCGGTCGTTGGTTTCTTGTATTAAACTTGTGTCTTTCCATTGTTATATTTGTCTGAGGGTTGCAGAGTTGGCGGAATTTCCGTTTCAGACATTCAGGATCTTCTCTCGATTCTGCTCTGGTCACTATACGTCTGTTCTCTCCCTCCCCCGCGTGAACAGCGGGTGCATAAACAAAAGCACGTTCCCTTTCAATAGCTTCCGAGCCGGCTAAATTTAAGAGTATGAAAGCTTGGGTTCGAGCTTCCTTATCAGAGTGAGCTGCTGCGATGAATATATCATATTCATCGCCAACACATGCCACCTTTCAGCGACGTTTCCATCAAATACCAGCGGTTCTGGTCTACGGAATCCTTCAGCCATGGTCGTTAGTAGATTAGCCTTTTGCCGCGATAGCTGTACAGAGCTAGCTGGCCGTTTGCTATGTCCTCAAAGCACTTGAG
Organism: Merluccius polli; assembly: GCA_030340625.1. Lineage (NCBI taxonomy): Eukaryota > Metazoa > Chordata > Actinopteri > Gadiformes > Merlucciidae > Merluccius > Merluccius polli. The sequence goes on along the minus strand of JAOPHQ010001419.1, from coordinate 711,676 downwards.
AAAACTTCGTCTTACCACGTTGTAGACAGTTCTTTCATTCACGACTAATCCTCAAACAATCCTCAACTTCTGACACCATGTTGAAAGATGTGTGACACATGACACAGGATCCGTTTTGTGGCTTTTACTTGCGAACGTAACGCATTACATGCAACTTGGGTCAGGCCCGTCATTCAGTATTTCCTTCAGACTACGCGCATGCGCAGTGTGTCTTTTCAGGTGATGTACCGATCTGAACATTTGGAGAATAACATAAGATAACAATACAAATGTTCTACAACACGGAACTCATGAACTCGTTTACAACGTGTGCTTACATTGTGTACATTAATGTTCCCTATCACAGCGTCCCGCTCCTATCACAGGAACCTAGAATCAATATGTTCGGGGGTTGTTAAACACAGAATATTGTGTTAATATAACATGTTCATGTTCATGCATATACAGGATATATGCATTATTGTAAAACTACTATGTTTTCCGCTGTGGACCAACGTAGTTACACTACATTTTGGTGTGAGACTGGGTTGACGGGATGTGGTTAGTTTTAGTTTTTGAGGAGGTCTGCTACAAAAATCGGAAAATTAGTATCCATAATACACGGCATTTACCCTTTGTTGCATTTGTTGTTTTGACGTATACATAACTAGAGGGTGCACTCTAAAACTCTTTAAATGTCGTTCAGTTCAGCACGAAAATAGCCTGAGAAACGCTCCCATTCAAAATGCATGGGTTTCCATTTCGTTCTGTGGAGCACGAAAAAAGTCGGACAATCGTGCTCAGAGACACGATTCAATGGATTCATTTTCGTGACTATGAGCACGAAATCGCGTGATACCGGGTTGATTTATTAATGCTGCAGCTTGACTGAGGCGGTCTTTTTCTTCCCGTGAAGCCATAATGCCGTTGGAGTCAGGGTTGCCGGGTCTGTGACAATGCCAGCCCAAACCAAATGGCCTTGTGTAATTAGATACAGTATATTATCATAAATAAAATATATGTGAACGTGAAGACCAATTTATATAATTTAATTATTGGATTTTTATTTATAGATGTTATTCAAAAAAATTAAACCCGCGGCAAGCCACACTTCAAAAGTAGCCCAATTTCACGGGAAAACCGCAGGCCTGGCAACCCTGGAAATGAAGTGCCTTCCGTTACACTGAAATGCCTTCCGTTTCAGTGAAATGCCTTCCGTTTCAGTGAAATGCTCTCACACACACTACTGAAATACACTTACACATACATTACTGAGTTACACTCACATACACTACTGAGATACACTCACATACACTACTGAAATTTGGAGGTGGGTCTGGCTGCAGACCTCAGGCTTGCAGGCTTGTTTTTTCTAGAAGACCAAGTCAAACAACAAAGTTTGAAAGTATTTATTTTATGTTTCAGTATGTTATTTTATTAATGCCTTGATGATTTTGGTTATTATTAATTATCATTCCTTATGATTTAGATGGGCTTATTTATTCTAGAAGACTAAATAAAATTAAAATAAATAAATATAAATATTTATGTCAGTATATTCTTTTATCAATGGTTTTGATGATTTCTATCATAATTAATTATTATTCCTTATGATTTAGAAGGGCTTAGAAGACTATATAAGAAAACAGTTATTATATATATATATATATATATATATATATATATATATATATATATATAATTAATATTTCAGTCTTTGAACACTTCTGAATTATCTGCATTTCTGCTAAATGGCTAGCACAGAGGAAGGTTTTCAGTAGTGTGTGAGAGGTTTCATTTTCAGTAGTGTGTGTGAGAGGTTTCATTTTCAGTAGTATGTGTGAGAGGTTTAATTTTCAGTAGTGTGTGTGAGAGGTTTTCAGTAGTGTGTGTGAGGTTTTCAGTAGTATGTGTGAGAGGTTTTCAGTAGTGTGTGTTGTAGGGTGTTCTTTGAGGAAGAAGGCTACCGACAACAGGAAACGCTTTAACTCACTTTATTTGTTTAGCTTTAGTTATATTAATCTACCAAGCACATGTAGGGGTATTGTATAGTCATGCGCATGGAGCGACCCCCTAGCTGGACATCCGTCCCAATGCGCTGCCTGGGGGTTTCTGCCCCCCCCCCCCGGATGTGTTGCCCGGTAGTAACCGGGCAGGCGTGGCCTCTATGACGCATAATGGCTAGCGTTGAGCGCCCGCCCCCAGTGTATTATGTATGCCGCCACCTAGTGTTGAGGTGCAGTTAATACAACTTGTATATTTATTTCTACTCCTTTGTGGCTATGTGTAGATATTACAGCCTGCTGATACATATGTTATTATTTATTCTCAACAGTCCCTCCTTGGTCATCACTGATGACCATACTATAAATTACTAATGCAATGTATCATGTAAGGTCTAAAAATGGTGAGTATAAATTCAAGCGAAAAGAAAAAACCCCACGGATTGGTTACCGTGGGTCAACATCAACATCACCAACCGACTTAGTTCGGGAAAACCCCCCACTATACAGGAGGAAAACCTGTCGCATCTCTAAAGTGGACGGCATTCACCTTGGTGTGTCTCAAAGAATTCATGGGCCGTAGCCCACAAACAGTAGACAAATTATCATCACATCATACAATCAATATGTCATACCATCATCACAGTATCTTGAGGACACAAAGGCACAGTAATAAATGCATAGTAATTTCATCATATGAAATCCCTTCAAATACTTATGCACGTTGTAGCAGGCCCGTGGGTGTGGGGTTTCCACGCCACCAAGTCAATTCGAAAAGAACAAACACACACACAGTAATAGAATGTCCAGGGGTTTTTATTTACCCAAAGTGTTCCACAATCCATAATCAAAAACGTTCAGTCCAGGGTTCGGCTCCAGAAGGGTTCTCAATACAAACGGTTGGTACACAATAATCCAATTCAGTTCTCCTAATCACTTTCCAGAGCACACGGTGTTAGCCTCTTAGCGGCTAACTCTCCCCTTTTAACCCCCCAGCCCTCTGGTTACTGGTCCTCAGGTTCCCTCGTTAATGGGAGGAAGTCCATTTATGGCTTGGGGGTGGAGCCAGCAGGCTGCCACATATCTCCCCTCAATCACCACCCCCCTCACTCCTCCCTGCAGTCTGCCACACACCCTCCCCCTCAGCTCCGACCGGGAGGGAGGGGCGGTCCAGCTCCCTAGAGCATCCCTCCTCGAAAGGGCATCTGCGTTCCCATGGGCTGCTCCTGACCTGTGAGTAACAGAGAAGGCAAATGGTTGTAGTGATAGAAACCAGCGGGTGACCCTGGCGTTACTGTCCTTATTCCTTGACATCCACACCAGTGGAGCATGATCCGTGACCAGGGTGAAGTGGCGGCCCAACAGGTAGTATTTCAGGGTCTCCAGGGCCCACTTGATGGCAAGACATTCCTTCTCTACCGTGGAATATTTTTGCTCTCGCGGCAACAACTTCCTGCTGATATATATGACTGGGTGTTCCTCACCTTCTTGTAGTTGTGACAAAACTGCCCCCACCCCGGTTTCCGACGCATCCGTCTGCACCACCATTGGTTTGGAGAAGTCCGGGGTTACCAGCACCGGTCCTGAACACAGCACTCTCTTAAGGTCCTGAAAGGCTCTCTCCGTCTCCTCGGTCCAGGCGACTTGGGCAGGAAGACGGTCCCTGGTCAGATCTGTCAGGGGGCTGGCTAGGGATGCAAAGTGGGGAATAAACCTCCGGTAGTAGCTGGTGAGCCCCACAAATGTGCGTACCTGTTTCTTGGTCAGGGGCCGTGGCCAGTCCTGTATTGCCTCCACCTTCTTCATCTGGGGTTTCACGCATCCCCTCCCAATGGTGTAGCCCAGATACTCTGCCTCCTGCAGACCGAGCTGACACTTCTTTGGGTTAGCCGTTAGCCCCGCCTCCCGTAAGCCCTGCAACACTGCACTCACCTGCTTCAAATGGGTGTCCCACTCACTCCCATGGATGACTATGTCATCAATATAGGCCGCCGCGTACGCCCGATGGGGACGAAGTACCCGGTCCATCAACCTCTGGAAGGTGGGCGGGGCCCCGTGCAATCCAAAGGGTAGCTTCTTGTAGTGGAACAGCCCGTCGGGAGTGGCGAAAGCGGTTTTCTCCCGTGCCTCGGGCGCTAAGGGTACCTGCCAATAGCCCTTTGTCAGGTCAAGCGTGCTGATATACCGGGCGGTCCCTAGCCGCTCTATCAGTTCATCTACTCGGGGCATGGGGTAGGCATCAAATTTCGATATTTCATTTAGCTTCCTAAAATCATTACAGAAGCGTATGGTGCCGTCGGGTTTCGGCACCAACACAATGGGGCTGCACCACTCACTGTTCGACTCCTCTATGACTCCCGCTTCCAACATAATCTTTACCTCTGTCCTGACGGCCTCTCTCCTGGCTTCCGGTATGCGGTAGGGTCTCAGTTTCACCTTTTTCCCAGGCTCTGTGATGATGTGGTGCTGTACCAGATCGATGAGCCCTGGTTCACTGGAGAACACATCCTGATTCCGGTCGACCAACTCCATGAGCTCCTGCCTCTGTGCCGGGCCCAGCTGTTCTCCGAGGGGCACCTTGACCGGCCCGGTTTCGTTGGTCGCCTTCTTTGGAGAAACAGAGCAGAATACATCCCGGGCATTCCATTTCTTTAATAGGTTTACATGGTAAATTTGGGTCGGGCGCCTACGTCCTGGCTGTCTGACTTTATAGTTAACGTCTCCTACCTTCTCCAGTACTTCGTACGGCCCGTTCCATCTGGCCAGAAACTTACACTCTGTTGTGGGGACAAGTACTAACACTTTATCTCCGCACTGGAAGTCTCGTTGTTGGGCCCCTCTGTTGTATACCCTTGCTTGGGCCTCCTGGGCCTCCCGCATGTGTTCCCGCACCATGGGCCACAAGGTGGCCATCCGGTCCCTCATGTCCCCCACATGTTCCACCAGGGTTCGATGGGGTGACGGTTGCTGCTCCCAGGCCTCTTTGGCTATGTCCAGCAGCCCCCGGGGTCGTCTCCCATAAAGTAGTTCAAAGGGGGAGTAGCCAGTCGACGATTGGGGCACTTCTCGGATCGAGAACATGAGGTAGGGGAGTAGCTGGTCCCAGTTCCGTCCGTCCGCCTCCATCACCTTCTTAAGCATCTGCTTCAGGGTCCGGTTGAACCTCTCCACTAGTCCATCGGTCTGTGGGTGGTAAACTGAGGTGCGCAACTGCTTTATTTGCATTAATTTGCAGAGGTCTTTCATGATTCGTGACATGAAGGGAGTTCCCTGGTCTGTCAATATCTCCTCGGGGATACCTACCCGAGAGAACATCAGGACCAACTCACGTGCAATTCCTTTTGAGGCCATGGTGCGCAGTGGAATGGCTTCGGGGTATCTAGTGGCATAATCCAATATCACCAGGATGTATTGGTGCCCTCGACTGCTCTTGGGTAGGGGTCCCACCAGGTCCATGGCAATCCTGCTGAACTGAACTGAAATAATGGGGAGGGGAATTAAGGGACCATGAACGTGTGGCTTTGGCGCCACCTGCTGGCACTCCGGGCAACTGCGGCAGTAATCCTCCACTGCCCTCTTTACCCCCGGCCAGTGGAATCTTGCCTTGATCCGGTCCAAGGTCTTCTCCACCCCTAGATGAGCCCCAAGAAGGTGGGAGTGTGCCAGCTGCAGAACTGATTGAATAAAGGGACGGGGCACCAACAGCAACTCTACACATTCGTCATTCCTCTTCACCACCTGATATAACAATTTGTTTTTAATGGCAAAATGAGGGTATGTAATCGGTCTTACCTCCTCTAGGGGCTTCCCGTCCACCACAGTCACCTGCTGGAGAGCACTGGTCAGGTTAGGATCCTCCAGTTGGGCCGTTCCGAACCGTCCCGATAGTGAGGCCGGCTCTGGAGTCGCCTCGTGGTCCATTGGGAATAGGTCGCCATTACTCGCCTCCCCCCTTGCATCTCCGGAGTCACTCTCCGACAGAGGCTCGGTTGACCCCCTGGTGAAGGCCGCACATCCGGACATCCCGTCTATCGGCCCTCCCGCTTCTCCGGTGTCCTCTTTCCTTCGGGTTCCTTTGATTTCCCCCCTCTCCAGCCATACTGGCCCACAGTTGGCCGAACAGTGGGGAGTCCCTCCCAATAAGGACCGGCACCGGCAGGTTTGGGACGACTCCCACTGGTCCTGTGTATTGTCCCTTTGTGGTCTGTAGGTGAAGGAGGGTAGTTGGGTAGTTCTTAGTCTCACCGTGTATGCATGTTATTGCCACGGTGTCAGTCAAGCTCGGGGCCTGGGCGAAGTCAGTTCGGATCAGGGTCACCATACTCCCCGAGTCCACCATAGCTGTCGTGTCTCTTCCGTTGGCCTTTACCAGGGTGACTGGGGAAGGACCACTTTCCTCAGCCCAGCACGCTGTCAGCAACCTGCAGGGACGCCCGGCTGTTACCTCACTGGCTGATGCAGATGGCATCGAGACATCACGGCTCGGACAGGTCCAGGCGATGTGTCCCGGCTCGCCACACTCGTAGCACTTCCTGCCGTCTGGGTTCAGGAAGGGCCGTCGTCTCGGTGGGCTGGCTTTTGGTGTCTCTCTATCCCTGGCCGGGATCCCGCCGTGGTCCTCCGTCCTCATCCGCTCCTTTGGGCGAGGGTTGGGTTCACCCCTCAGTGGACGTCCACTGCGCAGGACTTCCACAGCCGCCTGGTGCCCTTCCACCAACTCCACCAGCTGGTCCGCACTCTGCGGGTTGGCTTGGCTGGCTAACTTTTTAGCTTCAAATGGGAGAGATCGTAAAAACTTGTCCATGACCACTTTCTCTATGGCCGTCAGCGTCAGTGGGGCAGCCGTCAGCCAGCCTTTGGCAAGTCTAATAAGGTCATGCATCTGTGAGCGTGGAGATGCCGCCGCATCATATGTCCAATCATGGAATCTCTGTGACCTATTTATTAAGGTGTATCCATACCGGCGTAGTATTTCCTTTTTCAGGGCGTCGTAACTAGATGCCTGGTCATCCGTCAGGTCCTGATACGCCTTCTGTGCTGTGCCTGACAGGAACGGTGCGAGTAGGCTGGCCCATTGTTCTGGCTCCCATTTCTCCCGCACCGCCGTCCTCTCAAAGGTTTGGAGGTATGCCTCGATATCATCGGCCTCTGTCTGCTTCAAGATGAACCTGCTGGGGGCAGGACGGGAAACCGCAGCGCCTGCAGCCATACCAACCTGGCCGGCTGTCAGTGCTCCCATCAGCTCTCGATGCATAGCCTGCTGTGCAATGTTTGCTTCCACCAGCTGCTGCACCAGCGCTTCCATTGTCCTATGTCTATGTCTTGTTCTATCTCCTTGACTTGGTGTAGCTACAAGCACGCATTCTCCACCATATGTAGCAGGCCCGTGGGTGTGGGGTTTCCACGCCACCAAGTCAATTCGAAAAGAACAAACACACACACAGTAATAGAATGTCCAGGGGTTTTTATTTACCCAAGTGTTCCACAATCCATAATCAAAAACGTTCAGTCCAGGGTTCGGCTCCAGAAGGGTTCTCAATACAAACGGTTGGTACACAATAATCCAATTCAGTTCTCCTAATCACTTTCCAGAGCACACGGTGTTAGCCTCTTAGCGGCTAACTCTCCCCTTTTAACCCCCCAGCCCTCTGGTTACTGGTCCTCAGGTTCCCTCGTTAATGGGAGGAAGTCCATTTATGGCTTGGGGGTGGAGCCAGCAGGCTGCCACATATCTCCCCTCAATCACCACCCCCCTCACTCCTCCCTGCAGTCTGCCACAACGTATAACCACAATCGAATACCTCCAGGTATAAGGAACAGTAAACCTATATAGAACTAAAAAAAAACGCCCCGTAGACATGCATGCAATGTCTCAGGTGGTTTCCATGCACGCAGGTTTCTCAAACATCATCAGTGTTATCACCCGTATCCGTGGCCGACCTCAGGTCGGACAGTTCACAAATTTAATGCCCATCTTGTGATCCATATGCAAGGCCCACACGCCAAGGTTACTAACACGTACCCATGTGTGCCATCCCCACGGATCCACTCATCACCAGTAGTCAGAACATATTCCAGTAGCATCAAAGAAATTCATCAGTCTCATTATTAAAGCAATCATGGGACAACAGCATAACACATCCGAATTTAAACAATGCCTTGTAATGACAACCATGACCCATACTGTGCATTTAATAATTCAACATTCAAGTAAATCAGGTGCAATGTCCTCCTAGACACAGGTGCCGAACTCCAGGAAATCAGGTACCAGTCTATGTAACCAAGCCTGATCAAGTCAGGGCGTTCCCCTGAACACTCTCAGGTACACCTAGTCACCTGTCTCCACCCTGGTTGGTGGTTCGTCCTTTGGCTCTGAAACTCTGTTTCTCAGAAATGTCAGTTTCTTGAATGTCCCATTCACTCTTTCCACCATTCCTTGTGACCTAACCGCTGTTTGATGGGTATCTGCTGCACCACCCGGTGTTGACGGTGTAGTTTTGACACGGCGGTGGAAAAAGCTAACAAGTTAAGGTATTAAACACAGCATAACAGCATTAGGCGTTGGCGTTTGCAAGGTAATTCCCAATTTTCTATGTCAATAAACTATCTAGCTTGTGCATTAGATCCTTTCCCAACAGATTGCTGAAGTATTTCCCAATGATTACTTTAACCAGGTCATTGCAAATGTTCAAAGAACATATGTCTGACTTATGCAAATTCGACAATTAAACAAATAAAACAAAAAATCAAAATCAAAATGCAAAAATATTCCCCCCTTGAAAATAAAATGCAAAAATATTCCCCCCTTGAAAATGAAATACACTACTTATTCCCCCCTTGAAAATAAAATACACTACTTATTCCCCCCTTGAAAATAAAATAAACTACTTATTCCCCCCTTGAAAATACACTCCATATTCCCCCCTCGTGACTTCGAAGAAGTCACGCAAAACTAACACAAAGTTAAGCATGTTGCATTCATTCTTCCCGCTTGTATTGACCTTTATATATTGATGATAACATAAAATATATGTATATGACAGTGATTCTGGGTCCTAGTTTATCAAGCTTTTTGGCACAACTATTTTAGTCTTCTAGCGTTACCTTTGAATCTTATGCCCACATTATTTTATTTACTTTTAGACTATGTAAACTTATTCAATTGTTCTAATAAGGCCAAATTCATGAGCTAGTCTCACCCCACCGGAAGAGCTCTTCCCAGTTACCCTTTCAGCAGCTGAAGAGAGGTCTTTCCAGGTCGGGTTACCATCATCCAGTCGAAAACCACCTCTAGGAGATGAAAAAAGAGTATCATGACGGTTTCCTAATCTAGGAGAAGATCTCACCCCATCAGGATGAAGCACTTCTCTGCAATCCAATCACTGTCAATGCACAACAAATTATCATTACAGAGTGTTAACATCTTTCAACACCAATCACTTGTGAATAATCAATCATTAAAGGAATCAAAAAGTAGCTAGAGAATATAGTGTGTAAAAACACATCACATTCAGATAAGACTGTCAGCCATGTTGCCTCCTAATATGAAACTTATCAACCGCTGGTAACAGGAAGCAATGTTCCTGCTGTTCATTTTGTGTATGCAGTCCATTTCAATGTCCAGATATGAGTCTCTGAGTCCATTTAGGGCAGGAACCCCAGATCAACTGTCCTCTCTCTAATGGACCCCCCTCCATTGTCCTGAGGGGAAGAGAGACCAGAACCAACCAGTATCTTTGCAGAAAAACATCTAACACAATACAACAAACAATATGTAGACAGTTGTTTCTATTATGGAATTATAGATCAGGCGTGTCCAAATCCTAAATGATCTTAATGATCTTATATCGTTACTAATCTAAGTAGTTCAAACCATATGTGAAAGTTATATCAAAACAAACGTGCATACAAAGGTGAGTCAAACAATAGGTGAATATGATGAATGAAGCAACATAGTCATTGAATAGTCATTGAATAGTTTTGAGTACTTAAAATGGATATACCTCAAATAAACCAACCTCAATTTCCTCATTGTCATCGTCCAAGTCACCTCTAATAATCAAATGGCACCTGTGTTTGTCCCCCAGGTAAAAACACTCCGGCCCATCTAAGAATCATAGCCTTAGCAACGGTCAGCATCATTGAGCAAAAACAAAACATCTTACATACAAACAAGACAATGGGCACCACATTATGGAGGTAAACTGAGCAACCTACAAATGGACTTGTGTAATTGTTACACCCCAACACTGCGTATCAGGTTTTGACACTACCGCGCTCCCACAGCGTCGTTTAGGGCGGGTCCCCTTCTCAGTTTGGTGAGGGGGAATTTCCCTGGACCGTTAACAGTCCCCAGCGCTGGTTGACCCCTGGACTACTGTGGACGAGCGGTAGAGGAGATAACTTCTGATTTAAATGAATAGTATCCAACTTAAATGAGCTGTTGCTCTGCTAATTGTCCCACAAAACACTTAAACACTGTTACTGTTGTGAAAGGCGGTTTCAAAGCGATGATGATGGAAAAAAATGAAACCCCTACTCACGCGTGTTCGTTAATGAAGCGATAGAAGAAGTTGTTTAGCTTTAAGAAATAATCAGTTTTATTGTTAACACCAGTATAATGTGCAGAGTTTTTACAGATATATCTGGGTCCGACTACATTTCCCTGACCGAACAACAAAGTATGTGTGTGAGTTCGCGAAGTCTGAGCACACATCTCTCTATCTCAGGATGTTATATACACAAAACAATGCAACCGTCATCACAAAAAGGCTGGCTGTCTACGTTTCCCCATGTCATCCACGTATTATCTGACTCCCACTGTTCTTTACATGTTCAAAGACAAGCCTGCCTGTTCTTTACTATCATATGTTTATCACCATGTATTCTGCACATGTCACCAACAATGTACTCGTTCTGATCATGTGGAGTTGCTTTTATAATTATATGCCTCTGCTTATATCTCATGATTCTGTCTTACTTCAGCAGAAAGGCACCGAGGTTAGTGTGACCCAATTCATTGGTCATCTGATAGGTCTAACATATAACCATACCTTCAATCCCTCTATTGGTCTCATCAAAACATGAGACCACAAAAATTACCGTAATCATGGGACCATAATGCCTCTTGCGGGGCATAACTCCATGGGTTATGCATCATCCCTTTTTATTCAGCGGCAGAAAATGTTAAATTCAAAAAAAAGTTAAAATTCAGAACCTTCCCCACACTTATTAGATTCATATAGCATCCTGGCAAGACTGTAGTTACGTTTTATCATTAAGAAATTTTAAGGGTCACAGGGTACTTTTATACATGTCTCTCATTCTTCCCCCCTTTTTTGGGACCTCCAAAGTCCCAAAAAACTACCAATTTAGTACCTTGTATCCCCTCGTGTTTATTCAAATTCGACTATATGCCGGACCGCTAGATGAACCTACAGCATCACATTTGGTTATCAGAAAAACCATTTCTTAATCAGGGCTTTCAACCCGTTAAGTTTGTCAGGGCTCTCCACCTGAAGGTCGTCAGGATTCTCAACCTGAACTTTTGACAGGGCTTTCAACCTGTAGAGATGTTAGGATAAAAAGATTACCAAATGTGAAATACTTTCTAAGTTTTGAACCCTCCCCTTCATGCATATCACATTAAAATGCATGCAGTAATCAAGCAAAACAAACATTACACAATATTAATCAACAAATATGAACTTAAAAAACTCCGTCCGGGCATGGATGTATGTCGAATGATGTGGAATGATCTTCATGTATTGGTGGGCTGCAAGCATGTGGGGGGTTTTGGGCAGTCGTTGTTGTTCCTGTTCGCCCGCCATTGTCGGGCCCTGCTTCCAACCCGCAGATTCGGTGTCAGGTTCACATGGAGCGTGCCCATCATGTGAGCCTTCTCAAGACCGGGTTCGACCCAGCACTCCCCCAAAGACGTGTGTTCGGGGTCCGGTTTGCATCGAGAGGTTTCTAGCACTTCATATGCAAACCGTCTCAGGACCGGGTCAGACCCAGGTGGGTCCAACCTTCCATCTGGACGGTTGTCGTTGCAGCCTCTGCTTGTCATGAGGCTGCTGCCCCACGGCTGGGCTGGGCCCGTGCTGGGGATGGTTGTTCTCTGCTGGGTACACCTGCTCCCAGCACTCTCTCTCCCAGGCTCGTTCCAGTTTCTGGAACTCTAATGCCCCATAGAGTCTGCATGTGCGTGTGTATTGTCTACTGGACCTGTTCCCAACATGTCAGCATCCCCGGAAGCTCTGGTCCTGGCGGATGCTCTGTTATGGTGTTGTTTCCACATCACTGCAGGAGCTATGGCAATCAAAGCAAAACATACAACTACACCAAGCCACCCCATCTTGGTTTCTGGGGTGCACATAATTATTTATGATTATAATACGTATCAAGAAAAAATGATTATATATGAAAACATGTAAATGTACTAATGCTAAATAGCAACTTTCTTTAGTGGGGACTTTTTTCTTTCCCTGTAGCAAAGCTAATAAAGTAAAAATATATCACTCTTCTCCCTCCTACTCTTTTCGTCCCCTTCTGGCACCTCCCCGGGTTCTTGCCGGTGGGTCAGATGCACCGCACAGTGACCAATGATACCAGGTTTCACCTTTGCCGTCCAGCCGGACAGCGTGTGAGGTTCTCTCTGTCACCCGGTATGGTCCTGTCCACCTTGGCTCTGACCACTTTCTCTTGATGACTTTTAGCAACACCCACTCGGTGTCTTTCGGGGCTGGTGCCTGCTCTGCACCCCCCTGGATTTCTGTCACCTGTTTGGAAAATGCTGCAACTAGTGCCGTTAGTTGATCATAGTATGGCTTGTAGGTCAGAAATGGAGTGGGTGGGTCTGTTACCCCCCTTTCGATGTTTCTGGCTGTACCAATCCCCAGTAGATATCTGCCCACTGGTCACCAGCACCTGGTGTGTTGTCTTGGGCTAAGAGCATCTGTGAATGGGACCCGCACTGGCTCCCCGAGCAGTTAAAGGTCTGTCCATTTGGAAAAGTCACAATCAGAATGTCCGGTCCGCACAAAATGGATGCTCCGCTTTTCACCAGTAAATCCCTTCCCATAAGATTCACTGGACACTGAGGAGATACAATATATCGATGTTCAAAAGTCTGTCCTGCCACTGATGTGCGCAAGGGCGTAGTCAAAGGCAGATAATTGGGCTGTCCCGAGAAACCCGTCAATTCAACCGTGTCTGTAGTCAATTTGGAGCTCGGTACTCGGCAATTCAGAGTAGAGTACCGTGCCCCAGAGTCCACAAGAAAAGGCAAATTCTTCTCCAACACCCCCAGTGACAAATAGGGGTCCACCAACCCTATGTCAGAGGTTTCCGGGCCCCTTCATGAGTCTTGCTGATACAGGAAACCCTCTTCCCTCTCAGGCCCTGGTCATTCTGCTGTACCCTCTCTGTCTCTTCTCTGGGTTGCTGTAACATTTGGCTGCTTTGTTTTGACGGTTTTTTATCTCCATTTATCTGACGCCGCTCATTCTCTAATTGTAATTTCAACAACTGGGTTGTACTGATAGCCAGATCAGACTCAAGGTCCCTCTGTTTTTCCTCTTTGAGAGACACAAAGTATGTTAAATGTTTTTCCCACCGGTCAGTGCTGCACTCTATTAGATCGGGATCCCCCTCATTCGGTCTCGCACTGCTTTGGGCATACCATCTAAAATTGCCTTCCTGAATTATGATAGCTGTAATTCATCCTGGCTAGGGTGATTCCCCGCTATCTCAGTCCACTCCGTTGTGCTCCTCAATAGGAATGCTGGCACGCTTTCTCTCTCTGATACATGACTAATACTAATTTTAATGCCTGTTTAGATATTCTTTTCTTACATTTCTCAGAGATCTTATTGATCTCATTTTTACGTAGATAACAAACCCTACCCAAAATGTCCGCTGCTGTTAACGACATATTTATAAGTGTACTAACACTCTATTTTTAAGCAATATGTATTTCTGATTACTTTCACTCTTACCTTATTAAACAATGTTTATTATTTTTTTTATTAACTTTATTCTTTACTTTAAATGGTGACATATCAGCCCTCTCCCTGCTCCCTGCTCGGTCAGGGTCAGACAGCTGGCTCTTAGTACCGTCGCTCTCGCGGGTTGTTATGGCTACGGGAGCGCCGGCGCCTGCGTTGTTGTTTTTGTCTTTTTTAGCTTCTAATGCTACACATGCTAATGCTACTGTACGCACTGACGCGCTCCCTCTTCTGCCTTATGCCTTTCTACTCTTTTAACACAGCCCTCCCGGCCTTCGCCAGATAGGGTGACAATCTGTCCTGTTCCTTGTCTCCTGGTATCTGTCCCTTCTCTTGGAGCCACATCCAGGTTACCTCGTAACCCTCCATTATCTTTCCCTGTGTATTCGGTGTACACCCACTGCTCAATTGGATCCTGATTTGTTTCCATTGCTCTCCTATGGTGTCCCCGTCCATTTTTACCCACTGTCTTTAACCAGTACACACTAAATCAACAAAACAATTTTTATACACATACAGAGTCGGTGTGAATGACTCACGGTCTGCTCTCTGCACGAAATATTGCCCAGTGAGACAAGCTTCTAGGCTGAAAAATGTTTTTCAGTCCGGTCTCACCGTGCTTCATGCGAGACTTTTAGACACACTTTCCCCGTATCCAACCACCCGTTTTTCCCCACAGAAAAATATTTTCAAATTGTTTTTTTTTCTTTTTCATTTTTTTGTATATACCCCACAGAACAGGCGTTAGACGAGACTTATGAGAGTCTCACGAAAAGTCTAACCCCTGGAACCACCCACACAATACAATATTCCTAAATCATGATTTTCGGGCCGTCTCCAACAGACTCCGGGAAATGATACCCTTGGGCTACTCTGGCTACCCTCTCAGAGTTCCCTCCTCTGGTCTTGCAAGGAACCAGCTACCTTGGGGCCGAATACCCCTTTTTCCTCCGCCAATTGATGTACTTATGGCAAGGACGGGGCGGAATTTAAACCGCTGGCTCTTGGTGGGGCTCTTCCTCCCCACTAGGGATTCCAACCCTTGGGCGGCTCTGCGCGTACGTTTTCACGGGCGGCCCCCTGTTTGGCTACGTCCCAATTCCTACAAAGGAGCGTCCCTGGCTCTTTGTGGGGCTCTTCCTCCCCAACAGGATTCCAACCCTCGGGCGGTCTCTGCGTTCGTTAAACGACAGGTCCCCTATGCTGCACACTATACTGGTTTAGACTATGTCTAGGACGGGTATCACAAGTGACTTCAAAACAGTTTTGGTAATGCCCAATCGCAGAATTTTGTTATAACAGGCTTCTGCTTACCTTTTTTATGTGGACGTCCGTAGTTCTGCTGTCACTCGGTCCTCTCGCCCACTGGGTCACTTCTTCGTCTTCATCGCGTCTCGGGGTCACCAATTGTTGTGAGAGGCGGTTTCAAAGCGATGATGATGGAAAAAAATGAAACCCCTACTCACGCGTGTTCGTTAATGAAGCGATAGAAGAAGTTGTTTAGCTTTAAGAAATAATCAGTTTTATTGTTAACACCAGTATAATGTGCAGAGTTTTTACAGATATATCTGGGTCCGACTACATTTCCCTGACCGAACAACAAAGTATGTGTGTGAGTTCGCGAAGTCTGAGCACACATCTCTCTATCTCAGGATGTTATATACACAAAACAATGCAACCGTCATCACAAAAAGGCTGGCTGTCTACGTTTCCCCATGTCATCCACGTATTATCTGACTCCCACTGTTCTTTACATGTTCAAAGACAAGCCTGCCTGTTCTTTACTATCATATGTTTATCACCATGTATTCTGCACATGTCACCAACAATGTACTCGTTCTGATCATGTGGAGTTGCTTTTATAATTATATGCCTCTGCTTATATCTTATGATTCTGTCTTACTTCAGCAGAAAGGCACCGAGGTTAGTGTGACCCAATTCATTGGTCATCTGATAGGTCTAACATATAACCATACCTTCATTACCCACATTTATAAAACAAATACACAAAGAAAACAAATCAACAGGAAACAGAAAACAAATAACAGACATAAATACATAGTTGACCCCTCCATATGTATATGCTATGTCCCAACAGATCTTTAACCGTTCTAATGTTCGCAGCGCTTTCTTTATTATGTTTCATTATGTCTATTATTATTACTATTATTTTATTATTATTAACATCATTATTATTACCACTACTATTATAGGGTAAACCCCTGCATAACTCTGTATTGCCTCCCTCCATTGTTAGACCTCCTTATCTAAGTACTTCTTTCTGTTCTAGTGCCACCCTGCTTTATCTCTGCTCTCTGTCCCTCTCTCTCTCTCTAGACCACATTTCTCTCTTTCCCTTCTTTCACTTTCTCTAACTTTTCTTACACTTTCTCTTCTTCTATCCTTCTGTCTACTTCCCTCTGTCTTTCTAAATAAATCATTCTGTTTTAAGAATCACCACTTACTGTCCCCATCTCATTGTGTCATGTCCAACTTTCCTTTCCTCCTTTGTTAACCTTGTAATTCCTTATCATTAATAAAAACAAAAAGAGATGTTCATGATCTTTCTTTGGAAAGGAGCCTCCCGGCCATGGAGGTCCCCTCCTTCTCTTAAGGTTCTTGTGTAAATGTAAATAGAGGAAAGAATAAAACAAAGAGTTAATGTCAATTTGAACACCTTGCTTCATATTACTGACAAATTGATGTTTAAGAATAATCCGTTTTTACACAAAAACACCTTTTATCGCATAAGTGACATCTGTTAACATAGTTATTTATGAATTTAAAAGTCTAGATAATAACATTAAACCGAATTATTGTACTGGGCTCCATTCTGCCTTCTCCCCTTGGTGCACGTAACTTCATTCACGCTTATTTAGCACACTCGCGCAACGTAATGGCGTCTCGCGAAGTAAGTAATGGACTGGCCAACGCCATTTTCCTTTGTCCCACAAGGGAATTCTTCATGGGCAGACGTCGGGGGAGGAGTGGGGGGAAAGGTTGGGTTTTAGTCTGGGTGGGGGTAGGGGTAGTCGGGGTGGGGGGTCTTGGCCAGTGGGGGGTTTACTGTGTAAACTCCCAAAATGGCTTACAGGGATTTGTAATCTTATCTATGCTCCCTGTGATATTACTATAGCATAGAACTACTCTTATCTAAGTGTGCACACTTTATATCTTCCTGATTAAAACTGTGTATATGTCCAACTATGTGTATGCCCATATGTACGAGTGTTCCAAATCCGCTAACACTGTTTAGTATATGTCTATAAGTTAAGAGTGAAAGATAAATTTACTCTGGCTCTCCCTACACCTAGCATAACCATTAGCCTCACGTGGTAGCCATATGGCTAAAAGCACAGGAATGCTACCATCCCCCTCTGAAGAACAAAGGCCCATAAACTGCTCCCACGTGTTGGGCTATCTTCAGTCACATGTACCACATTCTGCAGACAAAACTAAGATGCACTTTAGCAAAGCTAAAGCATTAGCACATGCAGGGTTAGTCACACAAAATGTATTATGTTTCATGCAAGTTAGCTTAGCTCTTTGAGAATGCAATGTTAGCAGCAATCTGTACCCAATTGATCTCCTCACGTCACCTCCTAATTCAACACGGTATCATACTGGGCCGCAAAACCCTTAACCAATCTAACAAGATAAAACAATTTTGGGGACTTGAACCCGTATAATAATACAATTTTAGAGTTCTAACTCTAGGGACTTGAACCCGTATTATAATACAATTTTAGAAACCTAACTGTAGGGGACTTGAACCCGTATTATAATACTATTTTAGAGATTTAACTCTAGGGACTTGAACCCGTATTATAATACAATTATAGAAACTTAACTGTAGGGGACTTGAACCCGTATTATAATACTATTTTAGAGATTTAACTCTAGGGACTTGAACCCGTATTATAATACAATTATAGAAACTTAACTGTAGGGGACTTGAACCCGTATTATAATACTATTTTAGAGATTTAACTCTAGGGACTTGAACCCGTATTATAATACAATTATAGAAACTTAACTGTAGGGGACTTGAACCCGTATTATAATACTATTTTAGAGATTTAACTCTAGGGACTTGAACCCACTAATACAATACTGGCCATATGCTTGTTCTCTATGGTCATAAAAATGACGACAATGTATTAATTAACTAATTCCAAAAGAGTTATGAGCGCATGTTCAATTTGCGTCGGGTTAACTGTAACGACTATGGACCGGAGAAACAGGGCTTTACAACAACGCACACTAGCCACCTCTGTTACCTAATATCACTATAGCTAACTATTTGCAGTTTCAGCCCTAGGCAATGGGTACTGCTTACCTGATTTATAGGCGCCTTGTAACAGAGGTGGCGAGTCGTACACTGCCGTGCGGCCAAAGTTCCCAAGTTCCAGACTAAGCCTGATCCTCTGAATCACGTCGGGCGGTCACCAGATTGTAGGGTGTTCTTTGAGGAAGAAGGCTACCGACAACAGGAAACGCTTTAACTCACTTTATTTGTTTAGCTTTAGTTATATTAATCTACCAAGCACATGGAGGGGTATCGTATAGTCATGCGCATGGAGCGACCCCCTAGCTGGACATCCGTCCCGATGCGCTGCCTGGGGGTTTCTGCCCCCCCCCCCGGATGTGTTGCCCGGTAGCAACCGGGCGCGATATTGTTTTTCCCACTATGGCCACGCCAAGCACCGCCCCACCCTGCTCCTGATTGGTTGAGCTGTTTAATTTTCAGTAGTGTGTGTGAGAGGTAAGTTTGAATTATGGCCTATACGGCCCCTCATAAAAAGCTGTGCCAGTGTTCGCCTGCTATGGGGCCAGACCGGCACTGCCAGTACCACCGGGCGAAGCACCTCGGCCACTCCAGATAGCCCTCCCCCGTCCTTCGAGCAGACAGCTGTGGTATGTGTGTGGCCGCAGGGCAACCTTCGCCATGATCAAGCCTGCCCTCCTAGATCAGTTGGGCCTAACACCTGAGTGGCACTACCCTCATCCAAGGCCGAGTGGGTCCAATGTCACCGCCCAGCCAGATTGGACGGTGGCGGCTTCCATGGCAACGAACCTTCATACCTCAAAGAACTGCTCACCCTCCTAAATCCCTCTGGTAATCTCCAGTCTGGCAGCAGTGGTCAATTGTGACCTAACAACAACAGCAATTGGTAACGCAACGATATAAATAACTGAACAAACATCTTCCTACATTTACAATTCCATTATATGTCTATGTACAAGCAATGTTGAGTTGTTTCTTTATCTTGAAAGTATATGTCACAAACAATATGTCTTTCCTTCTGTATAAGCGGCAGACAATTGTATTTAGTAAAATTATTATTAAATTATTAGTAAAAGTATTAGTAATGGTACAGTTTTATACGTAGTCTGTGTTGAGTAAAACTTTACCCCTTTATGATAGGCCTACTGTTTAATATTATATAATAAATATAATATATTTGTACTCAGACCAATATATTGTATGTATTAACCATTATGATTAACTATCATTATATTAACTATTTATTAATAAATTAGAAGGAGCTCCGTTGTCGGAGCTTTATGCCCCTGGTAGGGTCACCCATGGCAAACAGGTCCGGGGGGAGGGGCCAGACAAAGGGTAGCTCAGAAGACCCCTTATGAAGAAGAAAATATTTGGTCTTACGTGTCTCTCGCCTGGACGTGGGTCACCGGGGCCCCCCCTGGAGCCAGGCCTGGGGGTGGGGCTCGGGGGCGAGCGCCTGGTGCCCGGCCGGGCCCCATGGGTATAGGCCCGGCCGGGCACAGCCCGAAGCGAAGACGTGGGACCCCCTTCCCGCCGGCTCACCACCAGCAGGAGGGGCCAAAGGGGTCGGGTGCAGTGTGAGCTGGCATGTGAGAGCGCATGTCTTGGACACTCGGGCGAAGAGAGGGGCGGTCAACTGATCACCACCTGGTGGTGAGTTGGCTGCGATGGTGGGGGAGGATGCCGGTCAGACCTGGCAGAGTCTCCTGTCAGAGAGAGCTTCAACTCCCACCTCCGGGAGAGCTTTGACCATGTACCGGGGGAGGCGGGGGACATTGAGTCCGAGTGGGCCATGTTCCGCGCCTCCAGGCGGCCAACCGGAGCTGTGGTCGCAAGGTGGTCGGTGCCTGCCGTGGCGGCAATTGCCGTCAAACTGAAGAAGGAGTCCTATAGGACCTTTTTGGCCTGTGGGACTCCGGAGGCAGCAGTTCGGTGAGGCCATGGAGAACGACTTCCGGACGGCTTCGAAGAGATTCTGGACCACCATCCGGCGTCTCAGGAGGGAGAAGCAGTGCATCATCAACACTGTGTATGGTGGAGACGGTGCGCTGCTGACCTCGACTCGGGACGTTGTGGATCGGTGGAAGGAATACTTCGAAGACCTCCTCAATCCCACCGACACGCCTTCCGGTAAGGAAGCAGGGCCTGGGGACTCAGGTGTGGGCTCTCCTATCTCTGGGGCTGAGGTTGCCGAGGTGGTCAGGATGCTCCTCGGTGGGGGTGGATGAGGTCCGCCCGGAGTTCCTTAAGGCCCTGGATGTTGTGGGGCTGTCATGGTTGACACGACTCTGCAGCATTGCGTAGACATCGGGGGCAGTGCCTCTGGATTGGCAGACTGGGGTGGTGGTCCCTCTTTTCAAGAAGGGGAACCGGAGGGTGTGTTCCAACTATAGGGGGATCACACTCCTCAGCCTTCCTGGTAAGGTCTATTCGGGGGTGCTGGAGAGGAGGGTCCGTCGGATAGTCGAACCTCGGATTCAGGAGGAGCAATGTGGTTTTCGTCCAGGCCGTGGAACAGTGGACCAGCTCTACACCCTCTGCAGGATCCTTGAGGGTGCATGGGAGTTTGCCCAACCAGTCCACATGTGCTTTGTGGACTTGGAGAAGGCATTTGACCATGTCCCTTGGGGAGTCCTGTGGGGGGTTCTCCGGGAGTACGGGGTATCGGACCCCCTGATACGGGCTGTCCGTTCCCTGTATGACCGGTGTCAGAGCTTGGTCCGCATTGCCGGTAATAAGTCAGACTTGTTTCCAGTGAGGGTTGGACTCCGCCAGGGCTGCCCTTTGTCACCGATCCTGTTCATAATTTTTATGGACAGGATTTCTAGGCACAGCCAGGGCATTGAGGGGGTCCGGTTTGGTGACCTCAGGATTGGGTCACTGCTTTTTGCGGATGATGTGGTCCTGTTGGCTGCATCAGACCGTGACCTCCAACTCTCGCTGGACCGGTTCGCAGCCGAGTGTGAAGCGGCCGGGATGAGAATCAGCACCTCCAAATCCGAGTCCATGGTCCTCAACCGGAAAAGGGTGGAGTGCACTCTCCGGGGATGAGATCCTGCCCCAAGTGGAGGGGTTCAAGTACCTCGGGGTTTTGTTCACGAGTGAGGGGAGGATGGAGCGGGAAATGGACAGGCGGATCGGTGCGGCGTCTGCAGTAATGCAGACTCTGCATGGATCCGTCGTGGTGAAGAGCCAGTGTTACGATCGCGAGCGCCCCCCGGCCAACAATCGCGAACCCCCCCCCCACCCACCAAATACAAAATCATATCTCGCATAGGTTGTGTCATAGGTTGTGTAGAATGCAGCATGCACAATGAGAACCCTGGATATGTTGACCATTCTTGTCCATTCTTTTGGTCAAGCACCTCAAACTCCCTATGAGCCTACCAAACGCACTCGACTATCATGCCAGCACGGCTCGATGATAATTGAAGTTCCTCTGCTCCCTGGTATGGCATTCATTGTCTTGTTTGGCCAGCTAGTTAAAGGGTAAGCAGGATCACCAATGAGCATGACTGGCAACAGAACTACTCCAATATTTCGGGCCTCCTAATGGGTAAGTCAAATCAAAGCATATTCTCTTTAAATAGACACACCTACAGTTGATCTGGGTTTGTGATATGGGAGTAAAAACACATGCTTTAACTTTTAATATAAGGTGAACAAAATAATCATCCAAAGGTCGTCACTCTCAGCAAGCTCTAACACTTTGAGTTGCGCAGCACACACATTATGCACACTGTACTCCATATAACACAACACAGGCTATTGCAGTCAATGCATGCATAGTCAGAGAGCCTATCTCAGAATGAGGTGTGTGTGTGTATGTGTGTGAGATTTTCATGTGTGTTTGTGCTTGTAGATTAAGCAAATTAATGATTTCCTGTTGAAGTAGACCTTGCATTTTGACTTGGGGCAGTACTAGGTGTAACCCCTTTTTCCCTTAGTGTTTATAATCTACACTGTGGTCACACCCAATAAAATAAAACAGGTCCTAGGTTCTCAGCTAAAGATGGTGAATTCGCTGTGGTTCTTATTTAAACAAGGGACTTTATCATTAGAGTGGGAAAAAGTAAAATAACTAGCGCGGTGCCTCCACTGAAAACTTACTATGCTAGGTGTTAGCAAAGATTATGTAAGCCCTCAGAAATACAAATTACTCTTAAAAGAATGTTAAACCACAATATGTAAAAGGTAAGACACAAATATTTATTTTATTAAACCCTTTAGATTTTTGTAATGCTACCTTTAAATTTAGCAAGGCTTCAGCAAATAGAAAAGAAAATAGAAAATAATAAACAAAAGCACTTCCTGTACCCTTTAAATCAACACAGTAGTACCTGAAGCTTCAAAATGCTTTAATATTTCAACTGTATTCACACCTTTTAACTGTTCAAAATGTGATTTCAATAACCCAAACGCATAGAAATATCAACCATAGTGCTTTTGTGCATTCACAACACAGTAATTGTACCCACACCTGTACCACAGTATTTTTCACAGTTCACACAGATGATAATGATACCAGAAAAAGTCTAACCCAAGCGCTTGGATAATTTTCCCTAACCGTTGGGGCCCATTTGAAGCGTTGGTGCTCATGAAGTTTTATCCAGTTGTGAGAAGAAGAGTTAACTTTGAAACCGAGTCTGTTTTAACACAGTCCCGGGCCTGTATCCTGCACTCGGTATCGTTCCAATGTCAAGTACTCACGCAACCTCTCAGTGTAGAAGCAACATGGCGGTGTAGCCAGCCAGGCCACAGAGCGATGTCCAGACAGCTCCCCGCCAACTCTCGTAGCTCCGGCTACCTGTGACACGTCCTCGTTCCCTGCTGTCGACTCGTCCACTCGTCCGGTCCGTCCGGTCCCGCACGAATGTCCGGTGGCGACTTCCTCGTGTCCGTGTTGTGCAGCAGTCTGGTTTCTCTGCCAAGGAGCTAACTGATAGCAACACTGCTAAGCTAATGTACGGAGATAATGGCGGAGACCCCGCCGTCGCGGCTCGTAAAACTTCGCCGTCGAGTAAAGTAAACACAATCGACTGAGATACGTGAAAAGAATATTCTGACCGGTTAAAGTCTCTCTGGCAATGCAATATCTGGGCCAACCTTTAGTCTGAGTCTCCAAACATCGACTTCTTTCTCTCTGCCGAGGAAAAAAAAAAAACGCGGGCAGCTCCCCGCCGTCCCGGTGAACTCTGGGATACTTCCTCCCGGAGAATGTTCTAGTCTCTTTTTTTTAACAGGAAAAGGAAAAAGGAAAAAGGAAAGGAAATTTATACACATTTTTAGAGGTTTTTAGAGAACCCTACATAGGTATGTGTGACCCATCTATGGCACTGTCGCATTGTGGGAACCCCCACCTTTCTTCAAAGCCATTCACAACCTCCTGCAGCCTCTCCCCTCTTGGCAGACGGATGTTAAGGCTCTGAAGAGGCCGCAGTGCACGACACACCTCTATACAAATGCAGGTGGTAGCGTTGCTAATACCAAACAGATGGGACAAGCCCACACCTGTAGCAAAGTACCAAAGTGCCACTGCGACTTGCTTTTGGACGTAGGGCAAGTGAGTGTCTCTTCTTGTCAAGACTGGCAACAAGGTTGCAGAGATATAATTAAATGTCGCTCGTCGCACCCTGAAGTTTGTCAGGCAGTCCTCGTCACTAAATGTGCCGTTTACAATTCTGTCCCACCAGTCTTGGCTATGCTCCCATATCCAAATATTTCGATTGACAGTTCTGGCATTTAAGGCAGCAATCATAACAGCTCTGTAACATTCCTCCTTTGTTTCTGACGCTTGCCAATTGCCGTAGACGGCATATCCCACAGTACTTCATTCATAGTAAAAGTAAGAACAATTCAACTTTGCTAGGGCCTGCCATTATCAGATTTCCTGTGTGTCCAAGTGTTTAACAGGTTTTCTTACTCGCTTAATGTGCTGGGAACTGACGAGCGAGAGTAACATTCTACGTTGAACATAGTGACTCAAACCGGTTATCGATTCATAGAAGGCTTTCAAATGAATTCACTTAGGAATGTTTATTCCCACGATGACCTCTGTTCTCTAAGCCAACAACATAATGGATGAATTGAGGCAGGGTTGAGAGGTCAGTTCATTGAGAAATAACAGTTCTTAAGAAAGAACACATCGACACTGTTAATGACTTCTGACTTGCGTTGCATCGCTGCTGTGTTGAATACCTCCAAAACAGTGCAGGTTGGGAGACATTATCTAATAGAATGAGCGTTCCGGTAAAGCAACCTTCTGCATTACCTTAATGCTGACACTGCAGCAATAATAATACAGGCTCACGCACACTGTCACACACACAATTACTAGGGACACATAAAACACCTGCTGTCAGCATGGTATAAGTGATAAACTGGGACAGGATTTGCCCTATAGGAATGCCATTATCCACTAACATCGCCTGTGGGACAAAGTACATAATAAAGAGACTTTTTTGGAAACCATTTTGGTTATCAATGCTACGCTCATTGTCCTCTGTATCTCTTCATGTGTTTGCTTGTGCTTTTATTCTATTATTACTCATTCTTTTTTGTCATTTCATTACCTTTTCATTGTGCAAATACTTGGATTGTGAAACAAAAAATCAATCAATCAATCAACAAACACAATGTGACACATGCGCTCAGGGCCAAGCTCGGCAGCCGGACTTAGCCACAGATGGAGCAGCTGGCCCATCATTCAACGGGTGGATAGAGAAGCACAGGATTCATCATTAGAGCACAGAGGCGGACGTTAAAGCTGGGCAGACTGCAGCACCAAACACAAGCTGACACTCTGGACAAGAAGGGATTGGTCAAAAGAGAGGGAACGAAAGAAAGAAAGAAAGAAAGAAAGAAAGAAAGAAAAGTTATGAGGCAGCAAGTTCTGTTGAGTGTGTGTTGCAGGCATGTGTGTGTGTGTGTGTGTGTGTGTGTGTGTGTGTGTGTGTGTGTGTGCGCGCGCGCAAGAGAAAAAATGGAAGAATGTTTCAGAGCACTGGTGAGCTGAACCAGGTTGACGTGGCCAAAAGCCCTGAAACAAAGACCTGTAATTCTACTGAGAAAAGATAGCCTTCTGCCAGCATCCCTGCCAATGTTTCTGAATACTGATTCATAAACATTAGCAGACCTCGACCAATGTCCTTTTTTGGACATTTTTTTCTTGCCTAATGAATGTCCCACACTGGTGTGTATAGTTTCATAGGAACACATTACATACTTTTTTATAAATATCTGTATCACCTAGATAACTCAATCCTTATCAGATGTAATTTGTCATGTAAAGACCGGGTTGTTGAATTCATTTTGCACATGCACCTAAATGTCAGATTCACATCACATCCACCCAGATGCAGGATGGCTGTTGATTCACACATAACCCGCCTCTGACATGTGTTGTAGCCCTATGTTATTGTGTGTCTTTGTAAGCGTGCACACGCAACCCAACTTGACTGTGGAGTGTGTGTGGTTGATAGCTGGTTAAGCAGTCTCACCTCACCCTACCTGTGTCTTGTGTAGGAGAAGCCCAGAAAAGCCACCTGTGACGTGTGGCAGGGGTAAACTGCCACACTGGTGCCCAACGTGGGGCTTGTCCAACTGGGAGGGGACATAGAAGGGCTGCCCGGACATGCACTGGAGTCACCAGCCGCACTTATGGACAGCCAACTCTAAGCACCAGCCCTTTTCCAGCGGTAGCGACGAAGAGGGGAGGCCATGGGCAAACCGTCTGATCCAGCCCGGAGCAGCCCAGGTCCAGCTGCACCTCTGCCAACCAGCACAGCAGCCCAAGGCCCCATGCTCCAGGAAGAAGATGGGGATCATGACCCGTTGCCCTGGTGGAGGGGGGCCCTACCCCCTAGGCTGTTCTGGGCCCTCCTCCGAGCTACCTCCACGGCCCAGCTGTCAAGCCTCCTCCGAGCCCATCCAGCTCCTGCAACGGCCAGCCCAGAGACACGGCAACCCTGTAAAGAGTCCAGGTTTTGTAGGTATGGTAACCCTGTTAAGAGTCCAGTTTGTAGGTGTTTTTTCCTGTTTTGCTTGGATGGGGAAGGGCTTTTTAGTCACTATATTAAAAATTAAGTGTGACCGATTAGTTTGAAGCTATATTTGCAGAATGCGCCGGCTCCGGGCGGTTCTGATACGAAATCAAGCACACCTTTAATTCTGATGTTGGGACCTGGACCTGTTGCGCAGGTCCAGTTTTGCAAAGACGTAGCTCCATGGAGGGGGGCGAAAGCAGAGCTGATTAGCAGCAGGGGGTTCTTGTTTTTGACAGTGATCGTTTAGGCCATGGAAATCAATGCAGGGCCACAGAGAACCATCCTTTTCCCCACAAATCGTCATGGTAATGCTGCGAGACAGGATAGAGGTGTAGGTGGGTTGCGGAGGCTACTGAGAACAGCCAAAAAGTCTCTCAAAGTGTCCGAAATGTCCTTGAGGGCCTGTTCATGTTGCCCCAGACAGACCACCTGACTGGCGCAGGTTTGGCGAATAAATTCCCCCATAGACGTCCTTGAGTGCTTGTGAATGTTGTCCGAGGATGGGGCCTTGATTGGCCAGGGCTTGGTGGAAAAGCCTCTATGTCCACTGGGTTCATTGCCATGGCCGGATCATACAGTTACGGTCAGAGCTAAGGAACCCATTTTACACCCAGAAATGTAAAATGACGAAGTTTTAATGACCAAATGGAGAAATGGAATATTAAAACCGAGAGGGCTGGTAGGTGGGCAGGCAGGCAAACAAAGGCTAAAGTACTGGAAAACGTATGATGAAATATACTTATATACTGTCGAGCACTAGACTGACATGTAGTGACAACAAACGACTAAGTGTCAATGAGTGGATGGGAAGCCAGGGTTTAACTACTGCAAGGTGATGAGATGATGAACCGCAGGTGTGTAGACTGAGCAGGTGGAGTAGATGACTGCACTGGGTAGCTGGAGCCTGGGCCACGCCCACACACACAGACGACAGAGAGAGGGGAGAGAGAGACTGGCACTGGCTAGGTGGAAGTGGAGGGTGTGACAGGTTAAAATAAAGACTTCAAAAGTGATACCTATATTGATAGTTTTGATCGCATTTTTGTTTTCTGATTTATAACGTTTTGTTGTCCATTTACACTTGTGAATGTGAAATCTGGCCATCAATAAAGTTGATTTCAACAGGATAGAAGCAGCCATATAATGGATACACATTGTCAGCTGACCGCAAACTGGTGACATTGAAGAAATGTATTCATACTTTATTTGCCTTTTTTTAATTATTCTATTTTTGGTGGCCTGTGAAAACATTTCGGTGGCCACCAAATAACGTTAGAATTAAGGGTGCGCTTGATTCCGTATCAGAACCATCTGGAGCCGGCGCACACCTTGCAGTAGTTAAACCCTGGCTCCGGTAATAGTGTTTACACAGCACGTCATCAATCCGGTTGGCAACGAAAAAACTGAACATAAACAATGCAACCAAACTCACAACCGTTCCTGATAATTGTTGCTGAAAATGTTTTTTGGCTGTACTAATCGGTCGGACTGGGAAAGGTATTTGGATTACTTCAGATTGCCAAAAGTTATTAAAAATCAAGGAGTGCAAAAAATTGTCTGAGGAAAGGAGACGTTTGTGGTTGTCCAAACTGAACCAGGATTTCCAGGACAAGAATCTTAACAACATACAAGTTTGTTCTGTGCATTATTTGTCAGGTAGTGACAATGCTAATTCTTGAGGCTAGATCTGACTATAAAGAAGTAATTAAAGGATGGCTCAGAGAGCAGACGATTTTGCAAGCGAGGATGTTTATTGACAAAGTGATATAGCAAGAGCTAAGACGAAAGATCTTGCTGGGTTCGGTTCATGAAGCGGACTGAAAAACAACTCCTCAGACACTTATTTTGTGAACTCTACCTTAGGGGTGGATTTCAAGGTGGTTCCTCTTGGTTACGCCTCAAGCTATGGCTGTCTATGCATTTTACATGTTATTTTCAGACACTTTTATTTCTCACTTTCTTGTCTTCAATGGACACTCTCCTCCCTGGTCTCCTCTCTTCGACTCCTCTCTACTCTCCATTTGCCCGTTTAAGGTCAACACTATCTCTTAGATTTAGTCAATCAAGCGTCATGATATATCAGGGGTCACGTTAACCAAATATTTTCTGTCATTGACCGTTTTTTTAAAACGGTGACGGAAAAATCTGAGGGCCGTCCGTCATTTTGACAGATTGCATTTCACACCCTGACCACTTGGTGGTGATGAGCATATTAATTGGCTCTTGTAGAAGAAGAAAAGTAGAAAAGAAGAAAGAAACGACAAACCCACATAGACATATATACGTAGACGCCTCATAGACTGACGCTGCCCGACGCTGACGTAGCAGCGCGGCCGCCATCTTGTATGGGTCCCCAGTGCATCCCCAGTGCATTCATTTCTATGGAGGAAGGTGTATCCCCAACTACAATAATAAGCATAACTCTCCGAATTTTCACACGGTTTGGTTTGTTACAAATGGCAGAGATTTATTTATGATACAGGATGAATTAATAATTTTTTTTTTTTTTTAAATAATAAGAATAATTGTTCAATCTTACTTGTGAAAGGTAATCCCACGCGATCTGGTGTCAATACTGCGCCGTAAGCTGCACAACATACTGGCATAGCTTGCTCTCCCGTTGACTCCTATGCTAGACTAGAGTGAGGAGACCCAACCAATATGGCGGCGACGCTGGGTTACGTTCCAGCACGTCATGAGGCATCTATGTATATACATATGTCTATGCAAATCCACTTGAAACATTTGAATACGCGCAAGCGGGCACGCGAGGAACCTAGAAGCTAGGGTTGGGCGATGGCCCTTAAATTGGCAGTTGACGATGTTTACAGTAAAACATTGTGATGGACAATGATATCGTCGTCGGGGGGGGGGGGGGGGGGGGGGCGTTAATAGGCGGCCCACGAAGCGGGTCGCCTATTAACGGCATGGACCAACACTTTTAATAATCGTATTTACCGTATAACTGCACATAACTTTATTTAAAAGCAATCAAATGGAACACGTTTGTTTGTATTTTGGTGTCCGGTGCGTGTGGATGTGCGGCTCCTTCGGCGGAGCGGTTCATGTTAATAGCGGAGTCCGGGAGGGTTCACCTTCACGGCGTAGTTACTAGGGATGTGCGACTATCGTTTTAAAAACTTTTTTTTTTTAAAGTGTTTTTTAAAGTTAGAAAGATATTAGATATTCAACCAATATTCACGCTCCGAATTACAGCGATCAGACACGGGGAACTAAAGCCGCGATCACCGGTATGAGTCCCGTGTGTCTAGCGGTGTCTACCTGCCCAGGTGTATTGGTCAGTATGCCTGCAGCGATTAGTTAAATCAGGGCTTGTTGCGACCACGGATGTATTCGGTTTGCGATGCTCATGCCTTCTTATTTTTATGTTTTACTTTTTGCTCGACTAATGAAAACGTATTCGACTAAGCCTCCGTCGATCGACTAAGCCGACTATTAGGGGGCAGCCCTAGTTAACTTACAGCACTTTATATGGACCATTAGTTATATTTTCAATTTATTTACAGAGCAATCCCTGCAAAGTTTTTAGGTAATAACCATAGAAGAGACTATAGGATTAGTGTGTGTCGGATGAGGGGGGCGTGGCATCACGCGGATATTTCACGTATAGTGGGGCTTGACGGTGATTCATCACCACAATGCGGGCGGGAGCTAGTTGATCCACTAGTCAACACGCGGGAGCCAGTTGATCCACTAGTCAACACTCTCCATCCTGATGTCAGTCAGCCATCACGAAGGACGATGACATCGTCTATCGGCACAACCCTACTAGAAGCCCCACTATACGCGAATTATCCGCGACATCGCGTCACCTTGAAAACTCGTTCGCTTGGGGGCGTGTTGACTAGTGGATCAACTGGCTCCCGCGTGTTGACTAGTGGATCAACTAGCTCCCGCCCGCATTGTGGTGATGAATCACCGTCAAGCCCCACTATACGTGAAATATCCGCGTGATGACAGTCAAGCCCCACTATACGCGAATCGCCTGGCGGCCGATATTCTTACATAGGCTATTCTTCTGCTTGATGTGTGTATCCACGGTGTGGATTATTTGTTCAGCTTGTTTGGACTGAATATTAATTAAAAATGAATTAAAATTAAATGCTATTGAACATGTCATTATTATCATTTAAAAAATTTAAGTGACCGGTAAAAATAGATTATGACGGGATTTTTATGACCCTGTCAGTCAAAATGACGGACAACGAAAAAGTCTAGCGCAACCTCTGTGATATATACATTTATGAATCAATTATAATCTCCATAACCTGTATACTTCTATTGATTTGTGATTTATATGTCCTTTATTGTTTATATATTTCTTATATATTTTCCACATAATTTATCACATAGTTGAGATCATACAGCTGGGGACAGGTTGATTTAGGTCCTGTCTTTTCAAAGTTGAGCACGCACTGACCTTCTCCACTGATAAGCACTAGATACATAAGAGGCTTTGTTCAGATACTTTTCCACAGTAGGTATTAACAGCAACTTATAACTAATTTTATAGTGTAATAGTGTGCAAGCATATGAATATTAAGCTGCTGTTTCTTGCATTATTGGCTGTATATCTGATTCTGATCTCATTTCATAGCTCAAAGCTTTACTACAGTAGTACAAGATTTCTATAGTTTCTGTAAACTCAGAGCCGGCCCAAGAGATAAGCGAACTATGCGGCCGCTTAGGGCCCCCACGCCACCAGAGGGCCCCCAAGAGCACCAAAAGATCACGATAATATATCTTTTTTTTTTTGGAATAAAAAAATATATATATCATTGAATAATACAAACGAGATGGTATTACACATGTAAATGCGATTTGCATTTTATTTTCATAATTCGCAAAATATTCTCAAAATTGATTCCTGCTGTTGGCTGCTACCGCCTTTGGGCAGGCAGGCAGATATCATGCACCACTGGCGTGGTTGTCGCCTCAGTCGTCATGTGAAACGTGAAGTTCAAGTCCGTTATTCGCAATGTCTCAAAAAAGGAGCTATCCCTCTGGAGCGGAAAAAAGAAAAAAAAAGAAGCTGGAAGACGACAAAAAACAGCAAGATAAAGGTAGGTTTTAATGTTCAATATGACAATATTTGTCATCAATAACCTAGCCTTCAGTTTATGTTCTGGATAGGTTAGCTGCGGTTAGCTGGCTGGCTAGCTAAGAAAATGAGCCCTGTAGTTAACATCAGGTAGGCTACCAAATCAAAACGAAATGTAATCTGTTGAAATATATACTAATGTGTAAAAAAAAAAATCGATGCTAGGATGTAGCCAGAGCCAGAGGGTTGAAGCGGATCTAGCCTGACCTATCGACAGGATTGTACTGTAGCCTTGCAAGGTGTAATGTAGCACGGAGGTTAGAAATAACGTTTTATTTTCCTCCATGGAATGGCGCAGTAGGTAGCCTAAGCCTAATGTTGTGATATATTGAAAATATGCCTCAGTTTACTAGTTAGTTAGGTTGCTAACGTTTTACTAGTTGATAGGTTGTTAAGGCTATGTTCCGTTTTTAGTGAGCCTGCTCAGAATGTTCACAAAGTTGGCATTAAAATCTGAATTCTGTCTTGTGCATTCAAAGACGTTTACCTCACAATGGTGTACCATTGTGTACCACCTTTGATAAATTCGCTAGAAGTGCTCCATTCGCTACAACTGTTGATGGAAAACTATCTAGCGCAGTAGAAATAAAACAACCTAATTAAATAAATAATTCCATCACACCAACTAGGCTTCTGACAGATGTTCATTGTAATCAGTCTTGTGCAAAGAAATGTCCTATTTAGTCCTATTAGTCTTATAAAATTGGACTTTTGGTCACCAGAAAGGTGTGCAGCTCCCTGTCTGTATGAGTAAAGATAGTAAATTAAAGTAAGTTATCTTAAGGTCTCTGTGCTTGTTTAAACTTTTGCAGGGGCATTGTTGAAGTTTTTTGGAGCGCCTGCCCAACCCACTGCCGGTGCCTCCACAGTGGATGACAATACAGCGAGTGAGTACTGACCAGAGATTGCCCCCAGATCATCCACATTTTTGGGATTTTGGTAGTTGTATGTTTGTAAAACATATAGTTTTATTTTGAATTATTTTGAAACATGACACATTTAACATGGTGAGTTTATTTTAGGCCTATTTGTTTTCTCACAACAGGTTCATCCTCTGTAGGGCTGCCGGCACCTGAGAGTGAAGAGCGGTCACCAGAACGTGAGGATCAGTATCCAGAGTCTGAACGTGAGGATCAGCCACCAGAACCTGAGGAGCAGTCACGAGAACCTGAAAGTGAGGAGCAGCCACCAGAACTGGAAAGCGTGCAGCAGTCACCAGGTCAGTTTACACAAGTCAGTTACACAGGTTAAGTTTACTTTGAAATATGCTGAGATGAATTGTAATTGTAATTTCCATACAGGTCCGTCTGCTTCTGGCGTTGATGTCACATCTCCACATTCCAGTCATCAACATGGATCAGCACCTCCAGTTGACCCAGCTGAGTGGTCTCCTGTACTGTCTGACTCAGAAAGAACTGATTTAGTAAGCAGAGGACCACTGCCTGTAAGTGAAACCTTCACATTTCCAAAGAAATCTGACGGACGAAGCTTTCATTACCACTATACAGATAGGCAGTTGGTAAATGGGGAAAAAATTAAACAAAGTTGGCTCACCTATTCAAAAACAAAAGATGCAGTCTACTGCTTCTGTTGTAAGCTGTTTTCTAGAAAGTCAATGAAACTGGCAACGGAGGGACTGCGTGACTGGGTCAATATAGGTGTACTGCTCAAACAACATGAGACTTCCTCAGATCATTGTAATAATATGGTGAAATGGAAAGAATTTGCTCTGCGTCTTTCTAAGGGGAAGACAATTGACTCCACAGAAATGGCCCTCTTAGAGGCAGAGAAAAACCGTTGGAGAGATGTTCTCACTCGTTTAATAAGCATCATTCTGTCTCTGGCAGAGAGGAATCTTGCTTTCAGGGGGTCTGCAGACACATTGCATGCAGATAATAATGGACACTTCTTGAAAGAAGTGGAATTGATGGCCAAATATGACTCAGTTATGAAAGAGCATGTAAGACGTATTGACAGTGGAGCAGAGCATATTACATACTTGGGTAAAACCATTCAGAATGAGTTAATAGGCTGTATCAGTGACAAAATACTGGGGAAAATGGTGGCAGAAATTAAGGAGTCCAAATATTATGCAATAATATTGGATTGTACTCCAGACATTAGTCACAAAGAGCAGATGTCTGTGATTGTGCGTACAGTGAGTCTTAGGACACCTGAGGTAAAGGAGTATTTTTTGGGATTTTTGATAGCTCCTCAATCTACTGGCTTGGGTTTGTCAACGCTCATCCTTAACAGGCTTGAGGAATTGAACATTCCTTTTCAGGACTGCAGGGGACAGTCCTATGATAATGGGGCAAACATGAAGGGAAAGAACAAAGGTGTGCAAGCTAGGTTGTTAGCAAAAAATCCACAAGCGTTTTATGTGCCTTGCGGCGCACATACCCTGAATCTGATGGTCTCAGATGCAGCTAAAACATCAAAGGATGCCACCTGTTTTTTCGGCAATGTCGAGAAAATGTACAAACTTTTGTCAGGTTCTACTCAAAGGTGGGCCATTTTACAAAAATATGTACGTATCACCCTCAAGTCCTGGAGTGACACGCGATGGGAAAGTCGCATTAACAGCATTGAACCTTTACGTTATCAGGCAGATAAGGTGAGAGAAGCCTTGTTAGAGGTCAGGGAAAATGCTAATGACCCCACGGTGCAAGTTGAGGCCCATTCCCTTGCTGAAGAAGTAGGTTCATTTAGATTTCAAATATGCTGTGTGGTCTGGTATGACATTCTTTCAAGAATTAACATCACAAGCAAGCTTCTTCAGTCTGTTAACATGCAACTTGATGTTGCAGTGAGTCTCATCCAGAAAAGTAAGGATCATTTGATCAGTTACAGGACAACTGGCTTCAATGATGCACAGGTCTCTGCAAAAGAGATTTGTGAGGAGATGAATACTGAGCCAGCGCTGAAGGAGAAGAGGTTAAGGTCCACAAAAAGGCAGTTTGCCTATGAGGCACCAGATGAGCCAATAGCTAATGCAATGGAGAGACTGGAAGTGTCGTTTTTTAATGCAGTGGTAGACTGTGGCATTCAGTCTTTGGAGGACCGCTTTGAGTCTCTGGGGCAAGTTAGAGACAACTTTGGTGTGCTTTTCAACTTTAGTGAACTTGATGCGCAGACATTGAGGGACCAGTGTAAAGTGCTTGAAGTCAGACTTACATGTGGAGAAGAGTCAGATATTGATGGTAGTGCACTAGCTACAGAAATTGAGAGTCTTCCAGATCTTCCCCAAGCAAAGATGACAGCATTTGAGCTTCTTACTTACCTCTCTCAAAATGACATTTGTGAGTTGTTCCCAAATCTTTGGATAGCTCTCAGGATAGCCTGCACACTCCCTGTAACAGTTGCTTCTGCAGAACGGAGCTTTTCCAAACTCAAATTGATAAAAACCTACATGAGATCTACCATGGCACAGGAAAGACTCAGTGGGCTTGCACTTATCAGTGTCAACCTCAAAGTTGCCCGTGACATCTCTTACAATTATGTCATAAATGACTTTGCATCCAGAAAAGCGAGGAAGCAAAGATTCTGAATGTCAGAGGGGGCTAAGGTAGAGGAAGGATCTTTGGTCTGGATAGAGTAGGCGCAGTGTATTTTACGCTTGACAAAATGAAAAGTGTAAATATCTGAACATCAGTGGTTTATTTTAGGCTTTACACATCGCTTTCAAAAAATAATTGTTCATTTTAATTGTTCAACTGCTGTTATGTTGTGCATTTCTCTATTCATTTTGTGTTTTAATTTATTTATATTTAAGTGTTTTATTTTATTTTTTATTACAATTATTTATTGTTATGTAAGAAGATCATTTTGCACGTCTGTTCAGAATTTGAAAAGCGAAATAAATTAAACTGATTTATTTGTTACTGTAAATGCATTGTCTTGTCTGCTGATGTTACTTTCAAATAGTGAAATTAATATTGCACATTTACACCCCACTGTATTTAAAAGTGCAAAATAATTAGAACATTTTTGTGAGTTTGCTACTCTGGTAATATTAAAAACAACAGCCAGAATGACACCGTATGATGTAAGTATATTACAAATTATGGTAATGATAATGGGTAACATAATGGGTATGTTACACACACGGTGTAGCCTATGGAATGATGAAGCATCTGGTGCTGAGGTGGTAGTATGGGGGGCCCCAAATGAAATTTCGCTTAGGGCCCCATAAAGGCTTGGGCCGGCCCTGTGTAAACTGTTCCTAAAATGAAGCTTTAAAGGTGGGCTGTATTTCTTATTGTATTCCAGGTAAAGTCTGACCTGTAAAAGAAGGATGACCCAGATTGGGTGCCATCTGTTGATATGACAGGAAAGCAAGATCCGCAACCATCTAAAGAAACACTGACATCTTGACTGAAGGTTGATGCTACCCATTCCTTGCTTCTTATGAACATACCAGCTGCTGATGATTCTACACAAGTGATTATGTCAGTGATAATGTGTGCAGTTGTGGGAGAAATCTTTCACTGGGCCTGATGGTATCAGAAGTCCCGCAAACTACTCGTATAGTAAAAGGTACTTACTTTGCTATACGATTATCTCTAAGCTACCGAAATTAAACACACGAGAGAAGACTTTCAATCAAATACGTTTACTGAAAATCACACAGATTACAATAAACCGAGTCGGTCCTTGGAGCAACTGAAGCAAGAACAATACATTTGGTCTACATTTTACCCCTCCTTTGACTTTCCAAGCATAATCCAAGTTATGAACTTGGATTCTCTTCATGTTCTCAATACATCATGCTAATTACTGTCTAGCCATCTGTTCTTGTTTTTGTTTTTCGAAGGTACATTGGTATCTATACTGCAACTTCTGTTATACCTGCTGACCAACAGTACACTCTCACACTCATCCTCTCTTAACCTCAGCTTGTGACGTGATTATAGTTCTCCTTTAATGAATTTGATTATAAAAAAATTAACACACTTCAAACTGGTCCGTATGGGACTGCAAAATATATCCCGAACAGTATAGGGACTTAAACTGAAATGAAGTGATTTTATTGATTCTATGACCAGTGAACTTCAAAATCTGAGAACGGAAAACATTCAGTTGCACTCTGATGTGTAACATTTGTCCTCTTCCTATGACCAAAGTGCATTTGTGGGTAAAGATGAAAAGGTTTTATTTTTCACTGGTCTACCTACATTCCAGATTTTGTTGGCACTCTTGACATACTATAAACCCCACCTCCCTGTGAAAAGTCACTAAATACATTCAAGGTGCTGATGCTGACATTGATGCTA
The DNA here is from genome assembly GCA_030340625.1 of Merluccius polli. Taxonomy (NCBI): domain Eukaryota; kingdom Metazoa; phylum Chordata; class Actinopteri; order Gadiformes; family Merlucciidae; genus Merluccius; species Merluccius polli. The sequence continues at coordinate 674,952 of JAOPHQ010001419.1, read as the reverse complement.
CTAAGGCTTAATTTTTCTACAACCTTCCTGCAAAAATGAGAGACCCATGAGTTGTTGTCATATTGGAATGAATATATACGTGTGTTACAGCGATTTGAAGACATACTGTCCTATTAAACCCCATTGTAACTACTGCAGCAATGTCTCTGTGAGATGTAGTAGCATCTACAGAAAATCAAGTTTAGCCAAAGTTAAATACTACACAAAACGGTAAAATAGGACTTGGGGTGCGTTGTACACAGTGTTGGTGTAACCGATGTATAAATAAGATGGTTTATATTTCACCAAAAGCCAATTTTGTATTTCTTTTGGGGAGCTTTTATTTTGTTATTGTGTGACCTTTGACATTTCGGCGACGTCACTTCCTGTTGTTTCGCGGTACTTTTCCTCACTCGGCTTCTAGCCCAGGGCCCAGATTCCCGATAACGATGGATCCACGCTCGTACGATCCTTCTTATGAATCATCTTTCGAACGGTCGTTATTTTTTTTCCGTGCGTATCCCGAAACTCCTCTTAAGATGAACGCGCGTGCACAGATCTAACGATCGATCGTAGCCTTGTACCTGTCCACTGACACGGTGCTGAAATACATATTATACCATGGTCTGGGTGAATACTCGATTCTGATTGGCTGGAGGGTGTAGGTTAAAAAGTACACCTAGGAAAGACGTTGACGCTATGAAGACGCTATGCCCACGTTGCTTGGCAACGCCTGCATACGGGAGATATTAAATAGTCTGCTCGACTTGTAAAAAATAAAAAAAAACTCACGATTTTAACTCTAAAACACATTAAAGTATTATTAATTGATTAAATATTTCTTTATTTCGTAAGTGACCATGGTATGAGCGGGATAATGCCCTTCGAGGTGTCCATTAACAGCACGGTTCACGCCTCCGCGTCGTCCATTAATTAGTGTGAATGCTCGAGCATTCACACTCTAGATATCGAAATCTTTATTATTTTTATTAGTGTGAATGCTGGAGCATTCACACTCTAGATATCGAAATCTTTATTATTAGTGTGAATGCTCCAGCATTCACACTCTAGATATCGAAATCTTTATTATTAGTGTGAATGCTGGAGCATTCACACTCTAGATATCGAAATCTTTATTATTTTTATTTTTATTTTTATTCTTCTTCCGACCGTTTTTTGGCACTCTTCTCCTTCTTCATACTTTCAGCTACAGAAACCATTCAAATATCAAAATGTTCATATTTATTACGACATTATGGCTATCTATTCAGATTTTTCATATTCATTCAACTTTTCAAATTATTCTACTTTTTCCACCTTTATTTTTCCAATACAAATCAAAACAAATCAATTCAACCTTTTCCCATCGTTCAAACAATTAAACAAATCTAGAGATGTGTATCTATCTAGCCGTGTTCACAAAATTTCGGTTACATGCCGCTATTCCGACATGCCGCTACTTAGACATTGACGTCTAGTGGTCGGAGTGGCGGCATTAATATTATTTTCCAAGCGTCCCACTACTGCGACAATTTTTTTTCCCCATTGTCTGAGTGGCGGCACTTTACTTTTTTTCAAACGTCCTGCCATTCCGACATGAGGCCATTAATATTTGTCATTATCATTGTACTTTAAATTAATTAATTAATGTGATTATACCCATATGTTCTGGACTTAGCATACACGCAGCTTATGCATGGGTGTGACAAATACATGGGAAAACAATTTCTAAAAAGAGCCAATCATCCAACTTCGAGGCTGCCCCTAGTTGGTAATATATAGGACTAGCCTATCCATATCAAATCCAAAAGCAACAATCTTCATAACAAAATCAGAGTATCCTTTTCAAAAAATATTATTTCGCCGTTCTTAAATTAGGCTTCCACAGCGCAAAAAAGGTAGGCCTACACCTTGAAACTTTGTTCAATCAACTTAAAGTCCGATTAAACTTCATTCAAAGGCAGTCCATAATTCTAATTAAATTGATTTCTAACGAACAAGGCCAAATTTCAGGTCCTAGAGCTTTATTCGTGCTTCTTCTTATATATTTTTAAGTAGACTGCTGGCCTGCACGCACAGAGTTTGTTTGATGCATGGAGTTTCAACCTTTTCCCCCTGAGAGCTGAATAAAAATGAGGAGAGCTCCCTGTCTTTTACATAATGTGTAGGCCTAACATTTATTCACATGGCCGGTTCAAAATCACCTAGTTTTTGACTGAAATGTGTGCCGATATCAATTATTGTGAAAAACATTGTTTGGAGTAGAGGTCTGCACTCGCGATGCAAATGGAAGCTCATTGCGGGTGCGGGCGGGATGATAGAGGTAGGCCTACATTTATTCTATATTAATAACTATTATTATTATTCTATTGCACTTTCTATGAAAAGTAGGCCTAATTGTCGTAATAGCGGTACCAAAAAAGATCGGATGCGGGCGGGATGATAGAGGTAGGCCTACATTTATTCTATATTAATAACTATTAATATTATTCTATTGCACTTTCTATGAAAAGTAGGCCTAATTGTCATATTAATAACTATTATTATTATTCTATTGCACTTTCTATGAAAAGTAGGCCTAATTGTCGTAATAGCGGTACCAAATTGTAGTAGGCCTAATTGTCGTAATAGCGGTACCAAAAAAGATCGGATTAGGGGCATGTCTAAATAGAGGCATGTCGTAATGACGGGATGTCGTAATGGAGGGTTGTCGTAATAACGGGCTGTCGTAATAAAGGGCGGACCCCCAAAATTTCGATAGCTGTTATACTGGGCGGACGGCTTTGCCGTCCGCCCAGCCTCTTATTCTTCACATTCTTTACGTCGTAACTAATTCAAATTTCAACCTTTTCCCATCGTTCAAACAATTAAACAAATCTAGAGATTTGTATCTATCTAGCCGTGTTCACGAAATTTCGATAGCTGTTATACTTTTTTCTGTATCGCAGTTTTAGTTTCAAATCGTCATATTCTACCATTCGTCCCATTGTAACCGGCGGACCTTCCACTGTTTACTTCCACTGCTTTACGTCGTAACTCATTCAAATTTCAACCGTTTCCCATCGTTCAAACAATTAAACAAATCTAGAGATTTGTATCTATCTAGCCGTGTTCACGAAATTTCGATAGCTGTTATACTTTTTTCTGTATCGCAGTTTTAGTTTCAAATCGTCATATTCTACCATTCGTCCCATTGTAACCGGCGGACCTTCCACTGTTTAAGACGTCGTAACTAATTCATTCACTTTTCAACCGTTAACCTTCATTCAAAAAATGTCACTAATCTACAGATTTGTATATTCAATAATAACGATATCCAAACGAAATCTCGATAGCATTTATATTTATTCAGAATCACAGTTTACACATCGATTACACATTGATCTCCGACAGTTACACATCGTAGGCCTAACTAAATCAATTCTCAATCGTTTACCTTCGTTCAAAAAATGTCACAAATCTACAGACTTGTATATCCCATAATATCCAATCAAAAGGGGTCCACCGATCAAAAGAATCAATGGGTTTCATTAAATTAATCCGAGTTGTGAATAATATGTGAAGTCCGTTGCTCACTGTCTGTATGCTGGCTGTCGTAAATCTTCCGCTGCCGTAAAACGACGTTCACGTTCGAGCGTCATGGCGTCACCGCGGACCTACGACCGACTGGCGGGGGGGTGCCCCCAATAGTAACACAAACACACCGCGGACCTACGGCTGGGGGGGGTGCCCCCAATAGTAACACAAACACACCGCGGACCTACGTGGGGGGGGGTGCCCCCAATAGTAACACAAACACACCGCGGACCTACGGGGGGGGGGGTGCCCCCAATAGTAACACAAACACACCGCGGACCTACGGCCGGGGGGGGGGGGGGGGTGCCCGCAATAGTAACACAAACACACCGCGGACCTACGGCCGGGGGGGGGGGGGGGGGGGGGGGGGGGGTGCCCGCAATAGTAACACAAACACACCGCGGACCTACGGCCGGGGGGGGGGGGGGGGGGGGGGGGGGGGGTGCCCGCAATAGTAACACAAACACACTGCGGACCTACGGCCGGGGGGGGTGCCCGCAATAGTAAATAGTAGTATACATTTATTTTTCCAATATAAATCAAAACCCAGCCTCTTATTCTACTACAATTTCAACTACTTCTACTACTTTCATATTCTTCTACTATTTCAGCTTCTACTACTACTTTCAGATTCTTCTACTATTTCAGCTTCTACTACTACTTTCAGCTTCTACTACTATTTCAGCTTCTACTACTACTTTCAGATTCTTCTACTATTTCAGCTTCTACTACTACTTTCAGATTCTTCTACTATTTCAGCTTCTACTACTACTTTCAGCTTCTTCTACTATTTCAGCTTCTACTACTACTTTCAGATTCTTCTACTATTTCAGCTTCTACTACTACTTTCAGATTCTTCTACTATTTCAGCTTCTACTACTACTTTCAGATTCTTCTACTATTTCAGCTTCTATTACTACTTTCAGATTCTTCTACTATTTCAGCTTCTACTACTACTTTCAGCTTCTTCTACTATTTCAGCTTCTTCTACTATTTCAGCTTCTACTACTACTTTCAGATTCTTCTACTATTTCAGCTTCTACTACTACTTTCAGATTCTTCAGATCAATTCATTTTATATTTCTGCTTTGAGCTTATCATTCAGCTTCCAGCATTCACACGCGTTTTCTGCAGGTAATGCATTTTCTAGTTTTTATTTTTATTTGTATTCTTCTTCCGACCGTTTTTTGGCACTCTTCTCCTTCTTCATACTTTCAGCTACAGAAACCATTCAAATATCAAAATGTTCAGATTTATTACGACATTATGGCTATCTATTCAGATTTTTCATATTCATTCAACTTTTCAAATTATTCTACTTTTTCCACCTTTACTTTTCCCAGCCTCTTATTCTTCACATTCTTTACGTCGTAACTAATTCAAATTTCAACCTTTTCCCATCGTTCAAACAATTAAACAAATCTAGAGATTTGTATCTATCTAGCCGTGTTCACGAAATTTCGATAGCTGTTATACTTTTTTCTGTATCGCAGTTTTAGTTTCAAATCGTCATATTCTACCATTCGTCCCATTGTAACCGGCGGACCTTCCACTGTTTACTTCCACTGCTTTACGTCGTAACTCATTCAAATTTCAACCGTTTCCCATCGTTCAAACAATTAAACGAATCTAGAGATTTGTATCTATCTAGCCGTGTTCACGAAATTTTGATAGCTGTTATACTTTTTTCTGTATCGCAGTTTTAGTTTCAAATCGTCATATTCTACCATTCGTCCCATTGTAACCGGCGGACCTTCCACTGTTTAAGACGTCGTAACTAATTCATTCACTTTTCAACCGTTAACCTTCATTCAAAAAATGTCACTAATCTACAGATTTGTATATTCAATAATAACGATATCCAAACGAAATTTCGATAGCATTCATATTTATTCAGAATCACAGTTTACACATCGATTACACATTGATCTCTGACAGTTACACATCGTAGGCCTAACTAAATCAATTCTCAATCGTTTACCTTCGTTCAAAAAATGTCACAAATCTACAGACTTGTATATCCCATAATATCCAATCAAAAGGGGTCCACCGATCAAAAGAATCAATGGGTTTCATTAAATTAATCCGAGTTGTGAATAATATCATGTGAAGTCCGTTGCTCACTGTCTGTTTACTGTCTGTATGCTGGCTGTCGTAAATCTTCCGCTGCCGTAAAACGACGTTCATGTTCGAGCGTCATGGCGTCACCGCGGACCTACGACCGACGGGGGGGGGGGGGGGGGGGTGTGCCCGCAATAGTAACACAAACACACCGCGGACCTACGGCCGGCGGGGGGGGGGGGGGGGGGTGCGCGCAATAGTAACACAAACACACCGCGGACCTACGGCCGGGGGGGGGTGCGCGCAATAGTAACATACCGCGGGCCGACGGGGGGCGCGCAATAGTAACACACCGCAGACCTACGACCGGCAGGGAGGGGGTGCCCGCAATAGTAACACAAACACACCGCGGACCTACGGCCGGGGGGGGGGGGGGTGCGTGCAATAGTAACATACCGTGGGCCGACGGGGGGGGCTATCAAATGCTATCAAACGAAATTTCGATAGCATTTATATTTATTAAGAATCACAGTTTAAGTTTCGGGTTCTCTTCAGTTGATCTCAGTTACACATCGATTACACATTGATCTCTGACAGTTACACATCGTAGGCCTAACTAAATCAATTCTCAATCGTTTACCTTCGTTCAAAAAATGTCACAAATCTACAGACTTGTATATCCCATAATATCCAAACGAAATGTCGATAGCATATATTATAAGAGTTTCACAGTTTAACTGATTCCTTTTCAGTTGACTTCACGTTGACGCTCGAGCGAGGGGACGTTCAGCAGTGTTGCCAGATTGGGCTGCTTTTTGAGGATCAGACAGTGTTGTTACTACTTCAGTTACTTCTACTTCAGCTATTAGTATTACTAATTCAGCTACTACTACTTTCAGTTACTTCTACTATTTCAGCTTCTACTACTACTTTCAGATTCTTCTACTATTTCAGCTTCTACTACTACTTTCAGCTACTTCTACTATTTCAGCTTCTACTACTACTTTCAGATTCTTCAGATCAATTCATTTTATATTTCTGCTTTGCGCTTATCATTCAGCTTCCAGCATTCACACGCGTTTTCTGCAGGAAATGCATTTTCTAGTTTCTGTTAATATTTAATCAATTTATAATACTTTAATGTGTTTTAGAGTTAAAATTACGAGTTTTTATTTTATTTTTTATAAGTCGAGTGGACTATTTAATATCTCCCGTATGCAGGCGTTGCCAAGCAACGTGGCCATAGCATCTTCATAGCGTCAACGTCTTTCCTAGGTGTACATTAACACTTTTCAACCTACACCCTCCAACCAATCAGAATCGAGTATTCACCCAGACCATGGTATAACATAAGCTGTGTCCCAATTCAGGGGTTGCATGCTTCGAAGTACGCATTCGAAGGCCGATTACGTCACAACGCGGCGCGAAGGCTGTCCCAATTCGAAGGCTCCTTCAAATGCGTACTTCAAATGCGTACTTCTTTTCCCTCTTTTTGGAGGATGCACCACAACTATCCTTCGCGGCCTCGCATATCCCAAGATCCTTTGCGCGCCACTGTTCAGTGCCGGGAAAGTTACAATGGCGACACCAAGCGGCGATGAATTTATATTTAAATGTAATAAGTATTGGGTTTATATTTAATTACTTTTACTTACTACGACTTATATTTTTACTAATTACTTATATTTTATTACTTTTATTATCCCTGCTTTATTTCCAGACTGTAAAACTGCAAACTCTAGTTAAACGATTGGATTGAATAAAGAGCTACGTTTATGATTATCACTATTATATGTTATACTTCATTATTATCATTATTATGATAATTTTTTGCTTTATTAGAACCCTTCCGTCTGTTTTTCAACTGACAACAAACTGACAGGCAACGGCTACGTTACTACCAACTGACGGCTGGTGACACGGCTGGTGACGCAACCAGGAAATGCTTCAATGGCTAGACTGTCTCATTTAACAACGGTTCATGCGGCCTTCGAAGGTCCCTCAGAAGTACGCAGCCTTCGAAGGCCGCGAAGGCTGCGTACTTCGAAGCATGCAGCCCCTGAATTGGGACACAGCTATAGACTAAGCTATATAGCCTATCGTAACTTTAGCGTCACCAGCTGGACATTCAGTGGTATTGGATGTTTTGTGCAATGTTAACAACACTTGTAGCGCGCTACAGTACCCCTGGAGCTCTCATTAGCTACGAGCGTCTTAACGACGGTCGTTACGCAACAATGCTTTCGGGAAACTGATGGTCATAAGACAAACTTAACGAACCACTTAGGCTAACGATGCTTTCGGGAAACTGGGCCCTGGAGAGGAGAGGTAAGATTGTACATGTGTTCTTGTTAATAGAGTATAAAAATGTAAAAACGCTAAATATAAGTACAAATTATATTTTGTATGGGTCACATATGTTATATTTTATTAGCATAATGTTTGCTCTAGTGTGTATGTTTATTTTATTTGTCATGTACAGCACTTCAGAGTAGCGGGTTAGGTCGCTAGGCTAAGTTAGGCTACCAGAGCGTGGAGACCGTTTCTGATGCAGTTTGTTGTTATGTACCTTTCTTTTTAAAGGTGTGCATTTCGAGACTGGTCATAAGAGGTCGCTGTACTGACTTTTATGTGTTTTACACAGGTATGTGAGTTCCCCTTTTTGTTATTTTGTCATGTTGTTAATTTACAAAATATAAAAAACTGCTGCTGGTGGGTGGAAAAATATTTCTGTGATTGCACAATTGATTGTATTTTGTTTTATTGATTTAATGTAGCTGAACATAGTAAATGCTATGACACTCGGCTTCTAGCCCTGGAGAGGAGAGGTGTCCATTTCGAGACTGGTCATAAGAGGTCGCTGTACTGACTTTTATGTGTTTTACACAGAAAATAAATTCGGCCCAGCCAAGCAGACCAGCTGTTGTCAGCATCTCATTCCTCAACACACGAACACAACGCAGAGATTGTAGCAGACCGAGGTATAGGCCAGACCGGCTACATTGGGACAAACGTGTTATTAAGAAAAGCGCTACAGTAACTATGTTACTTTTGCGGTAACGAGCACTGTAACTAATTACTTTGTCAAAATCAGTAACGCGTTTATCATCACTGCGATTTAAACAGGCTCATTACTCGTTACTTCACGTGCATAACCCAGGACTACAGTTTTCGTGGTGGACGTGAAGCAGACGTGAGTCACGTGACGCGGCGGCGTGCAAGTAAATGAATGAAAACAACAATGGCGGCAGTCGACAACAGTCCAGATGTTGGATTTCTCTCGTGGAAATATGCACATTATTTTTCTATGCTATGGCACATTCAGGTCACTAGGTGGCGCATTGCGCTTGTGGTAGGATAGGACTTACATGTAAGCAAGCGAGAGGACTGGCAGCCTCCCTAGATATCCAGTTAGGGAGGCAACACATTAATAAGATAATTTACAGTTTTTAAAAAAAAGTTACATTCCCTAGTAACTAGTTACCTTGAAAGTAACGAGTAACTTAAAGTAACTGAGTTACTTTTGAAAGAAGTAACTAGTAACTGTAACTAAGTTACTAATTTAAAGTAACTTGCCCAACACTGGTTGTGTTGGGCAAGTTACTTGGGCAAGTGTTTTAGGCCATAGTTTCATTTTAAGCACAGTTTTTACACAACTGTTTATTGAAAATAGCATAACTGAGGTTTTATTACTTTATGCGCCCTTTCCTGCTGACTAAGTCCTTCTGTGCATTTAAGCAGCTTAAATTGAACATTCAGCATGTAATCCATTCTGTTGTTTACATCCCAATATCTCCATATTGGCCACTCATCCGGGTTACTGACCAAACTGTGACGGAGGGAAAACACTATATAGCTTCTTAAATGTGTAGTAAAACAAATCGGCCATGCTTAATCTTTAATATAATGACAATAAACTGAAACTGATTCATAAAATGCATCAAATTCTCTTGATCACATTGTAATTGTGTATTTTAAGGAACATATACACTCACCGGCCACTTTATTAGGTACACCTGTCCAACTGCTCGTTAATGCAAATTTCTAATCAGCCAATCACATGGCAGCAACTCAATGCATTTAGGCATGTAGACATGGTCAGGACGATCTGCTGCAGTTCAAACCGAGCATCAGAATGGGGAAGAAAGGTGATTTAAGTGACTTTGAACGTGGCATGGTTGTTGGTGCCAGACGGGCTGGTCTGAGTATTTCAGAGACTGCTGATCTACTGGGATTTTCACGCACAACCATCTCTAGGGTTTACAGAGAATGGTCCGAAAAAGAGAAAATATCCAGTGAGCGGCAGTTCTGTGGGCGCAAATGCCTTGTTGATGCTAGAGGTCAGAGGAGAATGGCCAAACTGGTTCGAGCTGATAGAAAGGCAACTGTAACTCAAATAACCACTCGTTACAACAGAGGTATGCAGAAGAGCATCTCTGAACGCACAACACGTCGAACCTTGAGGCGGATGGGCTACAGCAGCAGAAGACCACACCGGGTGCCACTCCTGTCAGCTAAGAACAGGAAACTGAGGCTACAATTCACACAGGCTCACCAAAATTGGACAATCGAAGATTGGAAAAACGTTGCCTGGTCTGATGAGTCTCGATTTCTGCTGCGACATTCGGATGGTAGGGTCAGAATTTGGCGTCAACAACATGAAAGCATGGATCCATCCTGCCTTGTATCAACGGTTCAGGCTGGTGGTGGTGGTGTAATGGTGTGGGGGATATTTTCCTGGCACACTTTGGGCTTATTAGTACCAATTGAGCATCGTGTCAAAGCCACAGACTACCTGAGTATTGTTGCTGACCATGTCCATCCCTTTATGACCACAGTGTACCCATCTTCTGATGGCTACTTCCAGCAGGATAACGCGCCATGTCATAAAGCGCGAATCATCTCAGACTGGTTTCTTGAACATGACAATGAGTTCACTGTACTCAAATGGCCTCCACAGTCACCAGATCTCAATCCAATAGAGCACCTTTGGGATGTGGTGGAACGGGAGATTCGCATCATGGATGTGCAGCCGACAAATCTGCAGCAACTGCGTGATGCTATCATGTCAATATGGACCAAACTCTCTGAGGAATGTTTCCAGTACCTTGTTGAATCTGTGCCACGAAGGATTAAGGCAGTTCTGAAGGCAAAAGGGGGTCCAACCCGGTACTAGCAAGGTGTACCTAATAAAGTGGCCGGTGAGTGTATACTGTATATGGAATACATAACAGCTCAAGATTCCTGCATAACTGGGTGCGTAAGTACTCATGGATGTAATTATAGGTTGTTCAATCTGGAAACATAAATGTATGACGTTTGCCTTGAAATGTAATGTGTGTCATTTTTAGAGGGACCTGAAAATCACTAGATCATTTTGCTGGTTAATCAGGTTGCGCAGGTTGCCCATGCATGTGTGATTTTGTACATGCATCCAGGTACACTACCAATGTAATGGAGTTACACTGCTTAAACCAGACAACCTACTGTAGGCTGTCACGTGAAAACTAAGCAGGTGTTACCATGACAATGTGCTTGAACGTGCACACACACACGCACACACACACACACACACTGTGTCCCATTCAGAAAATAATGCTTTTTACAGTTCTCGTCATTCTGTTTGTTATATTATACCCGGTGAATTCTATAGCTATAGCTCATCTCTCTCACTGAAAAAGTTAGCTTTTTCCATTCTGTTGAGTTAGAATTGCGTATAGCTGAAATGTAAGAGGGAAACGCGATAGTGTGTGAGAGACCTGATGTAGGTTTCATAAGCCAGACAGAAGCTGTGGTGATGGAGTCAATTGATCTCTTCGTAGCTTGACATGCGGCCTCCCCCATCTCAAATGAGATGCCCTCCAAGGAGGGGGGATAGCTTTTCTCTTTCACTTCGAATGGTCTCCCGAAGATGGCCTCATTTAATTTCAGTAAATATTTCTTCAGTTCCAGCCCTTGCTTTATCGCTTCACAATACACCATATAACCATACGGACTCACTCGCTTTCCCATATTGGTCTTATTCGAGCCCACTCTCTTTCACGCAGTCATTATGCAGAAATTCTGCACCAAGGCAACAGTGCATCTGAGTTCCATTTGTCCTGTTGCTTCCAGAGCTTGATTTTCTTGTAGTTTGCGCTAACCAGGTTCCCACGTTGCAATCAATGGATGCCATGAAAAACTGTACATTCTGAGATTTTTATCAGCATCAAAATAAATATCTGTCTGTTAGATTAGTCCATCGTGTTTTAAGTAATGCTTTTAAGCAGGCACGTGCAGAGGGGGGGGCTATGGGTGCCCGAGCCCCTGCCCCTTTCCCTCTGAAGGACCAAAGTGCCCTTTTGAGTGGTCATTTAAATTTCCGTTATCGGCCCCGCATCAATAATTGCGCATCAGAAATCCACCGGCAGCCCCCCCCCCCCCCCCGCTCAACAATCGCGCAATATAAAGCCTCTCCCGTTTTTGCCTTTGAGCCCCTGCCCCTCAAAGGGTCTCTGCACGGCCCTGCTTTTAAGTGTAATCCTCTGGGATTATTGTATCTTGATACTCCTTGGAGTTGTTTGTACTTTTAAATTCCTAATAAAAATCAAATCAAATCAAAAGATTGTGCCCTTGAAGGGGAAATGAACTTTAGACATTCTAGCCTGTTATCACGGGTAATTTATTTCTATTATACATTTTACTTGAGAAAAAAAACGAAATTTGCATGATTTCGATTCATTAGATTAGATAGTGTGTTGAAGCATAATTTTCGGAACTATTTTGATGGACTCACTTAACCAGAATGCACTGCGCGGATCTGAGTCATTAGCTCCACCCACTAGACCAGAGCCATAGAATAATCTTCAGTCTGGAACTGTGGATGATAATAAAACAAGCGTTAACAGCATGTGTGTGTGTCCGAGAGTGCTGCTCTATTCGGACACATTACCGTGAAGACCCGGTGATGGTCTGGAAGTGTGGATGCTAATAAAACAGCGGTAACAGCATGTTTGTGTGTCCGACAGGGTTGCTCTATTCGGACACATTACTATGAAGCCCCGGTGACGGTGTGGGAGTGCGGATGATAATAAAACAGCGGTAACAGCATGTGTGTGTGTCCGAGAGGGCTGCTCTGAAGATTCACATTCAGAACGTTCATAACTTGTAGTCCTGCATTTTTCTTCCGGTGATTTGATGACGCGTCAAATCACCGTTACGTAGCCGTTAAATTCTTTTCTTTTTTATATGGAGTTAGTACATTTGATGGCAGCACAATCAACTTTATTCATGTGATGAAATATAGTGTTGGAGCATAGTGTTGTTTTTGGGTTCATTTCCCCTTTAAGCTTGGTCACAGGAAAATATTAAACATTTGTCTCTGATGTTATTGTAATAATAAATCTATATTTAATCAACGCAAAATTGATTGAAAATTGAAAATCTATAATTGATGAATGCAAAAGTAATTGCTCATTAAAAGCTAATTAATAATTATGAAGAGAATATTATTGTGAAAATGAATGGCTTGCATTATCTAAACAGGTGAAACAACTAGCCAAAAGATGCAAATAAGTGTCAGTAAAATATGAAATGTTGACATTCAATGTCCATGGCTTTTTTCTTTTAGTTTTTCTTATGTCCAACAATGTTGCATCAATGTAAAAGAAAGACAGAACATAGTGTGTTGTTATTTTTATAACATGTCCGAAAAGGCCCTGGAGTATCCTGGAAGTATCTCTACTCTGCACCATCAAAACAACTATGTTGTTCCACCCTAGCACTCAGCAGCACTCGTTTTGTGTCTAAATGACTCAAAACACAGGGGAGCAAATTCTGAGCCTAAAATGTCCCCCTCTCAAAATAGGCTGCAAAAAAACAATGACAAGGAAGGACAGGTCGGCAATTCAATACAGTTGATGGATACAGACAGCCACTTTCCCTCCACAACCACATCCTCTGAATCTCTTCTATCAGCCTCTGATATGTCTCCAGCTCCTTGTGCTCCTTCTTGTTGGTGACATGTGGGACCACCATATCCATCACCACCAACACCATCATAGTTTTTACCCTTGTCCATCGTTGCCATGTTGTTTAGTTGGCTGTCCTGGTTATTTTACATCTAATCTGTACAAGCTTGATGTTTGTCTGTTGTTATTGGCCCTTTAACACAACTATAGACAGCAGACATGTTGCAGATAGAATGTATTTCCAATTATTCCTGCTTAAATTAGATCCACTTTATTATTTATTAACTTTAACCACTTATTTTGCCAAGTCGCCCCCACACAAAGTTTCTAGAGTCTACTTATTCAAACTGATGCTGAATTAAGTTAAACAGCAATTGCATGCAGGTGATTTGACTGTCAATGCCTTGCCCTGTATTTAGCCTATTGGTGTCAACGGCACAGCTACAATCTGAAAATTAAATCTGAAAATATTTTGGCATTATAGCATCATATTCCAGTAAAGCTGCCTACACACTACACGACTTTCAAAGTCGTCAGATCACTGCACACATTACACGACTGTCTTGTAATCGGGTATCTTGAAGTCGTTGTGGTTTTCACACTACATGACTGATCGGCGATGGGGGTGTCACCCATTAAGGCCCTGACACACCAAACCGACGTCAAAGAACTAGCGGCGACGAAGGTCGACTGTTCCGTCGCCTCACGTCGCCTGTGTCTTGGCCAAAAAGTTGCACTTGAACACACCGCAAAGACTACAGCCAACGGCCAACTAGCACGTACGTTCTGCACCTGCGTGAGAGGAAATAACTCTCCATACCAGCAGGTGACGGTAGTTTGTATTCGTCATTCAAAAAGGGACACCGGAAGACCTAGGACTGCGGATATATACAAACATGAAACAAAGCAACGTTTGTCTACCATTCTCACACAACTTTCGCTCAGACGGTTTCGTAATATAGCTACTTCTAATCGAGAATATGTCTGATAAGAAGTTGATCAGATGAGATGAAGTTGAAAAATTAGACAATCTTTTGTTCGTGCCCTCTTGACAAAAGTAATTTGCTGCTTTGCTAACTTCCATTTCTCTTCTCGTGCGCTGATTCGCTTAAGCTGAACAGCCAATCAGAGTGATTTCTCTCACCGACGACCTCCGTCCTCGATTCAACATGCTGAATCGGCCGGAAAAGCCACCGACGAGGGCGACTACTGCCAACGGTGCTGGGACACCGCAAAAACTAGGGCCACAGACGCTCACCGATGGCCCGACTTTCGCCAACGTCCGACCGTCGGCCCGGTGTGTCAGGGCCTTTACAAGAAGGGAGGAATCCCAACGAGTCTGTATGGTGTCTAAACTACATGATCACAAAAATATACACGAGAAGTGGTGGCTCTCGTGTATATTTTGTATTGTTTGTGCGCTGATTTGCAGCGTAAAAACAAGGAAGAAAAATAATATAATATAGAGGCAAGAATGGTTGGGGAGAGACGCAAGCAGCAAGGACTGTCTGTTCTGCAAAGAGTTTGAGGGAAATAAATCATTTTGCAATGAAAACGTAGGTAGCTGCCTGCTCGTATTGTGGCTCGACAAGGACATGTATGTGCTTTGTTTTTGTTACAAATAACTGAAAAGCTTGTGTATATGCCTATTCATTCTGATAACTATATACGTATGCCAATTCATTCTGATAAAAGCTATATTATTGTGTTATGTCTCCTCCCCCTTGTTTTTCTCTCGCCCATGCGCTCTCATTGGCTGGAGGTTATCGCTGCTGTCATCGATCACAGTCGCAACACCTTTCACACTACAGGATTTGGACTCCCCGGCATGTCCAGATATTTAACCTGCTAGATATCTCGGAGGCCTCTGCAATGCATCGGCGAGCCTCTCGGATCGCGTCTGGAGCAGTTCACACACACCATCATCGCTCACGGGAGCACGCTATAATTTGACTCTGAGCTGGGGCTTTTGTCTGTGATTTCAAAAAAGTTGACGGCTACTAATCACCTTGAGTGTTTAAGTACATCAAATATAACAATATGACTATATATATATATATATATTAGGGCTGTCAAACGATTACAAATTTTAATCTAATTAATCACAAGGTTTCTTGAATTAATTTTGATTAATCACAATCCTAAATATGACTGAAAAATTCACATTTTCTGTGTACTGTTCTCAGAACAGAAAGATAAATGACAAGAAGCGGATATTACATTTGTTTTTCATTAACGACAAATCCAGAAAAAAATAATTTAATTCTAAACAATTTTGGCAAAAACTGAATGGAACATTTTTCCTTTTGAACAAACAACTCTCTCACTTTCACACAATTACATGTGGTCCTTTTACTTATTCATCTTTTAGCCAGTTGCAAACTAACTTGTTGACATGTTCTGAATGTAAAGCGGACCGTTTCTTCTGCACAATATGGCCTGCGACTGAACTACATGAGGCTACGCTACATCCACACTACTACGTTTTCGTTTTAAACCGCGTGTGTACGCAGTTTAATATATCCACACTACTACGAAAACCTAGTAGTGTGGATATATTAAACCGCATGTGTACGTGGTTTAATACATCCACACTACTACAAAACGTAGTAGTGTGGATGTAGCCTGAGAAGAGTCGTTCACATGGACCCATGGATGCAGGAGTCGCTAGATATTTGCGGGCAAGCAGGGCCCGCAAATATTGTGTTTCTACTCGAACTGTCCATCCAGAGGGCCGAACGGTTCGTCGGACTCCTCCATCTCACTCGTGTCAGCAATGCTGTTTACGTGACGAGGAATGAACGCACCGGGGGTTGAATTGTGGGTAAAACAGGGCGGGAATGCGTTAAAAAAATTATCGCCGTTAATTCCAGAAATTAATCATCTCGCGTTAACGCGTTAATTTTGACATATATATTACATAATATCACAATATCTTTTTTTTTCCTCTTTTTTTTACAATATAAATGACATAATATAACAATTTGTGTATTTCTTCCATTATTATTTTTTTTCACATGTATTTGGGATTTGGTCTGCAGATGCGACCTGAGCTTGTGTGTCTGGATTCTCAATGGGTGAGTGTGCTGTAGACTTGGGCTGGAGAGAGGATGGAAGTTGTGGTGGCACAGTGTGTGGTGCCGGCATTTGTGGTGGGGGAGAACTGTCCACTGTAGGGGGGCTGGTGTCCTGAAGGTCTGGGTGATCAAGGAGCTGCGGTGATGGTGGCGATTTCTCCGATAAGTCTTCCCATCTGCTTGAACTATGTAGGACCGTGGCTCCTTACTCATCTCCTTCACCGTTCCAAGTCTGTCATAGCCTTTCACTGTCTACATGCGGACCACTTGTCCCTCTGCAAGCGGCCGTAGTGGGTGACTCGACTCAAAGCAGCGCTTCAGGGTGAGCCTTTTGTTGAGCAGTTGGGCAGTGACTTGCTTGACATTCCTCGTGGTAGGCTCCAGCAGTTTAGAGCTCACTGGAATGGCTGCACAAGTTTGATGCTCGGCAGGAGAGCGTTTGACTGGGGAAACTCTGGGCTGCTTGTGGTATGAGTAAAATCCCATTGCTTCACAAAATCCCTGAAGTTCTGACTTGTGTATTGTCTACCATTGTCCGTGATAAGGACGTGAGGTGTACCATGTACCGAAAAGCGTCTTTTCAATTTGGATATGACGGCTGATGAGGTCAAATCTCGGAGCAGGTCGACTTCGAAACCAGCCGGAATACGAATCCACGAGAACTTGATACTGTTTGCCATGCCAATCAAGAATATCCGCAGCCACTGTGGACCATGGCAGATCTGGAACAGGGTGGAGTTGGAGGGGCTCCTTCCGCTGATGCGACTTTGTGCTATTGCACACTGCACATGAGAGCAACTCTTCTGTGATGTTCTTAGACATCGTAGGCCAAAAGATTACACCTCTGGCTCTACGCTTGGTTGCCTCAATACCTGGGTGGCCTTTGTGCACAATGTTGATGTACTCCCTGTGCAGCGATTGGGGGATGACGGCTTTATGGCTTTTCATGATGATGCCATCCTCCACTGTCAGCTCATCTCTGTATGGAAAAAAATGGCTAATGGCAGGCTGGAGCTGGCTCTCTGGTGGGCCATCCGTGTTGAATGATTGTGGTAAGGGTTTGTAACATTTCGTCTTCTGCTGTATGTCTACGGAGTTCCTCCAGGCGGGCTGAGGATATGTAGCTCAAGCTCATGACTTCGTAGCCACCATTTTCAGTTTGCTTTCCTCTGCTGTACAAGCTGTTTGCCATTATTAAGTCCTTTGAAAGTGTCAAGTGACATCACATTGCATTTTGCTCCTGTGTTGACTTTCATCTCGGTGGGCCTGCCGTTTATGTGCATTGTGACAAATCCTTCATCTTTTTCAATGGCTTTCAGATTCACACATGACTGTCAACTTCAACACCATCCACATAAAACGTTTCATCTTCACATGTTTGTTCCTCCATTTCTAGCTTGTTAACAGCATGTCTGATGGTTTTCTGTCTGGGATGTTGCCTCTTTTGGCTGCATGGTTTAGACTTACAGCAACTTTTGTAGTGGTTAAACTTTTGGCAACTCCTATTTCCCGCTTGGCTGCGTGGCTGCCTACACAATTATTGCACCTCACGACGGTCTGTGAAGGGGGCTTAGGCTTTGTAGCCTCGCAAGCTCCATGATATTCCACTCACAGTTCAGACTGGCATTACACGACGGAGATAATTTGGAGCCGATCACCAAATGATCGTCCAATCGGCGTTGGTTTTGAGGCGGGTTCAAGTGTGACGCAATGAGGAGCGACTCTTCAGTCTAAACAACATGGCGGCTTCCGCGGATGTGATCGAGATGCGCGCAGCTATCGAGCAAGTTTTAGCAGAATTAGAGTGTATTCCTTCTCTAAAATATGAGCAAAAAGGAGGAGGAAAAGATGCTTTTGCCCTTCTCCCGACTTGTTTACTTGATGAGCTTGCCTCGACGCTCTGTTATCACGTCATACGCTTCGTTGATCTGATTGGTTGATTTGGCCCGTCAATCACCAACATAGGCAGATGGTTTATCCAATCAGCAACCAGCAACCAACGGACCGATTCCAGATGGAAATGCTGAGCCAACGCGAATCATTCCATCTGGCGGAGTCAGGTTATAGGCTTTGGCCAATGCATTCTATTTGAAATTAATCTAAAACTGCATTTACACTGGCATCATTACTTTGTGTTGCTAATGTTTTGCTGCTTTCCTCGGTCATCTCGTGTATCCGACAGATAGACATGGCTTTGGCAAGTGTTAGCTCGCTATCTCTTAACAGAGCTTTCCTCAAAGTGTCACTGGTAACGCCACACATGATGCGGTCACAGATCAGCTCATCCGTCAGGTCTCCAAAATGGCAGCATTTAGCCTTAACCCTTAAGTCACTTGTGAATGATTCGATGCTTTGAATGTGAATGATCCTTGTTTCTGACTTCTGGTATGAAACGTGTGCCTTTCCATAGTCCTGTTGTTTTGAGGATTGCAGATTTCACAAAACTTTTTCTTTAAACATTCGGGGTCCTCCCGAGATTCAGCTGGGGTAATGATCCCCCCAACATCTCCTGGCACGCGCACTTCAGCAGAGTAGGCGAAAGACCGCTCCCATTCGATGGCTTCTGGACCAGCAATGTTGAGAAGGATATAAGCCTGGGTCTTGTCCGAGTGTGCGGCAGCAATAAAAATATCGTACTCCTGCTCAGAAATACGCCAATTCTCTGCAATATTCTCATCAAAAACGAGAGGGCCTGGTCTGCGAAATCCATCCGCCATCACGTTGGGGAAAGGAAAACAACTTTGTCCAACGACGACCGGAAAAAAAAACTGGCGAGAAGTCCGTACTCACTTCTGACACCATGTAGAGAGTTTGTATGGGTTGGTATGAGTCAAGGATCACACCGGGTGTATACGACTGTATTTAATCCAAGGATTGCTTAACTGAATTGCGATACAGACCAGAAGTAAAAGTGAACCAGGCCACTGGGCATTCTGATTGGATGAGGCCACACAGTACGGTGGCTCCGGTGGCTAATAATTAACAAACTGCATTATTATTTAACCAAATGATCTACACATAATAATAATAATAATAATTATTATTATTATTATTTGATTGAAGCCCGTAGAAAATAAATGTACAATTTTCATGAATTACAATTTAGTTTAAGCAAAAAAGATAACATATAAGGCTATTAAAGAAAAACCCTTCATCCCCTTTAAATATTCACTCTCAACTTTACCTTGTTTCACATTGTTGAACCTACTTGATGTCTCTGAGCCTTCCTTGGCACCCCTCTACCTGTGATTGTATATTTATTGGAGTGAGGCAGGGCCAATATTGCCGAGTCATCAGTTTCGGATTGCTTCTCTGTCTTGTATTGACATTACTTTTCACCTTCCAAAATGGCTGCCTTCACAATGATTGACGACAGTGCTCCTCTGTGGACGGAACAAGCCAGCTTTTCATCAACATAAATCCATCTGTTGAATTGCTAATAGAGACCATTCCACAGATTTACAAGGAAAATCTGCCACTAAAACAACTGACTTGTTGTTTGTATTTTGTTTTGTACTTTTCTTTCCTAACACAATAAATACAATGAAAATCCATTGCAAGAAGCAATAGATTTGTAAATTGGAGAGATGTATAGACCAATGCACTTATGTTTGGATATCAATAGCAAGTTGTATTAGAATTAAATGTGTCTGTTTTTTTGTTAAGATTGTTTTTAAATGTGATTGTTTGGCTTAATGTGTGTTTTGTTTATTTCTATTGTCATACATTACTGGATGTAACGTTTTCACTGCAACCATCACTTTTGTAACACATTTTATTTTCTGACCTTTTTCGCCACAGACCAAATTCAATTAGAGCGAAAACATAAGAAAATAGGCAAATGTATTGCAGGTCTACATACCCAACTATCCCATGGGTGGATAGAGTGGTTTCATTCAAAGTGTTGGGTGCAGGAAAAAAAGCTATAAATATGAAGATCTTCAATTGATCTGTGTGTGTGTGTGTGGTTGTGTGTGTGTGTGACAGCTCTCACTAGGTGGTCTCACCTACAGGGGAGCTTGTGGGGTGATAGATGGCTCAGGGGCTTTTTCTGTTATCTCTTACTTCTGCCAGCACAGCACAAACACACACACGTGTGTGTGTGTGCGCGTGTCTATGAGTGTGTGTGTGTGTGTGTGTGTGGCATCCCTTGATAACAGCAGGTTGGGCTCCAGACAAGTGCTCTCGCTAGGTGGTCTCCCAGAGAAAGCAGAGCGTGTGGGGTGATAGATGGCTCAGGGGGGCTTCCTCTGTTAGCTGCTACACATGCACACAAATCCGGATATACAATCACTTCTCAGGTTCCAAATTCTTGGCTTTTTTGCACTTTCATCCACTCCTACACCCTGATACTGCCATACACCACCCATTGCTACAGGAAGTCAAACGTTTGTAGGCCAAATAACGACTAACTACTCCCCCTTTGCACCACTGCCATGGTTGAACCTTTGTATCCACTGTGCCAAACAATGAGGGGAGCTAATTTTTTGCACAACTAGTATGACATTAGTCATGTTAACTTGTGTTGCAATTGTCACTGGCTGTAATTTATCAAGTATGATTGTCTACTTTGCTGCAAATTGGGATAACTGTGGAGGCATGAAGAGTAATGGCTAGGTAATAGAGTGGAGGAATCTTGGTGGATCATTGTGTGAGTGAAATATTTACTACATTTCAAAAGACCTTGTGGATGGATATGATTGATAGTTTAAATTATAAACATGGTATACAGTATGTTATCATTAAAAAAACAGTGCCATCTATCCATCCATCTTCTTTCCACTTATCCGGGGTCGGGTCGCGGGGGCAGCAGCCTAAGCAGGGAAGCCCAGACTTCCCTCTCCCCAGCCACTTCGTCCAGCTCTTCCTGGGGGATCCCGAGGCATTACCAGGCCAGCTGAGAGACATAGTCTCTCCAGCGTGTCCTGGGTCTTCCCCAGGGTCTCCTACCAGGCAACCTCAGCCCCAGAGATAGGAGAGCCCACACCCGAGTCCCCAGGCCCTGCTTCCTTACCGGAAGGCGTGTCGGTGGGATTGAGGATGTCTTCGAAGTATTCCTTCCACCGATCCACAACGTCCCGAGTCAAGGTCAGCAGCGCACCGTCTTCACCATACACAGTGTTGACGATGCACTGCTTCCCCCTCCTGAGATGCCGGATGGTGAACCTCTTCAAAGCCATCTGGAAGTTGTTCTCCATGGCCTCACCGAACTCCTCCCATGTCCGGGTTTTTGCTTCAGCAACCGTCGCAGCTGTGCTCCGCTTGGCCTGCCGGTACCTGCCTGCTGCCTCCGGAGTCACACAGGCCAAAAAGGTCCTATAGGACTCCTTCTTCAGTTTGACGGCATCCCTCACTGCCGGTGTCCATCAGCGGGTTCAGGAATTGCCGCCACGGCAGGCACCGTCCACCTTGCGGCCACAGCTCCGGTCGGCCGCCTTAACAATGGAGGTGTGGAACATGGTCCACTCGGACTCAATGTCCCCCGCCTCCCCAGGTACATGGTCAAAGCTCTCCCAGAGGTGGGAATTGAAGCTCTCTCTGACAGGAGACTCTGCCAGACGTTCCTAGCAGACCATCACAATACATTGGGTCTGCCAGGTCTGACCGGCATCCTCCCCCACCATCGTAGCCAACTCACCACCAGGTGGTGATCAGTTGACAGCCCCGCCCCTCTCTTTACCCGAGTGTCCAAGACATGCGGCCGCAAGTCCGACGACACGACTACAAAGTCAAACATCAAACTGCAGCCTAGGGTGTCCTGGTGCCAAGTGCACATATGGACACCCTTATGCTTGAACATGGTGTTTGTTATGGACAATCTGTGGCGAGCACAGAAGTCCAATAACTGAACAACACTCGGGTTCAGATCGGGGGGGGGCCTTCCTCCCAATCACACCCCTCCAGGTCTCACTGTCGCTGCCAACGTGAGTGTTGAAGTCCCCCAGCAGAACGAGGGAATCCCCAGAGGGAGCACTTTCCAGCACCCCATCCAAGGAGTCCAAAAAATGTGGATACTCTGAGCTGCTGTTTGGACCATAGGCACAAACAACAGTCAGGATCCATCCCCCCACCCGAAGGTGGAGGGAGGCTACCCTCTCGTCTACCGGGGTGAACTCCAACATACAGGCACCAAGCTGGGGGGCAATAAGTATTGCCACCCCTGCCCGGCGCCTCTCACCAGTGGCAACTCCACAGTGGAAGAGAGTCCAACCCCTCTCGAGAAGACTGGTTCCAGAGCCCTTGCTATGCGTCGAGGTGAGGTCGACTATATCTAGCCGGAACTTCTCAACCTCGCGCACCAGCTCAGGCTCCTTCCCCACCAGAGAGGTGACGTTCCACGTCCCTAGAGCTAGCTTCTGCAGCCGAGGATTGGACCGCCAAGGTCCCCGCCTTCGGCTGCTGCCCAGCTCACACTGCACCCGACCCCTTTGGCCCCTCCTGCTGGTGGTGAGTCTGCGGGAAGGGGGTCCCATGTCTTCTCTTCGGGCTGTGCCCGGCCGGGCCCCATGGGTACAGGCCCGGCCACCAGGCGCTCGCCCCGCCCCCAGGCCTGGCTCCAGGGGGGGGCCCCGGTGACTCATGTCTGGGCGAGGTACACGGAAGACCATTTATTTTGCTCATCATAAGGGGTCTTTTGAGCTACCCTTTGTCTGGCCCCTCCACCCGGACCTGTTTGCCATGGGTGACCCTACCAGGGGCAGAAAAGCCCCCGACAACGGAGCTCCTGGGGGTCATTGGGACACGCATACCCCTCCACCACGGTAAGGTAGTAGCTCAGTGCTAATACCTTTCTGGATTCTCAAGAGGTTTTATTCTGCAGCTGGTCGGATTCAGAGTGAATGTTCTTATGTTATGGTTCGATCTGTCAGGATTCAACAGCCTATGGTCGGATTTCACTGGCAATCAGAAAAAGTGTTTGTTCAAAAGAGTTGAAACATGCTATGTGGAGAGCTCTTACAGCTCAGTGCACCACTTTAAAGAAAACTGCTCATTAAAAATCAAACATGCTGCTTGGCCTCAAAAATTGACACACTGTTGAAACTCATGTCACCAGGCAGGCACTATATGTAAAAATGCTATTGTTACCGGCCCAGCCTTCCCCTTTAAGAAGGTGGCCATGTGGGTACCTGTGGGGGGGGTATAGTTCCAGGGCGCGGGCGTGAAGAGCACATGTTTCATGCTACCGAGGGTGAGAGAAAACAGTTAGAAAACAGTGTCTATGGGAGCTCAGGGCTACTGCATGACAACGAAAGGTTGTGCACTGTATTCACTACGAAAGTGGAAATAAAGTTCCCGTTTAACGAACGTCTTCACAACGTCTCTGGCGGCCTTTATTAGTAGAGTGATCCGGACGGCTAGGCTAGTTACCAGCTAAATCACTCGAAAGAAACAGTGCGCTCCGAACCACTGTTCGGGGCCAATAAGCTGAAAGGTAACACTATTGTATAAAGCAGCAGATGAAGCACTTGGGTGGCTTTAGGTTCAGCACTGAGAACACCGACTTTTCTTATGGGGCCGCTGCAAGCCTGGAGAAAACTCTCTCTCCTTTGGCGAAAAAGAGGCTAGTTTGCCAGTTCTAACAATGGAGTGCTATGTGAGATAGTAATCCCTGCATGTCTCATTAAAGGGGAGTCTTTAGTTTGCTTTTGATATACCCTGGGTCTGGAGTGAACATTGGACATTTTATTTCACTATCTTATTCAACTTAATGATAAATAAAACCCATTTGTTTTGTTTATCCTGATCCTGTCTTTTCATTTTGCTAGACCTGAAAATTCCACCTTTGAACTCCCTGAATACTTTGGTGGTTGCAGGAAAACAGCAGGAATGTTAGTCAAAATACATACTCTTTACTGTAAAATGTAAGTTGCCAGTACTTAAAAAAAAGCACGCAAACTCTTCCAAAAAACTTTTCCGTCTTTAGTAGAAAACACTTATGTGCAAGTTATTATAACTTACAAAACATAAGCTCTGATAACTCACTATTAAGTTTTCTTTTCTGCTCTAAACATAACACACAGTACATGCAACAGGACTGTAAAACATGTAAAAGACCAAATGCAACATTTTAAGTAGCAAGTAACTGTACTTCACCAATGATTTGTCTTGTGGACCGGTTCTACATGGCTAGTGCAATTTAGCGTACACTACTTCACAATATATCCACATGGGCATGTGCGTTAAACACATCTTGTGCAATTTGACATACAGTACATGCAAGAGTACTTGCAATACATATCAAAAACAGAAATACCAACAAAAAAAACATTTTAAGGTGATTTACGACAGAATTAAAACATTTATTTAAAAGGCAACATTTTAAATAGCTGAGTACTTTATAAACTGTACTTTACAAACTGTACTGTTGTAAAATGTCTTTATAGGCCAGTGTGTTAAACATGGCTAGTGCAATATAACAGTACATGCAACAGTACTGTAATACATGTAAAAAAATATCAAATACAACATTTTAAGTAGTAAGTAGACAAACTGTACTTCACCAATAATTGGTCTTGTGGACCAGTTAGTACAATTTAACATACACTACTTAAATACTGTTTAACACATCCAAGAACAAAGACTGTATTTTAAGTAGAGTACTTCACAATCTGTCAACATGGAGTGTTAAACACATCGTGTGATTTACACTCCATGTTGGAGTGTCAAACATGTTTAAAACATTTTAACCAGCACTTAAGATGGAGTCTAAGTACTTCAAACCTCAAAGGTGACTGACCATCGAGTAAAGCAGCATCTCTGAAGTATACGCCCTTGAGTAGACGGTAGTAGACGCTTCGCTCTTCGCTCTCCGCTCTTACTTTCTTACTTTTCTTTTTTTTCCCATTGTAATCTTATCCTTTTGCTACAAAACTTATGGAAAGCGGGTCCTGGATACTTCTAAATCACTGGGAGCTTAATTTATGAAAGTATCTGAAGGCTACCACTATTATTTAAACACTTTTTACTTTGTGAGTGTGGCCTATGAGCAGCATAAGCCTGCACTATACTGACTGGGTTTGTGGAGCTCAGCTAAGCTAAGCTAATTAGCAACAAGATGCCTCCCTTTTCCACGGATGACTACTACAAACTTCTCCAGAAGATAGCAGTACTGGAGACAAATATTCTGCGACTCGAAGTCAACGTGGAGGTAAATGGTCAATATGGGAATGAAACCACTCTACCGATGACCCAAATCAGTGGAAAGGAGCAGGCTAACAGACAAATGCTTTGTGCAAAGCCAAGGCATAATTCATGTAAAGATAAATCGCCTCCCTCAGATATGGGAAGACGGTTAACAGGCAGAACCCAGCACCTGGAGACTCGTGATGATACTGAGTGGCCTGCACTGCCGTCACACAGGAGGGTCTCTTCAACCCCAGTACCAAGGAGAAAACAGCTGTGGAATGTGGCTAAAACAAAAAGTAAGAGCAAACCGACCAAAGACACAGGGATTCTACTAGAGAACAGATTTGCTCCACTTTTACAAGACCCTGACTCCCCAAAAGAAAGGTCATCTTCCAGCACCGGAGAAAGGTATGAGGCTAAATCATATAGTAAAAGGCTGCAGAAAGAGTTAACCACTGGGCCTCAAACGCTGATAGTGGGTGACGGAGCTGTGAATAAGACAAAACACTTTTTCAGCAAAAACACCAAAGTACTTTGTTTTACCAATGATATGGTGTCCGATATCTCACAGAAAATTCTGGAAATCACTGCTGAGCATCCGACAGTGAAATCTCTCATCATTCACACAGGAGCACTTGATGTTGTCAAGCAACAATCAGAGGTATTGAAACGGGATTTTAATGATCTGCTGAACAAAGTTAGATGTCTGAATACTGAGGTGTTTATCAGTGGACCTCTACCAACAGTTCGGCGAGGAGACGAGAGATTCAGCAGGCTGTTGATGCTAAACAGATGGCTCAAAGCTACGTGTGCTGCTCAATCAGTGAACTTTATTGACAATTTCAACATTTTTTGGGAACGCAGACACCTCTTTGAGGCAGATGGATTTTACCTAAACAAGTCAGGAGTACAGCTGTTAAGCTACAACATTTTTGTTTTTTTGCGTCGGTCACCAGCAGCCCCTGCCAAGGACAAGAGGCAAGACAATCCAAAACAACAGATAAGACAGCCTTCTGGACAAAACCTGCTACCGCCTGAGATAAGGAGTGACCATGAAGGACAGCACACCGAGAGAGAGGTTTTAACGTCATCATCCTTACCCCAACACGAGGAGCTTCCCCCAGCCCCAACAACCCAACATGAGGAGTCTCCCCCAGCCCCAACAGCCCAACAAGTGGAGTCTCCCTCAGCCCCACCAGGAGACTCCCAACTTTCACCCACTGGGACCCCATCCAGCCTTTCATTGTCTCCACGCAGTCCGGATTCCCCATTCCCCCATTTTCTGGATTTCCAACTCACACCACGCCCAAATCCCATTTTTTCTCCCCTAACTCCCCCTCCTCGTCCAGCCCCACGTCACAGAGCCCCCCCACCTCCTCTGACTCAGATAATCTGTGAGTCGGACTGATACGTGCCGGGTCCAGGCTGCAATACTGATACCAATAATGTTCTCCCCCAGGAAAAGTCAGGGCCCTATGGAGTTCAGATAGCCTTCTCAATCCCTGTGATGACAGGTAACAGAAGAATGGTTAAACTGGTGAGAAATAAAGAGTAAATCTGCCAATTTATTAAGTATAGCATGTCAACCTCGAAATATACCAGTGTCTCCTTCTATCTCCACAAGATTAGCTCTACTCAATATCAGATCACTAGTCAACAAATCACTGTTAGTTAATGACGTCATTATGACCTATGATCTAGATTTTTTACTTCTTAGTGAAACATGGCTGACTGAAGGTAGCTGTTGTGCTATTCTCAATGAGGCAGCACCAACAAATTTCAGTTTTATGAACAAGTGTCGAACTGGTAAGAAAGGCGGGGGAGTTGCTGCCATCTTTAAATCTGTATTTCAGTGCAAGGAAATTACGTTAGGTGATTTTAGCTCTTTTGAATATCTGTTTTTTACTAAAAGGTGATCCAAAAGTCCTTTTTTAAATAATTTATAGACCTCCAAGATACTCAGGAAAATTCATTGATGAGTTTGCTGAACTGCTGTCAGTTATCTGCATTGATTACAACTTTTTTATCATAACAGGGGATTTTAACATTCACGTAGACAATAACATGGACAGTAATGCCAAAGAACTCTCTGCTCTACTTGACACTTTTGGCCTCTTGCAACATGTGAAAGGGCCCACACACACTCGAGGCCACACTCTGGATCTGGTTATCTCTAAAGGTGTTAACATTTCTTCTGTTGATGTTAAGGACTTGGCTCTTTCTTATCATTTCTGTGTGTTCTTTGACTTACAGATCATTCCAAATGTTCAGTTCACCTCTGTGTCTGTTAAGAGAAGGTACATAAATGAGAATACCAGTGCAAAGTTTATGGAGGCTATAGCTATGTCACCAACTGTGAGTGCAGAGTCAGTTGATGAACTCCTAGATCAATTTAACTGGAAAATCTCAAATGTCATGGATGCTGTTGCACCTATTAAAACTAAGACAACCTTGATCAGAAAGAAAACACCATGGAGGAACACTATGATGGTAAAGGCTTTAAAAACAGAATGCAGGAAAGCAGAGTGTAAGTGGAGAAAAACTAAACTCCAAATTCACCATGACCTTTACAAAATAAGTCTTTGTAATTTTAACTATGAGTTACTCAAGGCTAGACAGCGACACTTGTCTGAAATTATTAATAAGAACATCAACAACACTCGCACTCTATTTGCTATGGTTGATAAGCTGACAAACCCCCCTAAACAGATAGCTCCAGAACTCCTTTCCACAGCAAAATGCAATGAATTTGCTTGCTTTTTCAGTGAAAAAATCCAGTCCATAAGGTTAAATATTAACACAAATCAACAAAACAATAAAATAACGCAATCCCTAAGACCTCCCAGGAATAACTCAACTACGATGTCAGAATTTAATACAGTTGACCAAAAAACCATAGAGGAAACAGTTCAGCATCTAAAACCATCAACATGCTGTCTTGACACAATGCCATCAGACTTTTTTAAAACTATTGTGAACTCTGTCCAAATAGATTTGCGACAAATACTAAATAGCTCACTTCAATCGGGCACGTTTCCTAAATCCCTAAAAGTAGCTGCCATTAAGCCACTCTTAAAAAAGAGATCGCTGGATGCTTCCATGTTAACCAACTACAGACCTATCTCAAATCTTCCTTTTATAGCCAAGATCGTTGAGAAAGTGGTTTTTCATCAACTCAGCAATTTCTTGAATTCCAGTGGCCTTTTTGACAAATTTCAATCAGGCTTCCGACCTCACCACAGTACAGAAACAGCTCTTATTAGAGTGTTAAATGATATTAGGTTAAACACTGACTCAGGCAAGGTGTCAGTTCTGGTCCTGTTGGATCTCAGTGCTGCATTTGACACTGTGGATCACAGTATATTGTTGAACAGGTTGGAAAATTGGGCAGGACTCAGTGGAACAGTCCTAGAATGGTTCAGGTCCTACTTGGAAGAGCGGAGTTATTTTGTGACCATTGGAAGTTATGAATCCAATCGAATGGCTATGACATGTGGAGTTCCTCAGGGGTCAGTTCTTGGACCCCTTCTGTTCAGTCTATATATGCTGCCTTTGGGTCAAGTTCTGCAGAACTCTAATGTAGACTATCACAGTTATGCAGATGACACGCAGATATACATAGCACTGTCCTCAGATGACTACAGTCCAATACAGTCATTGTGTCACTGTTTAGAGCAAGTAACTAATTGGATGAACCAAAATTTCCTTCAATTAAATAAGGACAAAACTGAGGTAATTGTTTTTGGCAATAAAGAGAAGAGGATTGCCGTCAGTAAACATCTCGAGTCACTCTCTCTAAAAACTAGTGTTGCACCGATACCATTTTTTGGCCCCCGATACCGATACCGATACCCGGCTGTGCAGTATCGGCCGATACCGATACCATACCGATACCACGCCAGAAAAAAAAAAATATATATATATATATATATACACAAGCTTTTTTTCTTCTAATACTAAAGAACTGCATACTCACTTGGATGTAAAATCATTGCTATCATGGCTTAATTACTAGTATAATTAGATAATATAGTATAACTAGGGGGGGGGGGGAATCGGGGAGAAGCCGATTACAGCTTAACTCGTCGTCTGTGATGCGGTCACTGTCTGTCCATTTGAGCGATCTCCCGCCTGTGAGCAAGACGCGTCTCCCTCTCTCTCCTGCTTTTTCCCCTCTTCTCCTTGTTTGTGTCCGCATGGCACCCCGGGGAGCGGGGGGGGGGGGGGGGGCATGGGTGGTGACCGGGTGCGTCGCACCGGCAGGCGGACCCGCTCACTGAGTTTCCCCGCACCGGCGCGTCCGCAGGCGGAGCAACTTTTCTGTGCGCCGCGCGGCTGAACCGCGCGCCCTCCGCGTCTCCGGTGCTTTTTTTTCTTTCTTTTTTTTGGTACTTTGTCGTCGTCGCTTGTCGGTCGGTCAACATGCGCGGCCGGGCGGCCGGAGTGGGCCAATAGGATAGCTGCTTGGCACGGCATGCACTGAACACGTGTGATCACACGCAGCAGTGAGTGAAGGGAGAGAAAGACGCAAAGCGCTGCGTTCCAAGTTTCATATTAGTATGTAAATGGCATCGGCGCATTATTTGTTCGTACTCGCCGATACCGATGCCAGCATTTTAGCGCGGTATCGGGGCCCCTCCCGATACTAGTATCGGTATCGGTGCAACACTACTAAAAACTAGGGACCAAGTCAGAAACCTTGGCGTGCTGATAGACTCAGATTTGACCTTCAGCAGTCATATCAAATCCATCACCAAAACAGCCTTCTATCAGCTTAAGAACATATCCAGAGTGAAGGGTTTTATGTCTCAAACAGACCAGGAGAAGTTGATTCATGCCTTCATCTCCAGTAGACTCGACTACTGTAACGGTCTTCTGACTGGACTCCCACAAAAAAGCATTAAACAGCTGCAGCTCATTCAGAATGCTGCAGCTCGAGTTTTAACCAGAACAAAGAGATCAGAGCACGTTACTCCAGTTCTAAAGTCTTTACACTGGCTCACAGTCAGCTATAGAATAGACTTTAAAGTTCTGCTACTGGTCTACAAATCACTGAATGGTTTAGGTCCAGAATACATGAGTGACATCTTAGTAGAATACAAACCCAGTAGGGCTCTGAGATCTACTGACTCAGGTCAGATAGTGAAGCCCAGAGTTCAAACTAAACATGGTGAAGCAGCTTTTAGCTGTTATGCTGCACAAAACTGGAACAAACTACCAGCTGAACTGAAATCAGCCCCAACTGTGAACATTTTTAAATCCAGGTTAAAAACACTTCTCTTCTCCTGTGCTTATGATTGAGCTTGTTCAAAGCACTTTAAATTGTAAATTTTAATTGCACTATGTCCTTTTAAATCATGATTTTATGCTGCTCTTATAGTATTTTATTTATTTCTATTCTTCTGTAGTTGTTTTTATTTTTTTATTTTTTTTTATTTTTTTTAAATTTTATTTCAATTCTTGTTTTATGTAAAGCGCATTGAGTTGCCATTGTGTATGAAATGCGCTATATAAATAAAGCTGCCTTGCCTTGCCTTGCCTCTAAATAGCCGACTGCCTTATATCCTAGAACATTCTAAAAGGCTTAATGTGAAAACGAAGACTTAGTGTAGTGGACTGTTTACTTTAATAAATCATGAAAAACATAACTTAAGTGGTGTTCAAATTTTCAACATTCTTGTATACTGGTATACAACATGTACTGGAAAAAATGTAAAAAATGTAATCAAAGTTGTCCAAGCTATTTAGACATTGACCCAAGAATGTTTCTCTCTCCTGAACTGAGGAGAGCTGTCTAGGCCATTAGAAGGTTTTTGAGACTTCGTAGTTTTGGCTTCAGGGTTTTGTGGTCCAACCCAAGCATCCCTTTTTGAATGAATTCAAAATTATTGTTCAAACATTTTGGATAACTCAGGTTTAATGCATAGGTCAGTCCAAAGAGCAGACACACTGCAATCGGCAGATCATCGACGTCCATGACCTTATGTCCTTCCAAGATGATTGCAGTGGCGCTAGGGTTGGGGTGCACCATGTTAGCCTGACAATCTTCCTCTGTTATGTTCACCACACCAACTCACCTCTTTTACATGAGTAAATTAGCAAAAGTTTTACATTAGTAAATTAAATACCAGATTAAAAAACAGGCCGAAACTTGATTTAACAATGGACCGGCCCTTTAAGCTAAATAACCTCTTTGTCTGCAGAGTCAGCAACACTTGTTTTCACTGTAAAAATAATTAAAGCAAATAATTAACATGCAAGATAGTAGTGTAGAGACTGTTTTAAAACTGAATAATTAACTTAAGGAATAACAGAATTATTTCAACTTCTGTGGAGGCCAGTTGGCATTAACACAAAACATTGGATCTATAAACACTATTTTATGGTTACTTTACAATATTTGTATTGCAACTGAAGGTACAAAACAAATTGATAATTTGACTATTAGATAAGAGTAAGTAGTAGAGCTGGGTGACAAATCTTGATACTTTTGTAGCACCAACCGAATCACATGCATACTACAGAGTATCAAAATCAGTCAGGTTCTGAAAACTGGCACCGAATTCTCACTCACTTAAATTAGACTAATTTATTTGTTGTTTTGGCATGAATAAATAACTTTTGGCATGTTAAGTTTCACTCAAATGTGAGCTCACAAGGCGGTAGTCTCATCGGGCTGCTTGGTTTAAAATGCAAAACTGGTGTATGGTTAGTTACCGAGTGATAAAACTGCGAGACAATTTAAAATGAGAGCAAGTCGGAGTAAAGACTCGACCATTACCTGTCTGTCTGGCTGACCTAACTCACTGGCTGACAATAGAAAGAATGACAAAATGATGTGTTTACTTAACATATCAGCGTGGCTAAAAGAATCGTCCAAAATCCAAAACAGAGAAGTATAGCCGACTGATTGTTTTGTTCTGTTTCCTGCTGCATGTCCAGGCACTGATAGTTAAACACAACTGTGTGTGTCTAAACATAGGCACATTCAAATACTTTCCGACTACTTGACATTACTGATTGACATACATTTAGGCCAACTCGGTTTGATTGAGTTGCTCAACATTTTCAACCAAAAATGTCATAAATATCAAAACCAGTACTATTAATGACTTGATATAAACTGAGTTAGGTAAACTAATAAATCTAAGTTAGGACTTTGTTATTATTTACAGTTATTAAGCAGAACACCAGCCCATGCTACCAGTACAAAGGTCTTGTCACTGTAAATCAGTGTTAAACTGTGGGTTATAAAAAGACTGCTGTGTCAATGGACAGTTCAATTTGACAATTTGACTTTCTTTCTGTCATGAATTGCCACAGAGTTTTTAAGGACCCAAGTGCACGACAAGATTAGATCTTAAAAAAGGCTTTACTTATTCAAAAAGACATAGAATACCAGGCAACAATAGGAACAGGGTGAATGTGACAAATACAATGACAGAGCACTGAACTGAACAAAGGGAAGGACTTAAACCTAGTAGGGCAACTCGGGCGACCACAGCGCCGGTCACATCAGCAGGGCATCTCGGGCGGGCGGGGCGGGTGACGCCTGCATCGGCATGGCAGCTCGGGAGGGCGGCCACGGTGACTGTGGCATCGGAAGGGCATCTCGGGAGGGCGGGACGGGTGACGCCCCCATCGGCTGGGCAGCTCGGGCGGGCGGCCAGGATGCCGGCTGGGCAGCTCGGGAGGACGACCTGGATGATGGCTGGACCGGATGACCTGCTCGGGAGGACGACCTGGATGATGGCTGGACCGGCGGGGCAGCTCGGACGCGCAGGTCACTGGCGTGGGCTGGGGAGTGCAGGTCGCTGGCGTGGGCTCAGGACCGCAGGTCGCTGGTGTGGGCTCGGTTGTGCAGGGCTCGGGAACACACGACTCTGCGGTGGAGCTGAGCTCGGGAGTGTTGGGTCCTGTGCTGCAGGGCTCAGGAGTAGAGTCAGACTCGAGCGAGATGGCCTTTGAAGCTAGAGTGCGACGAGGAGCCGGAACTGGTCTCGACTGTGGGGCCGGGACCAGAGTCGACATCAGTGCTGGAGCCAGTGAACGCCGCGGAGCCGGCACTGGTCTTAAAGTTGGCACTGGAGCAGGAGGTCGCTGGGGAGCTGGCACTGGAGCACGGACGACGGGACTCGGATACTGCAGAGGAGACGAGGCTTGAAGGGGAACTGGGCACAAGACAGGAACATCGACAGAAAGCCCAGAGGCAGGACCAGCCTCTGCGGCATCTTGGCTTGGCGGGGACTCAGGAGGGCACTCATCCTCAGTCCACTCGTCCTCAGTAGACCACTCCTCAGCAGAGCAGTCGTCGGTGGCAGCAGACCAGGCATCGGACCAGGCATCTTCCGAGGAGTCGGACCAATAATCATGGTCCTCTGGGTACCACCTGGGCAGCAGATGGCTAGTCCCGGAATACCCCCCCATCTTATTGCTAGACGGGTCCCTGAGAAGGCATCCCGGGCATCTGGCTGCTGCACCCACCAGGGGGAAGAGGGCAGGTAAGGCGAAGAACTGAGGTGGTGAGAGGCAGACTCCGCCACCACTGACCCAGTGGAGGTTGGAGTGTGTACTTCTCTTCCAAGAAGTAGTCCCCCTAATCTCAGGCTTGGGCGAAGACTCGGGTGTGGGCTTGGGCGAAGACTCGGGCGTGGATGTGGGCTTGGGCGAAGACTCGGGCTTAGGTGAAGGACAGGGCTGAATTCCGGGAGACCCAGGAACAGCAGGGTTTACTTACTCAAAAAGACATAGAGGCAACAATAGGAACAGGGAGCAATGTGACAAATACAATGACAGAGCACTGAACTGAACAAAGGGAAGGACTTAAATACACAGGACTAAACAAGACACAGGTGGGCAGGGAACACGGTACAACGAGAGGCAGTCTAACATTGGACAAGACAACAATCAAACTCAAACTCATAACTAGACTCAGGTGGGCAGGAAACAAGGTAATGACGAGGATACTAGACGAGACTCAGGGGGCGGAGACACAGAATCACAAGACAAACCAAACCGAAGCACATGGCTGGGACAACAAGGAACAGGAAGTGAAATCACATGACAGAGGGAGTGAATCACATGACACAAACCAGGAAATACACAAGGGGCTAGGACAAGACAAACAGGAGACACAGGAAGTAACAGGGAAAACTACAAACTTAAAGTCCAACAGGAAACAGAACACAAGAGGCTAAACACAGAATATACTAAAGAGAAACAAACTAAAAGTCCAAGACAAAACACAAAAACCCAGAACCCTGACACTTTCCATGTACAGGATGGCAATAGCCAACTTGTCTCTTGACATAATTGTTAACAATTGATAATTCTTTTTTTTAAATGTTGACATTCGTTACATGTCACAATATTCAATGTAACAGGATACAAAAATCTCATGATTTAGCTGGAGAAAGTGTAGTCTATATTAGAATTGGCTGCTAAGGCTCCATCAGCCAGCAGTATAAGGAAGGAAGCATGTCACTTCACACTTAAGGATGGCAAAGAGCATTATGCTGTTGCTGTCTTCCTTCATCCATCTTCCACAAGGTCAGGGAACACTTTGCACATGAAGTGCAACATTCACACCCACACCCACCCTGAAATGGCCTACTACACATTCAAGTGGAATGGAAACAAAATAAGAAGTGAAGGTCAATGTATGCATGTGTGTCCCCTCTTTACGGTACGATGCCCCAACCGCAATAGTTTATATATAAGGATGAAGTCCGAGTAGTGTGTGTTTCTGTTCTTCTTTAAAGCTACTTGAAATACACATGATGACTCTGTTGGAGCACTATGACTTCACTAAGTGGAGCAAGGTGTGGATAGGATAGTCACAATGTAAGATCATATTTAACTCATTTCTAATGCTTAGTAATTACTCATACCCTGCCCCCTGATTTTTGCTCCTGTCAGGATTCTGTTCCTATAGCACTACTTCTCGCTCTCTTTTTTTCTTAGTTGAGCCACTTTGGGCACTTCTCGCAGCCACTCTACCCTGGAACTATGATGTTATGGTCACAGAGGGAGAGCAATGGGGAGCCACTGCAGGGGATGGTTACACTTGGTTTACTTTGAACTTGGAAAAACAAGCAGTTCCAATTGTGGTTTTGCTACAGGCAGCACAACTTCAGTAGGCTAAATGCTCAACTCATAAACCAGCCAAAACCCTAACAGAGGTAGCACTGAATGTGGAGCTCCTCTAATCTCTGTGGGGGGTTTTTTTCAGTACCACTACTTCAATTCTAATTCCACTTCCAGGTAAGTGTGTTAATACGAGAGCATCCGGTGTCTCCCCAGATAAGCCCACCTATAAACGTACGGCCAAGCAACTCATTATTTGAGCTGCAGTCGACTTTTTCTTCTTCTTCTTCTTCTTCTTCTTCTTCTTCTTCTTCTTCTTCTTCTTCAAAGATACCGCCGGTCTTATCGCACCACAACAGACCCACCGTGCTGTCATAAACAAAGTTCATTTGAGATACACATTGTTCTCACTTCTCGTATTATTCATATTTCCAGGTGGAACTAGGACTACTTGACTAAACAGCATTTCCCTCAAGAGGCACATTATAGATGAAGAGCTGGGAGAGTTCTGCATGAAAACCCTGCAGCAGAGTGATCCCTCAGCTCTTACTTGCTTACTTGGATCTTAAGAACATAGTAATGGTGTGGCTGGTGTATAATGGGCTGGTGCAGTTCAACACTTCTAAGAGGGAGTCCAGCGCAAACAGCAAGAGAGAGAAACACTGCATAGGAAATATTATATATATTAAGGCTGTCAAAGTTAACGCGTTATTAACGAGTTAACGCCACATGTTTTTAACGGCACTCATTTTTTTAACGCGCGATTAACGCTGTGACATTTGAACCTCGGGCCACTCCGTAGCTCGGGAAATCAGGAAGCAATGCACACGAGGTCGATGCCGCAAACAAACTTACACAACACGTTCTCATCCCAACTCGTAATATACCGACGATTTGTCACGCCCCTAGACGTCTGATACTGACGCATAAGGTACCCTCCCACGTCTGTGTGAAACGATCTGGGGGTTCTCATAAACCCGTTGGCGGTGGTAAGAGACGAGCAGAGTCTACAGCGTCCGCTCGCAGAGCAGAGTCTACAGCGTCCGCAGTCTACTGTGAAACAATTCACTCCAAAAAGGGTTAGGGTTGTGGTTAGGGTTAGGGTTAGCGTAATCTATCACCGTGACCGGGTTATTATTGGAGTGAATGGACGTTGTAAACTCTGCTCGTCTCTTACCACCGCGAACGGGTTTATGAGAACCCAGATCGTTTCACACAGACGCGGGAGGGTACCTTTTGCGTAAGTATCAGACGTCTAGGGGCGTGACAAATCGTCGGTATATTACGAGTTGGGATGAGAACGGGCTGAACTACAACCCCTGTGAGCAGTAATGGATAAAAAATGGGGGGGGTGCGCGCGCGCGATCGTCACACACCCCGGTCCGACGACCGACGAGGGGGGGGGGGGGGGGGGGGCGCGATCGTAACACACCGCCTCCGGTTAGGACAAATTACTTCTTTTTTTTTTTATGACAGTCCTGGGCCGGCCCAAAGATGTGCATCGGGCATACCGGGCAATTGCCCAGTATGCCCGATGGCCAGTCCACCCCTACCCGGCGCCCCCTCGCATGAAGCAAACCACGCTGGATAATTTGAAAGGGAAACAGCTGGACAACTCTACAAGCCGCAAACACTTTATTTATTTTAAATTATTATTTTCTTGAAGTTATTTTGTGCATCACCGTTTGTTTTGAATTCGATGCAAATTGCAATGCAATGCATTGAGGGGCATTATTTTGTGTTAAATGGCTGCTTAAACAAAAATGAGGATGAATAGATCAAATGTGAAGTTCAACACACTACTGTGTTAGTAAACATTACTATGCAGTTTGCACGTTAGTTACTTGAACTGAGAGTATTTCTCATTGTAACAATAAATAAACATGCTTTTTTTGCATAAAGCAAGCATTTGTCTATTCTCATGTTGAAAAGAGTATTACCTCATAGATCATAGTTAATCGTGATTAATCATGATTAACTATGATCAATCATGCGATTAATCGAGTTAAATATTTTAATCGATTGACAGCCCTAATATATATTAAGGCTGTCAAAGTTAACGCGTTATTAACGAGTTAACGCAACATGTTTTTAACGGCACTCATTTTTTTAACGCGCGATTAACGCTGTGACATTTGAACCTCGGGCCACTCCGTAGCTCGGGAAATCAGGAAGCAATGCACACGAGGTCGATGCTGCAAACAAACTACACAACACGTTCTCATCCCAACTCGTAATATACCGACGATTTGTCACGACCCTAGCCGTCTGATACTGACGCATAAGGTACCCTCCCACGTCTGTGTGAAACGATCTGGGGGTTCTCATAAACCCGTTCGCGTTGGTAAGAGACGAGCAGAGTCTACAGCGTCCGCTCGCAGAGCAGAGTCTACAGCGTCCGCAGTCTACTGTGAAACAATTCACTCCAAAAAGGGTTAGGGTTATGGTTAGGGTCAGGGTTAGGGTTAGCGTAATCTATCACCGTGATCGGGTTATTATTGGAGTGAATGGACGCTGTAGACTCTGCTCGTCTCTTACCACCGTGAACGGGTTTATGAGAACCCAGATCGTTTCACACAGACGCGGGAGGGTACCTTTTGCGTAAGTATCAGACGTCTAGGGGCGTGACAAATCGTTGGTATATTACGAGTTGGGATGAGAACGGGCTGAACTACAACCCTGTGAGCAGTAATGGATAAAAAATGGGGGGGGTGCGCGCGTGCGCGATCGTCACACACCCCGGTCCGACGACCGACGAGGGGGGGGGGGGGGGGGGGGGCGCGATCGTAACACACCGCCTCCGGTTAGGACAAATTACTTTTTTTTATTTTTATGACAGTCCTGGGCCGGCCCAAAGATGTGCATCGGGCATACCGGGCAATTGCCCAGTATGCCCGATGGCCAGTCCACCCCTGCCCGGTGCCCCCTCGCATGAAGCAAACCACGCTGGATAATTTGAAAGGGAAACAGCTGGACAACTCTACAAGCCGCAAACACTTTATTTATTTTAAATTATTATTTTCTTGAAGTTATTTTGTGCATCACCCTGTTTGTTTTGAATTTGATGCAAATTGCAATGCAATGCATTGAGGGGCATTCTTTTGTGTTAAATGGCTGCTTAAACAAAAATGAGGATGAATAGATCAAATGTGAAGTTCAACACACTACTGTGTTAGTAAACATTACTATGCAGTTTGCACGTTAGTTACTTGAACTGAGAGTATTTCTCATTGTAACAATAAATAAACATGCTTTTTTTGCATAAAGCAAGCATTTGTCTATTCTCATGTTGAAAAGAGTATTACCTCATAGATCATAGTTAATCGTGATTAATCATGATTAACTATGATCAATCATGCGATTAATCGAGTTAAATATTTTAATCGATTGACAGCCCTAATATATATATATATATATATATATATATGTATATATGTATGTATATATGTATATATCCACAGCCCTGCTTCATGACGGTGAGCCATTTGATGTTCCCAGATGGCGAGGTTCATAATTGCTGCTCAATATTCTGCTAAATGTTTTGTATGTGTGTGTGTGTGTGTGTGTGCCTGTGCCTGCATGTCTGCTGTGTGTGTGTGAGATACTCACTCACACTTACAATAAAGTAAGATGATAGGCAACAAAACGACTCCCAGCGCTGGCCTACATCTGAGAAAACGGTGTATTTTCATGCCACAAACAAACAAGCATTGCAAGCATCCAAATTAGGGCTGCACGATATTGGGAAAATATGCGATATGCGATAACATTGTTGAGTACTGCGATGACGATATAACTTGCGATATTTCAATATTTAATGTTTTTCTTCATTCTACTTGCTGCTAGACTATTAAAAAAAGAAATGCATCGTATGCATGCAATGCAACATAACTTTTATTGGGAAAATTGCCCACTTGAAACATTTTCTTATATGGTCAACAAAATTAAGATGAAATAAATAAAAACAATAAAACTGCTTAAAGCATTCATAATAAATTTAAATAATAAACATTTTTTTCTGACCACTAATTTGTTGAGCTAAGAAGGTGTTGCAGAATGGGTTCTGAGGCATACATGATGCCATGAAAAACAACATCAAATAACAATAATAAAAACAAAAATACACCATTATGGTGAGTTATTGGCCAAAAAGGCTAGCACAAGGAAACATGTGCAACAATGTAGTTAAACTAAAATACACCTGGGGGGGGGGGGGGGGGGTATTGCACAAAACTAGGATACATAAATCCAGGATAATTGAGTAAGCGCGGCTTGGACTATTCTGCTTGGCGGTATCCTGGCTTATTCGGTTGCACGATTGCCAAGCCAGGATAAATAGGCGGCTAAGTCACGTCAGGTGAAGCTAGTTGGGATAAGCGGCATGCTTGAATAGACCTCGCGATCGCGCACAGAATCACCGATCGGAACGTTTCATACGTCACGGCCGCTGGATACCCGACCCAAGCCCGACGGGACCCGACCCCTCGGGTCCCGTCGGGCTTGGGTCGGGTATCCAGCGGCCGACGGTACCCGACGGGTACCCGTTCGGACTCGGTGACGTCTGCGCGATTTGAAATGTGCAATTTAAAACAGCTTATTCTGCATGGTAGCCAATGGGCTGTTTCACATGTTGCAAAGGTTCGGCTGTGTGATTAAAATACATCTTATAAATATGACATAAGCATGTTGCGCTCATCTGTTTGTTGACATTTCCAAATGCGCTGCAGTTGCGTAATAAAGGCGGACTTTCATAAACACAAACGTAAATGTGTCATAGTATGAAAAAATATAGACTTTAACTGTGTTGGCCTGAGTAATAACACTTATTATTGGCCAAAAAGGCTAGCACAAGGAAACATGTGCAACAATTTAGTTAAACTAAAATACACCTGGTCAAACAAACACGACAACGCTCCCTCAACAACTTAAACACCATGTGCTTAAACTGGTGGGGGGCGGGCTTATCGGGCAGCATGACAGCATCGGATTGGTCAAATATAATGTCATTGTGTGTGAATGCGCTAAAAATGTAGGCTTAATTTAATCGCAAATTAAGAAATCTTTGCGGTATGTACATCGCGAGCGTTGATTTCGCGATGACGATAGATTTGCGATATATCGTGCAGCCCTAATCCAAATGTAGTGTAATAGTGAGTATTCCCCCTATACACATTAACTATAGTGCTTATTAGCTATATTCTCCGTGGAGATCATGTTGAGTGACTAAAACGCATTAGCGCAACAAACGATCAAAATGGGCAATTCATCTCGGTCTGCCTGTCAAGCGCCCCACAATGCAATCTGATGAACATGCAGGCACGGCAACAGAACAAAACACATGCTGTGAATGAGCAGGATATATTTCCTAAAATGTTGCCCACCACCTCCGAGGGAAGATAAACAAAATCTGTCATCATCGTTAATCCCAGCTGGAATATTTGCTGACTTCATTGTTTTGTTTAATAATTGTTTAATGACTGTCTATGTCCTTTTTCAAATAGAACAACACCAAAAAAACGTGTTTTATTAAAGGGTAAAACGTATGCCTTTGTTTGTCTTCTCCACATAGTCTGTTCTAGAGAGAGAGGAGAGGGGGGCGAAGGAAAGGTATCATAACTACATACTGAGACAAAACACACATACACACACACACACACACACACACACACAGGCAAGCACATTCGCATGATGCACAATAACTTGTTCAATAACTCACCCAGTGTGGCTCATTTCCATCATATCAGCCTGTCACTCAGGGTGTGTAAGGAGATGAAAGAGTGTTGGGTATGCACTGTGTCCCAGCTCCCAGTCTTTAGAGAGCTCACTAATTAGAGATCCACTCCACACACACACACACATCTTGTTCACTTATGAGTGTGTGTGTGTGTGTGAGACACGTGCCATGTGTTCAATAATAAATGCCAAGCTAATCTTGCATATTAATACAATTGTAGGGGCATTTATTCTAATCATACCTGCTCACTTCCTACCTCTCAATATCTCTTGATAATCAGAATCTCATCAACTCTCATATTGCAAAATGTCTTATAACACTGTGGTTACATATAGTAACACTGTGGTTACATATAGCTACAACACTGGTTACATATAGCTACAACACTGTGCTTACATACAGCTACAACACTGGACATACAACATACAACATATACATTTACATTTAGGGCATTTTGCAGGCGCTTTTGTCCAAAGCGATTTAGGCAACAATATGTACATTTGTCCGAGGAAAGTGAAACAATATATCGCTGACGGCAAGGGCGTCACCAGCTTTTTGAAAGTGGGGGGGGACATATTTTGACGGGGGGTTTGGGGGTCCTCCCCCCTAAAAATTTGAAAGAAGTAGATGCAATTTCCCGCATTCTGGTGCATTTTACCATGTTTTCAGATTTAAAATGATCTCCCTCTTTCATTGATTTTCCTTGGAGCTTGCATGATCTGCAATTACTGACTACTATTATGTTCTGGTGTAAAACACAGTAGTGTTGCACGGTGCACCAATACTTCAAAAGTACCGCGATTCTCGGGGGGGGGGGGGGGGGGGGGGGGGGCGTCGCGATCGTAACACACCGCCTCCTCTGTGTGAAACGATCTGGGGGTTCTCATAAACCCGTTCGCGGTGGTAAGAGACGAGCAGAGTCTACTGCCTAACCCTAACCCTAACCATAACCCATAACCCTTTTTGGAGTGAATTGTTTCACAGTACACTGCGGACGCTGTACTCTGCTCTGCGAGCGGACGCTGTAGACTCTGCTCGTCTCTTACCAACGCGAACGAGTTTAAGAGAACCCCCAGATCGTTTCACACAGACGCGGGAGGGTACCTTTTGCGTCAGTATCAGACATCTGGCGTGACAAATCGTCGGTATATTACGAGTTGGGATGAGAACGTGTTGGTTTTGCACTTCACGCTGCCGCCGCAGCGCCGCGGTAAAGCACAACAATGTTATTCAAGAGTGTTTCTCCTTGTCCAGGAAAAGTATCGAAATCGCAATTCTCAACTTGGTATCGGTATTGTGACAACACAAATACACAGAGGACTGAAGTGACTGTGTTCAGCGTTCAGTCTGTGTTTCTGAAGTCTACCGCTGTCGTTGATCCGACTCTCAACATAGGCGTGCTTCGGTGCGTGTTTTGAATGCGTGCGTGATGCTGCTTTGTGTGTTAAAAAAACAGGAAAACGCGGAGTGGATTTCTATTTATATGGGTATTCCCCCTACTGATAAAGTGGAACGGATTTGATTGTGAAGCAATGGAAAGAACGCTGGACTAGTAGACCAGTCATGCACTAATATTTTTGATGGCAAATGTGGGGGGGTCCAAACGACTTTTTTGCAAGGGTGGGGGGGACGTGTCCCCCCCCAATTATATTATGGTGACGCCCATGGCTGACGGTACAGTAAGAATGTCAATAGAACAAGTTTAAAGCACTCAGCACCTAGCCTGGCAAGCCAGACCCACATCAGAAAGATGTAGGTTCTGGCGCAGCTCCATTGGCAGTGTGGGCGGGATAAACGGTTGTCTTTCAAGTTCCTTCTGCACGCAATAGGATAGCGCTACAACCAATCAAA
Source organism: Merluccius polli (assembly GCA_030340625.1). Taxonomy (NCBI): domain Eukaryota; kingdom Metazoa; phylum Chordata; class Actinopteri; order Gadiformes; family Merlucciidae; genus Merluccius; species Merluccius polli. Next base: position 631,513 of record JAOPHQ010001419.1, on the reverse strand, counting down.
GCAACGAAGAAGGTGACGTAGTCAGAGCGACGGCTCTGACTACGTAATTAATCAAAACTCCGAATACATATTTATTATCGAGGAAAGACTTCAGTGCCGTTCTTTGTTCTTTTCTCAAATAAAATGTTAACTTCAAGTCTTGAAGAGTCGCGGCCAAAGCCGAGTCGAAAGACAGCCGTTCGCCAGCAGCAGCAGCCATTGTTTACCTCTAACACAGAACCGTCGCATCTCTGTCGTCATTAGGTAGCCCGGCTTTCGACTCCGCCCCTCACGCTGTGATTGGTCTGACATACTTTGTGTTTCCAGCACCAAAAAGCCGACGGAGCAGGGCTAGACCTAGCCTGGTTCCGCCCGCCTCCGTACTTCCGCTCAATTTTCATTTCACTTCAGTACTAGGTCTGGGAGTGCTGTATATTAGAACGATTTCTTTTCCCTCAAATTTGCCTTCCAATCAGCGAACAGGAGGCGCGGCCTGAGAACAGTGACGTATAGGTTGTGCGCGAATTTCAGTTATTGAGCAGAATTACGGAGGCGGGCGGAACCAGGCTAATGCTAATGCTCACTGCATCTGCCGTTTGTATACTGCGCGCAACATGGTTTCCGGCACATGAAATACGTCACGACCCAACCCAGTAGTGGCACTGGGCAGAGCCAATAGGTTTTAAACTTCAACAGCACCCGCCTTCAAGTGAGAAATCGTTTGTCTCTATAGCAGTTCTAGACCATGAGTATGAATGAAATGAGTACGAAGGTCTAGTTAGGACTAGGCTAGGCTAGACCTACCTGGCTGCCAAATAAATTTGCTGCCGCTAGGGGGTGTCTAGATTTCTAGGCTACTCAGCACCCATTCCTCGTATACAACAAAGATAGCTAGGGTAAGATGCTACATGATGCTAAGTACTATTTTGCCAGAATATACGAACATAAAATAAGTGCATAAGAGGAAGTTTTTGTTTTTTGTTTTTTTTAAAGCTACAACATTGTGGTTACATATAGCTACAACACTGTGGTTACATATAGCTACAACATTGTGGTTACATATAGCTACAACACTGGTTACATATAGCTACAACACTGTGGTTACATATAGCTACACATTGGTTAGATATAGCTACAACACTGGTTACATATAGCTACAACATTGTGGTTACATATAGCTACAACACTGGTTACATATAGCTACAACATTGTGGTTACATATAGCTACAACACTGGTTACATATAGCTACAACACTGTGGTTACATATAGCTACACACTGGTTACATATAGCTACAACATTGTGGTTACATATAGCTACAACACTGGTTACATATAGCTACAACACTGTGGTTACATATAGCTACAACACTGGTTACATATAGCTACAACATTGTGGTTACATATAGCTACAACACTGGTTACATATAGCTACAACACTGTGGTTACAAATACGCTGGTTATATAGCTACAACACTGTGGTTACAGAAAGAAAGCACAACATGACAGGGAGAGATAGTTGAAGCAAAGCTGGCTGGTTGTTGTTTCCCCACAGATGCATGACAGCGGTCATCCATTCATCTTCTGTCAGTCGTGCCTTCTACTCAGGCCCTGTCATATTCCCCTCTCTCTATGTCCTTTATCATCTGGCTGTAGGTAGTTTGGTTGTCAAACTCTTCACTTAATAAAAAAAAAGGTACAGCATTTTGGTTACACTCCAGGCGTAGGCTTACCATTGGACTGAGAGCAGTGCTGGCAGAAAATAGTGGAATCACGATAGAATTCAAGTGAAAAAGTGACTCAGTGGTCACTTTTTCTTCCCTAGATTTTTTCTTTGATGTCACAGCATTTTACACGTAAGTAAAGTTCAATGTTGATGTCCCCTGATGTTGTGTTTGCTTTTACTTTTTTCAACATAAATTGACATCCACAAAAATGATTTTGAAAATACACTTGTATATTTTCTTTAAACTCCTTGGAATTACTAGCGGTGAGGTTGCAGATTACAACCAACTGAATACCCCCCCCCCCCCCTTCACCTCTCCCTTTCCAACGATATAGGAGAAGCTACGGTGGCCTGTACTGGCCTGTAAGGTGCCAGTAGGTGCTAGGGGTGCAATGAATACCTGAAAACTGTAATTGAATAATGGTCCAAGTACTCGTGTACTCGTTTTGTTTTTTTTGTTTAAGTCTGGGATAGTTTCCACCAATTGTACACATATCGAAAGTCACCTGTATTTTATACAGTCTATGTGCATTACATTCACACTGGAGCTCCACTGGCCATGCAGTTTTTTACCTGCTTTTACTGTTGTAAATCTAGCGGGATACACTTCTAAACAGCGATTTTAATATTATATATTATATCCATTCGGAACATATTTTAACATGAGACATATCCATTTTAATTGCACTTTAGTTAGGCTATTGTTTAGGGCAGGGTACTTGTAATTTGCATATTGTGTAGAAATATTAACCATTGATGGCTCTATAGAGAGGAGTGCTGCTGCCCAACAGTTACGCTTGGAAGCCCCGTCTCCTGGGCAGGTACGGGACGTCCCTGGCGGGCGGACATTATTGTCAAACGTATATCGAACACGGGGGAACTCCGCCCATCCGGGCCAGTAAATGTTGGCAAATTAACCTATTTTAGTCTCAACAACAATATGCAATGGCGAAGGCTTTATTTCTCTACAGCCGTTTGTCCATTCTGGGCTACTGTACAAACATGGCGGTGCAACATAGCGGCCTCCATGGAAGGCGACCTGCTCACCATGTAGATATAAACGGCTCATTCTAAGTGAACGATAACACAACGATTATTTTCAGGTCATTATACACTAATTAAAACATACTCATGAATATTATATTCAATTTCTACCAAGTCCGTTCCACTAGATGCCATGAAATTACAGACTGCACCTTTAACTTGCGTTACTTGTATGCTCCATTTTCCTTACAGGTTTAAGCTACATTTTTTACAGTTTATTCCCGAGACTGGTCCCATCCTCTTAACCTTGATTATAGCTAGGTGTTAAGAATTCAAATCTCTTCTGTTTTTTATGGAGTATGCTTATCCTTAGCCTTGCACAGCCAGACCATATTCGCTGCACTCATTATGACTGGAAAGTCTGCCATCGGCAATGTTTGTTGAGGGGTGCCAGTCAACCTTACTTTGAAGCTGTTTTGATTTCAAAACTAATTCCAAAGCAGCATACATATTATTATATTAATTAAGCCATTGAAGAAATGAAGAAACGGCACTGCACGGTTTCATCATCATCTCACTGGTTGGGGTTCTCTGATTGGCCGATTAAATGGCCGTGTCAGGCCTGTTCCTTACTTATATCTCGAGGTAAATCAGGAGTTGAGCTTGCGAGATTTAGGCTGGCTTCACGAGGCTAGCTTATCTTTGATGTACCACAAATTATTTTGATGTTATTAAACTTTATTTCTAATTTAAAAAATATATGATGGTAAAGACCTTTCAGCCCTGAGTTGGTTGTATTTGGGGGAGGGGGGTGCAACAGAGATTTCTGAAGGACACCGATTAATTTAAGAGGGAAAAGACAATGCAGAGGTCTTTAAAGCGTTTGAACTGGGGATAGAGAAAATGCATTGATGTGGGGCACTTTCTTTTAGTTGAAAGCAGACTTTTAAACTAGAATACACAAAAGATCAAGCTCATCAGAAGTTGACTCATTAACATTAACTAAATATTTGGGGCAACAGCTTAATTTCTAATGAATCATAATTACAATACGTTATAAATAATATTACGTCTAAATAAATAGAAGGGGTAGGGAGTGATGGAAGGTGACAGGGCTGCTTTTAGGGTGGGGTGTGACCTGTGTGGGTGGGGAGGGCGGGGCAGGGGTCACAGATAGTCTTGATGTGTTGAAGGTCAACCCTGCTGTCTCTTATTACTGTCCCTCATTTAAACCTTGGATGCCAGAAACTGTAAAAAAACACACACAAAAAAAAAATATCCAGGCACTGTATGCCGTCAAACAAGCACGTGTTGTTATTGTTGTTGTTTGTAGTGTACGTGCTTCAGATTAACGGTAAAAAAATATAAGAAACAGACATAAGAAACTGATATGGCATTATAGAGAGAAAATATAAAAGAGAAATGTCACATTAAAAAAGAAAAATGTGCTTTACATTATGAACATTCTTGGTTGTATGACTTCCCCTGACATAGATGCACATGAACACATATTAAAGAGGCATGGAGGTATTGTTGAGGTGGACCCCCTCGGGGAATCAGGGAGGGCTGAACAATGACCCCTTCGCTGGGCTCCACTGAGCTATCCCACTGGGTCCGGGTTCTAGGTTGCACCGCCCTCCTCCAAACAGCCAGAGGGGGACCTACGTGTCCTCCTGTGTGATTGGCTGCAATGTCCTGTGTGTGTGTGTGTGTGTGTGTGTGTGTGTGTGTGTGTGTGTGTGTGTGTGTGTGTCGTAAATGGACTTGCATTATGTGATGCTTTGTAGCCATGCGGCCGCTCCGCACTTTACAATGACAGCCTCCCAACAGGCTTTGTTGGCACTGCCGTCAGTGTACAAACCTTTTGTTTGTTTCTGTGTGTGTGTGTGTGTGTGTGTGTGTGTGTGTGGGGGGGGGGGTGTGCACACATTGATTCATTTTCCATTTGCCGAGGTGCACACATGAAGGTTTGCGTGTCGCTTCCCTGTGGCGACAATTTCCTGCGGCAGGACATGGGTTGTCAGCTCATCTGATGGAGAAACACAATTACGTTTGTTTTTCACGTTGAGCTTCACCATACAACACCATGGCAGATTGTCAGCTGCTTGCTACTTACTTTGTTTCCAAGAGACATTGTTTATTATATTTACACCTTTTATTATGAAGAGCTGGCCCCTATTGTACATCACGTCCTGTATGTAAGCATTTTCACACCATTCAAAAGTGCCAATAATACTAAAGATTCTTTGTTTTGGACATCATCATCATTGCATTGAAACTGAAAAGCCTTCCCTATGGAAGAAAACACCTTTGTATCGTAGCAGTTATAGACTACCCTCAAAGACGTCAATGGATGCCATATTCTGATCTTTGTGGGGTTTTTGTCTTTTTCTAAAATGCACTGTTCATTATATATGTCCAAAGTTCAACAACTTTGTATATATGTGTATATATTACTCATTTTTGCCTTCACCCTTTTAATGGTCATGCATAATTTATTGCGCATTAATTAAATTAGCATATGGCCTAAATTAACATATGCAACCTTCTAGTATGTGAGTACGGCTGTGTTCGGAACCGCATACTAACGTACTGCCTACTACATATTCAATGAGTATGTACTGCATCCTGCTTACTAAATGAATGATTCAGTATGCCATTACCAGCAGACCGTTCACACTGAAGTATACAGAAAATATCCCAGAATGCATTTCGCACCAAACGGCAGTGATAGCAGAGATTTTAATCTTCAACCAAGTCCCTTACGGACGTCTGTACTTAGGGGGACAGACAGACAGACAGACAGACGACAGATAGACAGATAGATAGAAACATTTTCCGGTCAATCAAGTAACCCTTTCGCAGTCTGAAGAGACGCAGTCTGAAGAGACGCAATGCATTGTTGGGCAGCGTCCAGTAAACTAGTAATCTAGGATACATCCAGACATTTCTCGCGTAGACAAAATCCACATACTATGCAGTTGGAACGCAGTACATACTCAATTTGACGTCATACTTAGTATGAATAATACGTTATTATATGTTATAGCATATAGTTTATATAGTTTTTCCTGCATAGAGAATTTGGTGGCGGCCGCCACCGCCAAATTCCTTATCGCCACCAGCTCACGGCTGGTTTTCAATCGGTAATTTCACCAAGCGTTTCCCTGTCGGGATCTGTCATTTCATTCATATGTAACTGCAGATGCACGCAACCACCAGTAGTGGCGGTGGCGCTGTGTCGAAATTAGCACCGGCCGACATGTCAAACAAAGCATCTTTTACCGCCAGAATTCCGGCGTACCGACGTGTCTGCGGAAAAAAAATAAAAAATCAGGTTCGCGTTCGCGTGGTCTGACATCGTCCAACGTGATGGCTGACTGACATCACGTTGGAAACCACCATCGTGATGCCACGCCCCCCTCGTCCGACACACACTAATCCTATAGTCTCTTCTATAGTTATTACCTAAGAACTTTGCAGGGATTGCTCTGTAAATGAATTGGAAATATAACTAATGGTCCGTATAAAGTGCTGTAAGTTAACTAGGGCTGCCCCCTAATAGTCGGCTTAGTCGATCGACGGAGTCGAGCAAAATATAAAACATCAAAATAAGAAGGCATGAGAATCGCAAACCGAATACATCCGTGGTCGCAACAAGCCCTGAGACACCGCTAGACACACCGGTGATCGCGGCTTTAGTTCCCCGTGTCTGATCGCTGTAATTCGGAGCGTGAATATCCGTTGAATATCTAATATCTTTCTAACTTTAAAACACACTATAGTATTTTTTAAGACGATAGTCGCACATCCCTCGTAACTACGCCGTGAAGGTGAACCCTCCCGGACTCCGCTGACATGAACCGCTCCGCTGGAGGAGCCGCACCTCTACGCGCACCGGACACCAAAGTACAAACATGTTTTCCATTTGATTGCTTTTAAATAAAGTTGTGTGCAGTTATAAAGTTAAATAGGATTATTAAAAGTGTTCAATGTCTCCTTCCTGGTCCAGAACCGCTTGGTCCACGCCGTTAATAGGCGGCCCGATAACATTGTTGTGCTTTACCGCGGCGGCAGTGTGAAGTGCAAAACACACTGGCGCGGCAGCCAGGGCTGGACTGGCCATCGGCCCACCGGGCGATGCACATCTTTGGGCCGGCCCAGGACTGTCATAATATATATATATATTTTTTTTTTAAGTCATTTGTCCTAACCAGAGGCGGTGTGTTACGATCGCCCCCCCCCCCCCCCCGTCGCTCGTAGGTCAAGGGTGTGTTACCATTGCGCGCAACCCCTCCACCCCCCCCACCGGTCGTAGGTCCGGGTGGGTTACGATCGCAACACTACTGTGTATTACACCAGAACATAATAGTCAGTGGCGCAAAAAGTGGGTATGCGCTGTATGGGGGGGGGGGGGCGCCAATCGCGCAGCTCCCCCCCCCCGTCAACAAATTAAGTTCTGGGGGGGCGCCAAAATTGTTGCTGCATACCCCCCTGACACTGGGTAGTTGCACCCCTGATAATAGTAGTCAGTAATTGCAGACCATGCCAGCTCCAAGGAAAATCAATGAAAGAGGGAGATCATTTGAAATCTGAAAACATGGTAAAATGCACCAGAATGCGGGAAATTGCATCTACTTCTTTCAAATTTTTCTGGGGGAGGACCCCCAAACCCCCCGTCAAAATATGTCCCCCCCACTTTCAAAAACCTGGCGACACCCTTGGGTACCACCACCACCTAATTTTAAGCCAGGAAAAACCCTGGTTATAGTATGCGATTCCCAACACAGCCTATGTGTATCTGAAGTGTATAAAGATGTAGAGGGAGAGGTGTTTTACAAAGTGGGAAGAAGTTTATTTTCTCTTTTTGTGAATTCTGACAGAATTCTGAATCAGACGTGTTTTGTCCAGTGTTGCCTTGAAGTGTGCGTTTGTGTGTGTGGGGGGGACTATGTGAGACTTCCTGTCTATTGTGAGACAACAGTGCCCCCTGCAGTTGAAAATGACCACAAATTCAAAGTATTATCTGTGTAGAGCTTGTTGGAGGAATGCATCCTCCATATATAGATTAAGTTTATGAAAATGTGTTGATAGAAATTGAGATAGAAATATATATTATATGTATGATATTATATACATTCATGTGTTGCACTTTCTCAGAACATACACACATTTAATCTCCTCTTTCTAGTCTTCCAAGTTAGAAACACACACACACACACATTTTGGAAACAAAATATGTACCATGTTGCAAAGCCAAAAAGTGTGTGTGTGTGTGTGTGTGTGTGTGTGTGTGTGTGTGTGTGTGTGTGTGTGTGTGTGTGTGTGTGTGTGTGTGTTGGTACAGTAGTAGTGACATGTGTATGTTTTTTACAGGGTTGCTGTCTGACTTGTTTCTTTATAGCACTGCATATTAGACACTTACACCTTCATCCAAACTGCTACTGACTGCCTGTGTGTGTTTTGGTTTAGAGAGAGAGCGAGAGCAAGAGAGAGAGGGAGAGAGAGAGGGGTAGGAGGTAACGTTTGTTTATGCTTTGGCGCAGTGGTTCTCGAAACGGGGTCCGCATACCCCTAGGGGTACCTTGAAGGATAGCAGGGGTCACTTGGAACATTTCTTAAAATGGGTCATTTTTGTTGTTTTAATATTGTTTATGAACAATTGTAAAATAATTCCACCTTAATAAAATGTGTTGATTCTGAATAGCACCTTAATAAAATGAAGTCAAATCTGAATACTAACATACAAGTTTGGTAAATCTTTCCAATATGACACAAATCCTAAGTGAAGCACAACCCCATGTTTCTCACTAAAGTGTATGTATTTTCATTTTTTTTACCTCCCCAAAATGTTTTGCCCTGGTGAAACCATAGACTGTATATAAAGATGGACGACACGTCTCCACTTACTCACACTGTACAAAAATTAAGCCAAAATATCCCGGATATGGGCGCTGCCATCTTGCGCTGGTGACGTCATTTGCAGCCAGAGTATGCGCAGTAGTGATCGGGGGGTGGAGCCGCGGTTTCGAGATCCCGCCTATACACCCGCCCGCCTAAATCGCGAGCACACCCCCTGGAACTGTTGCTCCAATCTCGACGGTCTTTGGCGCTGGTTGTACGCATATAGTCAGTCTATGGTTGTATGACTGAACTTGTTAAAATAAGGTAAATACAACTTGTTGTCTGCTTGTAGCTAATAACATTAACATACTGATTAGCTTACAAAACACAAATGTGTTTTACCGAAAAAACTGCAAAGGTCCCTCAGATCCCTTAGGTCGGTTAGCACAGTTTACTGTAGAACAGCTAATTTTGTAGGTTTTAAACAGACGATCACGGTTATTGAAAGTTAAAAGTTACTCGCCTCTCAACGTTCCTACTCTACATACAATTCCCGAAAGCAAGTCCGCAGGTGCCTCCACGACTACTTCACTTAGAGCAGCTGTCAATCATGACGTCTCACCCCCTTTTTATAGCATCAGAGAGCAGAAAAAAGAAAGATTTTAAAACTAAACAACCAAAAAAATGCCCCGCCCTCTCCGCTCCCTCCCTACATTTCTACGCCATTGAAAAGTCACACAATTGTGATTGACAGGCAAGATGGCTTCCCCGAAACAATCAGGGAAGAGATGCTCTGATTAGTCCGAAATAAACAGAGCGGTCTAAAATCGAAATGGTCTCATACAGAGGCAGGCACAATCAACTGGAAATATTCTCAGAATATTCTTGAGATATTCTCAACGCATTGCACTCACAAATAGATGACGAGTGGCACAAATTACATAATAATAATAATAATAATAATAATAATAATAACTAGAAAATTCCCTCGGGGGAAATTTTGAAAGTGCCACGGGAGTGTGTACATTATGATGAGATTCTTCAGAGATTTCAAACAATTAATACTAGTAACATTATGATACATTTTGGCAGCGGTGTGTTTACTTAAAGGCCGCAGTATACTCACCGGTCCCAAGCTATCGCGCGACATTGTGACGTCAAAATGACATAGATCTCGCCGGCGTGACAGGATTTTGGCCCGGTTGCGCACCTCTCGTTTTTCAGCGCTGCGCGACAAAGCGAAAACAGGAACATAGACGAGTTCGAAGGCACATTTTAATGCGCCTTGTTGCTAAGGCTTCTTTCATTATATGTTCTATTTTATTGTGTGGTGTAGGCCTATATTTTTTCGCTAATAAACCATGGTTGTACGCAAGTGCTGTCTACTGTTGTTGTGGTCAAAGACGAGTGGAATTACGTGGCTGAAAAACTATCTCAAAGCGGGCGTGTGGCCGGACAACCCTGCTACACTGGCGTCCAATGTGGGGCTCCTCCGACCAGGACGGGACACGGAAGGGCTGTCCAAAGCTGCACTGGAGCCACCAGCCGCGGCAGAGGACAGCCACCCCAGCACCAGCTCCCCCTGAACGGCAGCGACGGCCAGCGGAGGAGCGGGGAGGCAGCGCAGCGACCGCCACCGGCAACCGTCTGTGGCTAGCCTCCCCCGGATCCAGCCTGGAGCAGCCCAGGCCAGCCGCTCCTCTGCCAGGGGACCAGGAGCCCAAGGCCCCATGCTCCAGGAGGAGATGGGGGGGGGGGGGGGGGGGGGGATCATGCCTCGTCGCCCTGGTGGAGGGGGGTAGCTAACAGACTGTTCCAGGCCCTCCGAGAGCTACCTCCGCGACCCAGCTGCCGGGCCTCCTCCGGAACCCATCCAGCCAGCCCCTGCAACCAGCTAGCCCAGAGACACCTCCGCCAGCTGGAGCAGCAGCCCCAGGCCTCCGGTCTCTGGGACGGAGGGGGAGGGTGGGGTTGGCGTGTGACACTGGGGAGGTGTGGAGGTAGTGGGGTTTGGGGGGTTGTGTTTATTTTTTTGTTTAGGTATGGCAACCCTGAAGAGTCCAGGTTTTTTGTAGGTATGGTAACCCTGTTCAGAGTCCGGTATGTGTTTTTTTTTCCTGTTTGCTTGGATGGGGGATGGGGGGGGGGGAGTAGGCGAGGCTGGGGATTCTCCCCGGCCTCAATCTGGTGTTGGGGATATGTGGAGTGTGTGTTGTTGATGGCTGGTTTACAGCCTCACCTAGCCTGAGTCAGTCTGATTGGACTCTGGCTGGGTGGGGCTGCACACCTGTGGTGCATGAGCAATCATGGCACCCAGAATAAACCAGCCATCAACACACACACTCGAGGAGGAGCACCGTCATGACCATAGACATCTTATACATAGACGGAGCATTGGCTGCTGTGGCGTGAGAAATTCGGCGGCCATCTTGGAGTGGTGATGGGGGTGGACAGCAGCATAGATTGACAGTTGACACGTATGGCCAGGAGAAGAAAACAAGGATGCCGAGCTGGTGTTCAGCGTATTCCTGCTCAAATGAGTGGATGGTCGAATATAGAAATCGCGGGATTACTTTTCACAAGTAAGATTTAACATTACCGTACTATTGGTTGTATTTTGTGAAAATAATATTACACGCCAAAACATGTGTCCTTTATCATAGCTACACATATGACAAAAAAACGTGTGAAAATCCGTGGTATTCAATGAGGTATGATTAATTAAATGCACTGACATTTCATTGCTCCTGCCAAACGAATGACACCGAGTGGAGCGGATCACCACTCCAAGATGGCAGCCCCGCGTCTCGTCAGCGCCAGTAGGCAGTAGCGCTCGATGCTCCGTCTATGTATAAGATGTCTATGGTCATGACTGTTGTACCATCAGCTCGGCGAATACCATCTGCCTGTAAACTCCAATAAACACCTTGCAACAACATCTACCCGTGTCCTGTGTCGGAGGGCCCCAAGGAAAGCAATTAGGTGGCGTGTGGCCGGACGAACCCTGCCACAATAATCTTTAAGTTATTAAGATAGATGCGTACAAACACTATTCATATGAGAACTGCTGCCATACAGGAATGTTGATGGCTGACCAGGTGTGGCAGTGATGTAGAATAATAGCAATGTAAAGTAATAGACAGCCATAATGCTGTATAGTGAGAGACATCCTGGTGAACTAAACCTTAACTGAATTGTCTAATGATGTGTAAGAAATTAAAGACACAGGGGTACCAGCATATGGAGGACTAAACATGACTAAAGTATAAATAAATCAAATCAATGCATGAATAAATGTATAAATAAATGCTGAAATAAATAAATACGTAAATAAATGCATACATAAATGCATAAATAAATAAAAGTGACATTACAGGGAGGAAGCCTTGGGATCGGGAATCATTTGCTTTTGTCTGGCTCTCCGATTTGACCAATCATGCTGTTGACTGAGGTTAGGACCTCCTACCTCATTTACATATGGACACAGAAATACAGGAATAAATAAATGTAGAAATGTAGAGATGTAGAAATAAATATAAAGCATTTATTTATTCTTTTATTCATTATTTTATTTATACATTTATTTATGCATTTATTTATTCCTGTATTTATTTATACATTTATTCATGCATTTATTTATTATTTATGCATTTATTTACATATTTATTTATTCATTCATTTATTTATTTATACTTAAGTCATGTTTAGTCCTCCATACCAGTATTAGTAGATCTCTTCTTCTAGGCTGTGTTCCGAAGTGGAGGCTGCAGTCTCGCTAGAACTCTTCCTTGCGAGTCGCGTTCTATAGAGATGAGACTAGAGTGCTGCCTAGTGGTTGAGAGCGTTCGGAGTTTGGAACGACTTCCTAGTGCGGAGGCGCTTCCGCTTTTTAATACCGCGCTTCCGCTTTTTAATACCGCGCTTCCGCCTTCAAAACTACGCGCCTTTTAACCGCATAAGCAAAAAAAAATGGATGCGATCAATCTGATTGTCATGTACGTGCTGTGGTGTGAGCTGGAGGATGCTGAGCAGTAGCGTGCGGTGAGCCTCAATTTCAGTGGGGCGAAGCTACCCGTGTGGCCGACCACGCCCACAATATGTTTTTTAATGTGTATTTTTGAGCTACATTAATAGATGCTAACTAAACTAATTATGAACAAAAATACCGAACGTGCTTTGAAGATTTGAACGTGTCAGCCGCAACACATGCATGATGTCGGGCAAATTAGTATGTGCAATGGAAACACCAACCAGGTCTGGAGTCATCTTTAGCTCGAGCTGTATAATACAGTAACGAAGTGTATAGACCCCTTCGAGTGCAACGTCACTGAAATATGCGCACGCGTCTTGGGGTCAGAAAAACACCTACTTACATAGACTTCCACTAACAAAGTCCAAACAAAAAGTCTAAAATGCCGACCTGTAGCGCTGTTGGATGTGAAAATAGGACCAGCAGTGGCGTTGACCAGATTAGGACATTGTCCACTGGTTTAAGAATAAATAAATAAACTTACCCCGCCATGCAGGTGCAGTTAGCCGTGTGAATGTAGCACTTCTCCTTGTTGTAGATCACCCATGCCTTGTACAACCATGTCTTCTTCCCTTGACGCTAATTAACCCAATCTTTAATGGAAGCTGGGTCTGGCAAACTATCGCCGTCAGCCAATACCAATTTGTTGAGATATTATTCCCGGTCCTTAATCGGCAACGAGAGAGCATATTCGGAAATATTCTGAGGAGAATCGTTGACAGCCATGTTCTTCACTTTGTTTTCTGACCCCATTAGGCGCGAAAAGACGTGTGCGCATTCTCGTGGCTTGGAATGTTTACAAACAATGAAAGGGTCTATTGGCGGAGTAATTCTAGTTGACCATGGGGCGGATAAGTTGACGACCATATAGGACTCTATTAGTGCGGGCTGAAATCCCTATTGCAGCCTGCAGGGTTACGTGATGAACATACGGAGGAGCGCGACCGTTGAGTTGAACCGCCCCAACATTGAAAGATTACGCTCAAGTAGAATTGCCACCATCCAAAACTTGATGTCAACGTACCAAAAATAGTGTAAAGGTCTACAGAAACTATAGATAGTTAATGTGATGCAAATATTATTAGAAATAGATTCATGGAGCTGGAGCAAGGATTTTTGGAGGAACTATTTTTTTGGGAGCCTGCTCTTGCAAGTAGGTGGTTCGTCGCCCCACCTGCCCACATGAGCCGCACGCTACTGATGCTGAGCGAGGTCATCGGAGGAGAAGAGAGCAGAGGAGAAGATGGCGCTATTGTCGGCATCTCTGCAACACAAACGGCGAGGTATTTGACCTACTTTAGTGATCTAATTTAGAATTAGTGGTTTCTGATGTGTTTCATGGTTTGGGCAAAACATGTTTTAATTTAATATGTAATCCTTCCATGCTAATGAAGTACTACGTGGTCTAGCTGATAGTTTATAATATTCAGAATTTAAGCATCGTAAGATTGCGTACATTTTGCAGACAAATAAGGCTAATTTTTCTGACAGCTATAAGTGTCACACGTTTAAATCCCTCTGTGAACGCCCCTTTGCCTATCTTTTGGGCGGGGTAAGTTGTGCACATTATGCAGACAAGCTAGAATCGCAACTAGGCACTATTATTATTATTATTATTATTATTATTGCCATAAAACATGCATAGAGTTCTGAATAAAGTGCATGACAGATCTTTTTAGAAGTTTTTTACAACCCAGGAAACATACCTGTAACACATCAGATAGGGCAGGGGGTTGAAAGCTGGCATCCCTATGACAATGTAATGAGCCACTTACTGGCGAGTTAACATTCGACAATTTACACCAATTTGATGACGCTAATTTGCATATTTAACGTTTTACAAATGGTGGAAGTGACAGTAAGCATTTCCACATCATATATAAAGTTTATATATTACCCTGTTACATATACACATACACACTCAACAATGACAACAATATGAAAACATGCACAGTAACAATATTACACAGTAAAAGCACACAATTCTGTTGTTGCAGGCCAGGCATTACTGCCAAATTAATGTGACGGTGCCGGTGCTGAAACGTTTTTTTTATGGAGAGGACACCCGCCCGGATTTTAGGCTGGGCAGAGAGGCAATCCAGGTACTCCTGGGGGCCCTGCAAACTGAGCGTCAGCATGGCTGGGGGCCAACATTGGAGACCCTGGTCTTTTTATTTTGGATCGCCACTGGGTCAGCCTATCGGGTTGTGGCAAGAGTTTTTGGGATGCCCATTACATCCATTCACCGGATGGTTCATCGGATTGCGGAGGAGGTGGTGGCTGTGAGGGAGAAATTTATTAGGCTGCCACAGACAGAGGAGGAGCTCCTTGCCATGGGGGAAGGGTTTGCCCGACTGGCAGGGCACCCTGCCTTCATCAAAGCAGCTGGGGCGATGGATGGTTCCCACATCCGTATTAAGTCTCCTGGCGGCCCTGATGGTCAAGACTATGTCAACAGAAAACTGTTTCCATCCATGGTTTTGCAGGCAGTCTGTGACCATCAGGGCCGTTTCATTGACACCTACATGGGCTTCCCAGGAAGCGTACATGACTCGCACATCCTGAGGAACAGTTTCATCTACCTTTCTGGGAATTACCCCCCACCAGGATATTTCATCTTAGGTGATGGTGGTTACCCATGTCTTTCAGAGCCCATGGCCCTTATCACACCATATAAGCGGCCACTCACAAGCATGGCAGAGCAAAGGTTTAATACGCATCACTCTCGGGGCCGCTCTATTGTAGAGCGCGCCTTTGGAATGATGAAAACCCGCTTCAGGGGCCGTATTCACAAAGGATCTTAGCGCTAAAAGTAGCTCCTAACTGGCGAATTTAGGAGAAACTCCTAAAAATAATGGGCGTGTCAGTCTTAAATTTAGGACTCCTAATTTTTTTCACTAGGAGCAATTCACAAAGGATCTTAGGCCTAAAAGTAGCACCTAAGTCTAGGAGAGCTTAAAAGTCCTCGAGAGGACTCCTAACTCACTAAGACCTATTCACAACGAATCGGAAAATGGCTGCGAGACGAAATGTTTTGGAGACAATGGAAGACTGTGAATTGATAAAGAGATATCGGCTAAATCGTGAGGGTATACAACTTGTTGTCGAATTAGTTCGGGATGCAATAATATCCCCAACTAACAGGAATAACCCGATTACTCCAGAAATTAAATGTTTGGCAACATTGCGTTATTTGGCTACAGGGAAAATGCAACTTTGCAATGCCGACGACCTAGGAATATCGCAACCATCTGTCAGCCGTGCCATAAACCAAACCCTCAACGCGCTCTGTAGACCACATATCATCCAACAGTTTATCCGGTTTCCTTTGGACAATCAAGAACTACACATGATCAAAGCCAACTTCATGGCAATTGCAGGTATGCCCGGTGTGGTCGGTGCTATTGACGGGACGCACATAAAAATAATTGCGCCATCAAAAGATGAGGACGTGTTCGTAAATAGAAAGAAATTACATTCCATCAACACTCAGATTGTTTTTGATGCAACTTTTAACATTATTGATGTTGTTGCAAAGTGGCCTGGGTCTACCCATGATTCGCGTATTTTAATGGAGAGCGGTCTGAGGCAGCTTTTTGAGAGGCACCATGTACCAGTTGGGTGTCACTTGCTGGGTGACAGCGGCTATCCCTGCAAGACGTGGCTCTTGACACCCTACCTCAATCCACAACCGGGAGCACAGTTAAAGTATAACATGTAAGTGATTACGCAGATTACGCTTAGTCCTATTCGTAAAAAAAAACATCGTATTAGCCCTTTGTCGCCTTTTATTTGTTGAATCCATATTTATTATGTTTTACTGTTTTCCTCCATAGCGCACACAAAAATACACGGAATGTTGTGGAGAGAGGAATTGGGCAGATGAAACGTCGGTTTCATGTCCTGCACGGCGAAATACGCCTGAGCCCAGAGAGGGCAAGTACAGTGATCACTGTATGCGCCATTCTCCACAACCTCTGCAAGCGGAGGAACATTCCACAGCCAGATGATGACGATGACCACGATGATGATGGCGATGATCATGATGAATTTGGCCGTGTGGAACAGAGTGGACTGGCATTTAGGGATCACTTTGTGAATACACACTTTAAGTAAACACCTTGGCACAAATCAGTCAACACACATGTGTAGTTGATAACATTTATTTAATACATTCATACGGTTTCCTTCATTTTTTCTAATTTCAGAGTGTAATATTCGGCCTTTAATTTTAATAGCTGCTCTTTTGCCTTTAGCACCTTTTTCTGCCTTTTTAAAACCCCCATTTCCATCCTCATTTTTTTCTCCAGTGAACTGGACCCTGCAGCAGCAGGAGGGAGAGGAGAGGCAGGGGGTGCACAAGGAGGGCGAAGAGCTGGGAGAGGAAGAGCTGGGAGAGGAAGAGCTGGGAGAGGAGGTGCAGCTGGGAGAGGAAGAGCTGGGAGGGGGAGAAGAGGAGGAGCCGTCTGATATGGTCCAGCACTTTCATCTTGATTTCTCCTGTGGGGAAGATATATAATTTGAAACACATTTTTGGGAAGTGGGTTGAACAGTTGCACATTGTAATTCTTCTGTAAATATTAAACAGAAAGGTTTGTCATGAGCGCTATTGCAATTATTGCATGCATACCCCTCAATCTCCTTCAGCAACTCGAATGCAGGATCAGCTGCACCCTCAAGGCCGGTGATGCTGGTGTCCGAGCCGAGGACGGCCTACACCACGGACGCAACTGGCGATAACGGCTTTGGTGCAGATCCTCCTCCAACAAATTAAATTTCAGTTTCATTCACAACGTTTCATATCACTGCAGCCTTTGTTAATTATAAATTTTAGTCATGCAAATGCATTTCCCAAATGAATGCAAGCAATGTTAATAATCGACTTACCTGTAGCCGCGACGCCTCTTTTATAGTCGGCAATCTCCGACCTTGACTGTGATTGCAGCGCATACCACCTCTTCTCGCAGTCGTCGGTAGAGCGACACACCGCAGGGAAGGAAGCATTGATGTTAAATGTTATTTCTTCCCATGCCTCCCGCTTCTTCTTGCTGGTCACTCCAGAGCCAAATTTCCCCTTTATTATCCCCCTCCTCTCCAGCACAAACTGGGCCAGCAGTAACAATTGGTCCTGGGACCAATTGGGCTTGCGCTTGCGTTTCGCTTTCTCTTCACTTTCATTCATCATGATAGGGGGACTTAAACGGCGGTATGAGCCGTTATTTATAGTGTTGAAGTGATTGGATAATAGTTTGCAGGGGGCATTTAATTGCCTCCTTGAATTAATGCAATTTACGTATTTTTATTGTTTTTATTGTTGATCTCTCTCTCTCTTTAACGTGCATATAGGCTACAACGTCATTATCGTGGTCTGCACAAACTTGTCATCATGCGTGTATTCTGCTAACTGCACTGTCCATAACTATTTGATAGGGATGTCTAGCCGAGGCTACTTCCTTGTTCTTCCGTGATTCAGTAGGGCTCGTTTCCACAGAGACCGCCTGCTCTGAACAACCAATCACCGTACTGACCGCTTCCAAACTCGTGCACGAGAATCGACGTAATCCATAGCAACGGCGCGTCACTCTTAGTTCACTCTTAGTGATTTATCCTTAGTATGAGTAGGTTTCAGCGGCTTTGTGAATAACTTTTAAGAAAAAACTCCTACGTAAAATGTTTTAGCGCGAGTTAGGAGCACTCCTAGCGGTAAGATAAAATGCTTTGTGAATACGGCCCCAGGTGCATCTTTTTAGAGGCACTTGAAGTACATAGTGAGTTTGTGCCAAAGGTATATATAATTCCATAATTTCCCATATTTGTCCACTTACTGTATGTCATAATTGTTAAAACTGCTTATGGATTAACATACTTATTAGACCTTAATTTGCGTTCCTATTTGTCTCATGAAACCTTTACCTTGTGCAGGTGGTGACTGCTTGTGCAGTACTTCACAATATCTGCATCGGTGTGGGAGATGAAGTCGTAGTGGAGGACGTGGCCATGGGAGATGACCCCCCTCCTGAAAGGGAATGTGGAGCTGAATCCCGCAGTGGGGCTCCTTGGCGTGCAGCCCTGACTAATTCAATTACCCCCTTGCAAGTGGCACCACAGGATCATGATTACTTTGCTTTGGTAAATATGATAAATATGATAACCAACATAGTGGTGTCATCTGACAGTGTTACAGTTTCAGTACTAACCTAAAGATCTCCCATCTTTTCCACAGCCTGTGCCACAGTAACCAAACACATTTTTAAAATAAAGTTCTATTTCTTTTTTTTTAAATCAAAATCAATGTCTGAGAACTTAATTTATGCATCACATTTACACAGTATGGTTAATTACTATTATGCAGGGGAAAAAAGACAAAGAAAGAATGTCTCCATTTTGATAAGCGTTTTCATTTATTGTGTTAATGTATTGTTCACTCATGCCTCACTCACCTCACTCATGCCTCACTCACCTCACTCACACCTCACTCACGCCTCTCCACCAATCGCTCGAGGAGCGAGAAAAAACGGTCGGACCTCTCCCTTGCAGCTGCCTCTCTCCTCTCATCTGCCTCTGGTAGAGGATATCCTCCCTCACCAGAAGGAGGAAGGGATCCTCCCGCTCTCTTCTCCCCTGAGCTACAGCCACTCCTGCTCCTGCTCCTGCCACTGCTCCTGCCACTGCTCCTGCCACTGCTGCTGCTCCAGCGCCTGCCCCTGCTCCTCTCACCTCCTCCTCCTCTTCCTCCACCCTCACCCTAACCTGGCTTGGGCTGGTGGGGAGAGAGCCCACGATCACTGGCGGTGATACTGATGGTGAGCGACCAAGGATCTCATCCATCAGGGAATACCACCGCCATGTGCCTGCTGTTGGCTTCCCATCCTCTGTGCCCTGACCGGAGGCAGGACACTTGCATTCCTGACAATAAGAAAAACAACTAGGCTACTAGCAATCTAACATCTCCCTGTTATACCGAAAACTATGGCCCAGCAAAAAGGTTCTTAATGTAATGTAATGCTGTCATCTTGCTCCTCACCTTATATTTAGTTTTTAAATTGTCCCATTTCTTTTTTGCCTGCACTGGGGTAACTTTCCCAGTCAAGCCCATTTGCTCAATCAAGATTCTATCAACACATAAGTAAATTACATAAACTACAATTATATACGTTTTTTTTATTACAAACATCGCAATTCATTGGTGGTGAATTTGTTTAACAACATTTTATCAGGCAAGAAATTCTCACCTATAGCCATTAATGGCAGTATCCCTCCCCCCCGTAAACAGATATCTCGCGCTCCCCCTCAGGCGCACAAACTCCTCCGTTTGCTGGGCTGACCCTAAAAGAGCAAACACAAATATAAATAGGGTCATAACTAGTTTGTTTATGTTATACGGTCGGGAACTGAATGCGCTAATCGGGAAGTAGATGGCCAGTTAAGTAGTCATGAGTAGAAAGTGGCTGGCAAGAAGTGCCTTTCCCCCTTACTTTAAACACTCAATCTTTACATCTTTATATCTGCGTTAAAATCAGCGGGTCAAGTAATCATGCAATCATTGTAATCATGGCAATGCCAACGATGGTAAATGTTTTAATAGTTTAACAGTTGTTTAAACACCAGGTAGGCTACATAGCACTATTATTAACACATTACTCCATGCAAATATCCGTTGCAAACACGTTCAAAAAATAACACGGGTCTTTTCGCTCAACGTTTTTTTTTTGCATGTCATGGTGAAATGAATACAGCACAAAATAATTCGGAACATTTTAAAATAACTTCACTTACATTTGAACGTGTATTGTCTTTCTTCCGCCATTTTTAATTACCCCCGCCCGCTACGCAGAGGATTGTGGGTATTTTAGCTCGACGAGCATCCATCGATGCATGCTTCAAAATTGTCCAGAATACTTAAAAACAAAGGCTGCGAAAAGGGCGCGAATTTCCGAGTGCTCTCAACTTTGGAACAGTGCTTGGCGGCGTTGAAAGGGGGTCCGTTAAGCATTCTTCCTCCACTTCGGAATGCGGCCCTAGTGTGTAGTAATGGCAAAGTTGGTGGCGCCACCTCTGTTCAGGAGAAGACTGCAACTACTCTCGCGGCCTCCAGAGGGAGTAGTTCCGGCGCTCACGTGACGTCATTGTCAAGCGACAGATTGGGAACGGCGAGCATGCTGCGGCCTTAAGGCATTGAAGGCGGCGGAAAACATAGATTGGGAGTCATGGCAAAGTAAATACGGCGACATATTGGAACGGTACACAGAGCATTATCCTTTGCGGAGCAAGCCATGGCAATGGGAAAGGAGTACCCACACAAGAAGGATTAAATGACAAATGGTATGTAACAGCGACATTGAAACGAAACGCGCGCGTGTGTGTGTGTGCGTGTGCGTGTGTGCGGCGGGTTTTAACACACCACTGTGGACCTGTAGCATATTTGCTGACTGGTCTAAGTGTATAAACCAATGGTCCATTTGAGATTCAAAACGTAATGTAACACTCCAGTGGGGACTAATGTAAATGGGATTTGTTTATGGAGTTGCCATGGTGATTGGCGACGTGTGTGTGGTTCCGGTGAGGAGGTAATGTTCTAGCGAGGAGTGATTATGCGCCATTAAACGGAGAGATTCAGTCTCATCCAAAGAGTATTACTTCTCATTGTGTGTTCTTAAGAAAGCCCTTCCTAAGCCAAAGCACGGCGACCAAGCTTTGATAAAACAGCGCGTTCTCCCGTGTGTGTGTGTGTGTGTGCGCGCGGATAAAACAGCGCGTTCTCCCGTGTGTGTGTGTGTGTGTGTGTGTGCGCGCGCATGCGTGGGTTTTAACACACCACCACCTGTATTTGAGATTCAAAACGGCGAATCTTACCAGAAGCAGCTCCCGTTTACCGCCGCCATCATAAAGCAATGTAAACGCGGAAGAGCAGATCGGCGGTGACCAATAAAAGTCCTCTTGTATCCGCCGTCCAATCAGACGACGGATATCTGTAGAGTTTGCCTGACAACAGCCTCGCGCCAGTTAAACTGACTTACCAACCGTAATTAGATCACGCGCACACACCTGCGCGCGATAGCCCCCAGGCTGAGGCTGAAAGAACCGTTGAGAAAAATAGCGCTTTTCTGCCTCTGCACTGGTCTCACATTTGGGCTTATTCTGACAAAACGGTAGCACGTATCAGAAAAAAAACAAGACCATCATCACTGTAAGGACTTCCTGAATGATTTGGTGTTTCTAAAGTGTTTCTACAGTAAATATTGTGGACACACTTGCAAGTTTAAAACAGGGGTCCGTTCTGCTTCTCTCTGAAAATATTTGTATTGGAGTTAATGAGGAGAAGAGACAGACTGGCCGCACTTAGAGGCTGCTAATTCAAATTCTGTAAGTCTCTCTGATTATTTGAGGACATTGTGAGAGACAGAACAAGTATGTCTACAAATTTGGAAAAAATCATGTGTGTAAAGTGTAAATTGTGGCCAGGAGCAGCGTGGAAAGAGACAAAATCTGGATTAATTTTGAGCTCTCTCCCACTCTAACCTAGCCTGGCTCCGCCCTCCGACGTACTTCCGCTCAATTTTCATTTCCCTTCAGTACTAGGTCTGGGTATTCGGCATATTCGCGGGTTTTCTCCCGGTTTTCTACCGGTCCAATCAGCGAACAGGAGGCGCGGCCTGAGAACAGTGACGTAGAGGTCGTGCGCGAATTTCAGTTATTGAGCGTAAGTACGGAGGCGGGCGGAACCAGGCTAATGCTAATGCTCACTGCATCTGCCGTTTGTATACTGCGCGCAACGTGGTTTCTGGCGCATGAAATACGTCACGACCAAACGTTAGCGATTGGTTATGGCAGATTCGGAGTGGCACTGGGCAGAGCCAATAGTTTTAAACTTCAACAGAGCACCCGCCTTCAGTTAGTTAACAATTGTCAATGGTGAGTGGCCAGACTCTCTGTACAAATGAAATGTAGTACGAGAGGCTGGTGACCAGGCTAACTCTAACCTGCACTCTGACACGAACATTCCTCGCAATACACACCCATTATAATCTCATAATTTATCCCAAAATGATCATGGTCATTGATCAGTGATTGATTAAAAACGATATGACGTATTAAAACGTGGAATAGTACACCAAATACACAAGACTTGTGTCTACTGTTTAAAGGTTAAATTGAGTTTCTAGGTGAAAGTATGCCGGAGCAGCAGACAGCAGTAGGCAGTACGAAAAGTCTTGTTTTTTTTACCCCCTCCCATTCATTCTCTATGGGACTTTTTTCGCTGTTTTTCGCGACTTACGTCGCGAAAAATTCATATTATTTTAAGAAATTCAATAGCACACCGATCCCGATGAAGACGCACATTTTGATATATCATTTGTCCTACAACTCTTCGAGTTGTAGGACTAGTAGCGAATCGAAAATGTGTCCGGAAGAGGAATAATAAGAAAAAATCCACACAATAACAATAGTGCTCGGGGCTTTGCCCCGAGCACTGGTCCCCACAGCTTTAGCTGTAGGGACCAGTGCTCGGTGCGATGGCCCCGTGGCACTAATAATAAGAAAAAATCCACACAATAACAATAGTGCTCGGTGCGATGGCCCCGTGGCACTAATAAAGAGAAGAAAAAATCCACAGTATAACAATAGTGCTCGGTGCGATGGCCCCGTGGCACTAATAAGAAAAAATCCACACAATAACAATAGTGCTCGGTGCGATGGCCCCGTGGCACTAATAAGAAAAAATCCACACAATAACAATAGTGCTCGGTGCGATGGCCCCGTGGCACTAATAAGAAAAAATCCACACAATAACAATAGTGCTCGGTGCGATGGCCCCGTGGCACTAATAATAATAATAATAATAAGAAGAAATAAATCCACACAATAACAATAGTGCTCGGTGCGATGGCCCCGTGGCACTAATAATAAGAAATAAATCCACACAATAACAATAGTGCTCGGTGCGATGGCCCCGTGGCACTAATAATAATAATAATAATAATAATAATATTATTATTATTATTATTATTATTATTATTATTATTATTATTGTTATTATTATTATTATTATTATATGTATGGGATAATGCCCGACGAGGTGTCCATTAACAGAAATTAATGGACGACGCGGAGGCGTGAACCGTCCGACGCGAAGCATTATGTTAATGGACACCTCGGGAGGTATTCTAGTCCGCTCAGCTATGAGCCAGAGAGCTGATGTAATGCATTGTACATCGGGAATCGCGACGGCCTATACTTTCAACATAAAGTGTACATATTTATGATTTGAAATTTGTCCCAGCCTTTATACCACAGATACTATAGGGTCTATAGCATATAACCGCGTTTTCTGATTACAGTTTAATGCATTTTTCATAATTTACCAGCTGTCGTTTTCACGACTAATCACCGCGCCATTCGTTTCAATGGGAATCGCGACGGTCTATACTTTCAACATAAAGTGTACATATTTATAATTTGAAATGTGTCCCAGCCTTTATACCACAGATACTATAGGGTCTTTTCTGATTACAGTTTAATGCATTTTTCACAATTTACCAGCTCTCGTTTTGAAGGCTGAACAGACAATTTGACTGGAACTACTTAGTAGGTGTCCATATAGCAGGGATTAATGGCCACCCTGCAGCCAATCAGAATCGAGTATTCCCTCTCCGTTGCCATGGTTACCATCTAGCGTTTGAGCCAGCGCAGTAATCTAACTGTAATCAGGCAAATTGACCCGAACGTCTTTCCTAGGTGTACATTAACACTTTTTAACCTACACCCGCCAGCCAATCAGAATCGAGTATTCACCCAGACCATGGTATATATATATATATATATATATATATATATATATATATATATATATATATATTATATAAAACTCTTAAATTACCTACAGCACATTCAATGCAGCTTTGATAGATGTGACATTCAGCAACAGTGAGTTAATTTTATTCATCAGCTAACCTCAAAATAATCCATTCCCATGTTTGCATACATGTGTTCACACATAGGCTATGGCAAGATCCACATAAAGATTACTGTAACAGGTATGCTAATGTATATCATTTACACACACACACACATACACAACTTTTTAACTGGGAATCAAACCCTAGCCCTAGTCCTATACCAGACTTGCCTTCAAGGCATGGAATCCCTGGTTCCATCCCCTATTATGCCAGTTAATCTGGCATAATAGGGGATGGAACCCCTATTATGCCAGATCTGGCTTCCAGCGTGTTATTTTCCTACGTTATCCAGAATGACTTTGCCCCTTTCTGCATTTACCTAGCAAACTATGTATCTTCTTGCTGATTCACTTTCTAGGTAGGATTATTGCAAACTGTTGATTTGAAGTTATTCTACGACAGTGTAGTGTGTTCTCTGAGGAAGAAGGCCCCAGACACAGGATCGCTTTTAACTCACTTTATTTGTTTAGCTTTAGGTATATTATCTATGAAGCAAAAGGAGAGGTATGTATAGTTCACGTGTGGAGCGACCCTTTAGCTGGGTATCTAATAGATACGCTGCCTGGGGGTTTCTGCCTTCCCCCGGATGTGTTGTTTGGTAGTACCTGGGCAGGCGTGGCCTCTATGACGCATAATATGCGCTGATTGGCTAGTGTTTAGCGCCCGCCCCCAGTGTATTATGTGTGCCGCCATCTGGTGGCCAGGTGCGGTTAATACAACTTATATATTTCTTTCTGTTCCCTTGTGGCTATGTGTAGATATTACAGCCTGTTGATACATATGTTATTATTTATTCTTAACAACAGAACCCCTGACAGAGTTGGTGTTCCCTTTGATGAAACTAATATCTGATACTTAGGACTAGGGATGGGAATCGATACGATTTTTCCGATTCCGATTCCATTTTCGATTCCGCTTAACGATTCAGTTCTTTATCGATTCTCTTATCGATTCTCATTTGGAAAAAAAGGATTCAGTGACGTTCGTCCAGAGCGCATCGAAAACGCGACATTCAGAAATCATTATCGCATGCTGTGTGCGCAAATGTTTTTGCATGTTGGAAGTATTTCCTCCCTTTGAGGAAATATCCACGTTGCAAGTATTGCAAGTTGCCCTGTTGTCGTCTTTTCTTGTGAAGTGTAACCAAACTTTGGAGCGTTTGTACCGCTTGGGCGCCATGTTTACTGTTGACTGCTGGCTGCACTGGAGTCGCTACGCAACGTGCGTGGTGACGTCATTCGCGTCCACTGGAATCGATAAGGGAATCGTTTGCAAAATTGGCAAACGATTCCAAGGAATTGAAACACTGGGAACCGGTTCTCAACAAGAACCGGTTTTCGATTCCCATCCCTACTTAGGACTGATGCTACAACAAATGGAAAACTTGAAGACTCTCATAGTAAACTCCATTAGCGTCTGATGTCACTTATTGGTGTCATGTCTACAGAAACCTAGGGGTGCTTACAGTAAGCAAATAGAAAAAAAAAGAAATACCCCCAGAATATTTCCTGCATTAGGTAAGGAATAAACCACTCCGGGGTGTCCCTTTTCCTACTGGAAAATAATGGATGACGGGGGTGGTGATGCGGCTTAAGCGAATCCGCTTATACCACAGTTACCAACAATGATGACATATTAGTTACTTTACTCTAGTACGTTATTATTTTTTTTTTATCGACTTTAATTAAATACTTAAATACTTCTTCAAGTTAAATACTTCATGAATGCCCAAAGTACACACATTGGACCATCGTATGATTTGCCACTCTTAACAACAATAGATAGACCATTACACAGGTACAACTAGCCAAGTAGGTGAAAGGGCACTGGTGAAATATATCAAACAAAATAAAATGTGGTTATTATAAAACTGTTCATTAAATAAAACGAAAGAATAAAAAGTATGTATTCATACAAAAGATATACCGTGTTAATACATGGAAATATGAAAGCTGCCATTCCATTTCACCATCGTTGTCTACACCTTTTCACAAAAGTCCAAAATGATTGAAGTATTGCAAGGTTGCAATTCAGAGGCATTACTACCACCACTGTTCGTAAATTCGTTAGCATTTTGGCACTTCCGGTTCCCTTGTCTCGAAGTCAGTGGGTTTTGTGAATGTGTTTTTGGTTAGATGCCTGAAATAAGGTCTGTGGTTAACACAATCTCAAGAGATTGCCACGTTTTGGTCTACAACATAAAATACGTCGGTAAATACCCCACTCGTGAATTTTGAAGCTTTTATGTGTCTTAAAAAACTTCTGGCGATTGCATTTACGCTTCAAAAATCATAAAAGTAGTGCAGGAAGAATTCATAATAACTCACAAACTAAACATTATATACAGGGGTGCACATAACTGGTACGCAAGTACGCATGCGCGCCCATAATCAGCGATGAGTAACGTCACTTGTGCCACTACAGTGCTTTTGCGTAACTCACCATCAGGTCATCAAAATAAAACTACACGTGTATCTTGTACTACTTCTGCGTTTCCCCACCTGCAAAAAAAGGCAAACGGAGCGCTGTGTGCTCTGTGCACCGCTCGCACACTGGAGAACTGCGCAAAATCAGCTGATCGCAACGTCCGTTACTGTGAGACATCCGTGCTCATCCGTACTGTGAGACATCCGTTACTCGCTCCGTGGCAGTGACGGACTGGAACCCCGCCGCCACCCCCGCCTTCATCATTATCGAAATGACGCTATGTGTGGAGTGCGTACCGAACACCATCTCCTGGTACTCAAATGAGTAACTCACTAAAAAAGTTATGTGCAGCCCTGATTATATACATTCACTGAACGAAATGTGCATGAAAAGAACATGCACATTTCTCACTATAAATGTGAAATTATCTTAAAATATTTTTAAAAGGAATATCAGCTATTTTGTTTTGCTTTGGCAGACAGAAGCTTGACAGTCACGAGACGTGGACTAGAATAGAAAAGAATAGGCCAAAAAAACGTAGCCACAATTTTAGAGTTATTGTGAAACAACGTTTTGGACCAACGTAGCTATTACACGTTTTGACGTGAGACTGGGTTGGGTAGGGTTACAGTGTAAAGACAGACAATGTACTGTTATGGAGAAAACCACATCTAACACTTAAACTGAAGAAGAGAAGTTCGAGAGAGTCGAGGTCTGAAGATGTAAGACTTTATTATCACTTGAGAACAAGCAACCACAAAGCCTGAGTTGGTTTGCCAAAGAACTGAGGATCCACTCACGGACCCTTCCTTTTAACCCCTTTCTGTTGGTCTGGAGTGTACATCTGTTTCTACTCTTATTCTACAGAATTTGACCCCGGCCCATCATTCAACCTTCACTGGTCAGTCCAGGGTGACTGAGACCTTGGATCTGATTTCTAACGCAAACCTTTGCCCTCCAGACTGGAAGGAATGTTTATGTTACCACCGCTCCCCAACTCGCATGGCTCTATATCAACAACAAAGACTTGTTCCATCCTGCTATGGTATAGATTGGAACCTCATGTCCTTACTAACCCCTGTTTCACCCACACTTACTTAATTCATATAGCATATGGGCAAGATAATGAATGTTCCCTCTTATTTAATGGTAGACTATAATGAACATATTCCTTTTAAATGTATAGTAAATAACTAGTAAATTTCTCCCATATATCCCCCCTTTGGGACTTATTAAGTCCCAATATCAACTACCATTATCTTTAATAACCCCAATTTATTGACTACTTGCCGGAATGCTAGATAAATTAACAGTATTCACATCTGATTACCTGGAAAAAACAACTTGCTTTCATCATCATCATAGGAATTTCAACCTGTTCCAGGGATTTCAACCTGAAACTTTTTACTGAAGCAAGGTGAAAAAGATTACCAAATGTGCAATACCCTATAAGTGTTTCCTCTGAGTTGGTACCCATAACGACAAGATATAACGTATATAAAAACATGCAATACAAGAATAAAAGTTAATATAAAACCTTTGGCATGCATATATCAAAATGTGTATCACAGAATCTCAAAAATATTACAAGTTAACATAGTATCACATAGCCTAATGAGTTTAGTTATAAACACCATGTAAAGTTGTAAAAAAAACCATCTAAATCATTATCTCTCCACAACCCACGACCTAGACAAAGACCATACACTTACTTCAAAAAATGCATTACACAACATTAAACAAACTTTCAGCATGCATTGAAAGTCATCCTTACAAAAAGTATGTGACATAAAAATAACAAAGAAAACTCAAATTCTTTCAACATGCATTGTCGTGGATGATCAGGTGATCTTCGTGTATTGGTGTGCTGTATGTATGTGGGGGGTTTTGGGCAGTATTGTATTCGTTGCTTCAGCTTTCATCAGCGTCTTGTTCGTCGTGTTCCTTCTGCTTACCAAGGGCGTGACTCACATGGAGAGGTTACTAGCACGATCACATGTGAGCCCCCTCGAGGCCAGGTCAAACCTTGGATTTCTCCCCTTCCATGTCGTCGTCTTCACTATAATCACTCTGACTTCCGTCCCCAATATACTCCCATTCCACTTCTTTCTCCTCAACTATGTCTCTGGACATAAGGAACATTTGTTTGCTTAACCTAGATGCTATCATGGACCTCAGCACTAGAATACAGCAACAAAAAAAATCTATCCCATTATTATGAATACAATTGAAAGAATTAACCCTATTTGAGCCAATATTGTTCCCCATTTTCCCATATCCAGTTCTAGCCATGCCATCCAATCTTTCCCATATCCCGCATTATCTTTAACCTCCTGTCTTAGCTTTTTAAGTTTATTCATGGCAAGTGTGAACGTTCCGTTCAGCGAAGTATTATTTGGGATAAAGGTACAACACATTTCGCCTATGAGTTCATACACTCCTCCCTTCTCCGCTAAGAGCCAATCTAATGCTTGCCTGTTTTGCCAAGTCATTGCGCTTGTGGCCTGCAGCTGCTCACCTAGAGCGGATAAAGCGTCATCTGTGTAATTAATGAACCTCTGTTGATTATAATAAATGTAGTTAATCCATTCTGCGTTTTTTACTAGTTCTATTATTGGCATGATAGCTTCAAATCCTGCTGCTACTTCGTTCCTGGCCTTGTATCTACTTGGTATACCTCTGGGTAGTCCTATTATCTCTCTTTTTTGTCTATCTAAGCCATTGGTCTCTGAATTTTTTACAACCCCGTCTAATGCCGGAAATAACACAATTTCCGTTACGACTCGTACTCTTGCACACCTTCCATACCATTGCTCAGGTAACATGGCACGAAGTAACTTATGTTCACAGAGCCAAAATATATCTACCTGTACTTTGTCTTGCTTTTAAAGTACTTGTTCACTCCATAGGTTTGCCATAAAAGCTTCCTCAGCTATTCGAGCAGGGTTTGTTGGGTATTTGTGTTACTTTAACTTTGCGTTCATAGAGATCAGATATATCCTACCTCTATCCCCAGATATATATTTTATGGTTCTTACTGTTTTGTTTTCTTGTTGTTGAGACGTTATTATCATTTTCTATTTCATCATTATTTTGAGTTGAATCTATTTTATCAGTAACTGGATTTGGATCTATTTTGTCATATTGAAGGACTATACCACGTTGGTCCTCGGTCAAACAAGAGACTTCTTCATTTGGTTTTAAGTCTAGTATTACTTCTGACTCTACATGCGGAAACCTCTTTTTTAATTCTAATTCATACGCACTACTACCTGATCCCATTGATCTCTTGATTCTACCGTTATACACCAGGGGCCTCATGTACAAAGCTTGCTTACGCACAAAAAAGCTGCGTAAGCCACTTCTCACGCAAACGTTCGGATGTACAAAGACTGACTTGACGTGAAAAAGTGCGGTTCTCCACGCAAACTAAATGCCTTGCTTACGCACATTTCTGCTGCATTTTGTCAGTTGGCGGCACATAGAGGCAATGCAGCGCAACAACATTAAGCTACGCGATCACGAGTCATGAAGTAATATTGCAGTATGGGGCTAGTAAAAAGTGGATTTGTACGTCGGGCTGCACTTCAATCATGCGTTATTGTTGTCGAGAGGCATAATGTGACACTGTTGTAGATATTAGGCTAAACTTAAACAGACACATAAAATTAAATTGTCAATATTGGAATTAAAAGTAAATTAAAAGGAAGCCCAAGCTATATTATTTTCAGTGACGACTTGTTTATTAAACGTTACATATTTTCAGGGCCACGCATGACATCTGGCCTAATGGATCTCTCTCCACGCATTTGTCGTGAAATTCTTGACTGCAATATCATTATTTGATGTTGCGTGGAGTAAGCACAAGCCATTGTTACTTAAAATCAATCCATCAATGAACCAGTCGGACAACTTCTAATTATGTACATATTATTGGGTGTGGGGACAACCTATCGTCAGCATGCATCCAAATTAATGAGAATATAAAAGCACGCGCAAAATGTTGCAATAATCGAGAGGTTGACAATGGCAGTCTTGGCCTTGTTAGAAGATATTGCGAATGGTCGCATTCGAAATGAACGGGTGTCACGATGATGACTGGCTTATCAGCCGATTCAGATTTCCAAAAGCTATATCTTCTTTTTTGCAGAGATAGCCGGTTTTCCCAATGTAATCGGAGCGATCGACTGCACACACATTGCAATAAAGGCGCCATCTGAAGGGGAATATGCGTACGTGAATAGGAAACACTTTCATTCCTTAAACGTGCAAATAATCTGTGATGCCCAAATGCGCCTTACGAATATCGTGGCAAGGTGGCCTGGGTCAACCCATGATTCATTCGTCCTGACTAACAGCTCGGTTGGGAATAGGTTGGAGCCTGGCAGTGTGTGATGGGTGGCTAATTGGTAAGCAATTTAAAACACTTTAAAGCGAATTGACTTCAATCGTTTCATTAATGTCTTTTAAGGCCCCAGTTATTTGTTGCAGCACGTTGGAATTAATATCATTAATGCCCTTGATTCTCTTCCTTTCTCCATTATCTCCTTTCTCCTAACAAGCGCACTACTGCAGGCCTATTTATACTAATTAGCATATTAAATGAGGGAGGAGACAGGGCGGAGAGTCGGGCTCGTGCATGTGCGCTCAATTTCACGTCAATTGGGATGTACAAAGAGAATCTGCGCGAAATTGTGCTTACGCAAGGATTGATACATCCGGATTTATTTGTGCGCAGCAGCTTTCCAGATTTGGGCGTCCGCAAAGTTTTAGTAAGAAATCCACGCAAGTCTTAGTACATGAGGCCCCAGTACATTGGTTCTTGCCGAATGTCTATTGTACATTGAACTTGTCCCCAGGTTACTAAGTTATACTTTGGGTGTATGGCTACCTATCATAACAGTAAGAGTAATTTGCTCGTCTGCATATTTCTCATTTTGAATATATAATTGAATATATATTTGAACATATAAGGAAACTTGATTTTCTGACCTTTTTTTTCCCTTGCATGTTTAACTATTCCCGAATATCTCAGAGCTGGCCTTTCCTGCAACACGCTTGCTCTAGTGTTACCACCTAATTCCTGGTTGGTCCAGGTCTACTCTGTTGTTGTGGTTTCACTCTTCCTCTGGATCCGTCTCTGGGCCTGTGGAATTTACCAAAGCCCGCAGAGGATCAGGAGCAGGCTTGTCAGCCTCGGCATCATCATGTGGTGTTGTTCCAGGCCGGTCTGTGTCTGGTCCTGGGGTGGTCGGTCAGTGCCGGGTACACCTGCACCCAGCTCCTCCTTGCGGTCCTTCCTCGTCCTTGGTTGAGCGGCTTTTGGTGCTGTGGTTGAGGTGGTACCAGGTGGAACTCTCTTCCACCTGGATTGCTGTTGGCGTTGCGTTGGTGACTGACTTTGTATGGTCCTTCTCTCCTGGGCTCGTTCCACTTTCTCCGGAACACCCTTAGGTACACCTGGTCGCCTGGTCCCACCCCCCTTGGTGGGTCGTTTCTCCAGCTCTGGAGCTCTGTTTTTCCTGTTAGAATATGAGCTTGTGCATGGAAGTCAGTTGTCTGATATACTTTTTCAATTTTATTTCTAATTGTTCGAATGGGGGCCCTTTGTGGGGACCTCAAAATGTAGGTGAAAGCATAGGTCGACCTGTAAGCATTTCATGCGGGGTTAGCTGCGTCATTCTGTTAGCTTGAGTGTTATTGGTAGTGCATCTACCCAAGTCGATTTTCACTTGCAGAAATGTTGTTAATTTCTTAAATGTCCCATTCACTCTTTCCACCGGTCCTTGTTAGGGCTGGGCGATATGGAAAAAAACATATATCACGATATGGATTATTTTATATCACGATAGCGATATATATCACGATATGCCCTCTTGCTCTACTGGATAGGGGTGTACTTAAAAGTGTGACTGTGATCCATCACAACCTGTACCACAATTACGCAGATTTCAGTTCTCTTTATTTTCAGCATCACAAGAGAAACATGTTCATTCAATTGCTGCACAAATTAAAAACATGGAACACAGCAGAACACACTATGACACACAGTATAATTTACTCTGAAGGGAAAAAAGTGAAGGCTACTGCACCTGTGTGTGTGTGTGTGTGTGTGTGTGTGTGTGTGAACACAACACACACAGGTGCAGTAGCCTTCACTTTTTTCCCCTCAGAATAAATTATACTGTGTATAGTGCACACACACAACAAGTGCAGTAGCCTTCACTTTGGTTTTCCTTCAGAATAAATTATACTGTGTGTAGAGGTAGTACAGTAACCATCATATGGCAATTAATACATTCACTTCACTTAAGTGCACACGCTTCATGTTTGAGACGAGAATTAACAAATAAACAAAAAATAAAAGTGCATCTTTTTTTTAAATCTTAACTCTGCAACATTGTAGTGCAACATGTACAGAGGTTGGACAAAATAACTGAAACACCCGTCATTTTAGTGTGGGAAGTTTCATGGCTCAAATGGACCAGCCTGTTGTCCAATCTTCATTAATTGCACATTGCACCAGTAAGGTGCTCACATTTTGAGCAAAACTGTGCTCTTGCACTGCTAATTGAACCTTCAAATTTCACTTTTCTGGTGCAATGTGCAATTAATGAAGATTGGCCAACAGGCTGGTCCTCTTGAGCCATGAAACTTCCCACACTAAAATGACAGGTGTCTCAGTTATTTTGTCCAACCCCTGTCCTGTATAAAAATTGTAAACATCAGGACAGGTTTGAACAGAACTCTGTTTAAAGCATTAGGCCTAATTGAACAAATGTGCAAACATAAAGCACAAACAGTACAACACAAACAAACAATTTAAAGAGGTAGAAACATCTGTCAACATTACAGGTTTAGTGCAAGGAACACCAGTTGGTCTACGGTGTTTGGTTTCAGACAAGACCTCTTGCAAGTTATAATATTTCCACTTGCACTGAATGCCCTTTCCGACGAAGAGCTAGTGGCTGGAATGCATAAATACTTGTTGGCGAGCCTAGCCACAGATGGGAAAGTGACCTCGTGCTGCTTCCACCACTCCAGTGGGTCTGCCTCTGAAGCAGGCCCAGGTGCCTGGAGGTACATGGCGACCTCCAGTTCGATGCTTTCTCTGTTGCGCAGGCGGGTGTGGGCGCTGGCTGGAACTGCCTTCTTAAAGTAGCTGGCCAAGGTCTTTTTCTTTGTGGGAGGGTCATCTTCAGCAGCTTGGGAGCCTACTGCTCTTTGATCACTTGCTGGTGGCGCCGCGGCTCCCTCCACCATACCCAGCAGCTCTGTGACAGCTCGGTTCTTCATGTACTCCGCACGGTTTTCCCTCATGTAAGTTGTCTTGAACCTGGGGTCCACCAGTGTTGCCATGTCGAGGATGTTGTTTGTGGCTGCATCATCGTACTTCTCATTGAGGTATTTGAGCACACCTCCTTTGACTGCTTTGGTGAGTTCCGTTTCCCCTTCTTTTGGGCTGAGGATTTGATCATTGAACAAATGCAGCACCGGCTTGAGAAAGGATACGCTCACATATTTCTCCCCCGACAATGCATCGGTAAATTCAAACAGAGGGCCCAGGGCTTTGTTCAGCGAGTCTAGGATTGACACATCTTGCCAGCTCGGAACCAGATGTCTTGCCTAAGTAAAATAAAAAAATATTGGACACTTTAATAAAGTGAATCTAGGCTGCAAATCTAATCAGCAGCCACAATGAGAACAATCAATGAGCACATCAGTAAACCGTATATAATCAGGTTTTTTGAGAAATCGGTTTATTTAAGTTCTCATATAAATGGAATAAAAAGTTTATAACAATCGGTTTATGTCAGTAATCGGTTTATGAGAAGTCCAATTATAACAGGTACGTTTTTGGCTAATAAACTGATTTCTCAAGACATATCAGGTTATTGACATTATAGAATAGTAAGTAGCCAATCACAAGCTTTGAATTCCAGTTTGGTGTCACAAACTTGGGTGTAACACATGCAACCAACAGACTGCATGTAAATGACAATAAACAGTTTATTCTAATAATCTGTATATTCCAATAACCCAATTATTGCGGTAATGTAAACGGGCTCAATCTGTAATGTCCAGTGGCCACATCTCACCTTCTTATCTGCAAGGAGGACCTGTGAAAGGGCTTTCTCCTGCTCCAAGAACCGTGCAACCATCTGCTGGCGGGACCCCCACCTGGTGGGTGTTTCCGTGATTAACTGGTGGTGAGGCAAGCCCATTGCTGCTTGGGCTTTGGCCAGTTCCCTTCTCCTCTTCCAAGAGTTGGAGAAGGCACTCACCACTCTCTTGCAGACACCCACTGCTCTCTCCACAGCCTGCCTTGTGGATGTTGGGGTGAGGTTTTTTAGAGAATTCTCTGTTGAAATCAAAAGAAAAAGTGATGTAATAACATATTTGACAGCATATTTTTTTCTATAATCATGGATCACTTAAATGAGTTATGGATTGTTTTAAAAATTAGATAGTAAGGGTATTACGATATGAATTTAAATTAATTTATTTAAATGTATAAATGTATTGTAATATAAATATATAATATAACTATTACAATTTTTGTATTTTTGTTGCTATCCCTTTAATATTACTCTAACTCTAAGCCAGGGCTGGGGAACCTTTTTCATTCGAGGGGCCACTACAAATTTCTCCAATGGCCGTAAAAGTCCTTCGAGGGCTGTACTATGAACACAAACCAGGATTGCAGCCACCTTTAAAATAGACCCCACCTTCTCTAGGTCCCATGAATATAACTTAATTGTATTGCAAATGTAATTTCTAAGATTCCTTTACTAAATATGTCCATTTTAATGTTATGCAGCTTCACATGAAATATATGTCAGGGGCCGGAGAAAACATCCTCAAGGCCCGTATATGACCCTCGAGACATAGGTTCCCCACCCCTAAGCCATTTTAAAGATTGTTTTACACTTACCGATGGCTAGCTGTAGACGGTGACCAAAGCACTGCAATCGTTCCCACTCATTCAGGTCCATGGCACAGATGTTATTTGATGCATTGTCTGTGGTGACACAGACAAGATTGCCTTCTTCCAGTCCCCATGACTCCAAGGCATCTCTCAGACCTAGACAGACAGACAGATAGAATAAGTAAGAATCACTACAATTGACATAAGACAGCCATAAACACAGATATGCTGTTTTACAATATCTATGAATGATATCTATAAATAATTATGGACCCCTGGCAGTCACGTGACTAGAATTACATGACGAGACGGAAACCTACAGACATTAGTTCCTAAGTGTATGGAGAGAACTCTAATAGGAAATTCGGAATAACATACTTGTGCTGTACAATCACACAGTTCATTGGTGTAAGCATATTAGTAAAAACAATAATAGTAAAACTTGCGAAAGCATAAAAGTGCATAGCAATGTCAGGCTCATACCTTGGGCGAGTATCACTCCCGTATGGTCGTCAGGAAAGTACACGGTCTGTAGACAGCGGCCGCGGAGGGTCCAGTCCTTGATGAAGTGGATCGTTAAACTCATATAGGGCTGTGTTGCTCTGCTCATCCACATGTCCGTCGTCAAGGCATAATTCGTTGCACTGCATACCTCTCTCTCCACTTCTGCCCGACAACTAGCATACAAGTGAGGCAACTCCACTTTGCTAAAGTGCTTCCGACTGGGCATCACGTACCTCGGATCGAGTGTGTGGATGAGGTCCCGAAAGCTGTCTTTCTCGACAACATAAACGGGAGCCATGCCTTTACAGATGTAGCGTGAAATGGCACCTGTGATCTGCTTGTGTCGCTGAGACGTCTTTTCATATTGCGTGCCTTGGGCGAATGCTTGCTTTAGCTTCGGCTGGCTGTATTTCTTTCCAGAGCCTCCTGCAGTTCCATCCCTTGTTTGTTTTGATCGGAGTAGTTGGAGTTTTCCGTGTTCTTCTTCGTGATTTTTCTTCAGGTGGTAAAAGAGGTTGGAAGTATTCGCATCAGGCGCAGGAACGACTTTATCGCACAGTTTACATATCGGCTGCGTTTGTTCTGTATCAGAGGGCTTAAATCCGAAATGAAGCCAAACCACTGAGCTGCCCCCCCTTTTCGGCAAAAGCGGTGTTTGTTGTGTCTGTCCAACCGTTTCGGATTGTATAACAGCGGCTGTGGTAACAGTTACACCTTCCTGCAGCGCGTCCATCATTCTTTTATTTTTTAAACCAGAATTAAATTTCGCGAGCTCTCACCGTCAATCATGTCGCGAACGTATGATGCAAAGCAGCGTAACGTAAAGCGGTGTCGTGTCGCAAAACCACGTTCTCTAAAAAATATCTTAATATTCTTTTTTTACAGTTCAATAAACTTAGAGTTTGCATAGTAAGAAAAGCAAAATGTTATATTAGGATGTGAAATTATATTAAAATGTATATTAGCTGTAATAATGAAAAAAAAAGTTTATCACGATAGAAAATATAGAGGAGAAAGGTCACGATAGACGCGTTTCTATCGTCCTCACGATATATATCGTCATATCGCCCAGCCCTAGTCCTTGTGACTGGGGATGGTAAACACAACCTAATTGCTGATTTTAAACCTTGTTTTCTGATTTCCTTCATTACCTCCCCCCTTGCGCCATGGTGAAAACCATGCGCATCTTTAATGAGCAAATGTAACAGCCAGGTAGGTGCAACAAAATGTCCATGGGCACCACATCATGCACCTCTGTCAATGTCTGATTATGACTATCCAACTCCTTGTTCGAGTCTAAGTTAGCTAAATAATAACCTTCTGCCTGTATCCCTCCTAAGGTGCTGTATCCTTTAACCTCAACTACAGCCAATCTAGTAGAAAGGGAAATTGCAGCCAGTAAATCCTAAACTAAATTTTTATATGATATGGGTGTACCATCAACCGCTTTCAAACCACACTGTTACCAAATTTAAATCATGCACTATACCGAAAACAACGCGAATCCTTATATACCTTAAGGGTTTAAAAATGACATGTCGTATTTATTGCCACCATTTCCACTGCTTAAGCCGACATGTCTGAGATCTATCTTATCCTCCACCTTTCAACCCAAATGGTTTCTCCTTTGATGGTTTCATCTTCTCATCACTCTATGATCAAGTGAGTCAGCGCTCAGCGACTTGGCCAAGTAATCGTGACTGTGCCTGCCTTAGGTTGTCCCCAAGTTTCAAGGTGGGATCTTACCCGTCATAGGCTAACCAGCCTTCCCTACTGGCCTGTTGCAGGATGCCGTGTATGGGTATATATCCCTTCTGATTCTTATGTTCAGCCCATAGGATAGGGGGCTGTGGAGGAGTAGAGACAGATATCTATGACAGCTATCCATGCAGTCCTGTGTATGCGTAATGGAGACACCACACAGTGTTAACGCTGTAATTGTAACGCAGTGGTGGACGAAGCTAACAAATAAAAATATTCAACATAGCATAACAGCATTAGGTATTGGCGTTTGCAAGGTAAACCCAATTCTTCCCAATGTCAATAAACAATCTAACTTGTGCATTAGATCCCTTCCCAGCAGATTGCTGAAGTACTTTTCAATGATCACTTCAACCAGGTCATTGCAAATGTTCAGAGAACATTTGTCTGACCAAAATAATTTGACAATTAAACAAATAAAACACAAACCACTAAAACAAAGACTAATCAACCTGCAATCTATTTCAACAAAACACCTGAAAAGCAAGATATGGCTCGCCATGACAACAGAGGCGGGACTTGTATCAGCAGTCCACTTTCCCCCCTTGGAGACACACCTACTGTTGGACCTGGGCAACCCAGAACAAACTTTACAATTTCTTTTAACTGTTTCAACACCACACTATGGAGGTATTTCAAGCAACCTAAGGATGGACTTATTTTATTGCTACACACCAACACTGCGTATCAGTCTTTTATATTGTAATAACTACCGCGCTCCCGCAGAATCCGTTTAGGGCGGGTCCCTCTAACTCATTTTGTGAGGAGGGAATTTCCCTGAACTGTAACAGTCCCCAGCGCTGGTTGACCCCTGGACTTCTGTGGACGAGCGGTAGAGGAGATAACTTTTGATTTAAATGAATAGTACCCAACTTAAATGAGCTGTTGGTCTGCTAATTGTCCCACAAAACACTAAAACACTTTTACACACACAGTTGTAAAACAAATTCACAGAGAAAACACGAAAACAAATAACAGACACTAATACATCATTGATCTCTACATGTGTACTTTCTATGTCCCATCAGACCTTTAACTGTTCTAATGTTCACAGCGCTTTCTTTATTATGTTTTTATTCTAACCCCTCTAAGTCCTGCGATCCCCATGGGACATACTGAGCATGTTGTCCCTTTACCACTTTGCACTGTAAGGCGACCTTGTGTGTTTTAAAAGGCACCTTCAAATAAAATGTATTTATCATTATTATTATTATTACTACTAGTAGTAGTAGTAGTATAGGTTAAACTCCTGCATAACTCTTTGGCGCTCTTGTCTTCCTTTGCAATCTCCTAAGTCCCTCTTGTAAGTCGAACACCAGGGGATCTTGTGCTGATCTACAGCTGCTGGGCTCAGCCCCCTCCTTTTCTTTCCCTGAAGTCCCACTGAAGCTCTCTCCCTCATGGCTGCGCTCCGCTGTCATCTTCATCTGACTTTCTTTTGACTTTCTTCCTTTCTTACCCCCCTCGTCTCCATCTCTATTACAATCGCTATCACTACTCCACTCTTTCACTGTTCTTCTAATTCTTTTATAACAGTCCATGTATAGGGGTGGGTCTCTCCCTCTCTCTTGACCATGTTTCTCTCTTTCCCTTCTTTCACTTTCTCTAACTTTTCTTACCCCTTCTCTAACTTTTCTCTCTGCCTTCTTCGTACTCCTTCTTTTTTGGAACATTCCTAATATTATCCTCTCTTTTCTTCTCACTCATAACACATCTGCTTCGCTTATAAGGGTCCTGACAGTTGTAGATTCAGAAACTGTCCTTGATGTAGTTATTGTTCTCACATCCCCTGTAGGAGTTGATGTGCTAATACTATCTGTAAGTAGTAGATGCTATGTCTTCACCTTCCACTAAAAGTGGTGTTGCTATGGCGATCGGCTGCCTAATAACTAATGCCTGTGTTGTATCATCACCTAAATCTGTTACAAGCATTATTTTATGAATCGACGACGAGATGCACACGAGACATTTGAGATGTTTCTTTGGAAAGGAGCCCCCCGGCCGTGGAGGTCCCCTCAATTGCTTAAGGTTCTCGTGCAAGTGTAGATAAAGGAAAAACAGAGATTTAATGTCTCTTTGAACAAACTTGCTTCATATTACTGACAAGTTGGCGCTTAAAAATAATCAATCAGCTTTTACGCAAAAACACTTCTTTATTGCAGTAATGACATCTGTTAACATAGAGTTATTTATGAATTTAAAAGTCTCGATAATAAGATTCATGATCAGGTAATGTTTCCTAGTATGTTTTTTATCCCTACTAGCCATTTCTAATATAATTTTCCTCTTTCCACTTTTTAATTTATTTATTTTCTTTCCTTTTTTGTTAACCCTGTAATTTCTTATAATTTTAAAAGTCTCAATAATATAACTCATGATCAAGTAATGACTTGAGTGCAGTAGGGGCGTGACCACGCGTCTGTGTAACTTGTAGCTCCTCCTTAAACCCACACATGCGCAGTTCACTTGTTAACGTGACTTCAGAGAGAGCAGAGTCTGTCCAATGCTCTTCTGAATCAGAGGGGGAAACCTGGTGGCCCCCCGGCTAGAGAATTATTTGCATCGCCCTTGCGAGTCTTTCTCTACGTCAGCCAGCAGCTTATTAATCTAAACAGTTTCACATTTTCAAGAAATGATGAAAAGACTTTTTCTTCAATATTTACATGAGGAGTCGTCACTCCCACAATTAGACCACTTGTCATTAATAATATCTAGAGCTCAATTTACAAATAAGTAACTTCATTCACGCATATTTAGCACACTCACGCAACTTATTAATATCTATAACCGCTGTTTATTCTACTTTTATCTTTGTCTCCTCCAAGTGAATGTAAAGCTGCTTTGCTCCCCTCCCACCTTTTCTGATTCCTGACTTCTCCTCTATCCTAGCTCCTTTTTTTTTTTCTTTTTTTTTTCTGAAATGCGGCTCCCCCGGAGCTGCTCGACCCCCACCTTTTCTCACTGTTCTCCTCTCCTTCTTTCTAACCCCTGCTCTCTACAGGCTTCCCAAACCACTCTGCTTAACCCTATCACCTGACTCCTACAAACACTATTCTTAATACTATTTATTTGAGTTTATTCTACTCGTTAGTTTAACAACTTTTCTTTATCTATACCGATTGGAATGCGCTCCCCTCCCACCTTTGCCGATTCTCACTTCTGCTCTGCCTGGGGGCTTACTCCCCCCTCCCTTCCTGATCACCAAACTCTCTTTCTCTCTTGATCTATAGTAGCGGGTTGACTTATGTACTACAAATCCAGGAAGGTTTACACATTTGCTTCAGACAAATCAATTGTTACCAATATAATTATTACTAATATTGAGGTGCTTTCATACTCTTTTCCAGCACTTCTCTGTCTTTCCAATTTATTTGCGACAGAAAAAAAAACAAAACGGGCCGTACAAGTCTCCGAGTGAAAAAACACTACCGCGGCTTGAATACAGAAAGAAAACGACTTATGCAACTTTTTATAGCGTGTCGAAAACGGTCGAATTTGTCGTGCAAGGTTCTGAGTGAAAAAACACTAACTCGCCTTTAATCACAAAACAACAGGTTGACTTAGCCTTTCAGCTAGACTTTTTTTTCAAAAACTAAGATCTATACAGGACGTCGCTTAACCTGCTTACCATAAAACACAGAATTGTTTGTATAATAGGCCACTAGGCGATGTTCGCGTTTACTGGACCTTCTTATACCAATCACTGCAGGACGAATAAAATCATGGAATTGTCCATATAATAGGCCACTAGGCGATGTCCAGTCGCGTTTACTGGACCTATTTATATCAATCACCACAGGACAAATAAAATCATGGAGTTGTCCATATAATAGGCCACTAGGCGATGTCCAGTCGCGTTTACTGGACCTATTTATACCA
This sequence comes from Merluccius polli, assembly GCA_030340625.1. Classification (NCBI taxonomy): domain Eukaryota; kingdom Metazoa; phylum Chordata; class Actinopteri; order Gadiformes; family Merlucciidae; genus Merluccius; species Merluccius polli. Next base: position 589,495 of record JAOPHQ010001419.1, on the reverse strand, counting down.
ACTACCACAGGACAATAAAATCATGGAGTTGTCCGTATAGTAGGCCACTAGACGATGTCCAGTCGTGTTTACTGGACCGACTTATACCAACTACCACAGGACTCCGGATCGTTTCCACACTCCGCTATAATGTATATAAATCACAGTGTGTTGTGTGTTGAGTGTTGTGTGTGCATGCATGCGTCGAATTCATTCCAAGCCACTCTCTTTCTCTCTCCACCTTCTTTAACATATATGCTTTTGGTTCTTTTTGGAGAGACCAATACCTACCACTGGGCGTTAGAGTCGGGCAGACAATGATCACACAAATTTACTAAATTAATAAGTAAGAACAATGCTTACCTTTTCAAGTTGGGTGGCCACCCGTTTTTGTGTGACCCTTGCCGGTCCCCGACCCACAGCCCAGCAGCCGGCAGGTCCCTGTTCTTCAATCCTGTTCGTGACGCCAAAGTATGTTGTGGAGAAAACCACATCTAACACTTAAACTGAAGAAGAGAAGTTCGAGAGAGTCGAGGTCTGAAGATGTAAGACTTTATTATCACTTGAGAACAAGCAACCACAAAGCCTGAGTTGGTTTGCCAAAGAACTGAGGAGCCACTCACGGACCCTTCCTTTTAACCCCTTTCTGTTGGTCCGGAGTGCACATCTGTTTCTACTCTTATTCTACAGAATTTGACCTCGGCCCATCATTCAACCTTCACTGGTCAGTCCAGGGTGACTGAGACCTTGGATCTGATTTCTAACGCAAACCTTTGCCCTCCAGACTGGAAGGAATGTTTACGTTACCACCGCTCCCCAACTCGCATGGCTCTATATCAACAACAAAGACTTGTTCCATCCTGCTATGGTATAGATTGGAACCTCATGTCCTTACTAACCCCTGTTTCACCCACACTTACTTAATTCATATAGCATATGGGCAAGATAATGAATGTTCCCTCTTATTTAATGGTAGACTATAATGAACATATTCCTTTTAAATGTATAGTAAATAACTAGTAAATTTCTCCCATAGTACAAGCACAAGACAATAAACAAGTGCATATTAAAAGTCTAAAATATCCCAGTCCAGTCTAAAATGTAGTACAAGTGTCCACTGAATGGTTAAAAGCTGTTTAAATTACTAAACCAACTCATATAACTATGATGAGTTGAGTAGCCTGAATAGATAGGGGGCTGATGTCACGGGGTGACTACATTCAGTGGGGGAGGAACTAATGTCAGCATTTGTTTCCCATAGGGAATGTGTTTGGTGTGACAATCCAAAATGGCTGCCCCCATTGCTCAATATGTAAACAAGCTGTCATAATTGAATCAGTGATGAAACTCGTTTCAGGTGTTCGGGGGGAGGGAACTAACCCAGCGATTGGTGGCCACAATGTGGGGGTAACTATATATGCCGTAGGTATCCGGCAGTGGCGAGGGCGGACTGGGGAGAGAAGACGGCACTTACTCCAACTAACGGCAACAAGCATGCGAACGAGCACGATACAGACCAGGACCCGAACGACAGTGGCATTCTGCCTGACCAGGATTTCGTGAGCCATCTCACTAACTCGTTGTGGGGAACCTAGCGTGTCCAGCCGGAGGCTCAAAGAGCGATGCACGACCAAGCTAAGTGTCCTCTCTGCATAGTTGGTCCATTCTGTGTCAGCACTGTTATTGTCTGCCCCAGTCCACCGACCGTAGAGATCTGCCTTGGAAACTGTTCTTACGTTTGAGCACGGTGTGTTTACATTTTGGACTTTTGTTTGAAGTGCCTACCAAGAAGGATGTTTGAACCGTGTGAATTATACATGAGTGTCACTTATTTGTAGTGTTGTTTGACCTGCACCTATTACTGTTTCCAAGTAGCCGCCTCACCATCATCGGGACCCTCTGCTGGAAGGACCCCGTAACCTGTGCTATCTGCCCCCCCCCCTTTCTGGAGGACCTGTGTAGCTGCCGCCCCAACACCGACTAGCCTCCTACTACCAAGCCCCCCCCCCCTTGCTGGAGGAACCGTGTAGCTGCCACCCCAACACCGACTAATTATTAATTAATTAATTAATGGGACCTTTCGGTCTTTATTTGTCATTCCCATGATTGGGAACAGAATTTGTTCTCTGCATTTGACCCATCCTACTGTAGGAGCAGTGGGCTGCTATGATCAGCGCCCGGGGAGCGAGTTGGGGTTCAGGGTTCAGTGTCTTGCTCAAGGACACTTCGACATGCAGACAGTTTGGAAGTGGGGATCACGGGGATCGAACCGCCGACCCTACGGTTAGCGGACGACCCGCTCTGTCCACCCGCTCTACCTACTGAGCTACTGCCGCCCTAAACTCCTACTACCAAGCCCCCCCCCCTGCTGGAGTGTAGCTGCCGCCCCGACACCGACTAGCCTCCTACTACCAAGCCCCCCTTGCTGGAGGAACCGTGTAGCTGCCACCCCGACACCGACTAGCCTCCCACTACCAAGCCCTCCCCCCCTTGCTGGAGGAACCGTGTAGCTGCCGCCCCGACACCGACTAGCCTCCCACTACCAAGCCCCCCCCCCCCCCCCCCCCTTGCTGGAGGAACCATGTAGCTGCCACCCCAACACCGACTAGCCTCCTACTACCAAGCCCCCCCCCCCCCTTGCTGGAGGAACCGTGTAACTGCCGCCCGACACCGACTAGCCTTCCATTGCTAAGGCCCCTCTCCCTGCTGGGGAAATCCCAGACGAACTCTTTTAATATTTAAATAAAGAAAGATTATTATTATATTTTATCTTTGACTCCTGGCATCTTTGTTGTGTGATACAGTTGGCTCCTTGGGGCAGTAATAGAGTGTGGTGGTTAGCGCCCCCCGCCTGTGACATTTGGCGTTGTCGGCAGGATTCTGCTACCCCGGGTCTGAGCAGCTGTTCACCTTCAAAATGTCGGATGACAAGGCACCAGCAGCCCACCCCCAAGTGATGCCTGTCTTCATGGGAGCTCCTTGGGCACAGAGGTTTGGAGGATCTGGATCGGAACCCACGTTTCGGGAATGGAAGTCACAAACAGAGTACCTGGCTGGCTTACAGGGGCTGAGTGAATCGCAGAAGCTGCAGTTTGTCCTCGGGTCCCTTGAAGGTGAAGCAAAGAGGGAGGTCCAGGCTGCATCAGAAGACAAGCGTGACAGCGCAAAACATGTGTTTGACTTCCTGGCCACACTCTATGGTGATATCACCCCGGTGGCTGCCCTGAGGGCCCAATTCTTTAATTGCAAACAGGGACCTAGACAATCCCTGCGTTCTTTCTCCCTACAGATGCGTGAGCTGTTCACCCGTCTAAGGAGAAGGAGTGACCATGGCCTTGGAGTGGGGGATGCTCTCCTGCGCGACCAGTTCCTCTTGGGGCTCCAAGATGGCCCTATTCGCCAGAGCTTGCGACTGCAGCTCCGCCATGACCCTACACTGTCCTTCGAAGATCTCCGCAAAGAGACACTAGTCTTGGAATTGGACCACTCGGAGACAATCAACCAGCCCACATGTATGGCTGCTAGCAGTGCTTACACCCCCGCCCCACCTTCGGCGGTTGACTGGAAGCAAGAACTACATGCCGAAATCATGAAGGACGTGAAAGAACAGATGGCTGAACTCTCCAAGACCCTCCTACAGGAGTTACGCCAGGGCCGGACTACCAGCCCACCTTTGCCCCGGGAACGGTCCTACTCGGACAGCAGCCGGGAGCCGAGAAGACGCCAAGGTCAGCCGACCAGTTCGAGGTTCCAGTGGGACGACCAGGGTAGGCCAATTTGTAACAGTTGCGGGGAACCAGGACACATTAGCCGCCAGTGTAATCGTGGTCCACGTCGTGGTTCGCAAGGGGGTTTTTAACTCCACCGGCCACTGTGGGTCAAGTGACCGGCACCCCTTCAATTGACCCTGCACCTCCCCCTGGAAATGATGTAATTGGGCAATGCCCCACCATGGACGTGCATGTCAATGATATGACAATTAAATGTTTAGTTGATACTGGTTCTCAAGTTACCCTGTTTTCTCAAAGCTTGTGCAATGAACTTTTTGATGCCCAACAGCTCCAAGGAGCGGAAGTGCCATGGCTGACCTTGCGAGGGGCAAATGGACTCGACATCCCCTATGTTGGCTACGTAGTAGTCAATTTCCAGGTCCGAGGCATCACGGTGCCGGAGAAGGGGGTTGTCATCGTCCGAGACCACTGCCTGGGTACCCATCGAGCCCTGCTGGGCATGAATGTCATCTCTGCCTGCTGGGAGGAGCTGTTCAACACCCAACCTACTCTGACGCCCCCACCCACGGAGGGTCGAGAGTGGGACACCATCCTAGCAGACTGCCGACGGATCCATGCTAACAGGACTCAGTGGGACCATGAGGACACTGGCCGAGTGGCCTGCCAATATGCCCTTTCCATCCCAGCCCAGAGTGAAGCCCTGGTCTGGGCCAGGCTGCCAGTCCGGGCCTATGGGTCAGACAACTGGGTCATAGTGGAACCCCACAGCGAGTGCCAGACCACAGCGAGTGCCAGACCATCGAGGTGGCTCGCGGCCTTGCGACCGTACACCGTGGCCAGGTCCCGGTGAGGGTGCGGAACGCCAACCCCGTACCCAGTCAGCCTGCATCGCCATCAGTGTCTTGCCCGAGTGACAACTGTGGGTCCCCAACAGGTGAGAGAAGGTGGAGTTTGTTTCAGTCAGGTAGACTCTGGGGTGGTTGAGGTGGGCATCATGCAGGTGGGCCGGGGTACAGACACTTCTGTTGGGGAAATGCCTACCCATCTTTCTTGTGAGTCTCTCAAGGGGGAAAACCTGCACGTATTCTCGACGCATGATGAGGATTATGGATGTACCAACATAGTCAGACACCAGATCCCCACGGGAGATGCACCACCTATTCGTGAGCGATATCGTCCAGTACCACCTACACTCTATCAAGAGGTCCGCACTCTGTTGCGAGGAATGTTGGACGGAGGAATCGTTCGGGAGAGTAGCAGCCCCTGGGCAGCTCCGATAGTACTGGTACAGAAGAAGACTGGAGCTTGGAGGTTCTGCGTGGACTATCGGAAGCTGAACAGTGTGACCAAGAAGGATGCTTTCCCCTTGCCAAGAGTAGAAGACTCCCTCACCAGCTTGACACAGTCTGCCTGGTACTCCACTTTGGACCTTGCAGTGGGTATTGGCAGGTCCAGATGGAGGAAGCCGATCGGGAGAAAACTGCCTTCACCACCCCCTTTGGGCTTTTCGAATGGGACCGGATGCCATTCGGCCTCTGCAACGCCCCGGCGACGTTCCAGATGCTGATGCAGCGTTGTCTGGGTGGTCAGCTGGTCGACTCTACCCTGGTCTACCTGGATGATGTCATCGTCTTCTCTGAGGACTTCTCTTCCCATCTGCACCATCTGGAGCAAGTGTTTCAGGCCATGGAGAAGTATGGCTTGAAGTTACGGCCAGACAAATGCCAGCTGTTCCGGAAGGAGGTGAAGTTTCTGGGCCACTGTGTCAGCCAGAAAGGAGTCTCCCCTGACCCAGAGAAAGTATCGGTGGTACGAGACTGGGAACCTCCAAAGACAGTCCGACAGGTGAGGTCTTTTCTGGGCTTTGCAGGATATTATAGGCGTTTTGTCAAGGATTTCTCCAAGATTGCCAAACCCCTGAATGCACTCCTGGTAGGCACCAGTTGCTCTCGTAGCCGGGGATCCCCCTCCGTGCCTTGGAGCCCAGAGTGTGAGGCTGCCTTTCAAAGGCTGAAACAAGAACTACGTCAGGCCCCCATCCTTGCATATGCAGACTTTTCCCAACCATTTGTCCTCTACACGGATGCGAGCAACTCTGGGTTGGGGGCGGTGCTAGCCCAGCAACAACAAGGAGTAGAGCGGGTGATCGCATATGCTAGCCGGAGCCTCCACCCCGCAGAGCGAAATGATGCCAACTATAGCTTGTTCAAACTGGAGCTACTCGCGATGAAGTGGGCCTTGAGTGAAAAGTTTAAAGATTATTTGTGGGGCGCTAAGGTAGTGGTAGTTACTGATAACAATCCCCTCGTCCATTTGCAGACCGCCAAGCTGGGGGCGGTAGAAGAAGCGTTGGGTGGCACAACTTGCCAACTACGATTACCAGATAAGATACAGACCAGGTAGGGAAAACACTAATGCTGACGTGCTCTCTAGGCTCCCTATTGCAGGCAAACCTGGCCTGCCCCCCAGAGCTTCTGCTGAGCCTGAGGATGGACTACTGGTAGGAGTGGTAGAGGCACCAGGAGCAAGCCAGGAGGCGGCCCCTACCAGCTGGGGCTGGGACCCAAACCGATGGCACGAGCTACAGGGGAATGATGACGACGTGGTGGCAGTCCGGACTTACCTGAGCCAAGGTGCTTTACCCGCAGCAACAGAGAGAAAGGCCCAGACACCAACGGTGAAACAGCTACTGAGCCATTGGGGTAGGCTTTGCCTTCGAGAAGGGGTGGTGTGTCGTTCCATCCATGATTCTGTGACCTATGAAACTGTGTTTCAGGTAGTGGTGCCACAGGCCCAGATCCAGCCCCTTTTACAAGCCTACCACTCCCAGATGGGCCACCAAGGCCAGGAAAGAACCCTGTCGTTGTTAAGAAGGAACTTCTACTGGCCGAGGATGGAGGCCGCTGTAGGTGCGTTCGTCCAGGGCTGGCCACGATGCCTGCTCTTTAAGACCCGGCGGGATGCCAAAGCTCCCTTGGTCCCCATGCTGCCCAGAGCCCCCCTTCACATCGTTGCTATGGACTTCCTTACACTGAGCCGACCAACCGATCGTTACCAGAACATCCTGGTGGTGACAGACTTGTTCACCAAGTATGCGTGGGCCATCCCCACCACCGACCAGACTGCCGCCACCACTGCCAGGGGCACAGTGATTCAACCCTTTGGATGTCCTGAAACCCTCCACTCTGACCAGGGCCCCAATTTTGAGTCGAGGGTTATCCGAGAGCTCTGCCAGCTTTACGGGGCCCAGAAGACCCACACCACACCGTATCACCCCCAGGGCAACGGAGGGTGCGAGAGGTTCAACCAAACCCTGCTGAGTCTGCTAGGAACCCTGGAAGCTGAACAACAGGGCAGGTGGGTGAACCATCTCCCCTCTCTTATACAAGCTTATAATAACAGTGTACACAGCACTACAGGTTATGCTCTGGCCTACTTGATGTTCGGGAGGCATGTGCGCCTACCCATTGATCTGCTCCTAGGGACAGCTCCAACCGACGGAGCCCAGACTACCACAGAGTGGGTAGGCCAGCACCATCAATGACTACACTACGCCTACCAGCGAGTCACCGAACATCTTAGCGCTGCCGCGGCCAAGAACAAGCGTCTGTACGACCGGACCGCCCAAGACGCCCCCCTGCTGCCTGGCGAGCGGGTGCTGGTCCGTGACAGCCGACGACAGGGAAAAGGCAAGCTCTGGAGGAACCGTGTAGCTGCCACCCCAACACCGACTAGCCTCCTACTACCAAGCCCCCCCCCCCCCCCTTGCTGGAGGAACCATGTAACTGCCGCCCGACACCGACGAACTATTTTAATATTTAAATAAAGAAAGATTATTATTATTATATTTTATCTTTGACTCCTGGCATCTTTGTTGTGTGATACAGTTGGCTCCTTGGGGCAGTAATAGAGTGTGGTGGTTAGCGCCCCCCGCCTGTGACACTCAACTTTGAAATGTTCTTGCTGGTGGTGGAGCCCTGTTGTAAAGTGGTGTCCCATTGACTGCTGAAGCAGAAGGTGATGGAGAGGTCCTTGCAAAGCTAAATTGTGGCCTTTCTGCAGGTGCAGTGTGTGTGCTAGACCATTGCTCCACTGCTGCTGGGACACCATGTTCCTGTGGGTGAAGGTCTAGCATACAGAACTGCCTACTGCTATTGGGAAAACGAGCCACATGCATGCTCGTTCGTGAGGTACACTGTGGCTTTATTACCTGTAAAGAACACATTATCTTATCTAAAACATAACAAAATACTGTTCATGCCTTGGTTTAAATTACGTGTTGCCAAATAAATCTTTCTTTGAATGTAAATAAAACCTAATGACATTCAAGTCAATCACTCACAATTAGCCCAAGTAAGTGAACTTTCAAAGCCAACCTAAGTAGGATTCTAGTTGGCAACACGTAATTTAATCCTTAAATGCATGGGTGTTTTTACAAACACTACCAGTACATATCGAACATACAGTGCATTGAGCCACAAATCATTAAAATATTGCATTCAAGGTTTCAAACCACATTATTGACAATAGTAAAACAACAAAATGTGACATTTTGTTATTTGAGATGTTTATAATGGATTCAATCGAACATTGTTAAAATGTAATTGTCAACAGCATGTTTACACTCGCAGAGAGTGTAAAAATGCAAAATTCTCTTTGGCATTATATTGGATGTTTTAGTGAAGCCAGGAGAGACAGTTACGTTGGGTTAATCACACAAGCCGGTATGGTCCTTTAAAATGGTTGATGTAACTCAAAGCCAAACCAGCAATTTTACCTGAAATACCTGAAAAATGTTCTCCCTCTTGTCTGAATCCGCATATTGTTGTAACTGCACTGATCACTACTCGAACCGCCGTTTGTAAACAGAAGAAAATTACACCTGTGTCCGCTTCCCAACTCGCTGTTATAAAATGCCCCCCCCCCCCAGGTTATTTATGAATTGGCTAAAACAACATAGTTACTCACCATACACTGTAAAAATGACAACTCGAAATTGTTCACCTTACTAAGATTTTTGCATTCACTGACAATAAAATTGATAGTTGGAACTTGAACTGTCTGTAGTGAGCCACTTGAACTCACTTTTAGAAGTTTGTGATGAAAAGTTCATCTTACTTTATAAATTGAGTTCATTTTACTTTGAAGTTGTAGTTGACACCCAGTTAGACTGAGGTCAACTAATCTGCGCATGCTCATTTGAAATTTGTCATGGCAACCGGCTGCTACGGGGTTTCTAAAGAATTTCCAAGGACCTCCCTTCTCGACAGTTGAGGAAAGTTTGTGTCGTCCATCTTGTCACGTTGCCGTCTTCATCGAATTAAACGTTCATTCGAACAGGTAAGCTAATCATATGAATGTCTATAATATGCATTCTATATTTGTATTCGATTTCTTTGCGTGAAAAAAAACGATACATCATAACCAGGCGTTTATGGCAATACAAATGCCCCCACTATCAGCTTCTGCCCACCGATTAGCTCGGTTAGCTAATTTTGAACAGCTAAGCTCAATATAATTAGCTAGCACAATAGTCCACATATGACTTGAAAGATTTGTGTTGCCGTTACGTTTTTTATGCTCGGTGAATGATTGCGTTGCTTTATGCACCTCTGCTTTGCTTATTGAAATAAAACCGAAGCACAGGCTGCTGGTGACCATGCTGGTGATACCAAGGTAGTACTAGGCTATAACTCAGTACGTTTACATGCACAGATTATTTCGATTAAAGCCATAGCTCGTCTATGCTCCGCAATTGGGACAACTGCAATTGTCCGCGTATACATGGCGGCGAGTAAATCTGGCCGAAGCGTGTAATGCCCCGGTACGATAGGTGGCGCTGTGCCCATTTCAACTAGTGGTAATAGAGCCACCGGTTGACCTCTTTACGTCACCAGCAACAACAAACTCATTCGAGAAAGCGATGTTTCAGCAGACATCAGTTCACTTCGGGTCCATATCATTTCTCCGACGCTCCACTGTTCCTCTCGGTCGTATGCGGACCGCTCCGCCGGCAGAGCAGCGGAGCGTCTGCTGTCTGCTGAAACATCGCTTTCTCCTCCATGTCGCGTTTCAATCTGGACTTCAGAGAGTCAAAGCCAAAGTTAATTTCCCCCAATTCCTTTTCCCCATGGGCGAGATAAACCCGACTAGGAGTCTTTACTTGTTGTGGAAGAACCCGACGCAGTCTGTAAGATTCACAATATCAGAGAATACCGCCGTCAGTTCGGCCGCGGCGCAATGAATGAATAAAGATCGTAGTTATTTTACAACCTCGTTGATGAGCAACATTTAGAAAAACATGGACTTTTAATTCAGCCTTAGGTTAAATCGAAGCGTAGTGTGTACTGAATGCATGTTGATGACGATACACTCCTTATAGGGGTAACTACATTGGCACGGCACCGCTTCCTCCATCTTCTGCGCCAGCTTTTTAAATAAATCGCCGACCCAAAGTTAGTTGACAGCTGTCTGCTGAAAACACAGTTCTCCCACCGGAGCAGCCCCTCCGCCGCCCGTCCGCATACATTCCCCGCCGCGGCGCAATGAATGAATAAAGATCGTAAACACGTCGGGAGAAAAAAACATTTATTTTGACAGATGTGCCCGAAGTTACTACTTTACAACCTCGTTGATGACCCACATTTAGAAAAACGTACTTTTAATTCAGCCTTGGGTGAAATGGAAGCGTAGTGTCCGTGTGCTTCCACCTTTAATGAATGCACGCCATGCGCGCTCCCGCGACCAGGATACAATTCTTATAGTGGGTAACTACATTCACCGGCTTCCTCCATCTTCTGCGCCACCTTTTTAAATAAATCGCCGTTTCTCGTTATCCCTTATCCGACGACGGCGACAACAACAACAACAACAACACGACTATCGTCTCTTTCTACTTCCGGCTCACGGCCCCGGGAAGAGATCTCGAGCATGCGCAGAACGCAATTCAACGCATAGTCCAATTCGATTGGCTACATGCACGCTTAGCTCGACTATGAATCGCATAATCTAGGGGTCTTAACTCGACAATGAGTAAGTCGATTTGAATCGATTATAGCTCGACTAAGGTGTATACATGCATTTTAGTAATCCAATCATAATTGGACTAAGCCAATAAGTCGACTTTCTTGAGTGTCATGTAAACGTACTGACTGTGAAGCAAAATTTCGGATTGATACGGTAGTTACCTAGATATAGCATGCGACTTCTGTGCGTTTTAACCCTGAAGCTCAACGGCATTAACGTGAACGGCTGCGAATTATGTCACTGTGTTCATTTTCTCCTCTTATTCTTGTCTCAGGTTTCGTATGAAGTGTCGCTTCTGCAGCTTTGCCAGCGCGAGTCGAGAGCGTCTGCTCAGGCACCATCGGCTCAGGCACGGAAGAGGAGCTTACTGGCCGTGTGTTTACAGTGACTGTGTATGTACTTTTAAAACACCTGGCGCCTTAAAGTCACATTTGAGCAGATCACATTGTAGGACAGCCAAAATACAAGAGAAATTCTCCTATTTTTGTGATCTATGTGAATTCCGGGAAATCTGCACTCAGCGGACTTTCTTCACTCACCTTGGACGCCATTTCAAAAATCATGAGACTGTGTGTTGCCCCTTCTTGAGATGTAGTTTTAAAACAAACAATTTAAAGACTTTTAGTTCACACAAAAGTAGGAAACACAAGCATGATGATATCAGAACCTGTTTAAGAGCAGACTTGGAAAAGGAACCCGTGTCCGAGACAGATGCCTCTGACCAACCATTAGGTAGTGAGGAAGAGACACTTCCAAGTAGTTCTCGAAATTCAGATGTCCCAGAAAAGGAGGAGTATGTAGATGCTGAGACTCTTGAACACAGGGCTGCTGGGTTTTTCTACGTATGCAAACTGAATTACATGTGAGTAGACACGCTGTACAGAAAATAGTTGAGGGGTTTAATGATATTTTCCATTTTTCAAAGTCCCACTCTCAACAAGGTTAAAGCAGTGTTTGCAGAACATGGCATTGAATTAGACGATGGTGTTCTCCGTAAGATAAATGATGCTGTCTTCGAAACTAATCCATTAATTATAAGCACTGAAGGAAAAGGTGCATTGGCCACTGATCACAGGAGGAATCTTTATTTTAAAGATAAGTTCCCTGTAATTCAGCCTACTGAGTATACATATGAAAGAACCCATAAACAAACATTTGTTTATGTTTCAATCATCCAGGTTCTTGAAACTTTGTTGAGACAGCCAGATTTTGCGGAGAAGTTGGTGTTTAGTCAGGGGGACAACTCGGGTACATTTTTCTCTTTTCGAGACGGGCATTACTACAGAGATAATGGTCTTCTGGGTGTGCAAGATGCAAGTATATCTATAGGACTTTACATAGATGACCTGGAACTATGTAATCCTTTGGGGTCCTAAAAAAAATCCATAAAATAACTGCTGTCTATTGGGTTTTGTTAAATTTACCAAGCAAGTTTCGATCTACTCTCCCCCTAATTCAACTGGCTTGTCTTGGAAAAACTGTCGATGTCAGACAATTTGGCTATGATGCCTTTCTTTATCCTTTGATTAGGGATCTTGGATTTCTTGAAACGGTAGGAGTGTATATTGAGGCTCTAGATACGTTTGTAAAGGGAACAGTGTTCTGTGTCTGTGCCGATAACCTTGGTGCACATAGTTTAGCAGGTTTTCAGGAAGCTTTCAATGTTGAAAAATTCTGCAGATTTTGTTGCATTAGCCGAGACCAAATTGGAAATTATGAGCCAAGGAACTTTCCACTACGAACTGTGACGCAACATGATTCTTTTGTGGAACAACTCAAGTTGAGTGATAAGCCTAAGCCATGTGTAAATGGGGTTAGATCATCCTGTGTTTTAAGTAAGTTGTCTTTCTTCCACCCAGTTACTGGATTTCCCCCTGATCTTTTGCATGATCTATTTGAAGGTGTTGTCCCAGTGGAGTTATGTTTGTGTTTGAAAGAATTGATTAGAAAAGGTTTCATTACATTCGATGGACTGAATAACCGCATAAAACAATTTCCATACAAATTCTCTGATTTGGTCAACAAGCCACCGCCAATTACAAAGTCGAGCCTTGCATCTGGCAAGGTAAAAGGTAATGGACATGAAAACTGGGCCCTTTTACGTTTACTACCTCTCTTGATCGGGAACTATGTACCTGAACAAGAGCCGTCATGGGAAATTTTAATGGACCTTAAAGAGATTGTAGAGATTATTGTGTCTACTACGTTATCAGAGGGAACATTATGTTACTTAGGGAATAAATTGTCTGAACATCGACAGTTACTCACTGGCACCTTTCCTGCATTTAAGTTGAAACCAAAGCATCACTTCATTGATCACTATGTGCATCTCACACGGTGCTTTGGGCCATTAGTGGATCTGTGGACGTTTAGATTTGAGTCTAAGCATAGTTTTTTCAAACAGGCAATCAATGATGCTCGCTGTTTTAAGAATGTACTACTCACCCTTTCCACTAAGCATCAACAGCTCATGGCATATCTTCTTGACACACAGCAACTGTTCAAGCCAAAATTGCACGTTGGTAGTGTAGACAGAGTGAAAATATCATCTTTAGATGAAAAGCTCAGGACAGTACTAGAAAAGAAGTACCCAAATGAAGATACCGTTTCTCTTGCCAAAGAAGTACATTTGTATGGGACCAAGTATGTGAGGGTCTGCGGGTGAATGCAGTGGACTGCCAGAATTCTTTAGAATACTACACATATTGGTGGACAAGTGGTGGAAAGTGTATTTTGTCACCACAAGGTTATCATCTTGGTACATGGAACATTATCGTTCTTACCAACTAATTGGTAATTGTAACTCAGATTTAGAGATTCTGGATCCAGAGACATTGAACGATTACCAGCCATTGGCTACATACCAAGTTGCTAGAACGTTGATGGTGACCCCAAGGGCTTGGCTACTGCAGTGAATTGAAATGGTAAGCACCTTTCTGTTTGTATATGTGTTCATAATTTTGTTTGTATCAATGTGTTAATGACTTGTTTTGTAAGTGTTGTTGTGAAAGGCGGTTTCAAAGCGATGATGATGGAAAAAAATGAAACCCCTACTCACGCGTGTTCGTTAATGAAGCGATAGAAGAAGTTGTTTAACTTTAAGAAATAATCAGTTTTATTGTTAACACCAGTATAATGTGCAGAGTTTTACAGATATATCTGGGTCCGACTACATTTCCCTGACCGAACAACAAAGTATGTGTGTGTCAGTTCGCGAAGTCTGAGCACACATCTCTCTATCTCAGGATGTTATATACACAAAACAATCATCACAAAAGGCTGGCTGTCTACGTTTCCCCATGTCATCCTCGTATTATCTGACTCCCACTGTTCTTTACATGTTCAAAGACAGCCTGCCTGTTCTTTACTATCATATGTTTATCACCATGTATTCTGCACATGTCACCAACAATGTACTCGTCATGATCATGTGGAGTTGCTTTTATAATTATATGCCTCTGCTTATATCTCATGATTCTGTCTTACTTCAGCAGAAAGGCACCGAGGTTAGTGTGACCCAATTCATTGGTCATCTGATAGATCTAACATATAACCATACCTTCAATCCCTCTATTGGTCTCATCAAAACATGAGACCACAAAAATTACCGTAATCATGGGACCATAATGCCTCTTGCGGGGCATAACTCCATGGGTTATGCATCATCCCTTTTTATTCAGCGGCAGAAAATGTTAAATTCAAAAAAAAGTTAAAATTCAGAACCTTCCCCACACTTATTAGATTCATATAGCATCCTGGCAAGACTGTAGTTACGTTTTATCATTAAACATTTTTTTAAGGGTCACAGGGTACTTTTATACATGTCTCTCATTCTTCCCCCCTTTTTTGGGACCTCCAAAGTCCCAAAAAACTACCAATTTAGTACCTTGTATCCCCTCGTGTTTATTCAAATTCGACTATATGCCGGACCGCTAGATGAACCTACAGCATCACATTTGGTTATCAGAAAAACCATTTCTTAATCAGGGCTTTCAACCCGTTAAGTTTGTCAGGGCTCTCCACCTGAAGGTCGTCAGGATTCTCAACCTGAACTTTTGACAGGGCTTTCAACCTGTAGAGATGTTAGGATAAAAAGATTACCAAATGTGAAATACTTTCTAAGTTTTGAACCCTCCCCTTCATGCATATCACATTAAAATTCATGCAGTAATCAAGCAAAACAAACATTACACAATATTAATCAACAAATATGAACTTAAAAAACTCCGTCCGGGCATGGATGTATGTCGAATGATGTGGAATGATCTTCATGTATTGGTGGGCTGCAAGCATGTGGGGGGTTTTGGGCAGTCGTTGTTGTTCCTGTTCGCCCGCCATTGTCGGGCCCTGCTTCCAACCCGCAGATTCGGTGTCAGGTTCACATGGAGCGTGCCCATCATGTGAGCCTTCTCAAGACCGGGTTCGACCCAGCACTCCCCCAAAGACGTGTGTTCGGGGTCCGGTTTGCATCGAGAGGTTTCTAGCACTTCATATGCAAACCGCCTCAGGACCGGGTCAGACCCAGGTGGGTCCAACCTTCCATCTGGACGGTTGTCGTTGCAGCCTCTGCTTGTCATGAGGCTGCTGCCCCACGGCTGGGCTGGGCCCGTGCTGGGGATGGTTGTTCTCTGCTGGGTACACCTGCTCCCAGCACTCTCTCTCCCAGGCTCGTTCCAGTTTCTGGAACTCTAGTGCCCCATAGAGTCTGCATGTGCGTGTGTGTGGTCTACTGGACCTGTTCCCAACATGTCAGCATCCCCGGAAGCTCTGGTCCTGGCGGATGCTCTGTTATGGTGTTGTTTCCACATCACTGCAGGAGCTATGGCAATCAAAGCAAAACATACAACTACACCAAGCCACCCCATCTTGGTTTCTGGGGTGCACATAATTATTTATGATTATAATACGTATCAAGAAAAAATGATTATATATGAAAACATGTAAATGTACTAATGCTAAATAGCAACTTTCTTTAGTGGGGACTTTTTTCTTTCCCTGTAGCAAAGCTAATAAAGTAAAAATATATCACTCTTCTCCCTCCTACTCTTTTCGTCCCCTTCTGGCACCTCCCCGGGTTCTTGCCGGTGGGTCAGATGCACCGCACAGTGACCAATGATACCAGGTTTCACCTTTGCCGTCCAGCCGGACAGCGTGTGAGGTTCTCTCTATCACCCGGTATGGTCCTGTCCACCTTGGCTCTGACCACTTTCTCTTGATGACTTTTAGCAACACCCACTCTGTGTCTTTCGGGGCTGGTGCCTGGTCTACACCCCCCTGGATTTCCGTCACCTGTTTGGAAAATGCTGCAACCAGTGCTGTTAGTTGATCATAGTATGGCTTGTAGGTCAGAAATGGAGTGGGTGGGTCTGTTACCCCCCTAGCTCCAGGTCCTGGGAACTGCTGACCACAGACAAGCTCATATGGTGTAAACCCTGTAGCGGAGTGTACTGAACTCCTTGTTGACATTAAAGCTAGCGGAAGGGCTTCTAGCCAGCTAAGTTTATTGTGTGTGCATATTTTACCAATCTTTCCCTTCAGTGTCTGGTTCATTCTTTCGACTTTACCTTGAGACTGAGGATGGTAGACTGTACCAAACGTGTGTTTCAAGCCTAGCTTAGCTTCCACCTCTTGCAGGTGTTTGTTTTTGAAATGTGTGCCATTGTCAGACCTTATTTTCCTTGGGAAACCATGATTAGGGATGTAATGATTAATCAAGAATTTAGCCACCGTTTCTGCGTCTTCTTTTTTTGCGGGTACAGCCTCTGGCCAGCCAGTGTATGCGTCCACGGCCACCAAGAGGTATCTGTACCCCTTGACACGATGTATCATGTCTGTGTAGTCAATTATGATCTCTTGCCCTGGTAAGGCCGGCAGAGGAAATTTTCCTTGGTGTGGTTTCACTGTGGGTCTTATATTGTACACATTACAAATGCTGCATTCTCTGATATGGTTCTCAATCATTGCGGGTAGAAATGGATGCCACCAGTGACTCAACTGATGTGTCATTTGTCTACAGCCACTATGTGTTGGTCCGTGTGCTTCCTGGAGCATCACTTGTGTCAGTCCCGGAGGGAGGACTGGCCTTCCCTCCGGTCCCCTCCATAGACCTTCAGTCTGAACTGCTCCCCTGCCCACCCATACATTCTTATCCTGAGTTGAGGCTTTCTCTTGCTCTGTCTTTAGCATGTCTACGTCACAAGGGGGCAGTATGTCATGCACTGTCTTGGTTGCCTGTACCATCATGTATTGAATCCCATAGCCGGCTTTCAGTTTAGCCGCCTGGTCTGCAGCGTCATTTCCTCTAGCAGTCAGTGTCTCAGTCTTGTCATGTCCTTTGCACTTAATTACTGCTACTTGTCTGGGCTTTATTAGCGCTTCTGCCAGTCTTTTTATGTCTTTTTCGTGTTTGATGGGTGTTTTAGATGTTGTGAGGAAATTTGATCTGATCCACTGACTTAGCTCAACCTGAATGGCTCCTACGATGTATGCAGAATCTGTATAGATATTTACACTTTTGCCCTCCGCCCACTCTAGTGCTGCTATCATTGCCTGTAATTCTGCTAGCTGAGCTGACTCTCCCTGTGACTCTCTCTGCTGTTACTGTCTCAAACCCATCTGCGCTTCTTCTTACCACTGCCCATGCTGCCTTCAAGCCTTCTGTGGGATGTCTGAAATAACACCCGTCCGTGAACAATGTTTCCTCTGCTTCTAGTAGTGGCTGACTTTGTAAATCTATTCTCACCTTCACATCTGTTTGTACTCTTTCTTCACATAAATGTGGTTCCCCTTCCCCCATATTGTCTGCCATGTTAATTCCTTCATGGGTGAACGTTATGTGTGGTGCCGTTAAGATTTTTTCGAGTCTTGTCTGCCGCAGTGAGGTCATGGTAAATGCTTGTGAGTTTACAAACGCAACTACACTATGTGTGGTCAGTACTGTTAACGCGTGTCCCATCACAATGTGTGCTGTTTTATTCAAAAGTTTCACAACTCCTGCTGCGTTGTCTGGTGCATGGTGGGTGTCTGTTCTCTGTTGCATCTAGTGTCACGCTTGCGTATGTCAGTACCTGTCTCCCACCCCCTTTTTTCTGAAAAAGCACCCCACTCACTGAGTTGGGCTTTTCAGAAACATCCAAAAAGAATGGCATAGTGTAGTCCGGTACCGCCAATGCAATAGCGCTCGACAGGCTTTGTTTCAAAGTAATGAAGCTCTGTTCTTCTGTCAAACCCCACCGTAGTGTGGCTGACAGGTTCCTCATCCCTAGTTCATTTACCATGGTGCGCAATGGGGTTGTGAGTTCTACATAGTTAGGTACAAAATGACGGCTGTATCCTGTCAGTCCTAAAAACGAGAGCATCTCTTTCACTGTGCCTGGCTTGGGATGGTGTAGAATGGAATCCTTATGTGCCGGTGACACGCCTGTCCCTTTGTGTGAGATAACGCGCCCCAAAAAGGAGACCACTTGTCTGCAACACTGCAGCTTCTTTTTAGACACTTTAAAGCCTACTTGAAACAATCTGTGTAATACTGCTTCGGTGGCAGCCAGACAATCAGATGGTGTGGGTGAGGCAATCAGTATATCATCCACGTATTGAACTAGTACAACACCGTTAGGCAAACACACTCCCGTGAGCAAGTCTTTTAATACCTGATTAAAAATACCAGGGGACAACACAAAGCCTTGTGGCAACCTGTTGTAAGTTAGCTGACGTCCCCTGTATGTGAATGAAAAAATGTGCCTCAATTTAGGATCAAGTGGAAGACAGAAAAAAGCGTTAGCTAAATCAATACATGTAAACCACTTATGTTGCGGGGTTATCGCTGAAAGTGCCGTGTATGGATTTGGGACCGAAAGAGTGGGGGTCGTAATTATGCCATTGATGCGGCGCAAATCATGCGTCATTCGAAATTTGCCTGTCTGTTGTTTTTCTACTGGTAAAATAGGAGTGTTCCAGTTGCTAGTGCTGTCCACTAGGACTCCTGAGTCCAGGAGGCCACCAATTGTGTCTGCAATTCCTGCCTCGGCCGCTGGTTTATGTGGATACTGTTTCTGCCAGATGGGTGTTTGTGTCTCAAGAAGGTCAAATGAAACAGGTGGAATAGTGGAGCAAAACCCTACGTCTGTCGGTCCTAGTGACCACAATGATTCAGGCAGGGTGTTTAACATTCCCTCCGTACCAGGGTGGTCTGTCTTTTCCCTGCCATGAAATCTCTCAATCTGTCTGTGTTCTAGCAGCACAGTGTCATGCGTAACGTGAGTGATTTGATGAGCTTTCTCCGAGGCCGAATACAACACATTGGGAATTTGAGTTGGCTCCCAATCAGAGGCTTTTATCAGTCTCTTAGTCATGGGGCCCAATTCTTTTGCCTGATGATCTGAATGTACTGCAAGGGTAATATGAGGAACGGCCTCTTTTGTCATCTCATAATACTGGCCTAACTCATCATTTAGTTCAACTACAGCCGCTATCCCTTCTGGCCCTGCTAGCAAACACCTGGCCTCCACCTGCACCCCCGTACCCTCTACCGACATAAATGCGTCATGATACACCCAAGTTTCATCCCGATCATAAAACAATGTGACATGGAGAGGATCGGGGGGAGGGGCATAGGGATTCAACATGTGTAACCACGGTTTCCAGTCCGTGTACAATGATTGCACACCACCCCCTTTTTTTGTTTCTGGCTGTACCAATCCCCAGTAGATATCCGCCCACTGGTCACCAGCACCTGGTGTGTTGTCTTGGGCTAAGAGCATCTGTGAATGGGACCCGCACTGGCTCCCCGAGCAGTTAAAGGTCTGTCCATTTGGAAAAGTCACAATCAGACCGTCCGGTCCGCACAAAATGGATGCTCCGCTTTTCACCAGTAAATCCCTTCCCATAAGATTCGCTGGACACTGAGGAGATACAATATACCGATGTTCAAAAGTCTGTCCTGCCACTGATGTGCGCAAGGGCGTAGTCAAAGGCAGATAATTGGGCTGTCCCGAGAAACCCGTCAATTCAACCGTGTCTGTAGTCAATTTGGGGCTCGGTACTCGGCAATTCAGAGTAGAGTACCGTGCCCCAGAGTCCACAAGAAAAGGCAAATTCTTCTCCAACACCCCCAGTGACAAATAGGGATCCACCAACCCTATGTCAGAGGTTTCCGGGCCCCTTCATGAGTCTTGCTGATACAGGAAACCCTCTTCCCTCTCAGGCCCTGGTCATTCTGCTGTACCCTCTCTGTCTCTTCTCTGGGTTGCTGTAACATTTGGCTGCTTTGTTTTGACGGTTTTTTATCTCCATTTATCTGACGCTGCTGGTTCTCTAATTGTAATTTCAACAACTGGGTTGTACCGATATCCAGATCAGCCTCACGTTCCCTCTTTTTTTCCTCTTCGAGAGACACAAAGTATGTTAAATGTTTTTCCCACCGGTCAGTGCTGGACCCTATTAGATCGGGATCCCCCCTCATTCGGTCTCGCACTGTTTTGGGCATACCATCTAAAATTGCCTTCCTGAATAATGATAGCTGTAATCCATCCTGACTAGGGTGATTCCCCGCTAGCTCAGTCCACTCCGTTGTGCACCTCAATAGGAATGCTGGCATGCTTTCTCTCTCATTTGGTCTGAATACCAGGGAGTGTAAGGCTCCCATTTCTACTGGGTATTTGTAGCGCATCACGCCGCCCAAACTGGTGGCCAGTGGCCAGAATAATTGATCATCAGGTGTGTTTAATGTGTTAGCAGCAAGCTCAATTTGCTGTAGCTCATGCGTAGGGAGTTGACGGCTAATTAAGCCTCTCCAATCCCCCATGCACAGAGTCCAGCCGTTTGTTAACTGACCAAACTTATCCATCCATTTACGCCCTCCGTCAGTGGGCAGGGGCATTTTTTCCACAATACTATTCATGTCTGTAAAGCTAAATGGTTGATACAACTTACTCCCATTACTTTTAGCTACTAACGGCATTGCATAGGCGGACGGTACGCCACATTCCTTCCCATTTGGGCCCAGCATTATATGGTCACCCTCCCCCTGTTGTTGAGATCGTGTGGCGCGTGTAGTGAGTGGCCATGTGCCCTGCTCATTCTGCTGTACCCTCTCTGTCTCTGCTCTGATGAGATAAAGGGCGGGGTGTGGGTGGGTCACTACCGACGGTCATTGTTCCTGTTATATTTACTGGATATCTCTCTCCTATTAATTCCCTAAGTTCTCCCTCGGTCAGCCAATCACCCGCCTCCTCTTCTCTCCTTATTTCTTCTGAGCTGTCATTGTCCTCGGTCTGTACTGTGCCCTGGGCTGCCTGACTTTGCCTCAATCTAATTCCCTGTAGTCTGAATGGTGATATCCCCTCCCTGCTCCTTGCTAGGTCAGGGTCGGGGGAGACGTGGCCATCTGACAGTTGGCCCTTAGTATGCTTATTATCATTGTTCTCGCGGGTTGTTATGGCTACGGGAGCGCCGACGCCTGTCTGAGTTGTTCTTATTGCCATCAGCCACCGGCTGCCACGGCGTCCCCTAGCGTTTGGTGCTGTTTGACCCCATCTAGTTCCGGTTGTGCTTCCCCCTATGTCTTGCTGATGTTCGTAACCCGTATTCTGACCGATGTGTCTGGCTGCTGCATTTTGCTGTGTGTCCTGTATTAATGCCTCTAAATCCCTCTGTCTATCCTTCAATTCCCTCGTAGCTGTTGCCATGGTAATCCTTTGTTCATGTACAAATGATTCCCATTCCTGTCGTGTGACTGCGTCTGCCTCTAGTAAATCTGTGTCAAGGTCTAACGTCCCGCCTCTTACATTGATAACGGGGGCTTGGAGTCCCCCTGGTATGATAACAGTGTATGGGAAAGGAACTTTCGCATCGGCTGTGTCGTCAGAGTCTGTGTCTGCGTCTGGTTGGGGGGCTGTTGGGCCTGTCGGTGAAACAGGCTCCGTCTTAGCCACTGCCCTGTGTATGTTTCTGTCCTTCGGAGCTTCTAGTGCTCGACATGTTAACGCTATTTTATGCACTAACGCTCTCCTCTCCTCTTTCTCCTCTAGAGTGGTTCTCCACTTCTTTTTTGTTCCCCAATTTTGCTCTCCCTCTTCTTTTTTGTGCTCTTCTAACTCTTTTAACACAGCCCTCTCGGCCTTCGCCAGATAGGGTGACAATCTGTCCTGTACCTCGTCTCCTGGTATCTGTCCCTCCTCCTGGAGCCACCTCCAGGTTACCTCGTAACCCTCCATTATCTCTCCCCGTGTATTCGGTGTACACCCACTACTCAATTGGATCCTGATTCGTTCCCATTGCTCTCCTATGGTGTCCCCATCCATTTTTACCCACTGTCTTTAACCAGTACACACTAAATCAACAAAACAATTTTTATACACATACAGGGTCGGTGTGAATGACTCACGGTCTGCTCTCTGCACGAAATATTGCCCAGTGAGACAAGCTTCTAGGCTGAAAATGATTTCAGTCCGGTCTCACCCGAGCTTCATGCAGGACTTTTAGACACACTTTCCCCGTATCCAACCACCTGTTTTTCCCCACAGAAAAATATTTCCAAATTGTTTTTTTGTTTTTTTTTATTGTTTTTTTTAGCTTTATACCCCACAGAACAGGCGTTAGACGAGACTTATGAGAATCTCACGAAAAGTCTAACCCCTGGAACCACCCACACAATACAATATTCCTAAATCATGATTTTCGGGCCGTCTCCAACAGACTCCGGGAAATGATGATACCCTTGGGCTACTCTGGCTACCCTCTCAGAGTTCCCTCTTCTGGTCTTGCAAGGAACCAGCTACCTTGGGGCCGAATACCCCTTTTTCCTCCGCCAATTGATGTACTTATGGCAAGGACGGGGCGGAATTTAAACCGCTGGATCTTGGTGGGGCTCTTCCTCCCCACTAGGGATTCCAACCCTTGGGCGGCTCTGCGCGTACGTTTTCACGGGCGGCCCCCTGTTTGGCTACGTCCCAATTCCTACAAAGGAGCGTCCCTGGCTCTTTGTGGGGCTCTTCCTCCCCAACAGGATTCCAACCCTCGGGCGGTCTCTGCGTTCGTTAAACGACAGGTCCCCTATGCTGCACACTATACTGGTTTAGACTATGTCTAGGACGGGTATCACAAGTGACTTCAAAACAGTTTTGGTAATGCCCAATCGCAGAATTTTGTTATAACAGGCTTCTGCTTACCTT
This sequence comes from Merluccius polli, assembly GCA_030340625.1. Lineage (NCBI taxonomy): Eukaryota > Metazoa > Chordata > Actinopteri > Gadiformes > Merlucciidae > Merluccius > Merluccius polli. The sequence continues at coordinate 566,589 of JAOPHQ010001419.1, read as the reverse complement.
TTTTGTGTGGGCCCACGTAGTTCTGCTGTCACTCGGTCCTCTCGCCCACTGGGTCACTTCTTCGTCTTCATCACGTCGGGGTCACCAATTGTTGTGAAAGGCGGTTTCAAAGCGATGATGATGGAAAAAAATGAAACCCCTACTCACGCGTGTTCGTTAATGAAGCGATAGAAGAAGTTGTTTAGCTTTAAGAAATAATCAGTTTTATTGTTAACACCAGTATAATGTGCAGAGTTTTACAGATATATCTGGGTCCGACTACATTTCCCTGACCGAACAACAAAGTATGTGTGTGTCAGTTCGCGAAGTCTGAGCACACATCTCTCTATCTCAGGATGTTATATACACAAAACAATGCAACAGTCATCACAAAAGGCTGGCTGTCTATGTTTCCCCATGTCATCCTCGTATTATCTGACTCCCACTGTTCTTTACATGTTCAAAGACAGCCTGCCTGTTCTTTACTATCATATGTTTATCACCATGTATTCTGCACATGTCACCAACAATGTACTCGTCATGATCATGTGGAGTTGCTTTTATAATTATATGCCTCTGCTTATATCTCATGATTCTGTCTTACTTCAGCAGAAAGGCACCGAGGTTAGTGTGACCCAATTCATTGGTCATCTGATAGATCTAACATATAACCATACCTTCAGTGTACAAGATCAGTTCAAAAGTGTCATGCAAATTTCTTTTCTTTTGTCCTCACAGGCTTTGTTGCTTCTTATCCACATAAATCCCAAACTCGTCCGTAAGATTCGGCTGACCAAAGCTCCTGAAACTCTGGAGGAACTGTACAATGAACTGCGTCAAAAACTCCAACTTGTGGGTGAATTTTGTATACAGTATGAAGACCCAGACTTTGGCCAGGCAGTTTGCAACCTGATCGACATTGCGGAGTTACCTTCAGAAAAGGCTGTCTTGCATATTCTGTGGAGCAATGAGGACATACCATCACCATCACCACCACAACCTCCAACACCATCTCGGTCATCCTCCATCTCTTCCCTTGACACAGCCAGCATTGGATCTCCAGACTCAATCCATAGCGTATCTTCAGTTGTGCGGACATATAGGAGGAACGTTTCACAGTGGCCCACTCCATTCCCTGTACCTGCATTCTCATATGATGTTGAACTGATACTCCGCAAGGGAAATGACATGTTTGAAAGAACTGGGAAGAGTTTACAGGTAACCAGAGATGTGAAAAAAGAGATTCTGGACAAGTTGGTGTAGCACTGGCAATCATTACAAGCAACTAGGCTAGATTCTAGGTTCTAAGGAGCAGTATGTGACTGTAAATAATGACACACCAAGACTGAGGTACGTTTGAATTGTGGTTCATTTATGTAGCAAACCGGTACTTCCATACATCATTCGGCATGAAAAGGATAGAATACATCAAATATGGGTTGATTTACACCTATTTAGGTCAATAAATTATTCCCTACTATGCACCTTTAAGTTGCTATTTGAATTATTATTGTCTTTTTAGTTATTTGATTCCTATTTTCGTTGACTCAATTTGAACTTTAATTGTATCTAATATGGTGCTAATTTGAGATTCTAGTACTATTTTGTATGTACTTTAAACATCAAATACCCACAGTTGCAATTGTAATACCCAATAACAAATAACATATAATTGCAATTACAGTGAAATACAACTTAGTACATCAAGTAGGAAAAACAACAACTACACAGCATTATCGGAGTCCATTTGTTAAGTCCTACCACACTCCTCAGTTATCCAAGGAAACAGAAGCGTGGTCCTGTAGCATGCTACAAGCATGTGCTACAGCTCGCGATATCTTCTACAGGTAGCTCGCCATCTTGTTTTCCCTCGGTTCCGTTCCACCGAACGATCTCCTCCTTATACAAAAACACCGCAAATCCTTCAACAAATAACACAGAGTCCCGCAAAAAAACCCGCCGAGTCCCGTGAAACCCTCGCCGAGTCCCGTGAAACCCTCGCCGAGTCCCGTGAAACCCTCGCCGAGTCCTGTGAAACCCTCGCCGAGGCCTCCAACGAACAACACCAAAAAGTAATCCAAAAATACTCAAAAAAAAGAAAATGAAAAGCGAGGCTTAATGCTCGTAAAAACCTTGCTTTGTTTTCGCTTTTCTTTATCCTCTTTTCACTCAGTTTTTTCTGTCTATCTTTTGTCGCTAGTCTGTACCGCCGCAAACTGCCTCCTTCTCGTTCCTTCTCGTTCCTTCCTTTCTTTCGCTCGCAAGTGACGCTCCACCGTTCTGATTGGTTGTCTACGGTTGCACTCGCTAAAGGGGTATTACATCAATTATATTATCACACAGGTACAATATAACAACAATAAAGATTTTACATTATAGCCATGTTTATATATATTTTTAAATTGTAGTTAACTTAATACAACATGCTATATTAGGTTCCCACCATACATGTATTATTGTGTTCAATTTTTTTTATTTGTTTAGGTCAGTTAACCTGGGTTACAATCTCCCCCCTTGACTCTATGCAAGGCCCTTTGCATAGTTAAAGTTAGCTATACTATCTTGAATTCAGTAGCTGTGTAAACAAGGTTCTACAAACGAATCAGAAGTAGCTGTGCCCAAACTTTGGGAAAAATGTAGTTTTTCAAAGAGGGAACTAAGGGCAAGAATAAGTGGCTTCCCTAGCTCTTCATAAGTAAATTTGTGGGGTGGATGTCTATCTCTAGTAGAGCGTCTGGGCTCATCAGGTTCACTTTCAAACAAAGCTGCATGCGTTGACTGAACATCATGACTCTGCTCTGATTCAGGTTTATCCTGTGCCTGCTCTGTAGGCTCTGGGGTCTGCTCTTCAGGTTGTGAAGGGGGGTTTTGCATGTCAGGCTCAGGGATGTCTATTATAACATGGGCAGGGGACGTTGCAGGATAGTTATCTGCATGATTCTCTATTTCAATGACTGATTCATGCACATTGACCGGAAGGTCAGATTGCACCTCCTCAGGCAAGATTCTGGGGACTTGAGGAGTGAATTCATTGGCCTGAAAGTCGAGATCAGCTGGAGGCTGTCTAAATTGTCTATCTCCTGCAAGTTGTATGATGGAAGGTTTTGTTGTCACCCCTACAACTCTCTGGAAACAATAGCTTTCCTCTTCCTCCTCACTCATGTCATCCTCATGATCATTCTGATCCATTTCTGGGTCTGAACCCTTCCTGCTTCTCAGTTTTCTCCTTGTGGACTTTTTTGTGTCCCTTTCCTCTTCCGGAGCTACATCCACGGGTAGAAAACCACAGGGAAGGAGAAGATCTCTATGTAGTGTTCGGTGTGGACCACTGCCTCTCTCAGGCTTAACTACATAGACTGGTCCCTCATTGATCTTCTTCACCACAACATGGATTGTGCGCTCCCATCTGTCTGCCAGTTTATGCTTTCCGCGAATGTTGACATTTCGCACCAACACTCTGTCTCCTGTGACTAGTTCAGCTGCCCTGATTTTGGCATCAAATCTGGCTTTGTTTTGTTCTCCTCTCTTGCGACTATTGTCAGCAGCCAATGCGTAGCTTTCCTGCAGACGCTGGCGCAGTTGGTTTACATACTCTGAGTGAGTAGTACAAGATCCTGCAGCAGGGCTGGTTCCCAGGACAAAGTCGACTGGCAATGTAGGCTGTCTTCCGAACATTAGTTCGTACGGTGAGTAACCAGTAGTGTCATTTCGTGTGCAATTGTACGCATGTACAAGCGGCTTTACATAATCTCTCCAATGATATTTATCTTTCTCCTCCAGGGTTCCAAGCATACTCAAGAGTGTGCGATTGAATCGTTCAACAGGGTTCCCTTGAGGGTGATAAGGTGTTGTGCGCACCTTTTCCGCTCCAATGAGAAAACATAATTCCTTTATGGTGTGGGATTCAAAGTCTCTCCCTTGGTCGCTGTGGAGGCGGCTGGGGAAACCATAAGGGGCTATAAGGTTTTCCCACAGTGCCTTGGCAGTAGTCTTTGCCTTTTGGTCTCTGGTTGGTATCGCTATTGCGAATTTCGTGAAATGATCTGTAATGACCAGGACGTTTCTTGTATCACGACTGTCAGGCTCTATCGACAGGAAGTCCATGCACACCAGTTCTAATGGATAGGTGGTAAGTATGTTCTGCATAGGTGCTGCTTTCCGTGGGGTTGCTTTCCTCCTGAAGCACCTTTCACATGTTTGACATTTCTCTTCAATGGACTTTGCCATTTTAGGCCAAAAAAATCTGGCACGTGCAAGGCTGAGGGCACGTTCAGCACCTAGATGGCCAACTTCTTCATGTATGCCCTTTAAAGCACAGTCTCTAAACTGCTGGGGAAGGACAAGCTGGTGGATTTCCTGACCATGGTCAAGGCATTTCCTATATAGTACCCCATCTTTGAATAGAAGCTTGTTCCACTCTCTAAGAAGTAGTCTGACCTCAGGCGGCTCACAGCTCGACTGTTTGAAGTTTGGCTTATGTGCTGCTTCAAGAAAAGAAATCACCTTGTTGAGAATTGGATCTTCCCTCTGAGATCTGTACCAGTCTTCCTTTTTCCTGCCAGGTATGGTGTCTTGTCCAGGATTGGCGAAACAGTCTGGTATAGCTGAGGCATCCAGGGCCAAGGATTCAGCCAGACAGGGAAACTCAGACTCATCCAGACTTGAACCTATACAGTGACGCTGACAGAGAGCAGAGACCACCTCGCTGGAAACCACTTCAGCTTCCTCATTCAAGATGCGTTGTTTGAAACCTTCGATTCTTTCTCGTTCTTTAATAAAAGCATCATCCTCTTGTGGTGGACCATGAGGTCGTCTGGACAAACCGTCGGCGTCTGCGTTTGCAAGGCCTGCTCGATATTTTATGCTGAAGTTGTAAGTTGACAAAGCCGCTAGCCAGCGGTGTCCTGCAGCATCCAATCTGGCAGAAGTGAGAACGTAAGTGAGTGGGTTATTGTCAGTAAGGACCATAAACTTTGAACCATAGAGATAGTCGTTGAACTTCTCGCAGACTGCCCACTTCAATGCCAAGTATTCCAACTTGTGTGTTGGGTAGTTTTTTTCACTCTTGGATAGCCCACGGCTAGCATAAGCTATCACCTTAAGCTTCCCACCTTGTTCTTGATATAGAGCAGCACCAAGACCCTCTCCGCTAGCATCGGTGTGCAATACATAGGAGAGCTTGGGGTCTGCAAATGCAAGGATTGGTGAGGATGTTAACCTCTCAACAAGGGTGTTAAAGGCAAGGTTGCATTCAGTGTTCCACTCATCACCAAAAGGTACCCGAGAGTTCACAGGGCCCTTGGGACAGGGTCTTTTGTATATCTTTCCTCTTTTACGAGGATGATGGTATCCAGCTTTAAGAGCATTTAACGGCTTGGCTATCTTTGAGTAGCCTTCAACGAAGCGCCGGTAATAGCCTGCAAAGCCCAAAAACTTTTCAAGTTCTTCTCTGTTTGTAGGACAAGGCCAGGTTTTCAAAGCTGAGATCTTATCTGGATCAGTGTGAACACCCTGAGCATCCACAACATGGCCAAGATACTTTACTGAGGACTTGAAGAAGTGACACTTCTCAGGCGATAACTTGAGACCATAGTCTTTGAGGCGCTGCAACACTCTCATGAGCCGGGCCTCATGCTCTTCAAGAGTCTCAGAGAAGACTATAAGATCATCCAAGAACACAAGCACTTCGTTCATGTGTAAGTCCCCAACGCACTTTTCCATTAGGCGTTGAAAAGTAGAGGGAGCATTTGTTATGCCTTGTGGCATTCTGTTGAACTCCCAGAAGCCTAGGGGACATATGAACGCAGTCTTGTACTTGTCTTCTTCTGCCATTTCGACCTGGTAGTAACCAGATTTTAGGTCCATCACAGAGAACCATTTTGCACCACTAAGCGCTGAGAATGTCTCCTCGATGTTAGGTAGAGCATAAGCATCTTTAATGGTACGTGTATTTAGTTTTCTGTAGTCAACACAGAGTCTTATCTTTCCATTCTTCTTCTTGACTAAGACAATCGGAGAAGCAAAAGGACTTTCAGATTCTCTGATTATACCAGCTTCAAAAAGCTCTCTCAAGTGTTGTTTGACAGCTTCTCTGTCACTTGGGTGTATAGGTCTAGGTCTTTCTTTGAAAGGCGTTTTGTCGCTTAGTCTTATATGGTGCTTAACTGCATTAGTGTGACCATTAGGCATCTCATCAGTAGCAAACACATCTATGATGGAGTTAAGCTTATCTGTGATTCGTGTTTTCCATTCATCTCCAATAAGTGGGTTCTCAAGGTCAAAATGTAGTTTCTCCTTGACTTTCTCAGTTGTAGGCTCACAACGAGGGGAAGAAGGTTGATCAGAGTTAAGCGGCATGACACAAGCTGCGGCAGAGATTTCGCCGATAACATGTCTTGGCTGCAAGGTGACATTATGGTCTGTCATGTTTCTGATGAACACAGGAATCTTGCTGGCAGCTTTGCAGGAAATGTTCAAAAAAGCACATTCAAGCATTAAACCACCAGGCAGTGAGGAAGACTCAGGTGGCTCAAGGACAAAAGAGGTGTTGGGATTTGTCTTGCCTACTCTTACATCCCCGAAGATCTGAACTCTCTGTTTGGGAGGGATGGAGACAGGGCTTTTCCCATGCAATCTAACATGACAAGGTTTGCTTTCACTCCTGTTGCTGTGGCCTACATGCTGGAGGAGTAGTGCATAGTTGTCTGACCTCTTTAAGAACTTGAGTCCTTTATGCTCTACAGCATGCTGGTATAGCTGTATTAAAACATTTGTGCCAACTAACACAGGTGTTTGACTGTTAAAAAGGCATTCAGGAACAATCAGGGCTAAGGCTCTTAACTCCTCTTTGGTTCCAGTGACCGTATCAGGAAAAGTAAGACTAACTTCAACATAGCCGATGTAAGGTACAGTTTGCCCTCCAGCGCCTTCAATTTCAAGCAGACTCTGAATGGGTTGTATGGACAAGGATGACAGATATGAGGCATGGAATGTTTCAGAGATGGTCGTGACCTGTGACCCTGTGTCTAAGATGGACTCACACTGTACACCTTCGATTAAAACTGTTGCAGCATAGCGCGGACCAATAAGACCATCAGGTAAGTTAGAGTTGGCTTTGCTGTCTGATCTTAGGAGTCTGGGTTTCTTACGTGAGTTATGTGTCATTATCATGGGACTTGTCAGATCTTTATCAGCTCCCAGTTGTCCCACAGCAGGAGCTGCTAGAAGTTTAAAGCATGCTGGGGAGCTTCCTGTTTTGATTGATATTTCTCACGCCTGGCTCTGAGTTCAGAGTTCTTTTTGCGTACAAGAGCCGGGTTTGGTTCATTATCACAGTTAACCGCTATGTGACCGTCCTGGCCACATTTGAAGCAGAACCATGGTTTTGGATAGCTAGAAGCCTTTGCGACTGGGTGGGGGTTTACTGAGCTTGCAATAAGACAGTCACCCTTTGCATAGCTTTTGTCTCTAATGGGGCTGCTGTTGGTGTCAGTTTTTCTTGATTCACTTTTATCTCTCTGTATCAGTGATGCTACTTGTATTCTTAGCTCAGCAACCTCTTTTTCCAACCTTTGTGTGTTGTCTTGTTTCTTTGGAATAGCAATATCTGGATCAGGATCATAGCTTGGCACGTCAAAGACTGAGTGCATGTGTGAAACAGCTTTTGCATTTCCTAAGTGTTTTTTCATTCTTTCAAGTTTTGCAGAGCGTCGATCTTCCTCTGACCTGAGCAGAAGGAGCAACTCAGAAAAGGATGGTGGGCTACTCTTTTGATGTTCAAGCTGAAGACTTACAATCAAGCTTTGGTCCCAGCAACCTCTGCAGAACTGTCGAAGTAGATGTCTGTTTGAATCTCTGGCGTCGACTCCCCCTCTAAGAATGGCCTTGGTGAGAGAAACATTAAGCCTGTTCAAGTACATAGAGGGTTTTTCTCCAGTGTTCTGATTGGAGCTCAAGAAGGTGGCAAAAAGCTCCTCACCATCTTCTACCACCCCAAAAGCAGCTTCAAGCTGATCAAGATATGAACAGAGGGGTGAACCAGTGCCAAGGGGCTTAACAATGTCAGTAGCAGGGCTAAGTAGACTCTCCAATATCCTTCTTAGCTTTTGATTTTCAGAGACTGAGGTGTCACCAAGGAGAAGCTCAACCTGTGTACGCCAGGCTTCGTAATCGACTTCACCATTCGGTTTAGGAGACTTGCCGGAGAATGTTCGTATTCTGCTCTGACTGTAGCTGGGTGGCTTTGACTCACTGCGCATTATGTGTTCAACCACTACTTTTTGAATGTGTGGAGGGTTAACCATGCTCTCATCAATGAGTGGAGGGTTAATGGATCTGATTGAGGGAGGGACGTCAGGTGAGATACTAGCTAGACGTCTCCCTGAATTTTCATGTTGATTGTTACCTTGAACTGGATCGTCAGTCATGCGTGTAGAACCCATGGTTCCATACTGACTATCAGTCTGGGGTTCAGTGAAAGGGTTAGGGCTTTGCTGCCTTGGAGGCGATTGTGCCTCATTTGTCTGGGCAGGACTAGTGTCAGACTGGAGGGTTTGAAGCTCACCCTGAAGTAGGTTGAAAAAACCTGCTTTACTGTGGCTATGCAAAGCTTGCAGTTCACCTAAGTATCTTTGTGCTAACTCCCTGCCGAGCTCATCCTGACATATTTCTCGAATGGTCCTCACATGCCATGTCACATTAGGATCTCTAGGGCTTGGTAAGTTACCAACAGTGGCAGGGTTTAGTCTCGAGATTGCTCTATCTGAAACATACTCTATTAAAGCTCTTCCTGCAGGCTGCTTTGGCTCGTCTGGAATTTTAACGGCCTTTGCAATGTCCCCATCAACTTTAAAGACGGCTATGATTTCGTTTACTGTGTATGAATCATCAATACCAGTTACATAGAGGCAATTTGGACCTCTAAGGTCATATCTGTTACAAAGTTCCATTTTTTTCTTTCCGATGTATTTAGTTTTTTCAATGCTACAGTTTTGAACTAATTTTATCAGTCTTGGGTGACTCTAAGATGTCCGCTTTGGTTAAAGTAGTCTACAATTGTTTATGCTAAACTAATTAGGCTCCTGGCTAGCTCGCCACTTTTGTAGCACTGGCAATCATTACAAGCAACTAGGCTAGATTCTAGGTTCTAAGGAGCAGTATGTGACTGTAAATAATGACACACCAAGACTGAGGTACGTTTGAATTGTGGTTCATTTATGTAGCAAACCGGTACTTCCATACATCATTCGGCATGAAAAGGATAGAATACATCAAATATGGGTTGATTTACACCTATTTAGGTCAATAAATTATTCCCTACTATGCACCTTTAAGTTGCTATTTGAATTATTATTGTCTTTTTAGTTATTTGATTCCTATTTTCGTTGACTCAATTTGAACTTTAATTGTATCTAATATGGTGCTAATTTGAGATTCTAGTACTATTTTGTATGTACTTTAAACATCAAATACCCACAGTTGCAATTGTAATACCCAATAACAAATAACATATAATTGCAATTACAGTGAAATACAACTTAGTACATCAAGTAGGAAAAACAACAACTACACAGCATTATCGGAGTCCATTTGTTAAGTCCTACCACACTCCTCAGTTATCCAAGGAAACAGAAGCGTGGTCCTGTAGCATGCTACAAGCATGTGCTACAGCTCGCGATATCTTCTACAGGTAGCTCGCCATCTTGTTTTCCCTCGGTTCCGTTCCACCGAACGATCTCCTCCTTATACAAAAACACCGCAAATCCTTCAACAAATAACACAGAGTCCCGCAAAAAAACCCGCCGAGTCCCGTGAAACCCTCGCCGAGTCCCGTGAAACCCTCGCCGAGTCCCGTGAAACCCTCGCCGAGTCCCGTGAAACCCTCGCCGAGGCCTCCAACGAACAACACCAAAAAGTAATCCAAAAATACTCAAAAAAAAGAAAATGAAAAGCGAGGCTTAATGCTCGTAAAAACCTTGCTTTGTTTTCGCTTTTCTTTATCCTCTTTTCACTCAGTTTTTTCTGTCTATCTTTTGTCGCTAGTCTGTACCGCCGCAAACTGCCTCCTTCTCGTTCCTTCTCGTTCCTTCCTTTCTTTCGCTCGCAAGTGACGCTCCACCGTTCTGATTGGTTGTCTACGGTTGCACTCGCTAAAGGGGTATTACATCAATTATATTATCACACAGGTACAATATAACAACAATAAAGATTTTACATTATAGCCATGTTTATATATATTTTTAAATTGTAGTTAACTTAATACAACATGCTATATTAGGTTCCCACCATACATGTATTATTGTGTTCAATTTTTTTTATTTGTTTAGGTCAGTTAACCTGGGTTACATTGGCACAAGATATATTTGCTGTGAAAGCCTACCCTGAAACACATGAGTACGAGTCTGTTGCTGCTGAACTTGTCAACAAACATCCCTGCCTCAAAGATCCTGGTGGTGGTACTGGATATGCTGGATGGACAACCAGCATAAAGTACAAGATTGGGAACTACAGATCAAAACTACGTCAAGCTGGATGTAATGAGGTTGGTGTCAACAGGAGAATAAGAACGGAAGAGGAAGATGATCATGGTGCCAACAGACGAAGAAGGGATGATGGGGATGGTGGTCCGGAGGCAAGGTTTTCCTTGAAAAAACCAAAGAGAGGTGAGGTCAACCATGTACCAGATCATCCTGAAAACTACACTGAGGATGATTTGGAAGACCTGAGGTCTTCCCTGGTTGAAGCCATGAAAAAGAAAAACAAGGACATGGAGTTCATCAGACAGAGGATGGACATCACATTCTCCCTTCGGAGAAAGCAGATTGTAGAGGTGGAGCCCATGGTCTCAGAAGTTCTGGAGAGGTGGCCCGGTCTATTTCTTGAAGAACAGGTAAGGCATATTTTATTCTGGAACTTGGTGCATTTGTTTACATTTGTGTTACATGAATGTTCATTTGTGTCATGGCTGAGAGTTTGCAGTCTTTAATTATATGAATGAAATCACATGATCAGCTTGTTGTATTTGTATTGCATTTGTTTCATTCAGATTGGTCAAGAGTTCACTCGTGTGACCACCAAGGACCTGATGGGAACATTTGGAGCTGCCCTTGAGATGTTCACCCCTCGTCTGCTGAAATTGTATCGAGCCAGGAAGGGCGCCTTTAGTCGAGACATGGAAACCCTTTTGGAAAGGCTTGATGAACAGGTTTGTTTTATTAACTACAAGGCCTTTGGTTCAGTTTGTCCACCAACATTTATCAAGAAGGAACTACCAAGCTAGCACTCTGCACTTTTGATGTAATATAACTCAGTACTTTTTTGCATCAGCTACATTGGAGAGCAAATTCCTTCTTGATTGATGGCCTGATTACACTTTTGGAACTTGCACGACACTCCACATGTTGAATACAGTAATATTTAAAGACAAAAAGATACACTAACAAACTAACAGAGCCTGTGATTATTTAATCTGCCTACATGCACAATTGTAGAGATGAGAATACAAATAGAATATAAAGTTATGTACAGTTGTGTTCAGAATAATAGCAGTGCGTAAAAAAAAGTGAATAAGGTGAGAATAAGGGCTATTGGAAAATATTTGCACATTTCCAATGCATTGCAGGTATTCCATACTCAATGTCCATTCATTCTATTAACACATTTGATCAAGTTTATGTTTTTAATCTTGCAGGAAGCAAATAATATGAATATTACACTGTTCAAAGCAGTGTTAACGTTTTCTCTTAAAAATCAACTATATTGTACAAACTGAATAAATTATTCAAGATTTAACTTCATTTTAGATGACTGAACCAATATCTGATTGCAGCAACATTTCTTTCTATAACTTCTGCTCACCCCTGTAGGATGGGGTCCACCTTAGGTCTGGCATCTGTAGCCAGGGTTTTCATCCCAAGATGAACTGTATTCCTCCCATAGCTCCTGGGATTTGCTTAATTTATAAATGTTTGATGTCACCCCAAGAAATGAATAGAGTTCAGGTCCAAGGATTGAGCTGGCAACTCCATTATCTCAATCCTCTTTGGAATCAAGATGTTGCTCGCGTGCTCGTGGGTTTAGGGTCATTGCTTTGTTGAACATTTCAGGGGTATGTTTTCTTTGGGTCTAGTAGTTGTCTACTCTACCATACACCAGATAATGTCCCCAGCTAGACCCAAAAAAGAACATTCCCCTGACATTTACAGTTGGAAAAGGAGCCGCAAATACACAGTGAGCAAGCAAGCTCTTGGTTCCAGACCAAAGGGATTGAGATAGTGAAGTTGCCAGTCCAATCTCCTTGCCTCAACTTTTCGGGGTGACATTAAATATGCCGTGAATGAAGCAAAACCCCAAGATTCACAGCAAATGTGGTGAATACGGTTCATCCTGGGCTGAAACACCTGTTTGCACGTGCCAGATGTTGGTTGGGCTCCTTTCTACACAGGTGTGCAGCAGTCGTCAAAAACAATGATTATGGAATCAAATACTGGTTCGGTCATCTAAAGTGAAGTTAAGACTTTGACATTTCTTCAGTTTAAATGGTTTTTAAATGATCTTTAAGTTAGAAATATTGACACTGCTATTTTATTGAACAACGTAATATTCCTTTTCTTTGCCCTGTGCAAAACAAATAACATAGACTTCACAAACTATATAGATAGTTTGAATGGACATTGAATATGGAATACTTCTAATGCATTAGAAATGTGCAAAAAATGTTTTAATAGCCCTTAATCTGACCTTATTCACTTCTTTTGAACGCACTGCTATTTTTCTGAACATAACTGTACGAGTACATTTCACAGAGCTAAACAAAAGTATTTGTTTGTCTTTATATTCTTCCAAAACAGACATCTGACATCACACGTCATCGCAGACAGGCAGCTGTGGAAGGTCTTCCCATATTTCTGCGGGAGAATACTGAGAAGCTTTTCCCAAGATGCCTGGTAAGTGCAGCTTGGAAGACCTTCAACGTTTAGTAATGTGTTGTATAGCACAGAAGAGGCCATACACAATTATTCCCTAGTTTTCTACAGGACCTTATTTCAGTTGTTTTTGTTTTGTCAGGCAACTGATGCAGATGACCAACAGTCGAAAGGTATCAAGATGGGGGTCCTCACAGTGTTAGACGATGATGACGCAATCATTGATATTGCCCTCGTGTTGGAGGAAGCCATTGTCCTGAAAGATATCTCAGACACCCCGACGGCGCTTGCGTATCTTTTTGGCCTGCTTTATGCCCTCAACATGGAGTTCCCAAAAGAACTCAAGTATACCTTTGAAACTATCCAGCACATTTTCATGGAAATGTCCACCAATTGCTCACAGCGTGTCAGGAGCTTCAAGACCAAGCTGTTATGCCAGTGATTCATTTTTGGCTGGTTTGACCAGTGTCCATGGGGAAGATTTATTTTATCATGTCTGTTAATTTATTATGTTTGGATATTTTGTTAGTCTTCACTCAGACCACCTTATAGTTTTTATGTTGTTCCTTTCGATTTCCCCAACTTATTGACATGTGCCTTATTTGCACTGGACACAAGCTTTATTTTGACTAAAAACAGAAATCTTTTATTTAAGCTGTCGTATAACTGTCAAAAGGGAAGCAAGCTGTGTTTCAGCATTGCTGTTATAGCCTGCATCTTTGCATTTTAGGCTACTTTCAAAGTGAGGTTCAGATAATTTGGGTTTTTCAGCTGTGGATGTACACACTTGTGAAATACTACTTAGGCACTTAACTGTTTAGCTGGCATCTTTGGCAATATTGTATTATTTGTAAGTGAGGTCTCAACAGGAGTCGGAAAGTAAAAGAAACTAAAAAAACTGCCCATATTATGGTACTAAAACCTGATGTATTTGCTTTATAGTTTTTATGTTTTTCCTTTTGATTTTGCCAACTTATTTGCACTGGACACAAGCTTTTATTTTGACTATAACCAGAAATCTTTTATTTAACTGTCGAGAGAAGCAAGCTGTGTTTCAGCATTGCTGAAACACAGCAATGCTGTGTTTTTGCATTTTGCTTTGGGCATTAAATTACTTTAAATTGCTGAATTGTCAAGCTGTTTGTGCCAAAATGTTTAAAATAAACATGCATAAATTAACTGGTTTACTGTCAGTGGATGATTTAATGTGGGGGTAATTTGAACTCAAAATATTAAGTTATTACAGGGGATGGTAATCTGAACTCAAAATAGTAAGTTTTTATAGACGTGAATGTTCCAGTAACTTGAATTTAAAAAACCTAGTTTGCAGAACTTGAAAAGCTTAGTTGTCGCAACTTGATAATTGTAGTTCTTCAAAACTTAATAAATTCAGTTGATGCTTTCAACTCAAAAATTCTGTGCAGTAGGTTGCCTTGAAATTTTGAGTTGAACTAACTTTTTCTTTTTTACAGTGTAGCCTAAATTAAGGCTTTTATTCAAATGATGAAAGGAAAGTCATGAAATTAGTCAAATGTATGCCTATTAGTATTAGGCTAATATTAGGCTATTATATTATTAGTTGCGATGGCAGAGCAAGTCCATAGCTTTGCGCCTTGCTGCATTGTGTGCTATAGTGATGGATTTCATGAGTCGTTTGCGCGAATCAGTTCGCATCGTTCAGTTCGCCACAGAGAGTCGTTCGTTCGTTCGTTCGTTCGTGTTTCCGGTAGCGCTGAATCATTCACTGACTCGTTCAGTCGTTCAGTCGTTCACTTAGCTCCTCCCTCGTTCTCAATTCGCGAATCGCGAACGACACGGCTGTCATTCGCGAACGGCGAATGCCAGCCGAGTCGGTCAGACTCGGCTCCTCCTCGTTCACAACATTCAAACGAATCACGAATGCAGCTGAGTCGGTCTCGGACTCCCTCGTTCTTCTCATTTACTAACTAATCACGAAATCACGATTCACAATCGTGCAATGGTGCTTGATGGTGTTAATAAATGTGTTAATAGCAAATACAACATTGTGTCTGGTTGAATATGTTAACATATGTATTTAATTTGAGTTCAACAGATTTATTTAATGTATGCATAATGACATGTCAGGATCAAAATGCCCCGTTCCCCCAATTCAAGGTAAAGTTAGACAAACCAAACGCAGCGGGATGTGTGTGTGTGTGTGTGTGTGTGTGTGTGTGTGTGGGGGGGGGGGGGGCGTAGTAGATTATTGGATGTATATCAGCAAGATAATAGACTTGATTTAGCAATGATGAGTTTTAAAGTTAATGATGTACAGTTGTGTTTATTCTGGGCATATTTTATTTACTATTGTGAAGATGGCCATTGGCCACCCCCACTCAAGACCAAGATCCACCAAGGTGGGGGTCCCGGCCGGGTTGCGTGCGCGAGAAGGAAGCATGAAAGAACGAGACAGATTGACGAGACATTCAAATATTTTATTAATCTGGCATGACACAGAAAATACAAAGACAGCATGTATTTACCATTTCACTGATATGTAAATGTAAAAGGCAATATTCAAATGTGAAAGTGGTATTGTTAATGTGTCAACCATTCGAAAGCGTCCTAGACTCACAGACAGACAAACAACATACATTGGCTGGCTCTCGTGATGACGAGTCGTGAGTGACGTCTCAGTCCTCGAGTCAATCAGTCAGCGAACGACTCGCGAATCAGCGGCGCCGCGAATCAGCGCGTCAGAGAGACTCAGCGAACGAGACGAACGAGACGAACGACGCGAACGAGAGTGGCGAACGAGGTCAGTTCGTTCACTTTAAAGAGTCGTTCTTTCGAACTGGTTCGTTCGCGAACGACCCATCACTAGTGTGCTACTCAATACTACAATTGCAATGAAGGAGATTTGTGGCTACTATAAAGCACGTATCTTATTCATAAATAAATGAGCATACAATGTGCATGTAATAAATGTAAATAAAATAGTCTATTGAACAATGACAGGCTATAATGGCATTTAAGGACATATACCAATACGGCAAAACCAAACATAAACAAAATAATCAGGATGGCATGCAAGAAATAACTGATAACAAGAAATAAAAAAGCTGATTTTAACTAACCCGCCCGCAAATCACCTGCGTATTACAAATACCTGAAAAATTACGGAATCCGCATCCGCCTACAACCACGACCACGACCACGTCGGGTCACATGGGCCAATTACTCAATCCGCGCATCACTATTGTGCACATCCTTGTCCCGCAGGTTAACTATCCCAAAACAAACATGCCTAGTGTGCACACAGCATGGTTAAACAAATTGTAATATTCACTGTCATTATGATACCCACAGGGAATGTTATGACAAATACACCATTCAACTTCCCGAATAATTTTCTATTTTCAAGCGTACAGGCCCCAATGAAGTAGCCCCAATGCTGCTTATCCGGGGTCGGGTCGCGGGGGCAGCCTAAGCAGGGAAGCCCAGACTTCCCTCTCCCCAGCCACTTCGTCCAGCTCTTCCTGGGGGATCCCGAGGCATTCCCAGGCCAGCCGAGAGACATAGTCTCTCCAGCGTGTCCTGGGTCTCCTACCAGTGGGAAGTGCCCTGAACACCTCACCAGGGAGGCGTCCGGGAGGCATCCTAACTAGATACCCGAGCCACCTCATCTGGCTCCTCTCAACGCGGAGGAGTAGCGGGTCTACTCCGAGCTCCTCCCGGATGACCGAGCTTCTCACCCTATCTCTAAGGGAGAGCCCAGCCACCCTGCGGAGGAAGCTCATTTCACTACCCAAAGCTCATGACCATAGGTGAGGGCAGGAACGAAGATCGACCGGTAAATCGAGAGCTTTGCCTTTCGGCTCAGCTCCCTCTTCACCACGACGGATCCGTGCAGAGTCCGCATTACTGCAGATGCCGCACCGATCCACCTGTCGATCTCCCGCTCCATCCTCCCCTCACTCGTGAACAAGACCCCGAGGTACTTGAACTCCTCCACTTGGGGCAGGATCTCATCCCCGACCCGGAGAGTGGACTCCACCCTTTGAACCATGGACATCCCGGCCGCTTTACACTCGGCTGCAAACCGGTCCAGCGAGAGTTGGAGGTCATGGTCTGATGGAGCCAACAGGACCACATCATCCGCAAAAAGCAGTGACCCAATCCTGAGGTCACCAAACCGGACCCCCTCAACGCCCTGGCTGCGCCTAGAAATCCTGTCCATAAAAATTATGAACAGGATCGGTGACAAAGGGCAGCCCTGGTGGAGTTCAACCCTCACTGGAAACAAGTCCGACTTATTACCGGTAATGCGGACCAAGCTCTGACACCGGTCATACAGGGAACGGACAGCCCGTATCAGGGGGTCTGATACCCTGTACTCCCGGAGAACCCCCCACAGGGACACGGTCAAATGCCTTCTCCAAGTCCACAAAACACATGTGGACTGGTTGGGCAAACTCCCATGCACCCTCAAGGATCCTGCAGAGGGTGTAGAGCTGGTCCACTGTTCCACGATCTGGACGAAAACCACATTGCCCCTCCTGAATCTGAGGTTTGACTATCCAACGGACCCTCCTTTCCAGCACCCCCGAATAGACCTTACCAGGAAGGCTGAGGAGCCCACACCCGAGTCCCCAGGCCCTGCTTCTTTACCGGAAGGCGTGTTGGTGGGATTAAGGAGGTCTTCGAAGTATTCCTTCCACCGATCCACAACGTCCCGAGTCGAGGTCAGCAGCGCACCGTCTCCACCATACACAGTGTTGACGATGCACTGCTTCCCCCTCCTGAGACGCCGGATGGTGGTCCAGAACCTCTTCGAAGCCGTCCGGAAGTCGTTCTCCATGGCCTCACCGAACTCCTCCCATATCCGGGTTTTTGCCTCAGCAACCGCCGCAGCTGCGCTCCGCTTGGCCTACCGGTACCTGCCTGCTGCCTCCGGAGTCCCACAGGCCAAAAAGGTCCTATAGGACTCCTTCAGTTTGACGGCATCCCTCACCGCCTGTGTCCACCAGCGGGTTCGGGAGTTGCCGCCAGAGCAGGCACCGACCACTTTGCGGCCACAGCTCCGGTCGGCCGCCTTAACAATGGAGGTGCGGAACATGGCCTACTCGGACTCAATGTCCCCCGCCTCCCCCGGTACATGGTCAAAGCTCTCCCGGAGGTGGGAGTTGAAGCTCTCTCTGACAGGAGACTCTGCCAGACGTTCCCAGCAGACCCTCACAATACGTTTGGGTCTGCCAGGTCTGACCGGCATCCTCCCCCACCATCGATCAGTTGACAGCTCCGCCCCTCTCTTCGCCCGAGTGTCCAAGACATGCGGCCGCAAGTCCGACGACATGACTATAAAGTCAATCATCGAACTGCGGCCTAGGGTGTCCTGGTGCCTGGAGCACAGAAGTCCAATAACTGGACACCACTCGGGTTCAGATCGGGGGGGGGCGTTCCTCCCAATCACACCCCTCCAGGTCTCACTGTCACTGCCAACGTGAGCATTGAAGTCCCCCAGCAGAACGAGTGAATCCCCAGAGGGAGCACTTTCCAGCACCCCCTCCAAGGAGTCCAAGCTGTCCTGAGCTGCTGTTTGGACCATAGGCACAAACAACAGTCAGGTTCCGTCCCCCCACCCGAAGGCGGAGGGAGGCTACCCTCTCGTCTACCGGGGTGAACTCCAACATACAGGCACCAAGTCGGGGGGCAATAAGTATCGGAAATTCCAAGTCGAAATTTCCAGCCTCCGAGTTATAATCGAATGCAGCATAAACACCACCTCACCAGCATTTGAACTGATGCAATGATGATGGAGCAAAACCCAGAAGTTTTCAGGGACAATCTCTGGCCACATCTGGCCATTCAATTCTGTTTTTTTAAGCAAGATCATTTAATTGGTCCACTCTGGGACAGATAGGGAAATGGAGAAAGAGAAGGGTAGGTAGGGAAGAGAGGAAGAGATGGAGAGAGAGTGGGAGATTGTTCATATTTTAATTGTATAGGCTATCCTTATTTGTTTGATTGACCTGCTCTACTTAATTAAAAAAACAGTTATCAACAAGTGCTGTTTTCATTATTTTGCACTTTGCACCCTAAAAAATATTAAAACGGAAAGTAACTTGTACTTGTTAACCAGGTACTTTTTTTGTTTTACATGAGTAGGTTTCTCAAATGGTAATTTTCACTTTTACTTGAGTCATTTCTTATGGGAGTAATTTTTACTTGAGTACAGATTTTCAGTACTTTACCCACCGCTGCCAGGGCCGAATTAAGAAGGCCTGGGGCCCCTAGGCTGCTGGACGATGTAGGCCCCCCCCCCTCCACCTTGAAGGACCGAACGCCAAAAACAAATTTGTTGAGCGGGGGGGGGGGGGGGGGGGGGGGTGCTTGCGGAGATTTGTGTTGAGCGGGGGGGGGGGGGGGGGGGGGGGCTAGCGGAGGGGCCCCCGATTCAGCCAATCGGGGGCCCCCTGGCAGGTGGGGCCCCTAGGCTGCAGCCATATCTAGCCTGTGCGTTAGTCCGGCCCTGACCGCTGCCCACAACCTCAAATGAGTTTGACACCCCAATGTCAGTGTTTTATTGAAGGTTTATGTGCTGACTCTGTGACTTGAAAATATCTAGGAGTAGGTAATGCACCCTTACAAAACTTCTCTAATCTCTAAAACTTCTCTCTCAGAAACTAAACTACAATAATATAGTATATTATATACCCATCATGCACTTGGCAAGGAACACACTAAGGCACTCAACATAGTCATGTCTCACAGATACATTTGTCTCCACAGACATGCATGCACATATACACGTATACAAGCGTGAATTCCACATATTTAGTGATTCACTGATGCACTGACTTCACATGCTGGGCATCATTCCAAACACAATGCTTAATTATCCCAAGGAACTGATTAGGTTAAATGAAATGGAAAGTTAGCACTGAGTTGTGTGAGTGTGTGTGTGAGGTGATATTTGAGTAAATACATACATAACCATTCAAAAAACAAGAGTCGCATTCGTGAGACAAAAACTACATCATCGAGTGCTGTCCAGTCACAAAAAAAGAAAATATCTGCAGAAAAAAAAGGTTGACGAGAGTAAACAAGAGTGAGCAAGGGAGAGAAAGAAAAGGAGAGAAAGAAACAATTGTTCTCCAACAGTGAGTCTCCACTTATAACATGGATAATGACAGTCCAATCTTCTGCTATTGAGCTAAAGTATTTGTATAGCGCCAGAGAGAACCAACAACTTGGGCTAGGAGGAAGCTTGTCTGTTCACTCATTACCAGATCTGCATCTGTCCAGACAGTTTTAAACAGCCTCATAGTCTCTGAAGATAGCAGAGGTGCAGAGGTACACTTAACATACATAAAGGCAAAAGGAGCAGGAAAGAGGGAGCAAGACAATCACCTCAAAGTAAACCTTCACAGTGAGAGTAAGTTTGAAGGCTCATTTTTCATTGAGTCCTTATTACAAGGCTCTGTTGTCAGCCCTGCAACCTGCTGTAATCTGTAAGCCATTACCAGCACCTAAAAATAACTGAATTAACATGCACAGCTGCGGAGCCAACCGACAACATTTTTTAATAAACGTCATGTAACTGTGGCAACAATCGAATTTAATGGGCCATAGCCTCGCCCCCCAACCCCTGATCACGAGCAACGCTTTCTGCTAAAAGAGATGACAACCAAACCCAATAACAAAGCAATAGTTCCATTTCTTTTTACATATTTAATTCATAAAGTGGTGTTCTTTGTTCCAAAATATTTGCTTGAATGTCCCTATGGAGATTCTGCTTGGGCACTTAGAGAAGGGCCAAGAAGCGCCAAGTTCCCTACAACCTCGACCCCGGATGTGACTATTAAATATTCGGGGTGAGGTTCTTTCACGATTTGCTTGAGATACTATGTTGAGTTCAAACGGCAAAAGCAGAGGTGACTAAAGAATGTCAGCTTTTCGGGAAATCATGCAGAACATTAACCTCAGTTCCTGTTTAAACTGTCCCACTTTGTGTCGACAGCTGCATTTATTAAAGGGCTATAGTTCTGTCAGCCCTGCTACTTGGACATCACTAAAGGGAATCCAGACCTTACCTGAAACCTTTTGCTTTCAAAGCTAATCACTCATTGATTTGAGCTGTCCTCGCCTTGCTGTTTTCCTGCAGTGGGAGTCGAAAACAAAGGGTTAGAAACCCAGAGAGGGAGAGCGACAGAGAGAGGGAGAGAGACAGAGATAGGGAAAAAGAGAGAGAAAGACATGAGGCAAGAGTCAGTGTGTTGAGACAAGCATGCCAGACAGTATTGGACCCCATCTGATGATGACCCCATCTGATGGGAATCATACAGGATTATCTCCATGAGGATGACATCCATGAAGCAACATCTATTGGACTTTCCACACATGCACACACACACACACAGGCTCCATGCCGCTGTGTTTTTCTTCCACTCCCATGAGCATCACCTCTGGTCCACCTAACCTAACCTAACCTAACAATAAGGGAGAAAAACACATTCAGAATAATCTCTCTCCTAATGCTATAGGCTATTCTCTGTCTATTCTCAAACTTGAAGGTTTTCTAACTAAATTGTAAATTATTATGAGAATTTCATTGACACATGTAGGCCCGAAAACAAATTTATTGGCAGACACAGACAAACTCAATCTTGAAAATGTCATCTAGGTTTTGCGTATTTGTGTACATGCGCTCCTCAGGTGTGAAGATGTGCTCCTCATCCCACACACCAAACTGAAGACCATGAGAAACTGTGCCTTCAGTGCAGCTGCCCCCCGAATCTGGAACTCCCTTCTGAACCACCTGAGGGAGGTCCAAACCCTCTCCGAATTCAAGACCTCCCCCCTCAACCTACCCTCCCAATAGGCACCACGTGTGTATGTATATGTCATTTATTTTTTTCTTATGTATTTCTTTTAGCCTCCTAGTTTTCTATTGTAAAGCGTCTTTGAGATACCTATGAATGAACGGATGAAAAGTGTTCTATTCCAATTTATAATTATTCTTCATTATTATTATTATTATTAACATGTGGAGCTGAAGTGCCATCTAGTGTTTAAAAGGAATATAGAATATAGCTTAGTTACACACACGCATGCATTCCAGACACATTGTCTTTCCAATACATAGGCCTACACACCCTTGAGGACAAGATGGATGGATTTGATTAGCACACATTTTTACCACCATATTAATATAGAATAATGACCTTAATGCAACATTTGAACTCGACAGACTAATACATTTGCATACATTACATCTGCATGAGCTGCCACATCTCACACTTCCCCAGGGTTCCATTGATAAGGATGAAATAGTATTTTATGAGATAACCCAGAGATATGGAGTACAGCACTCTTGCTTATGATGATTATGATACTTTATTGTCAGATCAAGTCTGACATTTTCTGTTTGCAACATCACAGAAAAGACAAAAGTTAAGACAAGGAAACAGAAATGCATACCTTTAACATGACATTACAATTAATGTAAGGATTGACTGGTGTACAAAAGAGTGCTTCAGTCTGAACTTGTTAAATCCTGGAACCCTGTATCTCCAGTTTGATGGTAACAATGTGTATTCACTGTTAACATGGTCGGGGACAGAGACAGTGTTGTTGGCTATCCTGAATACGTTATTATGGTCGGCTGATTCCTATTTTCCTAAGTTTCTCAAGGGGTTGGCCGAAAATCTTTTAGCAGATTTTAATTTGGTGGAGCAGTTTTGACTTTAAAGTGGACAAACACTTGTACCATGTAGTATTACAATACTGTTGAACACTCATAATCACAGAAGTACAAAAATAATGGATGGCTGGCTGAACTCACACACCCTGGGGGGGCCCAACATTGGTCATGATGGCAGATGAAAGGGTTTTGTTCACCTTTACAATCTAGACTCTGTGATTGAGAAAAGAGGAATACCAATTAATCAAATAGAGATTCAATCTAGACTCTGTTAATGAGGAAAAAAAGCATGCCAATGAATCAAATAGGGATTCAGTTCCTGCTGGACAATTTTTTACACCAAAATGTCTGCTTGTATTGTATTAAAAGCCAATTAAAAATGTAGTAAGAGGGCTCTCGCATATGTGTTGGGTTTGTCTAAATGTTTAGAAATGATAGTGGCAACAGCAGCTTCTGTACCACCACACTGCTTATAAGCAAATTGGTCGAGTTTGTCTTTTGTTGAACTGACAAGATATTGGAGCAGAATTCTTTCTAGAGATTTCATAATCTGAGGTAAGGGCTATTGGTCTAAAATCCTTGGCTGGTGCAAAGTTGTCCATGACAGAGGGATAGTATGTGTGTCTACTGGGCCCAGTATTTCAAAACTTGTAATCCGGATCAGGATAATCCGGATAATGAAATCCTCCTTTTCTCAGACCTGGATCAAGGTGATCCTGCTGACTTTATCCGAGTATTTCAAAACACCGGCAGGGTCGATCACCGTGATCCCGATCTGGGCGGAGACGGATTTCCAAATCTCGTGACGTCGCCTCCGGATCGAAACATGGCGGACTACCTCACGAAAGGAGCAGGTGGAAACGCGACATCCACGTCAAAAATGTAAGTTTACCGTTGTATAATGTGTAGCGGTTTTAAGACCATACGAATTCCAACCAACATGTCATGCAAGCCAACTTCTTCAATCGTCCCTTAATTAAAACCAGACCGCAGCGATCCCTAATTGAGCCGCGGCCGCGCTAACGGGAGCTAACTTGGCTCCATTGACTTGTGTGTTAAGCAACTAGCGGGATAGCGAGGAAGCGGCTTTGTTGATGAATTTTGCGGTCTATGGTTTAACTTAAAAGGGAATTAATTGGACGTACATCATACCGTAACTTTTTAAACTAACGCCAACCTGTTCAGAGTTTATTAGCGTTACGTCATTGGCAACACAGCAGACTTAGGAAAATAGGCTACATGTGTACAGACCAGACTGCTGCAGTACTTTGGAAACGTTACACGGTACGAGTATTAACTATACGGTTCATTCAGATGTGTCAGGATGTTATAGTAATGCTGGGGATGATATCATGCGTTTGTGTACATAAACAAAGATATACTCATACACCTTCTCTTTCTTCTACTTTCAGAGTCCACTCACAGCCATGGACCACTCAGCTGGAAATCCTTGGAAACGCTTTAATTGTATTGATACATTCAAGGTTTTCAAGTTATTGGATTCTGAATAAAGTGCTTGAAACTGTAATTGCATTACTTTCATGGTATATAGCTTGGTCAGTGACACAACTAAACAGTTTTTCATCCTAATTTGTCTCCCTTATATAGAAGGCTCTCACTAAACATAATTATGGTCATTTATAGCAAAATAGCGTCTGTTTTGATTAAGTAAAATAATCCGTTTGTACACAAACACTGAATTGCTGCAGGTTTTAAAATCACATTCTAGCCATTTCCAAACATTTTAAAAGTGCATTTTTAAGCTTCTGACTGAAGTCAAATGTGTCTTCATTTAATCAGAAGCATGAAAATATACCTTGAAAATGCTTGGAAAGTGCTTCAATGTGCAGCATGATATAAACTGTGACACTGAAAAAATGCAAGTGCACAAATGTCATAGTTTATCCAGTGTTGGGGAGCCAGCTGACGAGCCACTCAACCTCTCGTCTTAATGTGTGTTCCTCACACCTGTGGAGGCTCAGAGGGTGAACCTTCAACCAGCACCAGCATTGCTCCACCCGATCCACCACAAGAGGTTCGTGGGCCAGAGTGTCGGAGACGGAGGAGGCATGCCGGTGATGAGGATGCTTATCAAAAGCTCCTCAAAATGGAGACCCGAGAGGGCAGTCAAACAAATTGAACTGGCCAATGAACTAATAAAGCTGACGCAAAGAAACAGAACTGAAAATAAAGCTGTTAGAAAAGCAGCTCACTTCTGACCTCTGAGTGGGTTAGGTCCTGTTTTAGTTAGTGGACACATTATTTGAAATGTCGGTTTTGTTGGAATTAAAGTTTGTTTGGACCCTGCATTCCTGTTGTCTTTCTGTGATGTTTTGGTACATGCAAGTTACAATGTTTGAAACTAGAATTTGAGAAATAGGTCTGTAATTAATTGTTACTCTTATTTACAGCAGTTTCAGAAAGTGAGGTAAAATATTTTACTATACTTTACATTTCTTACAATTACGCTGCTTTATTAATTTTAAATATTTATTTGTTAAAAGTAAAACACTAACACTTTAGATTAAGTGTAATGAACATCTTGAGTAACAATATCTAGGAGAAGTGGAGCTGAGACTTAATCTAAATGATTTAATCCAAGTGAAATCCACCTCTGAGGTGGGATCCAAATGATCCAGACATTTTGGTATCAAGTTGATCCAGAGATCTGCCTTAACTTTTGAAATACCCAAATCCAGCCTTTAATCTGGATTCAGGGGAGGATTGGATTACCAAAGCAGAATCCTGATCTTCAGGATCAGGATTATCTGCACTGAAAAAAGTAAATCTGGGAGTATGTAATTGTAACATAATTAAGTAAGTGATATTAACAAAAAAAAACAAAGTTAGTCTCTTAACATGAATATATCAAGTTGTGAATTAGTCTACATTCGTTCAAAATACAAGTCATTTTGATTTTTTTTCTTAACAAGCTTTATCTAAGTGGCTCAACAAATCTTGTTATGCAGACCCACACAACATACAATTTGTTCGTTATATTTACGCTGCTCCGACTGCGCCCCGTGTGGTGCATTCTGGGTAGCAAACTAGTTCAAACCGCATGTCTCAGGAGGACCGCGGCGCTGAGGAGAGAAGTTCCAGAACGTGGAGACTGAAGTTTACGGTAAGAATAAAGTTAATGTTGGTGATATAGTTGGTTAAACAGTAAAGTCCTTCAGGTTTTATATTATTTTAGAAATGTATAAGTAAAATAACCGTAAGCTGTAATTTGAAGTAAGCAGGGATGTAGACGGCGCCGGGTGCCGTGTTATCGGCAGCATATAGAACACACCTGTGCTGGGTTAGCCATTAGCGAGGGGCAGGCCCGTCCCTAGGGGGGGGCGAACTGTGCGGCCGCACAGGGCCTCGCGCTCATGTGGGCCTCGCGCTAGCACCCCCCCCCCCCCTCCCCGATTGACAATCGCGCGCTAGCACCCTCTCACCCGCCCCCCCCCCTGTTGACAATCGCGCGCTAGCACCCCCTTGACACTCGCGCGCTAGCACCCCCCCCCCCCCCCCCCCCCCGCTGTTGACAATCGCGCGCTAGCACCCCCCCCCCCCCCCCCCCCCCCCCATACGAGGGGGCCTCGCAATTTAATCGCGCACAGGGCCGAAAACGGAGACGGACTTTATGTTTACACTCCACTTTACTGACCGGTTCCATCACCCTGACAACCACCAACAACCACCACTACCACACACACTGAACCAATCACAGGCAAGCGGAAACAGCTGATGATTATGACACATAGGAATACAGGCTACAAAATAACAAATATTAATATACACATGGTCTTAATTCTGACAGTTCTGTAGTAATCTCTGAGGTCTTAGCTTTCTTGTACTTGTACTTTTACCATAGCACAGCTTTAGTTACTTTTGAGATGACAATTTTTCATAGTCTTCCTGCCCAGTGAAAACAATGTTTTTCCAAAGATTAAGTGTTTATTAATGGGTTGAGAAAATGTTCCTACTTTCTGAGTTAAATAAATGATTTACAATGTTTTGTTTTCATGTTCAATAAATTGATTAAACTAAACTACAATCCTTCTTGAATTAGCTAGGAAATGCATTTTTTTATAAAGCTGAAAATAGTCAGCCGACTTTATAGAGATGCATGATTCTCATTAACCTAGTGTTTCTATATAGTGTAAATACAATTATTTACACTATATAGAAACACTAGGTTAATTGTAGTAGATACATGTTTGCAAATGTTCTGTAATTTAAAAGATGAATTATTTATTTTGATTTTGTTTCTTTAGTGGTAGGTTACTAACTATGTCATTGTTTCCTTACCAGGTGATTTATCGTGTCAAGCACGCTGGATGAAGGTATGTACAGACAGTTGCAATTGTTGTGGGGAAAGTGGGCAAATGTTAGATTATTTCAAGTAGTTTATGGATTATTTTGATTTGATTTTGATTTATTTAGCACATAGTCTATCCATAGAATACAAGAAAAAAAACAACAAACAATAAAAAGACATTATACACAGCGGACATGCTAGGAGGTCCGAAAAAAAGAGAATTATCATATTGGGGGCAGAGATTCAGTTGGCCTTTCACTGAGAAAATTGTTGTGACAGCCCAGTCCAAAATGTAGCAAAAGATAAACTTACCTGTTTAGCTGTGGGAAAAATTACAGTATATTATCTTGATGCAGGCTGTCAGAATAAAAGATAAACTTACCTGATCACCAGGTTAAAGGTGGCCTAAAATTCCGTTTCTTTGAATTCTTCAATTTCTTAGCCTCCGCCCTCCTGTACAGTCAGGTCCTGAACTCTCATATGCATCAGAACAATATCATCTGTAATATTTGACTGATGTTCATACGGTCATGTGTAATTTGTGCCAGAAAGTCGCTCTTAAGAATGTGTTGCCTGATTTGTGTGATGCAAAGGTTCCATACATTTGTGTAAAAATCACCTTTTCACACACACACTCTAAAGACAGAGTGCAGTTTTCTTTTAAGATGAGCGCAAAGATGTCGTGAAAAATACTTTTTTTTCTTTTTTACTTTTGAGAACAGACGGGGAGATTTTGCTACTAGTCCCTAAATTGGCGTCTCACTGAATCTCCCCGGTGACTCCTATCCTGACCTCCAAAGAGACCACCCCTTTCCATCCAAGCCTGAAAGTACTTGGATCTAAACTCTGGCTTTTTTTCGTTATGGGATGGATTTGCAAGATCTGTACCTATGCTGCCCCTGAAACAAATGAACTTTTGAGGCACTACAGGTTAAGGCACGACCACAGTGAATTTCTTCCCTGTTTACATGCTGATTGCCCCTGCTCCTTCAAAACATGGAATACCCTCAAATCACATTTGTCAAGGAAACATCCAACTAACAAGTCAACACCAGAAGTGATTTGTTTCAGTTGTGAACTTTGCAGTTCTAATTTCTCAACTGAGAAGGATTTTTTCCAACATCTTGCAGTTCATCTTAGGAAAAATCAAACTGTGCACTGTGTCTTCAGAGAATGTGATTTTTCTACAAATGTGTTTGGAACCTTTGCATCACACAGATCCCGAAAACACTCAGCACATTCTTCAAATGACTTCCGAGCCCAAATTGTACACAAGTATATAGATTGGTCAAAAAGTACAGATGATATTGCTGAAGCACATTGCTCTGAGGCGTACGAGTGTTCAAGAGCACATGACTGTTCAGGAGAATATGAACCTGAAGAATTGAAAGAAGAAGAAATTGAACTGAAGTTGGGCCACCTTTTATTGAAATTAGAGAGCATTTACAATGTGCCAAGCAAGTGCATTACTGAAGTAGTAGCTGAGCTCCAGGTTTTATCTTCTGTGGTGTCAGGTCCTGCCATAAGAAAAAGTGTAAACTCATGTTTAAGGAAACATAACTGTGTGCTTGATGACTTAGTAGTCTCTGATTTAGTCAAACAGTTGAGTGAGTCAAACCCCATTAGCACAGCTTTAAGATCTGATGGTCCTCTAGCTACAACTTTCAAAAGACGGGAGTTCTTTAAGAAGACATTTCATGTAGTTGAGCCTGTTGAGTACATTCTTGACAAGAAGGAAGGTCGAACCTTGCAATATGTTCCCATTCTTCAGTCTTTGTCACAGATATTAAGCCTGAGTGACATACAGGAGAAAGCTTTCAACTCTTCATACACTTCTCACGAGGGCAGATATGAGTCATTTCATGATGGAGCACATTTTAAAGAAAATCCATTTTTAGCCACTGAAAACATAACTCTTCCTCTACTTCTCTACATTGACGATTTCGAGGTGTGCAATCCCCTGGGAACATCCCGCAAAAAACATAAAATTACTGCAGTGTATTGGGTATTGGCAAATATTCCACCACAGTTTCGTGCTACACTGAAGTCAATTTATTTAGCTGTGCTTTGCAAGGCTACAGATGTGAAGAAGTACGGTTATGAGGCAGTGCTTGAGCCACTTTTAAAAGATCTTGTCCAGTTGGAAGAAGAAGGGCTCTTTATTCCTGCGCTTGGAAAAAAAATTAAAGGCACAATAGTTAGTGTAGTAGCTGACAATTTAGGTGCCCATTCCATTGGTGGCTTTGTGGAAAGTTTTTCTGGATCTCATGTAGGGCTGGGCGATATGGAAAAAAACATATATCACGATATGGATTATTTTATATCACGATAGCGATATATATCACGATATGCCCTCTTGCTCTACTGGATAGGGGTGTACTTAAAAGTGTGACTGTGATCCATCACAACCTGTACCACAATTACGCAGATTTCAGTTCTCTTTATTTTCAGCATCACAAGAGAAACATGTTCATTCAATTGCTGCACAAATTAAAAACATGGAACACAGCAGAACACACTATGACACACAGTATAATTTACTCTGAAGGGAAAAAAGTGAAGGCTACTGCACCTGTGTGTGTGTGTGTGTGTGTGTGTGTGTGTGTGTGTGAACACAACACACACAGGTGCAGTAGCCTTCACTTTTTTCCCCTCAGAATAAATTATACTGTGTATAGTGCACACACACAACAAGTGCAGTAGCCTTCACTTTGGTTTTCCTTCAGAATAAATTATACTGTGTGTAGAGGTAGTACAGTAACCATCATATGGCAATTAATACATTCACTTCACTTAAGTGCACACGCTTCAGGTTTGAGACGAGAATTAACAAATAAACAAAAAATAAAAGTGCATCTTTTTTTTAAATCTTAACTCTGCAACATTGTAGTGCAACATGTACAGAGGTTGGACAAAATAACTGAAACACCCGTCATTTTAGTGTGGGAAGTTTCATGGCTCAAATGGACCAGCCTGTTGTCCAATCTTCATTAATTGCACATTGCACCAGTAAGGTGCTCACATTTTGAGCAAAACTGTGCTCTTGCACTGCTAATTGAACCTTCAAATTTCACTTTTCTGGTGCAATGTGCAATTAATGAAGATTGGCCAACAGGCTGGTCCTCTTGAGCCATGAAACTTCCCACACTAAAATGACAGGTGTCTCAGTTATTTTGTCCAACCCCTGTCCTGTATAAAAATTGTAAACATCAGGACAGGTTTGAACAGAACTCTGTTTAAAGCATTAGGCCTAATTGAACAAATGTGCAAACATAAAGCACAAACAGTACAACACAAACAAACAATTTAAAGAGGTAGAAACATCTGTCAACATTACAGGTTTAGTGCAAGGAACACCAGTTGGTCTACGGTGTTTGGTTTCAGACAAGACCTCTTGCAAGTTATAATATTTCCACTTGCACTGAATGCCCTTTCCGACGAAGAGCTAGTGGCTGGAATGCATAAATACTTGTTGGCGAGCCTAGCCACAGATGGGAAAGTGACCTCGTGCTGCTTCCACCACTCCAGTGGGTCTGCCTCTGAAGCAGGCCCAGGTGCCTGGAGGTACATGGCGACCTCCAGTTCGATGCTTTCTCTGTTGCGCAGGCGGGTGTGGGCGCTGGCTGGAACTGCCTTCTTAAAGTAGCTGGCCAAGGTCTTTTTCTTTGTGGGAGGGTCATCTTCAGCAGCTTGGGAGCCTACTGCTCTTTGATCACTTGCTGGTGGCGCCGCGGCTCCCTCCACCATACCCAGCAGCTCTGTGACAGCTTGGTTCTTCATGTACTCCGCACGGTTTTCCCTCATGTAAGTTGTCTTGAACCTGGGGTCCACCAGTGTTGCCATGTCGAGGATGTTGTTTGTGGCTGCATCATCGTACTTCTCATTGAGGTATTTGAGCACACCTCCTTTGACTGCTTTGGTGAGTTCCGTTTCCCCTTCTTTTGGGCTGAGGATTTGATCATTGAACAAATGCAGCACCGGCTTGAGAAAGGATACGCTCACATATTTCTCCCCCGACAATGCATCGGTAAATTCAAACAGAGGGCCCAGGGCTTTGTTCAGCGAGTCTAGGATTGACACATCTTGCCAGCTCGGAACCAGATGTCTTGCCTAAGTAAAATAAAAAAATATTGGACACTTTAATAAAGTGAATCTAGGCTGCAAATCTAATCAGCAGCCACAATGAGAACAATCAATGAGCACATCAGTAAACCGTATATAATCAGGTTTTTTGAGAAATCGGTTTATTTAAGTTCTCATATAAATGGAATAAAAAGTTTATAACAATCGGTTTATGTCAGTAATCGGTTTATGAGAAGTCCAATTATAACAGGTACGTTTTTGGCTAATAAACTGATTTCTCAAGACATATCAGGTTATTGACATTATAGAATAGTAAGTAGCCAATCACAAGCTTTGAATTCCAGTTTGGTGTCACAAACTTGGGTGTAACACATGCAACCAACAGACTGCATGTAAATGACAATAAACAGTTTATTCTAATAATCTGTATATTCCAATAACCCAATTATTGCGGTAATGTAAACGGGCTCAATCTGTAATGTCCAGTGGCCACATCTCACCTTCTTATCTGCAAGGAGGACCTGTGAAAGGGCTTTCTCCTGCTCCAAGAACCGTGCAACCATCTGCTGGCGGGACCCCCACCTGGTGGGTGTTTCCGTGATTAACTGGTGGTGAGGCAAGCCCATTGCTGCTTGGGCTTTGGCCAGTTCCCTTCTCCTCTTCCAAGAGTTGGAGAAGGCACTCACCACTCTCTTGCAGACACCCACTGCTCTCTCCACAGCCTGCCTTGTGGATGTTGGGGTGAGGTTTTTTAGAGAATTCTCTGTTGAAATCAAAAGAAAAAGTGATGTAATAACATATTTGACAGCATATTTTTTTCTATAATCATGGATCACTTAAATGAGTTATGGATTGTTTTAAAAATTAGATAGTAAGGGTATTACGATATGAATTTAAATTAATTTATTTAAATGTATAAATGTATTGTAATATAAATATATAATATAACTATTACAATTTTTGTATTTTTGTTGCTATCCCTTTAATATTACTCTAACTCTAAGCCAGGGCTGGGGAACCTTTTTCATTCGAGGGGCCACTACAAATTTCTCCAATGGCCGTAAAAGTCCTTCGAGGGCTGTACTATGAACACAAACCAGGATTGCAGCCACCTTTAAAATAGACCCCACCTTCTCTAGGTCCCATGAATATAACTTAATTGTATTGCAAATGTAATTTCTAAGATTCCTTTACTAAATATGTCCATTTTAATGTTATGCAGCTTCACATGAAATATATGTCAGGGGCCGGAGAAAACATCCTCAAGGCCCGTATATGACCCTCGAGACATAGGTTCCCCACCCCTAAGCCATTTTAAAGATTGTTTTACACTTACCGATGGCTAGCTGTAGACGGTGACCAAAGCACTGCAATCGTTCCCACTCATTCAGGTCCATGGCACAGATGTTATTTGATGCATTGTCTGTGGTGACACAGACAAGATTGCCTTCTTCCAGTCCCCATGACTCCAAGGCATCTCTCAGACCTAGACAGACAGACAGATAGAATAAGTAAGAATCACTACAATTGACATAAGACAGCCATAAACACAGATATGCTGTTTTACAATATCTATGAATGATATCTATAAATAATTATGGACCCCTGGCAGTCACGTGACTAGAATTACATGACGAGACGGAAACCTACAGACATTAGTTCCTAAGTGTATGGAGAGAACTCTAATAGGAAATTCGGAATAACATACTTGTGCTGTACAATCACACAGTTCATTGGTGTAAGCATATTAGTAAAAACAATAATAGTAAAACTTGCGAAAGCATAAAAGTGCATAGCAATGTCAGGCTCATACCTTGGGCGAGTATCACTCCCGTATGGTCGTCAGGAAAGTACACGGTCTGTAGACAGCGGCCGCGGAGGGTCCAGTCCTTGATGAAGTGGATCGTTAAACTCATATAGGGCTGTGTTGCTCTGCTCATCCACATGTCCGTCGTCAAGGCATAATTCGTTGCACTGCATACCTCTCTCTCCACTTCTGCCCGACAACTAGCATACAAGTGAGGCAACTCCACTTTGCTAAAGTGCTTCCGACTGGGCATCACGTACCTCGGATCGAGTGTGTGGATGAGGTCCCGAAAGCTGTCTTTCTCGACAACATAAACGGGAGCCATGCCTTTACAGATGTAGCGTGAAATGGCACCTGTGATCTGCTTGTGTCGCTGAGACGTCTTTTCATATTGCGTGCCTTGGGCGAATGCTTGCTTTAGCTTCGGCTGGCTGTATTTCTTTCCAGAGCCTCCTGCAGTTCCATCCCTTGTTTGTTTTGATCGGAGTAGTTGGAGTTTTCCGTGTTCTTCTTCGTGATTTTTCTTCAGGTGGTAAAAGAGGTTGGAAGTATTCGCATCAGGCGCAGGAACGACTTTATCGCACAGTTTACATATCGGCTGCGTTTGTTCTGTATCAGAGGGCTTAAATCCGAAATGAAGCCAAACCACTGAGCTGCCCCCCCTTTTCGGCAAAAGCGGTGTTTGTTGTGTCTGTCCAACCGTTTCGGATTGTATAACAGCGGCTGTGGTAACAGTTACACCTTCCTGCAGCGCGTCCATCATTCTTTTATTTTTTAAACCAGAATTAAATTTCGCGAGCTCTCACCGTCAATCATGTCGCGAACGTATGATGCAAAGCAGCGTAACGTAAAGCGGTGTCGTGTCGCAAAACCACGTTCTCTAAAAA
This sequence comes from Merluccius polli, assembly GCA_030340625.1. Classification (NCBI taxonomy): domain Eukaryota; kingdom Metazoa; phylum Chordata; class Actinopteri; order Gadiformes; family Merlucciidae; genus Merluccius; species Merluccius polli. The sequence continues at coordinate 532,934 of JAOPHQ010001419.1, read as the reverse complement.
ATATCTTAATATTCTTTTTTTACAGTTCAATAAACTTAGAGTTTGCATAGTAAGAAAAGCAAAATGTTATATTAGGATGTGAAATTATATTAAAATGTATATTAGCTGTAATAATGAAAAAAAAAGTTTATCACGATAGAAAATATAGAGGAGAAAGGTCACGATAGACGCGTTTCTATCGTCCTCACGATATATATCGTCATATCGCCCAGCCCTAATCTCATGTCTGCCGGTTTTGTTTGGGAGCGCTCTCCGAGTTTCAGAAGAAAGAAGTAAGAGCTGGATCCTTCCCAGCAAGAACAAGGCAGGAACATTCTCTTCATGTTCAAACAGCTTCAGAAAATCCCACTCTCACTCATTGCTTCGGTGTGAAAAGGCAGTGTCCCTTAACTAATAAATTACAACATTTTCATGTTTTGTCAGGATATCCACCAGACTTGCTCCATGACCTGTTCGAGGGAATAGTGCCTCTGGAGTTGGCTCTGTGCCTTAATGATCTGATTAAGAAAAAATACTTCACTTTATTTCAAGTCAATGACCTCATCAGACAGTTCCCCTACAAGTGGACTGACAAAACTGACAGCCCACAGCCTGTCCCGCTGAACTTTGCCACCCGAAGGAGTGTGGGAGGAAACGCTCATGAAAACTGGTGCCTGTTGCGCCTGCTTCCTCTCATCATTGGTTTCAAAGTGCCAGAGAGCGAACCAGCATGGCATCTCCTAATGGATCTGAAAGACATCGTTGAACTAGTTGTTTCTCCAGTTCACACAGATGAAACAATTACACACCTTGACATTAAAATAGCAGAGCACAGGCATAGATACCTTCAGGTTTTTCCAGAGGCAAAACTTCTGCCAAAGCACCATTTTCTAGAGCATTATCCCCAGCTCATCAAGGCCTTTGGACCGCTAGCAGCTCTGTGGACGATGCGCTTCGAAGCTAAGCACAGCTTCTTTAAGCGAGTCGTTCGACATACCAGCTGTTTTCGGAACATTTTACTATCTCTGGCTGTTAAACATCAATTCATGCTGGCTTACCATTTTCATGGCACAGACATACTGAAACCTGCCCTCAGTGTCTCAAATCTGTCCACAGTGCCTGTGGATGTCCTCAAGGAAAACATACAGGAAGCAGTGCAAAGAAAATTTCCTGGAGAGACGTGTGTTAAGGTGACCAATACTGTGACTTGCTATGGCACCTGTTACTCAGTGGGAATGATCTTGCCCTACGGATCAACTGGAGGGCTTCCAGACTTTGTTGAACTAAATCTAATCCTCGTTATGCGTGGTCAGCTTGCATTTGCTGTCAAGTGTCTTCATTCCTGGTACTGGGAGCACCTTAGGGCATTTGAATTGGAATCCACAAGACAAGTGACAATCCTTGAGCAACAGGAATTAACAGACTCCTACCCTCTTGCAGCATATGCTTTTGAGCAAAGGCGATTTGTCACCTTGAAGCGTCACATTCCCATTCAAGATTAGGTAATTAAATACAGTATATATTGACATGTTTTTAGTTAGTATTTTAAATCATTTTCAAATCAAATATCTATCTGTCCATCTATATGTCTGTCTCTGTCTCTCTCTCTACCTACCTCTATCTCTCTCAATTTATAATAATATAATAATAATAATAATAAATTGTATTTATAGAGCACTTTTCAACTGAAGAACAAGTCTCAAAGCGCTTACAAAAAATTAGAAATAAAATAGAAAAATAAATAAATAAATTAAGTTAAATTAGCAAAAAATCACAAGGACATTCTAAAAAACCAGGACATCAGGGTTATGCTTTTTTAAAAAGGAATGTTTTTAGGTTTTAAAACAGTCTGTGGTCTGGGGGGCCCCTCAGGTGGTCAGGCAGGGCGTTACAAAGCCTTGGGGTAGCTTATCTGTCTCGCTATCCATCTACCTCTCTATCTAACTATCTCTATCTCTCTATCACACACACAGATACACACACCCTCTCCCTATTCCCCCCCCCCCCCCCCCCAACCCTAACCCACGAACATCATTGTTGTTCCTGAGAAACTAACATAATAGGAGGGTTGAGATATAGGGTTTTACTTATCCCTTTGTAATGAGATGTAATTTTATTTTTTGTATGCCTAAATTCAACAGAACCTTTTTTCTGTCTCCTCTCATCCCCTATAGAATAATCAACATGTCTGCCCGACTTCGAGTCATACTACAAGAGGAAATTCGCAAGCTTTCCTTGCCCTGCGGAATCCCGGCGACCGTGGAGGAATTGAAGCATATTGTACAGGACACATTTGCAATTGAACAAGATTTTAGTTTGCAGTTCCAGGACCAAGAATTTGATGGTCAATTTTTCACTCTCCTGGAAACAAATGAAGTAAAAGACAAAGACACCATCAAGGTGGTTCTTACTGCACCAGTGATCACACTAACATTTGAAGATTCTTTGAATGCCAAAGGACTCCAGGAGAGCTTTGATAGCAGTTGCGCTGAGTCATCAGAAGATGTCCGTTCCAGTTCTTCCCATCCATCCAGTGATACCATACTTCTGACTTCTCCAGAGACCATAGTTCAGTCTTCTCCGGAGAGCGCCTCCTCTCTTCGTTCGTCGTCTTGGCCAGCTCAGTTTGAGATTCCTACCTTCTCCTTTGACACAGAGCTCATTCTACAAGCTGCAAATGCAGCTTACAGAAAGGATGGAACCCTACTCAGCAACCCCTCAGTAAAACCCAGTATTCTAGACAAACTAGCAGACAGCATCTTTGTCTACACTGCCTATCCTTCACGAGCACAAAGGGAGCAGGTTGCTGAGGCCCTGGTCATGAAACACCCCTGTTTGAGGGACCCAGTGTCATCCAATGGTATATATGGTTGGCAGAACAGCCTGAAATACAAGCTTGGCAATTTCAGAGCAAAGGTGAAATACCTTGGATTACCAGAACTAAATGTAAACTGTCGGAAGAGAAAATCAGCTGCAGATGGACAACCAACTAAAAGCTTGAAAAAAGCAAAGAAATCCGAGGTAAACTATCTCCCACCACATCCTCAAGGTGAAACTGATGAAACCCTTGAAAAGGAGAGAGTAGAGCTACTCTATGAGTACAAGAAGAGAGACAACACCAAAATCATCAATGAAAAGATGGTGAAAACCTTTTAATTACGTCGAAATGATGTAATTCTCAATAAACCCGCTGTGATTGACTTCAAAGCTCGATGGCCTGCCATGTTTGAGCTTTCCCAGGTATGTTGTACGTTTGAATTGTGTCGTCTTCTTAATTTTATTTTCATTTTATTCAATAATTTAGGTTGGAAAAAAAAATACCTCAGCGGTAGTTACAGCCTTGTTCTGGTGTAACATTCCTTGCAAAACGCATGACCACTTAAATGTTGCTTTCAGTGTAGCCTTAGGGTCAATTTTCTACCTCTGATCTGTTTCTGTGTTTCTGTAATTCTTTTTTTCCCTGTATTTCATGATATTTCTCTATCTCTCTTCTGACCTCTTTTGCAGATCGAAGAGGAATTCTGTAGGATCACACTGAAGCCACTACAGTCCACATTCCTGGGGAAGTTGGACCAATACACACCCAGACTGTTGAGCCTCTACAGGAGGAAGGGAGGCGCTGTTGGGAAGAAACTTGATGAGACCCTTGACATGTTAAATGAGGCATGTACTTACTGTACAACCAGGGTTCAAATTTAACTTTTTCGCTCAAATCTACTGGTCAGAAAGATTTTTTACTGGCCAAAAATTATAAATAGCCTTTTTGTATATATTTCAATTTGTTCATTACTATAATACACTTAACAGCATTTTCAACACCATAGCAATATTACCATAATTTTGCGTGGAATGAAGGAATGAGTCAGATTTTTTTTTTTTTTAAAGTTCTCAGCAGTGCCGGTGGTCGCTACATCATCACGGTTGGCTTTTCTGTTTTCTTGGATTTTAGAAGGGGGGCACACTCCCAGAATATGACTCCACATTTCCGAACGGGAGCGATAGACACCTAACTGGCCTGAGTGCCCTTTTTGTTTTGAAATCTTTGAATCAATTGAAAATTTTGAACCCTGTGTACAACAGTTAAACAGTTAGTTATATGTAGTAGCAGTCTGATGTCTGTGCTTAACATGATGTCATTTCTGTTTTTGTAGGACAACAGCATAGAGTCCAGAAGAGAAGCTGTGATCAGAGGCCTCATTCTCTACCTTGGTGAAAAGACGGAGGAGCTAATCAAGGACTACAAGGTAAAGAAAACTGTTTCAAAAGAAAGAAAGAGCACCAAGAGAGCTATACTGTATGCATCCTTCACATTAATATACAAGAGGGTTTTATTTTTTCTGGTGTATTTTACAGGTTTTTGATGATGACGATGTTGTGACTGTACAAGAGGCCCTTACTACACAAGTCCTCAACATCTTTGTGGTCAGCAAAGCCAGAGATGGAGATCTCCAGAAGCAGGCTGGAATAGCCATCGAGGGAGCAGAGGTCCTTTTTGGTATCCCTGATGTTGCACATGCTTGTACCTACCTGATGGGCCTCATCTACGCCTTGGAACTAAGGTACCCTAACAAACTGAAATACACCTTTGAGGTTTTTCAGAAGATCTTTCTAGAGCTGGAGGATGTCAACCAAAAGGTGTCCTCCAAGGTCCACGATCTGAAGGTCAGTTTACATGCCTAAAAGCCATACAGACATTGCTGAAGCTCCCTCTTGTCAAGGTTTACAGTTGTTGGTTATACATTGCACTTTCACAGGTTTTCCAAAAGCACTTTCTCGGGTTACATTTTTAAGCTCGTGTGTATGCTGCTTAAATTTGTTTTGTGTAAACTCGGGTCAGATGTTTGTCAGATGTCTGCACTTTAAATGGCTGATAGAATTCAGTTCAGCTCAAGGGAGTCATTGTAAGTGACCTTAGGTGTATTTTTCAAGCAGCTTTTCAGGTACTGCTACTGGAGGCAGATCTACACAGAAAACTCTGTACAGTTTTATATTTTGTGAGGTACTGTGTTTTCTGCATTATCAATGTATTGGTCAGATTTTGAATGTAACTGTCATTTGCTTAGGATGTTCAAACCTTTAAGGTCAGGCTGTCGGTGGGGTTTCATCCCTGAAAGTGCTTCCTCAGGGTAGACAGAATTAATGTTTGTTTTGGAGGACATTGCCAAAGTTCATTTGAAGAACCATTTTGTAATAGGATGTGAATCCCATGAGTTATGTGTTGGGTCATTGGCATTGTCTTATGGCGCGTCTGGCTCTAGCATCTTAAGTGTTTCCAATGTTGTCAGTATAATGGAGTTTATGGTCTTATTTTCTTATCAAAGTGTCTTTGGTATATACTATGTTCCATGTCATGAATGCACTAAAATGTTGCAACACTGTAACTATTGTTAAACAAGGTAAACAAGCCCCTTTGTTAAGTTTGATAATTAATACCAGATGTTGTTTGAATAATGTGGACATTTTTCCAGAGTATACAGTATTAGGGCTGCAACTAACAGTAATTGTCATTATTGTACAATCTGTCTTGTTTTTTTTCCAATGAATACTTTGATGTATGGAATGTGGGAAATGGTGAAAAATGTGTTATCACTGTTTCCGGAAGCCCAAGATGCAACTTAGAATGTCTTGTTTCATCCCGACCAATATTAATATATTCTCATGTGAGAAGCTGAATTTGGATTTTTTTTTTTATGACTCAAAGATTAATTGACAATTAAAAATACTTAAATTGAGTAATAGGAAACTTAGAAATTAAACAACTAATAGTTGCAGCTCTATACAGTAAACTAATTTATTGCCCAGTTCATTGGCAGTATATATTGACATGAGTTTGCTTGTTTGTGAGAATTTGTCAGCAATAAAACATGTCAATTTTGGAGACTTATGACCCCTTGATTGTGGTGACCCTTTGACCTTTCCTCTAGTGGAACTCTCACACAATTTGCTGAGTGTACTTATGATTTAAAGGGAATTCACCCTCTTAATTTTGTTCTTATGTAATTTTTTTCCTAGCACCATGAGGCCAAAATGTCAATTATTATATTGGGCAGATTGACCAACACATAGATGATTGATGCTTCATGCTTAATTTAAGTAGATCACCATAACAAAAATATATCATGTTTTATCTACTTAAAAAAAGTAAGGCAACTTTTTGCATCATTTTATCCTGTAGATCAAACAAGAGTAGTCTTTGTATGTACAACATTACTTTTGCTAGTAACATCAACTTACTTTTGCTAGTAACATCAACTTACTTTTGCTAGTAACATCAACTTACTTTTGCTAGTAACATCAACTTACTTTTGCTAGTAATATCAACTTACTTTTGCTACTAACATCAACTTACCTTTGCAAGTGAAGACAACTTAATACCATTGAGTTGACTTTATTTGCAAAAGTAAGTTGACATCACCTGCAAAAGTAAGTTGACTGTACTTGCAGAATGAATGTTGCACATACAAAGACTACTCTTGTTTGATCTACAGGATAAAATGATGCAAGAAGTTGCCTTACTTTTTTAAAGTAGATCAAGCACTTTATTTTTATCAGTGTGGATCTGTGTTGAAATACCCAGTTTTCAGATCAGATCTAGATTTAATCCAATCCGACCAGGATAATCCTGTCAATCCCTTTTGAAATACTGGGCCCAGAAGCCTGAAAGATTGGTTGCCACACAGGAGCCAATCTTTTAGTCTTCCATAAAAGCCTAAAAGATGTGTGCACTCACTCACGCAAACACTGACTGTAAAACACAGAACACACAAGTTACTGACATCCACAAAATGTATATACAGTATAGGGTCATAATAAAATCAAGTTTCAAGTTTGTCATATACGTGATATCAATGTAACATCATTACCAGTAATGACATTCTTGCTCTCCACCTTGGAGATAATCCACTTGAATGTGTTATTTGTTTAATTGTACAACATTTCAACAATGTCCTTTTCCTCTCCATTTGTGGCCCTCCCTACTACTCACTGACTGCTACTGTGACGGAAAGAGAGACATATACCCCCTTCTCTTGAAAGAGAGAGACATTTTCGCGCCTCGATCTGGATTGGTTTGAGATAGGATTGGTTAAAAACCAAATGTCAAGTGGGGCCAGCAGGTGGTAATCATTTTCTCTGTGATGTGTCTCAGTTCATTTTCGTGACATTAACTTCATGACATTCTTCAGATTGTTTAGCCTATTTGTTATCATACTTAAATATTGTTTGTCCTATCTTCTACATGTTGTGTGTGGTGTGAACTAACACAGGTTATTGCCCTTGAGCGCAATTCGAAGGCAAACCTGAAGTTAGGCCTCCAAAACACCCTGTTGTGTTTAGGATCATGTTGGTGAATGATTTATAGCGACAGGACATTGGACACAACATGCTGAATCTTGAGACATGGCTGAGTGACTGACCATGTTATATAACGGTATGATGATTATGTAATAAATATTGAAATATTTGATATAGCCTACCATATTTATTTGCACTTATTTGAACAGCACTTTCTTTGTTTTCAACCTCTAATAAAAGAATAAATCAATCAATAAAATGTGGTCCCAGGTGGTCGAATGGTTATTGCCAGTGTTTGAATTCAAACAATTGTATTCGTGGGCTACATTCAGTGGTTTTCTTTCTAAATTTGACGTCTAATTAACTTTGTTAATAATCACATTCACTACTCTCATTTTCAATAGCGACGTTTTTTGCCTGATCATTGGGTAGGCTTATTTTCTCGAGCCAAGATATTTCCACGAACTGCGGTACATACAGGTACATAACTCGAAGATAGATTGTTTGTTTTTTTTTCAGTTTGCGTGTGTACAAAAAACCGTGACGAATACTCTGCGTCATGTCCCCCGAAGTGAACGCAACGAGCTCCGATTCGTCCATTTTGGAATCCAACGTTCTATATACATCCCGCCCGCCTCTTTCAGATGGAAACGTGTAGTACTTAGCAGAGTGAACCATTTTCACAACAGGTGGCATTATACATATACATAGCTATTAGTGTGCTCTCAAATAATTTACTACGGTTTTGTTTTAGATTAATGCAGAACAAAATTATTGTTTTGAAACAATAACATTTAGTTTGACTGTTCTTACTGCTTTTGATTTATTGTTAAGGACTGGTCCATCTGCCGCCCCCCCTTGAAAGGCGACGTTTCCATGACTAATGCAGAAAGTGATGATGTAACATTGCCGGCACCTCGTCACTAACAATACTACAAAGGAGAGACCATACGCGGTAAAACTATCACTCTACACAGAATATCCGAATGGCGTTTCTCAAGTATATTTTCATAAAAAACAAAACGTAACAAGCTGTGAAGAGTGTACGTTGTTGTCACACATTGCCCGCTTTGTTGTCTTGATCCCAACGCCTTTGCTCCAACGCGAGAAGGAATGAATACGGCTCGGCGCTGTTCGGTATTTCTCCACCGAGATCTTATTGCCGCATTTCGCGTTTCCTCTCGTGGAGGACTGGCCGCCAAGACAACCTTTTGTCCCGCGACGTCGTCTCTTCCTGGACCGACACGTTGTCACACCGGTCCCTGCGGAGCGGGAGGGGACGCGGAAGGCGAGGAGGCCGGGAGCTTCAAGCCAGAGCTGAAGACGGGAGTTTCCCCAACAGCGACCAACACAAGATCAGGTAGGCTCACCAGAACGTAGCTAATGGGTAGGCCTGCAAACGTCTGGGTGGGCCTGATTATTTTCTCCTGGACCGGCCCACAACAGGGACGTTGACCGACGTAGGGGGGTGCGCGAATGTTGACGGGGGGGGGGGGGGGGGCGATTGTTGCCGTGAACGTGCATGTCGCGCAACTTTTTTATTCATTTTTTAAAAAAGTTTTAATGTCCACAAGAAACAGAAATAACAATTAAACATTGAAAGCAGAGTCTATGATAATTCGTATGAATTATCATTAAAAAATATATATATATATATATATTTTTTTTTTCATGAATCTTACTGGGTGGGCAAGCTGTGGCCCACCCATAGATCCGCCCCTGGCTCACCTACAGTTAGACTGCACAGCGTTGTTGTATAACTTCTAAATTGACATTGATAAAATGAAAAAAGACCAATCTACGAAATATGTTCGTGTTCTTAATATGTTCTGGCTTTTAATGAATCAAATTCAAGTCGAAATGTAGCTGCAATACATATGTGTATTACTATATTACAATCGTTTTCTTAGCTGCCGTCACTCATTTACCAATCTCTAGTCGGGAGCCTTTACTGTGTGTGTGTGTGTGTGTGTGTGTGTCCTTCTAGAGATGTCATTACAACAGAGGCCCCACGTTGCCCTTTGACCTAAAAAGGTCGCCGCGGGAACTGAGTATTCACACAGTAATGTTGTAGCCTGCTGCTGTCACATGGTGGCAGTGGCAGTGGCTATTTTTTGAGCACCTCCGCGTTTTTTGCAAAAAAAAGTATTACCATCGTTATCCATTGGTTTCCTTTCTAAAGGAAAATGCACCTGGTAAGGAATGAGAGAGGGAGGAAGGTATAAGGATAACCTCATCAGGGAATCAGAATAAGGTCAAGGCCCAGGAAAGTGGGTGGACATAAGTGGCTCACTTATCTTGTTTCATTGCCAATGTATACATAGACCCATACATTCTAGTGCACACATAGACAGTATAGTAATTAGCAGACTATTGACAATTACTAGTCAATAGTCATATTAAGTAATATTATTTTCATTGTTTTTATTTAGCATTGTCCTTAGCCATATGAGTGAGGGCTAAAGGGAAGAATATTCTAATACCCCCTAACTTAATGGGGTTGCGGCCCATTCAAGACGTTTTGAAGCGAGGTCACGAAGAAGGCACACATTTCACTCTCTCACTCTTGCTCTCTCATGCGTATGCACTTACACCACACTTTTAGCCCTCTTCCTTCTTTTGTCCATTCCCCATCTCGGCCTGTGGACTCCTATATGGAAGGAATGTGTGGGAAATCTGATATTCATTTTAAGATCTAAAAAAACAAGATTTCATTCATACTTCACTGGTCTTCCATTTATACTAAGGTCTAATTCATGTAGCTCATTTTTAATGTTACATTTGATTTCAAAACTTCAAACTTTTAAAACTCTAAAATATATTTTTTCAATGCCTTTTTCAGAAATAAATGCAGCCTTAAACATTTTTTTCTACATCTCTTTTTTATTCAATTCACATCTTTGAGTAGGTTTGTTTATGGACTAAGTAGGCCTAGTATTTATCTTTTTCATATTTTTCTTTTTCTGGCAGAGTTAAAAAAAAAAAAAGTTTACCATCTGCTTCTAAAGCTAATGTCACCAGCTGGTGGCTGGGTTACGGGGCATGGTCATGTGACTCACATATTTCCAGAGAGGTCCAGCACAGGATTCTAAATACATGACCAGTTAACACAATTTGCCTACTATTTAACCCATACGGCATCCAAATGATCTACAATTTAGACTGCAAAGTGGTCTGCAAAAGCCTCCTTCAACAAGCACAAAATTGGAAATAGTTGGAGAAAAAAAAGCGCTGGTATCATTCCAAAAACTCAGAATTCTTTCCCTAATCAAGCCTGGATTCTCATTCTTTTACATTCTTCTAACTCAATGAGAAGACATTGGGTAATTGCTTGTGTGTCCCTTCCTCTTGCTAGGATAGTCAAAGTTAGTTAAAGGTTGCCTTCCTTCAACAGACACAACAGCTCAATCCAACTGCGTACAGCTGTCCCCGTGAAGCGTAACTGTTCTAATTATACATGCACAGGCACACACCCTCTAGTAGAGCAGTGGTAAACAACATCTCAGCACATCTCTACCTTGCATTTGGACAAAGTGAACAAAGCGAGCGAAAAGAGGAAGACAGACGGATAAAAAAAGGAAGGGGGAACGTAATAGAAAGGTGAGCAGAGGGCAAATGAAAGAAAGCAGCAGAGCAAGAACAGTACTATGACAGTATTTCACCCTACTGTAGGCTACATTACGACGAGAGTAGAGTGGAACCGGATGCCAAAGAAATGGTTAATTTTGACAGAATCTCAAATATGATAATGGAAAAGTTTTTTCATGGGACTACATCAGATTTTCTCAGGTAAATGTTTAATGTTTAGCAGCTTGGGTGCAAGCTTGGGCATGCCTTTGGTCTATTTGCATTAGCTAATTAATATGTTGTTGGATTACTTGTTCTGAAAATGAACCAATTGCAGCATCAGTGGTAATATGACTTGGTTGTGCATAAGTATAGAAAAGTATAGCTAGTAGATACCACCACGCACAAAATGTATGAATTGCCTTAAGGTGCGTGTGATGGGTAACTTGTTCCAGCCCCGTCAGTTTGTTAGACAACACGTCCATTCATCCTCAGCTCCCTCCCCTGAAGCAACACCCTTGGAGCCCCCTACTCATCCCTGTGCGTTCACACCAAAAGCGCACAGAGGAAAATGATCCCGGAAGTCATTCATTGTGTATTGGGCGCCAGGCGGACAAAGAGGGAAAAGAGGAATAGAGCGTAACAGTGACCGCCCCTTTTTAACAGCTCCGGTGCCGGAAGTAAATTTCCCATACATTTATCTCGTCCACTTTTCGTATAATCCTTATAAAAAGAGTATTAAGCCTTGAACCAAGCCAATCGTTCGTTATGGTAGTCGTGACCATATTATGTTTGATTCGGGATGAGTAGTTCCTCACTCGGTCAACTAAATCCGTTTTTTTTTTTTTTCTTCCGTTCTCCAAATTCTTTTTATGCCCGAATCAAACATAATATGGTCACGACTACCACAACGAACGATCGGCTTGGTTCAAGGCTTAATACTCTTTTTATAAGGATTATACGAAAAGTGGACGAGATAAATGCATGGGAAATTTACTTCCGGCACCGGAGCTGTTAAAAAGGGGCGGTCACTGTTACGCTCTATAGGCGGACTCGGGTGGACTAGGCGACTTAGGAGGATAAAAAAAAGTTAAAAATCCTCCAACTTTATGTAAATGAGCTATGACGCGACTAGGAGGGAAAGGTGGTCGGTCAGATCATAGACATATATACATAGACGCCTCATAGACTGACGCTGCCCGTTAGAGCTGACGTAGCAGCGCGGCCGCCATCTTGTATGGGTCCCCAGTGCGTCCCCAGTGCATTCATTTCTATGGAGGAAGGTGTATCCCCAACTACAATAATAAGCATAACTCCCCGAATTTTTACCGGATTTTCACACGGTTTGGTTTGCTACAAATGGCAGAGATTTATTTATGATACAGGACGATTTTTTTTTTTTTTTTTTTTTAAATAATAAGAATTATTGTTCAATCTTACTTGTGAAAGGTAATCCCACGCGATCTAGTGTCAATACTGCGCCGTAAGCTGCACAACATACTGGCATAGCTTGTTCTCCCGTTGACTCCTATGCTAGACTGGAGTGAGGAGACCCAACCAATATGGCGGCGACGCTGGGTTACGTTCCATCACGTCATGAGGCGTCTATGTATATATGTCTATGGGTCAGATCTGTCCCAGAGAACAACCCGCGTAACTTAGTTCCTACCAAACATTCGTTCCAAGGTGTCGCTGGAAATGCTGATCGCCGCCGTAGCAGAACACCTCTATGATGTCCTCTGTGATTTGACAACATTACATTTGGCAAAATCAGTGTTTATTTGGGATGATCATTTCCGTAAATAAGATTGGGGAGTAACCCGACGAGGTGTCCATTAACAGAAATGAATGGACGACGCGGAGGCGTTCGCGTCGGACGGTTGCTTCCGCGAAGTACCATGGTCACTTACGAAAGAATGAAATAAAATATGTATGTTGAAATCGTGAGTTTTTTATTTATTTTTACAAGTCGAGCAGACTTAATATCTCCCGTATGCAGGCGTTGCCAAGCAACGTGGCCATAGCGTCTTCATAGCGTCAACGTCTTTCCTAGGTGTAAAAGATGGTGTAAATAAACACTTTTTAACCTACACTCTCCAGCCAATCGGAGTAATTCTGTTTTTAATGACTTTATCAAGTAACTTTCCATCAAGTAACTTTCCGTGATCAACGGTGTCGGTAAATGGGCTGTGCTACAGCAGTAGTTGCGTGGTGGTGTTTAGCGCGTGTGGCGTGCTGGCCCTTTAAATTAAAAAAAAAAGCAAGAACGAACATTCTGAAGGGGGCAAAAGCGACAAAAGCGACTTGGTGGAGTGGACAAGGTGGATTCCTCTTTGTGCGCTTTCGGTGTGAACGCACAAACGTTCTGCATGATCATCTTTCATCATTCTCTCTTTTTATCCAGAAAATATCAAGCAGCCAACTCTGTGTCTCTTTAAATCTGTAGTTCTCGGCTCCCCCTCTCGGTTCCCCTTCCCAAAATGTCACTCTCTACCATGTGCTGCAAATGTGACAGGAAGCCAGAGGTGGGGGCTAGAGAGAGCGTTGGTTTAGCGTATCACACAATAAGGTTTAAAAGTCATGGTTATGTCTGGGGTATAGTAGGAGGATAATTTTATCCTCCTACTATCATAGTTCTGTTTAGATGTAGCAGTAGTGCTAGTGATGGGTATGTATTGTAGTTGTGTTTATTGTTGCATTAGTAGTATGGCTTTATGTCTACTCACAAATGGAACTAATATATAGCTATAGTTTTATTAAAAATGTTTCCCCAAATCTCAGTTTGGAAAACCTTACTTGCGAAGACACAGGGTTGCCAAAAAACGAAGCAACTATTCATTCCTGCCGGTGCAGAAAGAGGGCTATACAAGCCCATTGTAACCAATGCCATAGCCGAACACAGCAGGCTAAAGGCTAGCAGGCACAGAGAGTGAAAATACATGAGACATTTACAAACGGAAAATCACTGTAGTGTTTCCTTTGGTGAAACGTGTTCTTGGGTCTTTCTAAGCTATTCATATACCTGCAAACTAGTCACTTTTCAGCCAAATTCGCTGTTTTTAATTCAAAATATGTTATCCACGTGAGGGGGGGAGGAGGGTAATGTTGAGCCTCTGTTTACACTGATACAGGTTCAGTTTACAACCTCTCCCCTACAACCACCACCCCCCCCCATTCTTTCGACTATACCTACAGGGCATCCCATGGGCACCAGTAGCAGCAGGCTCTTCGGCACCTTGGCCCAGCCACTAAGCAGCAGTGCACCTCTGGCCCGGCATCACATTTGCCCCGACCCCAACCAGGACACGTACTTGGAGATTGATGCCCCGGCCAACCCCGAGCAGCTGCTCCGGCAGTGTGAGGAGGCACTCCGCAGGCGGCCGGCCCGCCCCCACCGGGACTTGGTCTCCACGCGCACCGACTGCTGCCACTACAGCGCCGAGCCCAGCGTCCGCGTCATGCAGTGGAACATCCTGGCTCAGGGTAAGCCAACCAAGCCCTCTGGAGGGCAGCATCATCTGGTGGTGATGAGGGTGCTTGCTTGACTCCCAGCCCAAAAGTTGTGGGTCGGAACCAGTGTTGGGACAGTAACTACGTTACTTTTGCAGTAACGAGCACTGTAACTAATTACTTTGTCAAAATCAGTAACGCGTTATCGTTACTGCGATTTAAACAGGCTCGTTACTCGTTAATTCACGTGCATAACCCAGGACTACAGTTTCCGTGGTGGACGTGAAGCGGACGTGAGTCACGTGACGTAGCGACGAGCAAGTAAATTAATGAAAACAACAATGGTGGCAGTCGACGCGTTATTATGGATCCCACTGCTTTTCTTGGCAAGCCACACCCTCCGTAGCATTCAAGCGCTGGGATTGGCCAGGGCCGTGTTCCGATATCCGTACTACCCGTACTTAGTATACTTAGTTTGAGTACGTAGGGTGTTCCGATTATGATCGCGGCAAAAGAAGTGTACTTGAAAGGACCCGTATGTGTACTCAAAAAGGCCAAAATGCTGAGTGTGCAACGGTGTACACTATGCGTACTCAACGGCAGCCATCTTAGCTACGTAGCGGAAGAGGCGGAGCCGCGCTCAGAGAACGTCTAATGAATTCACGTGTTTGGCGGGTGACGCGGCCGCGCAGCTGATGTCATTTCCGTTAAGTGCACCACAGAGTACTCATTTGAAACAGCACTAACATCTGAAGATCTGCGTACTTATTGAGTACGGATAGTGTACTATGTTTAAGTGTACTCATGGAAGTATGGATATCGGAACACGGCCCAGGTGTCCATGCTCGCACAAGGCAATGCAAGAGTGTTGATGTTGACAGCCTGCAAAACTTTTTTATGCCATCATCCATCATCCCATCTCAACAATATGCCTTCAACCGAAGAAGACAAAACATCGGTAAATTATCAATAAATTAACTAGTTTTCCATCCATTTTCTTCCACCATGTTTTCGTTAGTAAAGCAAAACTAACGTACAGTTATTCAGTTTTTAACGTTAAATTAAAGTTACTGTCCTTAGTTCTGGCCATCGTGTTTTTCCCTTTCTCCATTTGATTACTTAACGCTAACTATCTAGATGGCATTAACTAACACATTTAGATATTTTGCACGAGCATGGACGCCTGGCTAATCCTAGCGCTCGAATGCTACGGAGGGCGTGGCTTGCCAAGAAAAGCAATGGGATCCTAAGTTACTAATTTAAAGTAACTTGCCCAACACTAGTCGGAACACACCAATATTGTCCGTCTACCTGTAGGCATCTTTGAGCAAGATGCCCCCCTAACCCCTACCTGCTCTGTGTGTCTGAATTCACTTTAACTTTGTCTCTCCCTCCTTCCCCTATTTTTCTGTACTCTATCTTCTTCCTCTGCATTTCACTTCTCTCTTCTCCTCGCCCTCCTTCCTCCTCTTTTCTCCTCTCCCTCCTTCCTCTTCACTTAATAATAATACATTTTATTTAAACTAAACACATGTAATACACTTTTCTGAATACAAGCAATTATCATTTTACCATGGCCCGGGTGAATATTTGACTCTGATTGGCTGGGGGGTGTTGATTAACTTTCGATAACTGCACGGCCATGTCGAGATCGTAACATAATACTTATGTTACAATCTTATCACTGGTCTGAAAATTAATGTGCTAAAGAAAACGTTAATAACAGCCAACTTGGACCAGACTTGGGACTACGTTTAGAAAGCTTCCCTGTTACCATGTCGTTACTAAGATCATCTTTATTTACTGGAGTAATAAGGTAACTTCTGCATTCCATATGAATCTCATGTTAACTGATTGTGTTCCAGGCATCAGACCCATATATTTCTCTGGTCATTTGCCGTTTGTTTGCAGGAACACAAAATGTGGATTATCCCTTAAATAAATAGTCCCATTAAAAAGCATACTTCTCTCTCCTCGTCTTCGTGCAGCTCTCGGGGAGGGTAAAGACGGATTTGTGCGCTGCCCATCGGATGCTCTGGACTGGCAGGAGAGGAAGTACCTCATCCTGGAGGAGATCCTCACCCACCGGCCCGACATCGTGTGTCTGCAGGAGGTGGACCACTACCACGACACCTTCCTGCCCATCTTAGGCAGCCTGGGTTACCAGGGCAGCTTCCTGGCCAAGCCGCGCTCGCCCTGCCTGGACGTGGCGCCCAACAACGGGCCAGATGGCTGTGCCCTTTTCTACACCCGTGCGCGCTTCTCTCCGATGGCAACTGACCACCTGCGACTCTCTGCCACAATGCTGCCCACCAACCAGGTGGCCATCGTGCAGACACTGTGCTGCCGTGCCACGGGCCGGCAGCTGTGCGTGGCCGTCACCCACCTGAAGGCGCGTAGTGGCTGGGAGAGGCTGCGGAGCGCGCAGGGCGCAGACTTGCTGCACCGCTTGCGAACCATCACGTGCCGGGCCGCCACCTGCACCGTGGATTCTGATGCGTCGGGGGGCCTGTCGGAAGACCTTCCCCTGGTGGTGTGCGGCGACTTCAACGCCGAGCCCTCGGAGGACGTGTACAGGCGGTTCCTCTCGTCGCCGCTACGGCTGGACTCTGCCTACAAGCTGCTGAGCTCCGACAGGCAGACAGAGCCCGCCTACACCACATGGAAGATCCGGCCATCCGGGGAGAGCCGGAGCACGCTGGACTACATCTGGTACAGCCACGACTCCCTCAGCGTGGAGACACTGCTGGACATCCCCAGCGAGGAGCAGATCGGCCCCGACCGGCTCCCCTCCTACCACTACCCCTCGGACCACCTGTCACTGCTCTGTGACATCAGCTTCAGGGAGCGCCGTCATAGGCTGATGTGAACCGAATGGAATTGGTGGTGTGTGTGTGTGTGTGTGGGCAGGCTGCTCAGTTAGGAAATGAGGAACTTTGTACTTGCCATACAAGTGAAACCTGTTAAATAGCTCATTTGAGAGGTAAGAATACATAGTACAGTATAGCATAGTATACATGTAGTTTAGTGTGTACAAGACGATAGACCACATTTGATGGGAATTGTATTTTCTTTTTTTTTCCTTTTTAGTTTTAAAAGGTACTCGACACTGGAAGTTATTTATTTTATTTTACCAGCATGTGCTCTTAAAAGATATAATATAAAATATTGCTTTTTCAATTTAATTTAATTATATTTTTCTACTTGATGGTGTAATATAACAATATATTGTTAAGTATTGCATTTAATGTATTATATTATTATTTTGCATTAGGAATAGTGATGACAATTGTTGCTTTGACAGCTCTTGAGTTCTAGAATAATACTAATAAAATATGATCAAGTCAGGAAATGTGATCTCACAATAAAAATGTGCGTAACACTTTACATTATTAGTGTACTTTTTACAGTGTAACGACATGTAATAAGCAATTAACAACGTACCAGCATGTCCTTACTATGTACTAATATGGAATAGCCTGTAACTACAGTGTTGTTGTAGTGCGGAACTCTTTCACCTATTCCTAAAACTGTAGTTGCAGGTTGTTACATATTATGTAAGGGATAATCAACGACGAGTTGTGCATGGATCGAAAAATAATGCACGACACGGGGGCTAAGGGGTTTGCCTCCGAAGTGCATTATTTTTCGATACATGCCCACCTCGGAGTGGATTATTCCGCTTATACCATGGCCACTTGCGAATCAATTAAAATATATGGGTGTTCATATGTCTTATTTTGGGGTAATTCTGTCTCAAAAGTACAACTTTTAGCTCGCACTACTTTTTATGTGCCTGTAAACAAACGGCAAATGGAAAGAGAAATATATGGGTCTGACTAATGCCTAATGTCAGTTAACATGAGATTCATATGGAATGCAGACGTTACCTTATTATTCCGGTAAATAGAGACAATCTTGGTAACGACCTGGCAACGTTACCTTATTACTCCAGTAAATAGAGACAAGCTTAGTAACTACCTGGCAACTTTACCTTATTACACCAGTAAATAGAGACGATATTTGTACCGACATGGCAATGGGGCAGCTTTCTAAACGTAGTCCCATCTGAGTCCGGTACAAGTTTACAATTAATAACGTTTTAAGCCAATTTTTAGACCAGTGATAAGGCTGCTTATGTTATGACACGTCATAGCCGTGCATGCCAAAGATAACAGCATAAGTATAGCAGCACTCAGTCTCGTGTGATATTGCTTAATTAAGTACATGCTGCTCCAGGTTGTTACATTGCTTAGTACATGTGTAATAACAATGTAGCAGCACACTAATGTAAATGCTGATTAAGATACTTTTAAAACAACAGTGGCGGCATATGAATAATAAAATCAATTGAGACAGTTTCATTCACATCTTTTTATAATACATATTTAAGTAAAATCTACATCAATACACTGATAGTACAAGAAAAAATAGTATATTATAATTCAAAAGTGGCGCAATGTCTAGATATTTTTTTCTTTAAGCAGACATCCATTCACTCCCTTTTTATGTATTGTAAAAAAAAAGATGAAGGGGGGGGGGGGGGCAGTGCTAAGATTGGGGGAGGGGGTGCTTCCAACAGACCAGAAATAAAGAAAGCAGTACAACAAAAAGCAATTAGAAGTATCTGCTGTAATGATACATGCCAGCTGAGTATCAAAAAAAATATTTTTTCGTTTTATATACAACAAAGTCTGGTTGTTTTTTTTTAGAATTGTTTTAATTACAAAAAAAGGAGTTTGTACAATTAACAATCTAAGGCTGCCCATCTATGTTGGATAGGATGAGCTTTGAAGGGGGTGTAGAACAAGAGTCCCTTGTTTTCAGCTTTTTGGGGACTTGGAAAGCCCTTCCTAGTGAATTAGGTTTCCAAATAAGATTGCGGAGCTCGACCAATCAGAGGGAGCGCCCTGAGCTCCATGTTCAGCCTGCATGGTGGTGGTGTAGGGACGTCCAGCACAATGTGCTAATATTTAGCAATAGTCCAGAGTCTTTTCTCTCTTACCAAACCCTTCCCCGGGCCTCTGAGGGACTCCTCTCTGGACGCCGGGGCCCCTGGCTTTTTGGCATCGAGAGTGGATGGATGAAGGAGGGAGGGGTGCGGGGATGGACTATGAGGCCTTAGAGTCCTCTGCTGCGTCCTCCGTCATGGGCGAGGCCCCTGCTTCCTGTAGGCTGGGGCCGGCTGTGGCTGGGTCAGTCTGAGGGGCAGATGGCATTGCCTGTACAGAGACTGCTGCTGGAGCAGGAGACGTCTGGACAGTCGCTGTGACGACAGAGAGAGGTGGCGCACGCTGAACAGAGAGCTGCGGCAGTGCTTGGGCCACGGCGGCGGGCTTGGCCAGGATGAGCTGGGGCACCGACCTGCCGGGGGCCAGCTGCAGCGTGGTGGTGGTGGTGGTGGCCGCTTTGTGGCCCACCTGCGCCAGGTGTGTCCCAGCTAGCGCCTTGGCCTGGATGAACTGTGTGAGCTGACCAGATGAGTTGGCCTGCATCAGGGTGGCCAGCTGGTTGGCGGGGATGGTGATGATGGTGATCTTCTCGGCCACCTTGGCGCCTCCGGCGGGCAGCACGGAGGGAAGCGCCTGGATGACCAGTTTGGGCGGCGTGCTACCGGCCGAGTTGCCCACGGTTAAGGGGACACCGGTAGTGGTGGTGGTGGTGAAGATGGAGGAGGAGTTTAACGTGACCTGGCCCAGCGAGTTGGTCATAACCATAGGCACGGCACGGATAGACCTGCGGGAGAAACACAATGAAAAATTACATTTCTAGTATGGTTGGAACAGAAAAAAAGGTAACAAGCAACACAATCACATTTTTAAGCTGTATAGAATTTCTCTCCCTCTCATTCATTCATTCATATATATATATATATATATATATATATATATATATATATATATATATATATATATATATAAAACTAAATATATATTAGTGATGGAATGGTTTATGAAAACCGTCCGAACCGTTCAGTTTGACTGTCTCGGGTCGATTCACGTGTGTTGCGTTCGGTTCATGCACTGCTCCTTTTTGTCATAGGCGAAGCGTGTACACTTCACAGCGTTGTGGCACAGGGTTGTGGCTGACTGACATCACGATGGAGAGCCACTATCGTGATGCCACGCCCCCCTCGTCCGACACACACTAATCCTATAGTCTCTTCTATAGTTATTACCTAAAAACTTTGCAGGGATTGCTCTGTAAATAAATTGAAAATATAACTAATGGTCCATATAAAGTGCTGTAAGTTAACTAGGGCTGCCCCCTAATAGTCGGCTTAGTCGATCGACGGAGGCTTAGTCGACTACGTTTTCATTAGTCGAGCAAAAAGTAAAACATAAAAATAACGAGGCATGAGCATCGTAAACCGAATACAGCCGTGGTCGCAAAAAGCCCTGATTTAACTCATCGCTGCAGGCATACTGACCAATGGCCTACACCTGGGCAGGTAGACACCTAGGCAGGTAGACACCGCTGATGATCGCGGCTTTAGTTTGCCGTGTCTGATCGCTGTAATTCGGAGTGTGAATATCGGTTGAATATCTAATATCTTTCTAACTTTAAAAAACACTTTTGTATTTTTTAAGACGATAGTTGCACATCCCTAGTAACTACGCCCGTGAAGGTGAACCCCCTCGGACTCCACTATTAACATGAAGGAGCCGCGCATCCACATGCCCTGGACACCAAAATACCAACAAACATGTTTTCCATTTGCTTGCTTTTAAATAAAGTTGTGTGCAGTTATATGGTTAAATACGATTATTAAAAGTGATCATGTCTCCTTCCTGGTCCAGAACCGCTTGGTCCATGGCGTTAATAGGCGGCCTGCTTCGTGCGTGTAAAAATGATATTTAAGTCTGATTATTACGGTATTGTATTATCTGTAAAGCAGCACAAGGTTAACAGTGTTTCTTTTATAACACTAAGTGAGAGATTAAACTGGAGGGGGAGACGGGGGCTTGCGCGATTGTTGATCGGAGGGGGAGTGGTGCGCGATTGTTGACGGGGGGGGGGGGGGGTGGGGGTGCGTTCATCATCTTTTTAAAAAAAAAAAATTTTAAGAGGCCCCTGATTGGCCGAGGCCCCGGGCTGAAGCCCAGGTAAGCCCGTGCATTAAGGCGCCACTGCCCAGACCTACGGCGCCAGGCAGAGGACGCAGCCGTTCCGCAGCGCAGCCGTTCCGTGGCGCTTACCTTCCTTGGTGGAAATCCGGTATAGACCCAGCTCCCAACCCAACTTTGAGAATAGATTAACGGCTATCATTTTTTTATCGCGCGAAAAGAGTCTCGCTTTAACGCAGCGCGTTAACGCCGATAACGGCCCACCACTAATATATATATATATCATGCACTGTAAAAAATATAACCTAATCGGGCATTAAAACACTCCAATGGAAAACAGTATACAATATTCTATAAACACATTATGTAGTATTAGTATGGACCTGGCTCCAGTGTTGGCAGGGATCACAGTGACGTAGCTGTGCTGGGGCAGCCCGACGCCGCTCTGCTCCTGGGCCAGGTGGTGGGCGGCCAGCTGGTGTTCGTTGACCATCACCGCCTCGGTGTCCTCCCCCTCCTCGCCCTCGCCGTCGTCCTCGATCACCCGGATGTTCTTGGGCATGTCCTTAAACTGGTAGGCGAGGCGCTGGCCCTCCACCTTGGCCAGGATCCCCCGCTGATAATAATACCTGCAAGAATAGAAAAAAAAAACACATACAAACAGTTCTGTGACAAGTCAACACAAGAGACTGACTGAAGCCGACTTGGAATATATAATGTCTATAATTAAAGCTGCTGGGGGAAAGGCAGTTAAGAGTAATTGTGTTGTTTTAGTGCAACACTAGTGTGAGAGTTTTATGCTTACGACCAAACAGCAGCTCTGAAGAGCTTAGGACATTTGCTTTTGTAATGGACTTGACCTTTTATACCCATGTTCCCTCAGGTATAAAAGGTTAAGACAACATGCCATAATAACATTTTTATCTGGTATACTGGATACCTCCCACTACTATGTTGCAGTATAAAATAACCCTTAACCAAGGACAGCAAAGTTGTGACTGCACAATGAAACAGCACACCCTCAACACAGTAACCACAAGTCAAAGCAGCACAACACAAAAATAAACACAATTGGTCAGACAACCATATGTGTAGAGTCAGTGTCAACACCTGACAAAACGTCTGGCCAATCAAACGATCCCGTCCTCTGGGGCTGAGGTAAACCACAGATTCTTGCATTTTTTATCCTCTAATTAAAATATATTTTACCTGAGTGCCCGCCCCATGGTTTCGTAGTTCATGTCAGGCTTGTTCTTGTGTTTCCCCCATAGCTTGGATACAGCCTTGGAGTCCACAAGCTTGAAGATGCCCTTGTCCCGCTGCATCCACTTGATGTACCTGGGACAGGTGTTCTTATCCTGCAACAGCTCCAGTAGGAACTCCCACAAGTAGGTGGTGTTACCTAGACAAGAGCATCCAAAAAGGTGCACATAACAAAACATGCACTTAAAAAAGGTGCTGTAAGAATTAAGAGCTATAATTTGATTCTCTGCTTGAATGCGCCTGCCTCTGCATGAGACATTTAGATTCACACGCACGCATTTTGGGGGGTTTATTTTCAAAATCTTGCTCTCTTCTGCCCTTTCTTTTTATTATTGAGTATTAGTATTGACTGTCTAGTGAACAATAATATAGATGCAGCCTAGCAACTTCCTGTATGTATGTATAGTGAGAATTATTACACCTTATACAGTGGACTCATCGTATCCGACAATGCATTGTGAATAAAAGGATATATAATAAATGGAATATTTAAAATAATTTTTAAAGGAGGAGGACATTCACACACACCGGACACGAAAATACCAACATTTTTTCCATTTGCTTGCTTTTAAATAAAGTTGTGTGCAGTTATACGGTTAAATACGATTATTAAAAGTGCTCAATGTCTCCTTCCTGGTTGTTCCGAGAACCTTCAGAACTGCCTTGTCCATGCCGTTAATAGGCGGCCCGCTTCGTGCGTGTGCTTGTAAAAATTATATTTTAAAGGCTGATTATTACGGTAATGTATTATCTGTAAAGTAGCACAATGTTAACAGTGTTTCTATTATAACACTCTCGCCCTGGAACTCAAACCAATCACTGATGCCCCAAAAAATAAATTGAAATAATTACATTAAAAGTGCGACGATTAGTCGACTATCGGCTTGAAATGGCGACTAATAGCCGACTAAGAAAATCTTTAGTTGGTGGCAGCCCTACTATTTTATTAATTTGGAAAAATCCTTGATCACAAAAAGGAATGCGGGTATTTGTTGGCTGTCTAGTGATGTAGTGAGTTCTATATAATCCTCCACATAGAACTCCCAAAATAGTGAGGAGGGAGAAGTGAGCTCTAAATATAGTCCTCTACATAGACCACCCTAGATAGTGAGTAGGGAGTAGTGATTATTGTCCTCTACATAGAACTCCCTAAATAGTGAGGAGGGAGAAGTGAGCTCTATATAGTCCTTTACATAGAACTCCCTAGATAGTGAGTAGTGAATGAGTGAATGATTTCGGACACAGCCATTAAGTTATCAGCACACCTTTACTCTCCCTAGGTCTCTTCTTGATCCCCAGGTCAAAGGAACCATTGGATGCAGGCTGATGGGTCTTTGGTTTACGTCCACCTGCAGATGCATGCACATGGAGTAAAATAAATTCATGCTGCATTTATTGTGAGTGCGACAAAAAACAAAACAACAAAATGCTTAATGGGTGATATAACGTGACAATGATTCTAAAGGACACGTTAAAATTATATGGCTCAGCCTACAAATGAACTTGATGAGCAGAGCTGATCAACTCATTGAGATATTGACTGAATACATTTTTTTTTCCAAATGGAGCAAGAACCTTTGGAAGAGCTAGCCGAACAATATATTAAACTAATTCAGTTTAATGTCAAAACTGTTATGATGTGCTGAAAGCGTACAGATATACCTTTAAAAATGATGTTGAACAGACCATTTTCTAGTGAATGTTAAAACATTGTCACTCCATGAATTCGGTTTTATTCCTCGTTACCCTAGATCAGTGGTTCCCAACCTTTTTCTTAAGGGACCCCTATTTTATCATTGTATACACTGACGACCACCACCGCCCCCCTGCACACTGTGGCATTCCTCCGCGGCCACGCCCCCTATTCGGGAGAGTTGAGGCCGGTATATACTGCCGGTGTCAGGTGGCCAGGACAGTTCGCCACGGCCCAGCACCGGGACGACGCCCTGCGGCATGCGTGGGGACATGTGGTCGCCCACGACGGTCAGGTGAGGGACTCAGTGAGCCACCTGACCTACCCCCACTTTTGTACCCAGCGAGAACTGCTGTATAGGGTCGAAGAACGCGAGGGGGAGGTTATACGTCAACTCGTGGTCCCGCGACCCTATATTAGCAAGGTCTTATTCATGGCCCACACACACTTGCTCGGTGCACATCTGGGCATGGACAAAACGCGAGAACGAGTAGTGGCGCGTTTTATTGGCCCGGGGTACAGTAAGGATGTAGAGCGTTACTGCCAGGAGTGTGCCGAATGCCAACGTGTAGCGCCGCGGGCGGTGGGGCGAAGCCCGCTCATTCCGATGCCAATCATCGAGACTCCCTTTGAGAGAATCGCGTTGGACATTGTAGGTCCCCTACCCAGGACTAGTCGTTACCTGCTCGTCATCCTCGACTACGCGACCCGATACCCCGAGGCCCTTCCCCTGCGTACGGCGACCAGCAAGGCGGTAGCCCGAGAGCTAATGCTCTTATTCAGCCGGGTAGGACTCCCAAAGGAGATCCTCACCGACCAAGGCTCGTGCTTCATGTCTCGCGTAGTCAAAGAGTTGTTGAAACTCTTACAGGTCACCCAACTCAGGACCTCGGTATACCACCCGCAGACGGACGGGTTAGTAGAACGTTTTAACCAAACGATTAAACAGATGCTCAAAAAGAGCATCGAGGCGGACGGGAAGAATTGGGATCAGCTACTTCCCCACGTCCTCTTTGCGATCCGCGAGGTGCCCCAGGCTTCCACGGGGTTCTCTCCCTTTTAACTCCTTTATGGGAGGAGGCCCCGTGGAATATTGGACCTGGCGAAGGAGGCGTGGGAGAGTCATCCCTTCCCCCCATAGGACCACTATCGAGCATGTGGAGCTCTTCAGGGACCGAATGGCCAAAGTGTGGCCCATAGTCCGGGACCACCTCTCCCGCGCTCAACAGGCCCAAGCGCGAGTATATAATAAGGGGGCTCGCGTACGGACCTTCCGACCGGGCGATCAGGTCCTAGTACTGGTACCGACCAGTGAGTGTAAGTTTCTCGCGAAATGGCAGGGCCCGTATGAGGTGGTAGAGGCCGTAGGGCCGGTCAATTATAAGGTGAGACAACCAGGGAGACGCAAGCCCACCCAGCTCTATCACGTGAACATATTAAAACAATGGAGGGGTAGCGGCGACCCTCCACTACGGGCCTTGATGGCACGACCCCCGATCCCTGACGTCCCGATGGGGACCGACCTTAGTCCCGCCCAGAGACAGGAACTAGATGAGTTGGTGCTACAAAACCGGGACGTGTTCGCAGACACACCGGGACGGACCTCGGTAACCTCCCACGAGATCCGGACCCCGCCAGGGGTGACGGTCCGGATCCCGCCCTACCGGGTGCCTGAGTCCCGACGCAGCGCCATCCGGGCTGAGGTAGAGCGGATGTTGAAACTTGGGGTAATCGAGTTGTCTCGTAGCGCGTGGGCTAGCCCTATTGTGCTGGTGCCCAAACCGGACGGAACCCATAGGTTCTGTAGCGACTTCCGCCGACTAAATGAAGTGTCTGACTTTGACTCCTACCCCATGCCTAGAGTGGACGAACTTATCGAGCGGCTGGGGCCGGCTCGATACCTGTCCACGCTGAACCTGACCAAGGGGTACTGGCAGGTCCCCCTGACTCCGTCATCCCGGGAGAAGACGGCCTTTGCGACACCAGGGGGCCTGTTCCAGTACACCGTCCTGCCCTTTGGTGTCCACGGGGCCCCCGCTACATTCCAGCGAATGATGGACCAAGTCCTAAGGCCGCACTGCAGCTATGCAGCAGCCTACATTGACGACATCATCGTCTACAGTGCCAGCTGGGACGAACACGTCGGACACGTGAGAGCCGTGCTCAACGGCCTACGAGCAGCTGGGCTTACCGCCAACCCGGCGAAGTGCAGGTTGGGGCGGGTGGAGACGGCCTATCTGGGATACCGGGTGGGGAGGGGGAACGTGCGGCCCCAGGAGGACAAGGTAGCAGCTATCCGGGAGTGGCCTCAACCGCAGACCAAGAAGCAGGTGAGATCGTTCTTGGGGCTGGTGGGGTATTACCAACGCTTTATCCCGGGATATGCCACTCTAGCCTGCCCCTTGATCGACCTCACCCGGAAGGCCCTCCCGGATAGAGTCCAGTGGACCGAGGCTGCGAGGAGGGCCTTCGAGGACCTACGGGGAGCCCTGTGTAAGGAGCCGCTGCTAGTCACCCCTGATTTTAACCTCCCTTTCACCCTCCACACAGACGCGTCCGACGTGGGACTAGGAGGCGTCCTGTCCCAGATCCGGAACGGGGAGGAGCATCCGGTGACCTACCTCAGCCGGAAACTCCTCCCCCACGAGCGTAACTATAGCACGGTAGAGAAGGAGGCGTTGGCCATCAAGTGGGCCGTGACTAAACTGACCTATTACCTCCTAGGACACCAGTTCATCCTGGTGACGGACCACGCCCCACTAAAGTGGATGGCCACCGCGAAGGACACAAACGCCCGGGTCACGAGGTGGTTCCTATCCCTGCAGCCTTTCTCCTTCACCGTGGAGCATAGGCCGGGGCGGGAACACACCAACGCCGACGCCCTTTCCCGTCGAGATGCGTGCGGGGGCTGGGCCCCGCGCACGGAGGGGCGTGAGCAAAGGGGGGGAGTGTGTGGCATTCCTCCGCGGCCACGCCCCCTATTCGGGAGAGTTGAGGCCGGTATATACCGCCGGTGGCCAACAGCCGGCGACAAATCCCGGCCTCCCGAGAGCAGTAATCGGCCAAACGAGGAACACCTGGGGAAAAGGCACCCAGGTGTTAAAAGGAGGCCACCGACCGACAGAAGGGAGGACAGTCGAGTGGAAGAGAGGACGACGCCGAGGACCCAGCCTCCATGGAGTGAGCCGCACGGCGGACACTAGGACCATGTGTCGAGCGATTCCCTTTTCTTTTTGAAATAAACCGCCGTTTGAGGCTTTGGACCCTCTTTTCCTGCCTGGTGTTTGCTTTGAGCCTCCTCTACCGTACCGAGTTCCCACAACACATACAATTACAAAAATGGGGAAAGGTAGCCTACCTACTTTTTTGAAATATCTTTATTTATATTTCATTATATTCATTGCATAAAAACAACAACAGCACAGAACAATTAACTGTACAATGAACCTAAATAGTGAACTCAATACCTGCAGGACATTTGTATACAATTCTACACAGATTATTTCCTGTGGATATTTCCATGTATTTTTAGGAACACAATTCTGTCTGTTATGATTTTCTTTTAATTTCACTATAATACATACGTTTTAATAGTCTGTAATAGTAGGCTACGTAATAGTTTGGAATTATTTCAGCCATTTTAATGCAAGCAGGTTCAATCAGCGTTTCACAGATGTCGTGTGGCTTTTTGGCTTGCCCAATAAGGAGACGGCACTCGAATGATGCAACAGTTGCCTGCTTTTGGTCGCTTCCAGCCCTGGCAGTACTTCCCTAATGTTCTAAAGGTCCTTTTTTCTGAGGAAAACCTCCCTGGTTGTACCCACTGTCTGAGGGGGTTTAGTAGTCTGGTGTCAGGGTTTCATACTTTTATTTCCCAATTTCTCACTGAAATGACACATTCAGCTCTAATTTTGTCCATTGCCTCTGAAGCCTAACCTAATATAACTGTCTTGGTAAGTCCTCTTTCTTTTTGAAAAATTCAGCATTCTCTTCCTGATGCTTGGTTTATGTCTACATGCGCGAGAATTAAAGAAAAAAACTTTATTTTTTACTTCTAAAGATTTGCACACCCAAAAATAAAGAGGGCTTTGCGACCCCCCCCCCCCCCCCCCCCCCCCCCCCCCGTGGAGCTTTGGCGGCCTCTAGTGGGGGTCGGGAACCACTGTCCAGTAAACTAACTCCTTCTTTGCGGCAACTCATCGCAAACTTTGGTTTGTGCCCAACAGTCACTTACACCCACAAAAAAAAAAATACCATCCAACCATTAATATGACTGTATATTGATGGGATTTTCTTTGTTACTTTTGAGAAGTTGGCTGCATGATGATTTATAACCAAAGCAAAATGAGTACTGACTTGTACTTGAGATATTTATTAAAGGGAATCAGTGTATCCCAATAAAAGGGAAGATGAGGCCATGACTCACCGCCTCTCCTCTTCTTAGCAGTGGGCTCACACTCTGAGGGAATGGGGAAGGGCTCTTCTTCCACAGGCGCGCACTCCGTGGACACTTCCACCACCGTCTCCATCATCACGTCCTCCGCTGCACGGACACACCATTCATATGAACATAAAATTACAACAATCTTCACACAGAAGACCCATGTGCTGTGACTGTGAATGATGTATATCTAGAGAAGTGAGAAGACTTGTATTGACCCGAATTGCGCTCTGTGTGGAGGCCGAGACCTGGGGATTCCATGTGGAGGAGAGCCTCAGCCGCCTCAAACGTCTTGTCAAAACACACCATGTCATGACCAGACATCTCCACTAGGAGGACAAGAGGCAAAAAAGGGGAACAAAGTGACTGTTACTGCACAGAGCATTATATACTCTCATGGAACTTCTTTTTTAAACAAGCCTTCCTTATTTAGGGTAATGCACCTCTATCAAATCATCAACACTTCCTTTTGTTACCTAAAAGCCAGGGGATTAAATATGTTCATGACAAAGACCAGCAGAGGGTAGCATAGCTCCAAAGACAGGTGATCATTCAATGACATTAAAGAAAATGCACAGTACACACATTTTATTGATAGGGACATATTGCTGTTTATGTATTAAGTGTGTGCTCCTAACAGAGGTGGTGCTACCATATGTGTGCTGACTCTCATAGATAATCATAAGAATTAGCATTGCCTGCACACATCCATTTTGTGGCTATATAATCCTTTTCATTGTTATTATTTGTTATATAATTTGCTATATAATAAAATTAACTCACGGTATTTTTCACTTACTTTATACAATTTGCTATATCTACATGTTATTACATGTAAAGTAGTTATGTAGTAAGTTCTGCTAAAATGATTGCGGGGCCAAAAAATCTGGGAAAATGTTGCTTCTTCTGGTGCACAAGACTTTATTTGGTCACCAAGCAAAAGTGATGCTCAGAAGGGTTATGGTGATTATTTAGTATCAAAAATTTACATAAATAACTTCTAGTGACTCCTGGACACAGTAAAGACCTCAGCCACATTTCTGTCAATAACACACGCCTATTAATCCTCACCCGTTTCGACCACCTCCGTCACCACCTCCTGCTCGTCGGCCACGTCCTGCATCAGGTATGTCTCGTCGCCATATACCAGCACCTGGGCAGCATAGCACTGCTCCACCTGGGCACTGGGAACCTCCTCCACAATCACCGCCGGGCACTCCTCCTCCTCCTCTTCCTCCTCCACCTCCTGGAGCACCATCCCCTCATCTCCCTCCACCACCACCTCCTCCTCCTCTTCCTCCTCCTCCTCCTCTCCTGCCACCTCCCCAATCACTACGGTCTCCACCTCCTCCTCCTCGCAAGGATACTGGTCACTCTGCACAACAAACATTGCGATGGTGGAAAATGGAAGATGACATACAAAACAAACCATCCCAGATCATCACTATGTTCCATTATAACTATTATTATGCAAATAAAATCTGCTCATGAATACGGATGGACAAGGCCAGTCACCAATGGCCAGGTTGCTGAGCAGCAGTCACCTACAAACAATGGGTGCTTTAAGCACTATAGAATTTACAGTTTTAAAGTTGTACTCATCAAATTAAAGAAGACATAGAAGCTTATAGTAGCCATGATGAAAGCCAATGGATGTAGAGATACCACTTCTTGTTCACTGCTGAGATAGAGTCTAGTGTCAGACAGGTATTGCCATACTAATAAAGTGAATTGAAAAAAACGTATGAAAAAATGTTCCATATTTTGTCTTGCGTTATGAGTAAATATGCGTCTTGGTAAAAATGATATGCCACCTTCACTCCACCTCTCAACCACATCATGATAAACTTCAGCTTAATGCGCAGATAGCGTTATTTCTACACATGATTCTTTCAGATAGTGTTATTTCTACACATGATTCTTCTGTTCCTCGTTTCTAAGAGAAGCTGGCAGGCCTACCTGCTGCGGGTCTTCGATCACGGTGACATACTCCACTATGTTCCCTCCGCTGTCTGACATCACAACAGAAGTCATCACTCATTCCTGCCAAAACAAAAACGGCAAGGTCAAACAAGTGTAATTGCTTTGACAGAATGATGGTTCCTTCTTTCATTTCCAAACAAGCGGGCTATGGGACCCTCTGCTACTTAAGACCATGGCATTGCATTAAGACACTTAAAGGTATGGCTAATTTCAAAGGTGTGAACATAAGTTTGCAAGAAGTTAAAAAAACAAAAAACGTCATGATGCATAAGAAACAGGTAAAAGTGCAAGCCAATGTTAATGTGAGTTCCAGTGCTGGTTATGCGCTGTGTTTACTTTATGATCCAGCTGTAAACTATGGTCCTGAGATCTAAGTAAAACACCTACTTTCCCACAGCTAATATATCTGCAGGAGCATGGTGACGTATTATTGTGCGTTTAACGCTACTAACTATGCAATTTGCTAGCGCCATAGTCAAGTAAAAATGACTTGATCGGAACATTAAACACCAAGTTGTGATCCAGATCACTCAACGCGCAGCACAGTAGCTTCAGCTAAGTACAGAAACAAGTAGCTTAGCTATCGGTAGAGCTATCGCTAACTGATCATTCGTCATATATATATATATATATTCAGCGTGCTTGATCTGTCAAAGAGTGGACAAATAAAACGTATTTTATTTTCATTTACCCATACCTTTTTAGCTTTTTCAGGCAAAAACTGTTGTGGTTCCCGACAGCCGTGTAGCTGGGCCTCTCTGGAGCTAACGTTAGCTAGCCAAGTTAGCAAGGCCAATGCGCTTCCTTGTGTTGCAATAAACAAGTGATTGCAAGATGCAGTGATTGAAAACTACATTGAAAAAGTATCTAGCCCAATTAATACATAAAATACCCAAATGAAATCAAATTATACTTCGATAAATTGTGTTTTGATTAATCCTTGTTTCGTTGCTTTCCGGCGCGCCATAGGATCGAGTCAAGCCTCCTCCTGCCCGCGAGCGATGACACATTGACCGTCATGGCGTCATGACGTAACGACGCCTACCGACGGGACTCCAGTAACAACAACCCCCCCCCCCCTCCTCCTTCCAAACAATGTAGGGACCATCCGCTCGGTCCCTTTCAGTGGTCTACATATAGATTGTACTTGAATTAAACATTTCACTTGAAAATGTGTTACTGTGCGAGAAATAGGCGTAATGTTTTTTTTTTACGACTAGAACTACGGATTTACACAATGTATACATTTTGTAAGACTTGGTGGACTTAATTGTCATGGTGTAAGAACACAACACAAGTATATTCGTTTAACCTCTTTATTCACATGTGACACACTAAACCTGTTCAAACATTTGACTAATCACCTGTGAGTAAACGAGAAAAATGCGCAGAATAGCCATTACTCAATATGTTCCTCACTTCCCTTTTCCTCATCTATTTAAAAGTATAATAAACACAAACAAGCAAATTGAGTAAACAGAAGGAAGAGAGCGGAAACATGTATTTGAAGCACATCTTTTGGAGCAATACCATTATTAGTCAGCTGTGAAATGTAACATTGTAACAAGCACTGTCGTACTCCTTTTTCCCTTTTACACTAAAACATGCCTTATAAAGTAACTTCCATAACAGTTGCTCCAATCCAGACATTAATGTGCTCACCACCATTCAATTTAAGTATTTTAAACCAAATCATACAAAAATGCACATCCATTCCTTCCTCGGGCTACATTCACCAGACCCTCAAGCACTTACAAAAAGCATTGCCAATTACAGGTCTACATGTATATCCTTGTGACACCCCATGTCTGAACACACGTCTTCAATTGCAGTGTGAAGTGGGTGAGTACAGTATTGTCAGTTATGTCAAACATTCACAGCATTATGTGATGTAGCAACAACAAATACTTTTTTTATGGTATATTTACCATGTCAAAAGCTGAATTAGCTATTGGGCTAATTTAAAAACCAATCCCTTCGTCAAGAGTTGTAGATTTGCTTTGAGGGACTAGGTTTATCTCACATTTATCTCAATTAAATATTATGAAGTATTACAAGTGAAATAAAAGCAAGTAGAAAGGCCCAAAATTGTTAATACTTTGTGTGTAGTGGGAAAACTAAACAGTTTCCATAAAATAATGCAGGTTTTCTGTATTGGATCATTCATGGCATAGATGCATGCAAAAGTGCCATTAGGGTACTGGTGTTTATGTGATAGCTCACTGTTGAACAATGCATTTAGAATAAAGTAACAGCAACTTTGAATTTGCTAAAAAAACAAACACTTCACATTTTTAATGCAAACATCATTTTAAGGGACAAGTACATAGGATAGGAAAAGGCACATCGTTCCTGTTATTCTGCATGGAGGAAGCCTTTCTGTTGATTCACTTACTGCAAGGGACAAGAAAAAGCATTAAAAAAAAGCACACAAAAAGCCACAGAAAAACTTTGAATGGTAGTAACCTCTCCCTTAAATTGAATGTGATCCCAGGTAATACTCCTGATTAAGACAACATGAAAACCACAGTACCTCTGGCAGGACCTACTGCATTTGCATCCTAAGAAGCACTCGTTGGCTCTAAATGGCAGAATGTAATGCACATTAGTGATAGTTTACACATTCATTAAAAGGGCAGCAACTCTACCAATGCCATGGATTATTCTTTGATTAGCAAGAATTAAGAATTCCTGAAAATGTAGTTAATAAGTAACCCAGATACCTCAGAGGCAGTTTCCTCAGCTGGTGCTGGGATGATCCTGCCAGTTGCTGGCCCCACACCTAGTACTTTGGGGTTCTTCTCGGTTTTGGGCGCTCCTTCCAGTACTACAACTATATACTCCCTCTTGGAATCGTTGGCTTGGGTCTCCACAGGAACGGTCGTCTTAATATCCACAGCGGCTTTCACGTCCACCGGACTAGCCACTTGCTCTTCCATTGCAACGGAATACGCTTCTGGGAAAGCTTCTGCCAATGGAGTCTTGGCTTCAACTGATGCAGCCTCAACGGACGCAGGGGCCTCTTCCACTGGCGCTGCCTCAACGGACGCAGGGGCCTCTTCCACTGGCGCCGCCTCAGACGCAGGGGCCTCTTCCACTGGTGCCACCTCAGCAGCAATGACTTCTAAAGATGGTGTGGCCTCTCCCACAGGCGCAAGGGCCTCTCCCATGGGTGCAGCCTCAGCAGCAATGACTTCTAAAGATGGTGTGGCCTCTCCCACGGGTGCAGGGGCCTCTCCCACGGGTGCAGGGGCCTCTCCCACGGGCGCAGCCTCAATGGGTGCAGGGGCGTCTTCCACTGGCGGTGCCGCCTCAGACGCAGGGGCGTCTTCCACTGGCGGCGCCGCCTCAGACGCAGGGGCGTCTTCCACTGGCGGCGCCGCCTCAGACGCAGGGGCCTCAGACGCAGGGGCCTCTTCCACTGGCGGTGCCGCCTCAGCAGCAACGACTTCTAAAGATGGTGTGGCCTCTCCCACAAGCGCAGGGGCCTCTCCCACGGACGCAGCCTCAGCAGCAATGACTTCTAAAGATGGTGTGGCCTCTCCCACGGGCGCAGCCTCAATGGGTGCAGGGGCCTCTTCCACAGGTATGACTGCTTCGATTACCTCAGCGACCTTTAGTGCCTCTAGTGTAGAGGCAGCTGCTAGCACTGCAACACAAAACCCAGCCATTCAAAACATCACAGACTCACCAGTCACAACAAAAAAGTGTTGCAAGTAGATTATATGCATTTCTTTCCTTTCTACAAAATAGTTCTGTTGAGACTGCCAATCTACATTATTTTGGAGTGGAGTGTAGAAAATCTATATTTTACCATTTGCCGGCAAACCACAAAATGGGCTCATAAAACCCACACACCAATATAAATATACACACGCACACACCTAGTTGATCAACCTTGGAAACTTCGCAAACTGTAAACATACTTTAATAAAATCACACATTTTCTATATTATGTGGTACCTTGAGGACTTTGTTAATTTGGCTTAAAAACATGTTTTTTTTAAACAGTACCACTACACATTGGTGCAAGCAGAGCAAATTCATACGAATTAAAAAGACTGGAGTAAATCCTTTTCATGTTGATAGAGCTTTATTGTATGGCTTAATTAATGTGGCTTCCATGGCCCACACGAATATTTACCCATTTAGAAGTCTACACAATTTGACT
Source organism: Merluccius polli (assembly GCA_030340625.1). Lineage (NCBI taxonomy): Eukaryota > Metazoa > Chordata > Actinopteri > Gadiformes > Merlucciidae > Merluccius > Merluccius polli. The sequence goes on along the minus strand of JAOPHQ010001419.1, from coordinate 498,027 downwards.
TGCTTGTTTGCTACTTTTTCCTGCGCATTATGACAGGTCAACAGTTTTAAAAATCACACTGCTAAATTAACAGCATGTACACAACCTTAGAGCCACCTCTTTGAGCACATTATTATAACATTATAAATTAAAAATGTACAGTGTCAAGTCTCACAAAGAGAATCCTCAATGGCATAATTGGGTTTAAATAGACAAAAGAAAACTAGAGCATTTATAATTAATTGTTCCACCTGCTGCTGTTCATGCAATTGGAACATCTGTACCAGAGAATAGGTTAACATCAAGTTGATTAAGTTAATCTGAAATGCATAAATCAAAAGAGGTACTACAAGGTAGCTGGATTAGGAAAGTTATGGCATCTGTGGGTCCCAGCAATAGTGGTTTTACAAGTTCCCCTATAAGACGAAAACATTGCATTTACCGGCTTCACATTAACTTCAAATGACCAGGGGTACACTTATGACTTCTCATATGCAACATAGCCACTTAAACAACACATGCCCACAACCTTGTCCTTTGCACACACGTCAGAGAAACTATGCATTATGAGAATCAGGAGAGCTGCCTCAGGTCTGTGACAAATAGGCTTTTACTTTTGGCTCTATATACACATCTATATAGATGTCTATAAAGTGGGAATCAATGTATGATTGTTGGATTGTGTAGTGTCGAGAAGGACGACTGAGGAGAGGGTAGGGGATGTTACACTGGCTGTGAAGGTGTCTGAAAGGCTTTAGGAGATGGGCCGCTGTGCATCTGTGTTCCCCCTTCACCCCAGCTCAGACCTTAGGAGGAATCTGCTTCCACCACAAGGGGAGCAGCAGCCGTACCGTTGTTCTCCGTCTCTGCTGCTGGTTCCTCAACTGCAGCTGGTTCCGCCAGCGCCTGGGCAGCCTCCCCCAAAGCTTCAGCCACCTGTGCCACATCCTCTGCCACCGCCTCCACTTCCTGTGCAGCGTCGGCAACCACCTCAGCAACCACCTCGGCCGCGTCGGCAACAGCGTCAGCAACCACCTCGGCCGTGTCAGCAACCACGTCGGCAACCACCTCGGCCGTGTCGGCAACCGCGTCGGCAACCGCCTCTACTCCTCCCTCAGCAGGAGCCTCTGCCTCATTGACAGCCTCAGCCACTGCAGCATCTTCCTCAGCAACCACTTCCCCCTCCTCCTCCTCACCTGGAACCAAGGAGAAGGAGAGGGTTAGAAATGGTTTGAGTAGGTGTTTGCACCACACATAAATCATGCAATTACATGGCAACTTAAAGTCAAATCTTAGCACAACTCCTTGTAATTGAACTAAATATGCATACAAATGACATCACCAATTTTGCCCATTTGGAAATGGCAAGTGTTTTTGTCCTAAAATCAGAATATCGACAAATACATAAGTAAACCATTAACCAATTAAATAAAAACAGGCTGATCACATTGCTTGTGTATTTCTGCAACCACAAGCATCCCTGTACAGCTTGAGAAAGGGCAGTTACTGCTCCCATCGCCAAGAGACCTTACCCGCTTTCTCTGTGCGGTGCTCGTTCCAACCGTAGGAGCCAAACAACACCCCTAGTGTGCCAGACTACAAAAATGGCATGCAAACCCAAAAGGAGGGAAAGAAGAGACAAGGACAATCGGGAGAGGAGTAGATACGCAACTAAAGAAAGTTAGGTTAAAGTAAAGGGTGGAAGTGCATGGGCATACATTTAGTTTTTTACCATCAATTAACATGCGGTCCATTAATCCTAAACTAGTCAACAAGTCAAATGCGTGAGACGACATCAAGACATCCAAAGTAGTTTGTGCACATTTTAATCTCCCCCAAAAACACTGGTTGTTACATTTTCTGGAATCTGCAAACCTATAGGCCATCCAAATATAATGCAATACAATAAATACAGACTTTTCGATGTATCGAGGCCATTTGTCCTATTTACAGTAGGTGGCTATTGAAATTATTTTTGTGCGGGAAGAATCAAATAGAAGAGCAGCAGAGAAATATCCAGCACCAAAAGTTCAAAGGAAGGTCATATTTCGGTGTCGAGAAGTTTTTTGGTTTGAAGGAGGATTGAAAAGAGTGATGACAAGTTGTTCTGTTGCTGGTCCACAAGAAGCAAAAACACAAGAGCCAGTTCTAGGAGTGTAGCCCAAGTGGTCCAGGGGACCTTAGCGTTAGCATTAAGCTGGAAAGAGTAAAGAGAGAGAATTAGGGTTTACCAGTAAATTAAGACTTCACAATATCATTGTTAATCCAAAATCAACCAAAAAGGTGATACGGTTTCAAGACTAATGGAAAATGAGCAGCGGGTGAATTTCAATGGTGAATTTGTTTTCAGGGGAATTAAGTTGTTTTTTGTGCTATGATAAGAACAATTTGTTAATAGCACACTACTAAAGAGTCCATCTGTTGGTCTCATTTGGTGCAGAGGTGTCCATTTGAAATGGACTGATGGAAACCTTTGTTTACATAAAAAAATACATTTGTCAAATTAAAAATAATAATAGTCAAGGAGAGCGCAAATAGAAGAGATGTGCCCAGGAACAGTATAAAGAAGGGTGGCCTGGCTTCCTGTTATGATCAAATGGAGAGGTCTTATGACAATGAGGAAAAATCAGCAAAGGCGGAAGACGCACAGGGTGGTCCAAGTTTTGCAAGCCAAAATGCAGCTATGGAAACCATCAATATAATCCATTGTTTTTTATAGTCAAGAATAACAAAATGCATTTTGGTATACAATTTGTATCGTTTGAGCCTGTGCATGCATTTGGTCACATTATATTCAGTGCCTGGCCAGGAGCATAAGGTTAGAAACAGCAACCTGAATTCAGGGTTTACAAAGATGGTGGCATGAATTAAAAAAATAAATAAATCCAGAAATGCATCATCATTGGTGAAACACTACCATAAAATGCTAATGGTGCTAATAAAATCGATTATAGCATTGATTGGCGGATAACGACTGGAAACAATGTGTGAGTAAATGGAGAGGATTATTAGAGTGAAAACCATACCATAGTGACAGATCATTCCCCATGCCAATAGTGATTAGTGAGAATGAAAGCAGTTGCCAGGCCATGCTTGTGAATGACCAATAGAACTCACCTTGACCTGCAAGACAGAAAGGAAAAAAGAAAAAAATACTCCCATTAGAAAAAGTAAAGCGACCCAATTTAATACAATGTTATGGTGTTACATTACTTAAATTATAAACAATTGCCATGTCACCTTTATGCATTACAAAAACACAATATAATATCAGATTACCAACATGCCCAAGAATCCAACACACAATCTAGATAATGAAGGCTATAATGGTATAACAATCACAAGTAATGTAATGCAATTAAGAGGAAATGTACATGAACAACCAAATGCAAAGTACTTTGCAGCCTTATAATATTTTCCCCATCTCATCCTTCTGTGCAGTATTTGAAATAGCACCACATGCAATTACATTAAAGTAACATACTCAAGGAACCCAGGAGGATCCATCCCTGAACTAACTTTTGCAGGCCATCAATTTCATGATGCACCTTTTGTAATCTTCATCTCATCATTAAATGATGAAAGGCAGGAATGTAAACAGGGTGAGTTAGTGGGTGGGTGAGTACGTTGCGCAAGTGAAATCAGCAGGCAGTCCAGGAGGATGCAAAGAACGAAAATCCCTGTAGGGAATCGTGTGTGAGTGCATCACTGCTGGCACACTGTCATCAGCATTGCATCAGAAATAAAACAAATAAACAATTTCTAGAAACATCCCGAGATGTAATGCACTAAAGCCAGTTAGAGAAGAACATGCAACGGAAAATGGACTTACTCTTGGGTGGCCACGGTTTTGGCACCCACTCCGTCTTAGGCCTGGCTTGGATCTCTGAGACTCGGTCATCGAACCTGGCCTGGTCAGTTGACAAGGTGGTGTACACCTGATGAGAACCCAAAAAACAAGTCTCAACACCAAACCCTGACTGAAGCACTCCTACGACTCCCATGTCATTCAAGAGTCCGAAGTGCTCTCTACACTCCTTCATTTAGCTCCTCTGGGTTCTGAGAGTAGATTAGTAGAAATGAATTTAAGGTAGAAAGAGCATTTCAGAAGCGCCATCATTAACTGAATTATTTTTGAATGGTTAAAAGATTAATCAAAAACTAGGTACTTACATACGCGAGGGAACCAGCGAACGCGCCACCACATAGTAGAGCATAGACTATGTTCTCCCCAGAGCCACCAGGCACAGAGGACATCTGCTGCCGCTGAACTACAAAAGGATGGGAAGAAAATACATGGAATTGTAAAAACAATACATACAGGCCTACACCAACTTTCCATTACTGGATCCAACATTGTAGTTCCAATATCAGTGTGACAATAAAGATCAGTCAAAGTAGTGACATGAAGATCATTACCTATTCTAATTGTTCTTAAATATAAAAATTAATTTATCACATACTATTTCACTGAAACAGCTGATTAAAATTAAAGTTTTTAATTTATAGGAACTGATCATTTTCCTTTAGAGACAACTTTTCAATCACATCATGACAATAGATTGTTGCATCTATACGAAGCCAATTAAGGACAATGCTTCAATTGTATTGTCCTTAATTGGCTTCATATAGACACAATACTCCGCTCTATTTGTGGCAGTAAAAAGGCACCCAACAAGATGTGTTTACGTGTGCCAGAACACAACAAGCATTAGCTCTAGCAAATAGGAGGGGATGAGAAAGCGTACCAAGTCTTAGTGCTGGCTTATGACCTTTTGTGATTGGCTGGAGAGATTTAGGTTGCCAAAAATATGTGTGCTGGCCTGTCAACTACAAACCAGTATAAACACACAATCTCCACAAATGCATTTGGTAGAACCTGACCAAAAAGATTGTTAGATATTCACTTGTTGCAAATATGTTTTTTTTTAAGTTCATCTTCATTTGCCATATTTCAAGTTTGGGTTCAAAATACATCTGGTCTTTTCAGTATTCTACTCCTGAATGGGCATTTCCAAAAATGCACAAAGCAGCCTCTACTCCTAAATAGCAACCAAGGTCAAGTTACAGCTTCCATTGTCATGCCATCTACTCTCAACTCATTATTAAAGATTAACAAAAATGCTATTTGATTTTGATTATTATTTTCATGTGATAAAATAAATAGCACCTTTGTTTTGTCAGGTTAAAACAAGAAATGTCTTTAATCTCTTGAGAAGGGTCTCAGTTGGAGATGTGTTAATTGTTCCATCCCTTTACAGGATTAGCCACAGTATCTGACTAGTCCACTGGTAGGAAAATGGAAAAAGGGGCAGCAGCAGTTCATAGCAGATCATGCAAAATACTGTGGCACGTTTGCCACAGCAATTATAGGGTACTTCTAATCCTTATAGGCTACAGTAGATATTTGGCAAATTCCTGATATCACTTCCACTTATCCACTGGTATAGTGTCGAGTCATATTGCTTTAGTCTGTTCTTCGTGAGAGCTGTGCAATGGTCGACCAGCTCAAGGCGAAAGAAATGCACAGCACATAACACGAATGCCCAACTCTACGGCGCAGCAGCCATTCTTTACATCGAGAATACAGTCACACGTACACACCACGTGAGCAACTACACAGGAACCATACCTCCAATGAGATGAAGGTCAAACTGAAATGCATTTATTCGTAAATTTAGCGATAGCCTACTCGGTTCCAAACATAACATTCGGACGGGATGCCATGGTCTGATTTCCATTTCGTATTTACGTTTTTTGAAATATTTTAAATAGCGATACGCGACTCCATGCGAAACACGCTGTGAAAGCCCTACACACTTCTGGTTAAAAAAAAAAACAACAACTAACAAACAATTAAAACAAACAAACAATAACGATTAATACTGCAAGCGAAAAGATGTGGTAACGAGTTAGTTGGCAATACCATTATACTTCAAGTAGTTTTTGTACATGGCACTTCAAATAGCAAAACCAATCCGTCAGCCAAGACGTAATAAATAATGTGCAATTCAATTAGATTTAACATGGTAGAATAACTCAAATTAAAACAATATCCAGGAATACATTTGACCTTCACATCCCCTGGTCTACCAACACTCGGTGCCATCTTTCTGGTTTCAGAAATGCATAAACACGAGGTGACCAAATAGGACAAAATGTTCTAGTAGGCCGATGGGAATCAAGTATAGAGCGACTACGGTCGCCATGATTAACTGACATGCCATTTAAACCGAGTGCGTTTCAACCATAGACCGTGTTCCAGTAGATATTTATACCAAACTCGATTTTTGGTCATTGGTGATACTTACCATCTCTTGGCAACCTAATGGTTGCTTTCCGTGCTAATGGCCCGCACCTTTGCCAGGCTGCTCTGCAGGAAAACATCTTTGTTGCAGTGGTCTGTGGCTACTACAGATAGGAGATTATCGTGTCTCACAGAAGGCCGAATCAATGACAGAGCTGGATCAGCCGAGAACTCACTCTCTATTCTCTCGCTAGTGGCCTGGCCGCGTGGACTGCGGACAGCTCAGTTGTCATGCCCTCTGTTGCGCAAGATACGGACGTTGAAGCGCAGCTGAGGTCGATTATTGCAGGTCGATCCCGCCCCGTTTTACGTCACACATGTCGGAAATTCTATTATTCGGATACTGACCAAACGTACATTTTGTGTTGTAATTGTGTGCATTGTTACTTTTTGGAATAAAAGGGATGAGGCATATCAACTGACAAATCATCGTAGGGTAAAGACGGAATGTCTTTTGATTTGTTTCTAGAATTTTAGAGGTAGGCCTACACAATGTACCAAAAGTTACCTGAAAGTAATCACTGTGGTTTTGTTGTTCATTATTCTTTCATTGTGGCTATAGGTGTTTAATCGACTTGTTTTTCCTGGGAGCTCTCTACCTTCTATACGGTTTTATTTAAACATTCAATTAAATAACGAAATTCTCATAAAGTAGGATATAAATACAAATCATTAATGTCTTTAGTTGTACATTGATGATTGTTCACCATATTTATGAAATTATTTAAACTACATTTAGATGTAGGCCTAGGTCTATAGCAAAAAAAGTTTATAATATAAAAAGTTTGTGTTTTCTCACTCACACTCAACACATTTATAATGTCAAACATTTTTATTACGGTCACAATTAAGGATTAAATACAATGGGGATACTTGGGAATAGCAGGTGCATCGTCCTGCATGCAAGGCTGGCAAACGCAAGGACAGTCAATCCTGTAGAGAAATTGAACAAACAAGAGTTCTCAGATAAATAAATAAAATGATAACTACCAAAAGATAACTAATAATATGAAATCATTGCATTGCAGTATCATGTAACGATAATCTAACTTCAGGGACACTTACTTCTCTCTTACTTAATCAGTGTAGCCGTTCATTTCAAGGCATTTCTCACTTTGTACTCATACACATCAGTACTATGCTGCTTGAAGAGCTACAAGTGTAAACAAGTTAGTTACGTTACGTTAGTAATGGCAACAAACACCATGAACATGAATCAAATGATTTTGAAGTTAACATCCTTTGTTTTGTTCTACAGACAGCTCGTGACAACAGATGTTTGAGTCGGACATGTGTCTGTATGTATCATAGACTGTATAAAATAAAACGCAACATTATAATGTTCATAAATAATGTTTACCATGCCCCAGAGAACAGCAGATGTCCCGAAGGCAAGTCCCACTCGCAACCAGTTCGGGTTGACGGTGTCTGGTTTGGAGGCTGTGAATACAGACCTGGTGCCAACTGCACCACCAAATAATCATTTTGAGTCATACATGATAATAATGTATACGTAATCCAATAAACCCATTAAATATGCTAGTAGTTTGTGTCAGTGAATTGACCGAATAACATAATGCAGACTGTGTGTAAATAGTGCTAAGCTATTGCTAAGCAAAGGTCAAGACTTAATTAGAGGGCATCTTACAACTATCAACATTATAGATGATTCCATTAAATACTGCTTTAGATATTGCAAAATGATTAACTCACCTTTACTAACACGTACAGTGCGAGACAATAATGTGCTTAGAGTCATTTTAGCGACAGGACGGTCTCAATCGGTTGTATAGCTGTCCTAACAATCTGCGATTGATTACAACCTCCTGGCAGCCCTGAACTGACGACTTAGAGATCACCGATAACATGATTGGTAAGAACGAACAGGGCAATTTTGTTGTTTGTTGTTCATTTTGCACTGAAAACCCCACCACGTAGAGAGAAAATTAAAGACGAAAACGCTAATTTATTGATGTAGACTGAGCAAATCAAATTATTGTAGGTTTCACGATGATATCGTGAAACGTAACCCCTTTAAATAAAAGTGTTCCATCTGCGATTCTAAAATGATGGTTCTTACAAATGGCATGTGTTTAAAGCAAATACCTGTTCCTACTGTCGTATTCACTCATGTATGTGTTTTAACTGTTACAATACTACTCGCGTAGGATTGTTTCCCCTAGGATGGCGTAGGCAAGTCCCGCCCTAACCCTAACCATCTCTAACCTAATGCTAGTCTGGGGCTATTCCAACATTGCAGTTTGTGATCCGGTCTAGAGCGAATACAGAAACGGCTTGTGCTCCAAAAAACAATTCCGCTCAGAAACCAGGGGCATCATAGTTGGGTCTATCCATAAACCCGCGATACGAAAAGAAAATGAAGTAAAACAATTTGGAGCTAAAAAACCATAGACATCTTATACATAGACGGAGCATCGAGCGCTACTGCCTAATGGCGCTGACGAGACGCGGGGCTGCCATCTTGGAGTGGTGATCCGCTCCACTCAGTGTCATTCGTTTGGCAGGAGCAATGAAATGTCAGTGCATTTAATTAATCATACTGAAGAGGAGGTTGGAGAGGAAGGTGTGCTGGCTTGATACCAGTGGAGGTGTCGGTCAGAACAGTATAGTCCAGTCACTTGTAATTCAATTCTTTTCTTTATTGCAGGTAATCCAGTGTGTGTAGATACGCATGTGTGTGCGTGTGGGTGTGGATAGGTAGGTAGGTATTTGTTTGTGTGTGTGTGTGTGTGTGTGGGTGTGGATAGGTAGGTAGGTATTTGTTTGTGTGTGTGTGTGTGTGTGTGTGGGTGTGGATAGGTAGGTAGGTATTTGTTTGTGTGTGTGTGTGTGTGGGTGTGGATAGGTAGGTAGGTATGGCGTCAGATTAGTGCCAAAATGCACTCGCGTGATAAAACATGCAGTCGGGCGTATATATTATTTCACACGCGTAGTTATTACCCGCGAGCGCGCAAATTCTCTCTGCGCGCTCGCGCACACTCAGAGCGCTTCTCCCCGAGAGAGGAAATTGAGAGCGAGCGAGTAAATCGGGGACTCGAGAGCATTTCCTCGTTGCTCTCACATCGGACAGCCTCTCGCAGCTCACGTTCTGCTCGCTCGCAAGGAATAGTTTTGGCACTTTGGGGGAGGGAACCCAGGCAGGGCGGGCTCTCCTGTGATTGGCCGTTTCCGATTAGCGATATTTGATTGACAGCCTTGCTTTCTCTCATGGATGGAAGTCTGCTGGTGAACTCACGAGACAACGGCGTCAGGGCGGCGGAGGTACCTTCAGCTAAGAAAGCCTTGGCTGAATTCGGGCATTTGTGATGAACTAGCTATTGGCTAGCTTTACCCATGGTTAACGTTACGGACTAAGTAATAACGTTCTAACTAATGTTGATTATTAGTTACACTAACACAATTCTCAGAAACATAGATGACATTTCACACACGCCATAGTTTTCGTTCATCACAAATGCTGAATTCAGCCAAGGCTTTATTAGCTGAAGGTACCTCCGCCCTGACGCCGTTGTCTCGTTCAGACCTCTGAGTTCACCAGCAGACTTCCATCCATGAGAGAAAGCAAGGCCGTCAATCAAATATCGCTCCTCGGAAACGGCCAATCACAGGAGAGCCCGCCCTGCCTGGGTTCCCTCCCCCAAAGTGCCAAAACTATTCCTTGCGAGCGAGCAGAACGTGAGCTGCGAGAGGCTGTCCGATGTGAGAGCAACGACGAAATGCTGTCGAGTCCCCGATTTCCTCGCTCGCTCTCAATTTCCTCTCTCGGGGAGAAGCGCTCTGAGTGTGCGCGAGCGCGCAGAGAGAATTTGCGCGCTCGCAGGTAATAACTACGCATGTGAAATAATATAATACGCCCGACTGCATGTTTTATCACGCGAGTGCATTTTGGCACTAATCTGACGCCATAGGTAGGTATTTGTTTGTGTGTGGGTGTGGATAGGTAGGTAGGTATTTGTTTGCGTGTGTGGTTTCTGACAGGGAAAAGGGATACGGGATACAATTAGCGCCATGACACAGTACAAGGCAATACAAAACAAATGAATGACACCAGAACATAAACTGCAGGAGATAGGTAGCCCACCATATTCTTTGCCCCAATAATCAACAAACAAAGCATTTAAGATCAACTTAACAGCATACCATAAAGTAAAAACATCGAACTTCGCAAACAATGTCTCCATGTGGCTTGGCTTGAACGAAAGAGAAGGGGCTGTGGGCACAGGTGCTAAGAAGTCTGTGGCTGATTGGGCTAATTGGCTGTAGGTGCAGTCATTGAATGGGGGAAGGGACTGGAGGTGCAGTGATTGAATGGGGGAAGGGAAAGGGGTGTGGCACTTCAGGACAGAACTTCCAAACAGCCGCCCCCGAAATTTGCATTGCAAATTTGCTAGTACAGTAGGTCATGGGGGTTCCGGTAGGGCAGGGAGAGGGATGAGGCGGGCAACGGGTCTTGTGTACTGTTTGTTCCCCACCTGGACATCTGCAACCCTACAACGGCCGTCCTTGCCAGGATGAAGGGAGGTGACTTTACCTAGTGGCCAAAGGGATCTGTTGCGAATTAATAACATGTATCATCAGGCTGTAAAATATCTGCACATAGCCAGGAGTAGAAATAAATATACAAGTTGTAGTAACTGCACCTCAACACATGATGGCGCCAAACAATATACTGGGGGCGGCGCTTAACGCTAGCCATTGTGCGTCATGGAGGCCACGCCTCCTGCCCAGAGGCATCCGGCGGAAACATCCGGTTAGGATCAGAATCGTCCAGGCAGACCTCCAGAGGGACGCGCGGACGATCTCTCCACGCGGCGTGACTCTTACATTGCCCCTCCATTGTTACGTAGGTTAGATATAACTTAAACCTAAACAAATAAAGTGAGTTATAAGCGTTCCTGTTGTCGGCAGCCTTCTTCCCCGGGACACAAACCCCACAGATCGAGGAAGCTGAGGGTCAAGAACAAGAACAACAGTGTTAAGTTGGAGGTCAGGATTGTCAGTGCGCCACTTCTGTCTAGGCTGGAGAGAGGGAAGATAATTTCTCAGAAAGTGGGCCCAAAAATGATCTGAAAGAATTTGACTATGGCGCCATTGGCGGCGGCTGCGCAGCTCAGAGTCAGGATACGTTACCAGGGGGAGGGAGGAATCATGCCGCCCCATGAGCAATAGGTTGGGAGTCACTGGATCAGGATCAGCAATATCAGAGGAGACATAGCCTAAGGGCTTAGAATTGAGGATACCTTCTATTTCGATCATCACTGTGCGTAGAACCTCTTCAGTGACAGCTTGGGCACCTAGGGTGGTCTGCAGGGCAATCTTGATAGAGCGTATTTCACGCTCCCATGTCCCACCAAAGTGGGGCGCGTGTGGGGGGTTGAACTTGAAGGAGATCCTCTGTTTGGCCAGGATTGCCTGGAGGTCAGGAGTCATGGATTGGTAGGCCTCCTGTAGCTCTCTGGTGCCTCCGATGAAATTGGTACCCCTGTCGGATAGCAGCTCAAACGGTTTGCCTCTGCGAGCTATAAAGCGCCTTAGTGCCATCAAAAAGGAATCTGTATTCATGTGACTGAGTAGATCTACATGTACACATCTAGTTGTCATGCATTTGAAAATAATACCCCACCTTTTCTCAACACGCCTGCCAGTCTTCACGGTGTAGGGCCCGAAACAATCTATCCCAGTGGAATAGAAGGGAGGTTCACAGAGGCGTAGGCGAGCAGGAGGGAGATCGGCCATTTGGGGAATAAGGGGTTTGGCCCGGGACAGCTGACACTTAGCGCACCTGTGCTGATGTTTCCTGACAGCTTCACGACCCCTCAGGATCCAGAATCGCCTCCTCAGCTCAGCGAAAAGCCTCTCTGGACCAGGATGGTGTAGGTGGTCATCACAATCCTTAATTAAAAGTTTTGTGATTGGATGGGCAGGGTCCAGGACAACTGGATGTATGGCATCGGGGGGCAGGTCACTGCTTTGCCGTAATCTTCCGCCTACTCGAATGAGACCGGACACTGGATCTAATTCTGGAGCTAGGGAGAGAAGACGGCTGGAATTTGGAAGGGGTTTGTGGGTCTGAAGGCATGCCAGATCATTCCCAAATGAATCTAGCTGGGCCTGCCTTAGGATGGCAATCTCTGCATCGAGGTAGGTTCCTGCTGATGGTGTTGCAAGAGGCTTTGCCACCCCATGACAGGAGGCAGCAGTAGAGTCAAGGAGGTCCTGGAATGTGGTAAACTGGGTAGGGTCAGTGATTGAGTGGGTTTGGCCAAGGAATACAGCACCACAGAAACTGGGCTTACGTAGCTCTACAGGGTCCTCTGACTGATCTATTGTGGGGCTACGGGGCCACAGGTCAGGGGGTTGTAGGAGGAAGGCAGGTCCTTGGTTCCACCTGCACGGCTTAGCTAGGTCAGACAGCTGCTTCCCTCTAGTCAGATCGTCAGCGGGGTTGTTCTGGGAATCCACATAGCGCCATTCCTGGCCCTTGTTGAGCTCCTGTATTTCAGCCACCCTCGTTCCAACAAAGACCTTATAGCGGCAGGAGTCTGAGAGAAGCCAATAGAGGACGGTGGTAGAGTCACTCCATAAAGTAGCTTGTCTGATATTGAGAGTGAGCTCTGCTTGGAGGAGATTGAACAGCTGGGCTCCAATAAGGGCAGCGCACAATTCAAGTCGAGGGATGGATAGCTGCTTTTTGGGCGCAACACGGGACCTCGCCATTAGGAAGGACACATTGACCTGTTGACCATCATCTGTGCGCATGTAGGCAACTGCACCATAGGACTGCGCGGACGTATCACAGAAGATATGAAGGTCTTGGGTGGCAGAGGAGGGGTCTGTCTGAGGGGTGAGACAACGGGGCAGTATTACGTTGGAGAGGTTAGGGAGTTCTCTTTCCCAGGACAGCCAGGCTTCTAGGATGTTATGGGGAAGGTTTGGGTCATCCCATTCTCTTGCCTTTGCCCACAGGTGCTGGACAATGATCTTGGCTCTTGTCGTATAGGGAAGGATATAGCCAAGGGGATCGTACTGGCTCGCAAGAACTCTGTAGATATGGCGCATGGTTGGGGTAGTAGCTTCAATGACTCGGTGCTTGTATTTCAGGGTGTCTGTATGGCAATTCCAGTGAAGGCCTAGAGTAGACTCCATGGGGTCAAGGGAAGGATGGTGCGATAGCCAGAGCTCTGCCTGGTCTGACCTGGCATCTGGAGGGAGGTCACAGATGACTGTGGGGTCATTACTGGCCCATTGTCTAATCTCATAGCCACCAGAGGAGAGGGTGGTGCACAAGCAGTGAAGGAGGTCCTTAGCTTCCTCTGGTGTGGGAAAACTTTGAAGGCAGTTATCCACATAGAAGCATTGATGTATGGAATGGGTAATGCGCTCATCTACCTGTGCATCCTTGGCGATCCTGTGGAGGGTGTAAATGGCACAGCATGGGCTGGAGGTGGTGCCAAATGGAATAACTTGCCATTCATACACAGTTGGAGGAGATCTACTGTCCAGGTCACGCCAGAGGAAGCGCAGGAGGGGTTTATCTTGGGGTAACAGGCGCACCTGGTGGAACATGGACTTAATGTCTCCACTGATGGCAATCTTGTGCTGCCTGAAACGGAGGAGAACTCCAAGGAGAGAAGGCCCAAGGGTTGGCCCAGGGAGCAGCTGTGAATTCAGGCATTGATTCTGATAGGAGAAGGAACAATCAAATACAATGCGGTCTTTCCCATTATGATGCACAAGTTGGTGAGGTATGTACCAAGACTCAGGAACATCTGCTACTTCAGATGAGGATAACTTCTTGACATACCTAGCATCAACTAACTTCTGGATCTCTTTGGTATAGGTCTTTGCCTGTGTAGGGCTCTGGAGGAGTCGTCTCTCACAGCTGCGAAGACGGGACATAGCTGCTTCCTTAGGGGCCTTTAGGGGGAGCCAGGGTTCTGCTCGTAGGAGAGGTGTAGCATACCGTAGGACGCCGTCAACAGGAATTTGGGTGGTTTGAATCTCCAGCTGGTGAATTGCATCTTGGTCCTGTTTAGAGCGGACAACCATTTTTGTGTTCCTCGGAGGTAACGTGTCTAGCTGCCACAGTTTTTGCACATTGTGGGGGATGTCGTCAGGTGGGCATGTAAAGGAGATATGGTGACACTTGGTGGTGGGTGAGCTAACAATATCTCTGGCAGGGCCCTGTAACGTCCAGCCAAGGCGGGTTTTGATTGCTGCAGGGGCTCCAGGGGGGCCTAACTTTACAGGCCATGTTGGAGTGATCAAATGGGTATGGTCAGCTCCTATGAGTAGAAGGGGGCTCACTCGGTCATGTTGTTTCAGGGGAATCTGCCGGAGATGAGCATAGCGCCGCTGGAGGGATTTCACCGGATGAGAATGTTCGGACAAGGAAAGCTGATCAGCAGTGAAGGCATGTCTGATGGCGTAGGATTTATCTGGATGGGCCTTTGGAATGAGGGTGAAGGACACGGTGGCACCGTTCAGAGTTTGGACATCCTGTCTCACAGTCCTCAGCGTCAGGCTCTCAGGCGCTCCCATCAGCTGGAGTTTCTGGGCGGCAGGATGCAGGAGGATTGTACGTTCAGACCCATCATCCAGTATAGCGTACGTGTCTAAGGACTTGTTTCCATTGCGCAGGGTCACTTCAACTACCTTCAGCAGCACTTTATTGCAATCGCTTGGATGGTCTAGGTAGAAATTCTGCACTTGCCTCTGGTTGATGTTGCATAAGACTTGCAGATGTTTCCCATTGCATTGGTTGCAGCGTCCCTTCAGATCACATTGGTTTGCAAAGTGGTCTCGTGCACATCGCCAGCAGCGTTTCTGCTCTTTGATCCAACTAGTTCTCTGGT
This sequence comes from Merluccius polli, assembly GCA_030340625.1. Lineage (NCBI taxonomy): Eukaryota > Metazoa > Chordata > Actinopteri > Gadiformes > Merlucciidae > Merluccius > Merluccius polli. The sequence goes on along the minus strand of JAOPHQ010001419.1, from coordinate 482,865 downwards.
CTTTAGTGAGCTGGAGGAAGTCATCACATTTACTGACATGATGTTCAGGGCAGTTACAGTACGCACACACTGGGCAGCGTATGGATGAGGTGTTGGGGGAAAGCTGACTGACTCTAGGAGGGGCAATCTGGACTGTAGGGGAGGTCACTTGAGGGGAGGTCTTGCTACCATGGTGTATGGCTGCAGCTCTGAATGGGTGAGAGGGTGGTGGCCTCGGTCGGACAGACTGAAGGGATCCCTCCCTTCTAGGCTGGCATCGGGCTTCACGTTGCAGCCAGGAGGAGAAATCTAGAAGGTTATAGGAAAGGGGACCTGGTCTGCTCAAACTCATGCTTCTCTTAAACTGGCAGAACTGCTCACTGGGTAGTTTCTCTAGAAGCCGCTCGACATGTGAGCCACAGGTAAGCTCAGAGAGACCTTCGCGGCCCATGGACTGAAGGAGACCCACTAAGGCCTGTACTCTAAGGGAAAACTGATCTAGGCCTCTACCGTCACCTATTCGGATAGCGGGCATCTCCATTATAGCCCGGAGCTCTCTCAGAGCAAGCTGTCTGGGTTGACCATAACGCTCATCTAGGGCCTGAATAGCTTGAGTATAGGGATCTTGGGCATGGACATAAGCTAATGCAAGTCTCCTCGCCTGATCTACCTTTAAGTGATCCAGTAAGAGGTGGTATTTATACTGCTCAGACTCTCCAGGGTCTAACAGATTGGATAGGGCCATCTTTAACATCATATACTGGCTTTCATCCTCTCTAGTGAGATAAGGGAATGAGGGACCTTCTATCTTTCTATATGTAAGGCGGTGAGGCTGCACATTACTAGGCTGGTGAACTGGCTGGGCTGAGAGGGCCATAGCTCCAGGTAAAGTTTGAGATGGCAATGTGTTGGCTGGGAGCAAGGTGTTACGTGAGCCTGGGACTTGAGAGGTAGCAGGAAACTGACTATGGTCAGGAGGATGCCAGGACTGAACTAGGGGCTGAATGGAGGGGGCATGACTTACAGGAGGGGGAGAAGAAAGCTGCTGCTGAGGTGGGGGAGGACAAGGCCTATGGACACTTGTGGTAGCTTGAGGTGGCCTTGCAGCATGATGGGCTGGTGATGCTATTAACTGAGGGCCAACATTATCAGGGCCAGGGGATGGTAATGAACTAGATGGTGAGGAGTGGCCATTACCAAGCATACAGCGCTGAATCAGTCTACCTTGATTTCTTATTGCTACCAGTAACTGCTGTAAGAGCTCAGTTTGAGGGTCAGGAATAGGGGCTACATGAGGGTCATGGGGCTGAGGGGGTGGGGCTCTTCCATCAGAGGCAGGTGAGTGAGGGTTTGGGAAGTCTGCCTGTGTCCCCCTCTCGGTGGCTGGCTCCAGGTCTTCTGGTGCTTCCACCTCTTCCTCTTCTTCATCATACTCGCTGGGTAGTTGAGGTGGCTCTTCCCCTTCCTCATACTCGTGCTGTGGTTGGGGTTGATAATCAGGTCCAGCGCCAAAGAGGCTTAAACTGGCAGAGTGAAGAGGTTGTAGCTCTGGTGCTTCAGCAGGATGTTGTCGCCGCTGGCCATATTGCAGGACGAAGTCATCATAGCGGGCAGGCAGCTGGGCTTGGCGGCGTGGACGCTCAGGCTGAAGTAACGAAGGCAAGGAGTGACTGGACATCTCCACTGGTCATCAATAGTCTCCGGCTCGAAGGACCATGAAGAGGAGGTTGGAGAGGAAGGTGTGCTGGCTTGATACCAGTGGAGGTGTCGGTCAGAACAGTATAGTCCAGTCACTTGTAATTCAATTCTTTTCTTTATTGCAGGTAATCCAGTGTGTGTAGATATGCATGTGTGTGCGTGTGGGTGTGGATAGGTAGGTAGGTATTTGTTTGTGTGTGTGTGTGGGTGTGGATAGGTAGGTAGGTATTTGTTTGTGTGTGTGTGGGTGTGGATAGGTAGGTAGGTATTTGTTTGCGTGTGTGGTTTCTGACAGGGAAAAGGGATACGGGATACAATTAGCGCCATGACACAGTACAAGGCAATACAAAACAAATGAATGACACCAGAACATAAACTGCAGGAGATAGGTAGCCCACCATATTCTTTGCCCCAATAATCAACAAACAAAGCATTTAAGATCAACTTAACAGCATACCATAAAGTAGTGATGTTATGGTTTGCGTCGAGGCATCGAGGCGTGTGTCGAGTACGTTGGCTCCTCCCCCAGCGAAGCTCCGTGTCGAGCTCTGGTTCACCTTGGCGAAATGACGTCGCCTGTGACGCGCGAGGCTTCGCCTCGGGCTGCTGTCCCGTGATGGGGGTTCACTATTGGCGGGACCTTTTGACTATAAAGATGTCTCGTACACGAATACAAATTTGTGCGTTTTTGTCAGTAGTTGGAGACAGTTTGATCAGTGATTCGGTATTAGATAGATTAGAGATAGTAAGTGCAGCAATATTCATCATGGAGCATGCTAAGAAGAGAAGGTTTTCGCCTGTTTGGGAGCATTTTGATCTAATTTCTCCCAATAAGGTTTGGCTATTCATAGACCTACTGCTATTCATTTTTTCATTGATAATGTCATTTAATGTGGTATTTTGTATAGGCTGTTTTGTCTGTATAGGTGCAATGCCTTTTCTGCCATAAGATGCTCGGGTACAATAATAACACCTCCTCTATGCTAAGGCATTACCGTGCGCTTCATGAGGGAAAGGAGACACCCTCAGCATCTGCTGGGACTTGTAGTGGTGCGTTTTGGTCTTTGTATTTTTTAATGGATGATGCATTAGCCTATAAGAGGGCTACTCCATTAAGTTACTGCTTCACTTGTTTTGTCTCTTTTGCCCAGCTTCCAGGAAAAAAGAATTGGATGAGGCCTTAGTGGACATGGTGGTCAAGGATTGCCAGCCTTTCACCGTGGTCAATGACCAGGGTTTCAAGGGGTTGGTCAAATTACTTGACCCTTCATATGTTCTGCCCACCAGACAGGTATATATTATTATGTTATCATTTATAAACCTACATTAAATATCTCTTCAAAACTCTATAATGTCTTAATTGTTTTCTCAGGCTTTAAAGGCCATGGTAGAGGAACGCTACCAGAAAGCCAAGAGGGAGGCCAAGGCACTTGTTCAGCAGGCTACTGCAGTCAGCCTTACCGCTGATATGTGGACCTCTATGAACATGGAGGCCTATCTGGCAGTGACCTGCCACTTCATAGCAGATGGTGTGCTGAATACCACTTTGCTTGGAGTTGAGCATTTCCCTAAGAGCCATACAGCCCTTAACATGGCTAGAGCTAAGGGTGCCATTATGGAGGAGTGGGGCATCAGGCACAAGGTGTGTATTTTAGACTTTTAAACTTTTCTCCTGAATTTCCCCTTGGGCAACAATAATGAATCAATCTATCTATCTATCTATCTGTCTATCTATCTATAAGGTGACATGTCTTGTCACAGATGCAGCTTCAAACATGCTTGCATGTGGCAGGGAGTTGCACCTAAAGCAAGCTGTATGTGTAGCTCATGCCATCAACCTGATGGTTAAAAAAAGCATGGATGAGACCCCTGGACTTGAAAATCTACGTTCAAGTGCCAGAAGAATTGTGACCCTCTTTCGGTCAAGTACCACCGCTAAGGTATATGGCTTGTGCATTATATTCTCTCTTTCTTTCTCTTTATTATATCATTATACTGTTGTGACTGTTGTAGCACTGTCCACCTAATATTTTAAATGTCCTTTTCTGTGTAAAGGAAAGGCTTTCCCAGATGCAGGAAAGGATGGGAAGACCACTACATAAGCTGCTCCAAGAGGTCGAGACAAGGTGGAACAGCACCTATATCATGCTCGAGAGACTTCATTCTGAGAGAGAAGCTGTAAGTGCAGCTATGGCTTCTCTTCCATCCGAAGTAGCAATGATAACTGCCATGGAATTTTCCATCATCCAGGAGTGTCTTGGTGTGCTTCGACCATTTAATGAGGCAACGGTTGAACTGTCCGCTGAAAAGAGGGTGTCAGCCTCAAAGATTCTACCGTTGCTGAAAATGGTCTCTCTCAACCTTGGGGAACAACTTGCACACATACACACTGACATGGCCAAACATCTAACAAAGAACCTACAATTGAGGCTAATGGAATCCCTCAGCCACTACCAGAAGACCAGTATCCTGACCCTCCCTACTCTCCTTGACCCACGGTTCAAGACCCTAGGTTTCCTCAGTCCTTCCAAGATTGAGGATGCTATAAAGAGGCTCACCACTGAGTGTGGTCTTGTTATAGGCCAAGGCAATGTAGGCCTACAGTCACCACACCTCTCCACACCAGCAGCGGTCCATGAAGATGAAGAACCTTCCACGTCTTCTGGTAAATTCATAGTGACTTTGATTTTGTTGCCATTTAGTTATGATTTCTAATATGTATTTTTTCCCTATAGGTGGACTCTGGCGACATCTGGACGCAACGGTACAGAGGACCAGACAAACGCACAATACGACAGCCGATGCCATTGTAGAGGTCCAGAGATATTTAAAAGAACCACACATTAACAGAAGTGATGACCCACTTCAATACTGGAACACACACAAACCACTATATCCACACCTATACATACTGTCTTTGAAATTTTTGTGTACTCCTGCATTCTCTGTCCCCTGCGAGCGCATTTTTTCAAAGGCGGGAGAGGTGGTTTCCAAGAAGAGAAACCGGTTAAGCCCAAAGGTTTTGGAGCAAATTCTATTTCTTAATAAAAATACTTAGCCAGAACCCCCCCCACGTTCATTGTCCCATGTTTTCTTAAACACATCATTTACAAAAAGAAAACACTATTGAATTAATCACACTCAGTCTCAGTCGTCATGTAATGTATCACTTTTAGTTGATCTATCTATGATGATTGTTAAGTGCTGTCAAACAATGAGACAAGCCATTGGTGGTGTAGTGGCTAAGTTGCTAGACCTGTGTGCACAGGGTTGCCGTTTCGAATCCATGTCATGTTGCTTGTGAATGAGTCATTTTGCCGAATTACTTATTTTCCACCTATTTTTGAAAGGTACACTCACACATGTATCACCAAAATGACTTTTATTCTCAAATGATTTGATGTATTGGCACATGAATCAAATGTAACGGAGGCCAACTGAGCTAGCATTTACGTTGGAAATCCTCACACGCCTACGGTTAAGAACGGTATTAATCAATGAGCAGGAAGCTTAGGCGTTTCGGTTCAGTGGTTAGAGCGATCGACTTTCATGTCAGTAATGTTGTAGTGGGCCAGGTAGAGGGTTCAAAACCCTGGCGTGACGGATGCCACTGGTTACCTTCGGTTTCAATGCCGCCATATGCGAGGCTTAATGGATTTTTTTTAAACTTTCTTCATAATTTCATTCACCACTAGGTGTCCCTAGCGTACTTATTTGAAGCTTTGGGGTCGAACCACTTTGGTGGTTCATCTGGCTGAGAGGCTTTGACGCTTCACGAGGCTTCATCTCACCATCACTACCATAAAGTAAAAACATCGAACTTACAGAGTTCAATAACGCACACAGGGCAGGGTAACCAGCTTCGCAAACAATGTCTCCATGTGGCTTGGCTTGAACGAAAGAGAAGGGGCTGTGGGCACAGGTGCTAAGAAGTCTGTGGCTGATTGGGCTAATTGGCTGTAGGTGCAGTCATTGAATGGGGGAAGGGACTGGAGGTGCAGTGATTGAATGGGGGAAGGGAAAGGGGTGTGGCACTTCAGGACAGAACTTCCAAACACATACCTCATTGAATACCACTGATTTTCACACGTTCTTTTGTCATACGTGTAGCTATGATAAAGGACACATGTTTTGGCGTGTAATATTATTTTCACAAAATACAACCAATAGTACGGTAATGTTAAATCTTACTTGTGAGAAGTAATCCTGTGATTTCTATTTTCGACCATCCACTCATTTGAGCAGGAATACGCTGAACACCAGGGGCCTCATGTACGAAGGTTGCGTACGCACAAAAACGTGGCGTACGCAAAAAAACGTGGCGTTCCACGCTCACGTTCAGATGTATGAAACGTGAAATGACCGTGGAAATGTGCGGTGCCTCACGTCAACTTCATGGCTGGCATACGCACGTTTCTACAGCTATTGTTCCTTTGGCGACACTTAGAGGTGACGCTGGGAAACTGTTAATAATGTCAAAAACAATTAGTCATCAGAGTGATGTGCACGTCAGAGACACACTTATGAACAACTAACACACCCACCGTGTTTGCAGTTATACGGGTGGATATAAAAGCATGCGCAATGTGATGAAGAAAATGGTATTACCGATGGCAGCGTTACCGTTGTTAGAGGACCTTGCAAATGGTGCAATCCGACGTGAGCGAGTATTTAGGGAACGCGAGGATTTACTTGCAAACGATGACAATTGGCTCATAAGCCGATTTCGAATGTGTGACAAAGTATGCGGGAGTTATTAGCGTTACGGAATTTGCTCAAAAACAGCGCCACCTAGTGGTCTTCCTAGTGTGCGGCATGAAAGTGACGCATAGAATATATTCCTCCGCTTCACCTCCACCTTCAGATCCGACCACTTCTTCTTCACCTGTGTGTGTGTGTGTGTGTGTGCGCGCTGCTCGGGCCCCACGGCATGTACCGCCTCACACACACTCCCACTCATTTCTTGTTCTCTTCATATTGATCCCTGCTGACGGGACCAGAGAGAATCTCCCTCCGCGGCTCCACTTCAGTCACCACAATCTCCAACTCGGACTCTGTGAAATGTCTTTTCTTTCCTTTGTTCATGCTTGTGTTTACACCCATAGAGTGCAAGCTGACTCAAGGGTTGGCATATTTTAGAAAAGATGTTATTCTGAAAGAATCAATTAAACAAAAAGACAAGTGAGTCGGCCGGTCTTCAGTGGCTTTACTGGTCCCGGTCCACAGTTTATATAGCCGCGGGTGGTCTCGTGCCTTTAATAATAATAATAATAATAATAATAATAACAATAATAATAATAATAATAATAATAATAATGCTTAAAATTGAATGGGGGTGTCTGTAAAAATGCCAAATAAAGTCCATACATATAAAATAACACATTTAAGTAAGTGGCAATAATATATAAATATCCTCTGTGCCACACTTGCTTGTTTTATCTGATCGGATAGAGGTGAATCTCAGGTCCAGGGCCTATTTACATAGATTTGCATATTTAAATGGGGGCGTGGACAGGGAGGAGTTTGCCACATCTGCACGTGCGCTCAGTTCCACGTTGATCGGGATGTACAAAAGAAACGTGCTCGGATCCATGCGTACGCACACTTTCATACATCTGAATTTATTTGTGCGTATGACATTTTCGGGGTTTTGGCATACGCCAAAATCCACGCAAGAATCCACGCAAGTCTTCGTACATGAGGCCCCAGCTCGGCATCCTTGTTTTCTTCTCCTGGCCATACGTGTCAACTGTCAATCTATGCTGTTCCCCACCCCCATCACCACTCCAAGATGGCCGCCGAATTTCTCGCACCACAGCAGCCAATGCTCCGTCTATTGTATGTATAAGATGTCTATGTAAAAAACAAGCTTCTTCTTCTTTTTCTTAATGTTTTATGGCGGTTGACAAACAACTTTTTAGTGCATTACCGCCACCTACTGGTATGGAGTGTCGCTCAGGACTTTTACACATTCCTGAATTTTATTAATACATACATTAAATAAATAAATAAATCAAACAAAACAAATTATATTCTCTCTATTAAGCTTGTTCTCCTAAGATACTGAAACAAAAAAGGATAACATTTATCCTCAGAACTTCTTTGTAAAAGATCCCGTAAATCATAATTCAACTTAATTTCTTTAAGATTCAATATCAGTTCCCTTCTCTCAGCATCATATTTTTGACAATAAAGCATAACATGTTCTAAAGTTTCTTCTTCATTACAATATTCACATCTCCCCAAATTGTGTTTTCCTATTTTAAATAATGTACCGTTTAATCTTGTATGACCAAAGCGTAACCTGGATATTATTGTTTCCTCTTTCCGGGTTCTCCCCATGCTTCTCATCACGCCTACTTTTCTTTGAATTCTGTATAACCACCTTCCTTTTCTTGCTTCTTCCCACTGCTTTTGCCACCTTTCTTTCAATTTATACTTGATTGTAGTTTTCATTTCCGTTTTACTAAAGGGAACCGTGATGTCAATATGATTCCTTTTTGTTGCTTCCTTTGCACATTTGTCAGCTACTTCATTTCCTTTGATTCCTATATGCGCTGGTATCCATACAAGTATTATACTTAGTCCCATCATTTGAATTCTATATAATGTTTGCTGCATTTCTATTAAAACATCTGGTCTTCCATCTGATTTGTTATTCTTCAAGCTGATTAATGAAGAACTGGAGTCAGAGCATATTACTGCTCTCAAAGGTCTCACCTCTTCAACCCATTGTAATGCTAACAAAATTGCCATCATCTCTCCTGTATACACTGCCAGTCCATCACTGATACGTTTGCAAATTTTAATGTTGAACTCTGGAACTATGAATGAAATACCGATTTTGTTAGCTGAGTTCTTTGAGGCATCTGTATAAGTCTGAACACAACTATAATAGTTAATTTCTATATATGTCTTTATTACTTGTGGGTGTAAAATAAATTCCATATCTTTGTTCTTTTTGTCAAGCAATGTGAGATCAACAATAGGATCCGGAAGTATCCATGGATGTATTACTGAGAGTGGTACCGTTGGACAAATATTTATTTAATTAACTTCAAGTTATTTTGCTTTCTGCTCAATTATCCATCCCAAACTTTTTGTTTCTCTTCTCTCCTTCTCCCAACATTGTTTCAGTATACCATGTGTTGAATGATCTTCATTATGTCCTTTTAAATTAACCCAGTAGTTTATAGATAGCTGTGTTCTCTTTAATTCCAGTGGCATTTCTCCCATTTCCACTTGTAATGCTGATGTTGGGGTCGATCTAATAGCACCTGAGCATAGTCTCAAAGCCTGATATTGAATATTATCTAACCTTTTCAGAGATGTGTTTGCTGCAGATCCAAACGCTATACAGCCATAATCTAATACTGATCTGATTAATCCTATATAAATGGTTTTTAGTGATGTTCTCTCAGCTCCCCATTCATTTCCTACCAGACATCTCATTACATTTAAAACTTTCTCACACTTGTCACTTATTTTCTGAATATGTACAGTCCATGTAATTCTTTCATCAAACCACAAACCCAGAAATTTGAGTTGTTTTACCCTCTCCAATTCTTGATTATATAATCTAAGTTTTAAATTACCAACAATTATTTTCCTTGTAAAGAACATTGTCTTTGTTTTATCTACGGAAAATTTAAATCCCCACTTAAATGACCATTCTTCTATTTTAATAATAGCCTCTTGTAGTTTCTTCACAATAAATTCCAAATTCCTACCCCTCTTCCAAATTGCCCCATCATTCGCAAAAAGAGAATATCCCATCCCATTTTCTTAACTCATAAAAACATAATTTATCATAATAGAAAATAACAAAGGGCTCACTATACTCCCTTGAGGCGTTCCATTTTCAATAACAAATTTCCCTGAATAAAGCTTCCCTATTTTAACTTGAATAGATCTTCCCACCAAAAAACTCCTTGATCCACCTATACTTTGGGCCTTTAATCCCTAATTTACTTAGTTTACTTAATAATCCCTCTTTCCACATCATATCATAAGTCTTCTCTATATCAAAAAAGATGGCTACTACACTTTCCCTATTAATCTGTGCTTTCCTTACCTCATGTTCTAAACATAGAGCAGGGTCCATAGTATTTCTACCTCTTCTGAATCCACTCTGATATTTTCATATATAACCTTTGTTTTCTAAGTAAAATGTTAATCTTTCATTTATCATTATTTCCATTATTTTGCATACATTAGATGTTAAAGCAATAGGCCTATAACTCCCTGGTTTTTTACAATCTTTTCCTGGCTTACGTATTGGAACTACAACAGCTTCTTTCCAAATTTGTGGTAACTTTCCCTTCCTCCAAACCTTATTATGTAGCTCCAGTAAAATGTCTTTAGATGATTCACTAAGATGATTTAACATAACGTAACATATCTGATCTTTTCCTGGTGAAGACATCTTGGTTTTCTGAAGAGGACGATTCAGTTCTGCCTTTGTGAATGATACATTTATTAAATCATTGGCATCCTCATCTTGTAGTAATAGTTCCTCATTCTCATCTATTGTAGCTTCCCTTCCTTTTCGCCCCTCTTCATTTATATTACTAGAGCTATGAACCTTAACAAAATTCTGAACCAACATCTCTGCTTTTTCTTCATCTGTCACTGCAGCAGTTTCATTTTCAATTAAGACTGGATACCCATACTCTCTTTTAATTCCATTCATTCTTTTAATCATTCCCCATACTTTACCTATTTCTGTTTCTCTTCCTATTGAATTACAAAATGTCCTCCAATAATCCTTCTTTGCATTTTTAATTATTTTCCTCACATTTGCTTGCAACCTTTTGAATTCAATACGATTCTGGTAATTATGTAGCCTGGCAAGCCAGAACCACATCAGAAAGATGTAGGGTCTGGCATTGCTCCATTGGCAGTGTGGGCGGGATAAACGGTTGTCTTTCAAGTTCCCTCTGCATGCAATAGGATAGCGCTACAACCAATCAGAGCAACGAAGAAGGTGACATAGTCAGAGTGACAGCTCTGACTATGTAATTAATCAAAACTCCGAATACTTTCTTTTCGAGGAAAGACTTCAGTGCCGTTCTTTGTTCTTTTCTCAAAGAAAATGTTAACTTCAAGTCTTGAAGAGTCACGGCCAAAGCCGAGTCGAAAGACAGCTGTTCGCCAGCAGCAGCAGCCATTGTTTACCTCTAACACGGAACCATCGCAACTTTGTTTCTTTGTGGGGCGTCTAGATTTCTAGGCTAGTAATTATGAGTTCTTTTTAACATTTTAAAAGCTTTATTCCGAGATTTTATTGCATTATCACATTCCTTCGTCCACCATGGCACAATTTTCTTTTTACTTCTACCTCACTTCCTTTGAATTGTTTGCTCTGCTGCTCCTAGAATGGCTTCACAAACAGAACAATTTAATTCATCAACATCTTTACTAACATCAACTTTTTCCATTTCCTTATCACTAGTCTGCTTAAGTTTTTCCCAGTCAACACTACTGAAAACCCATCTATCTACTCCTCCAGTATCATACTCTTCCAACCTCACGCTTACTTCTGTTATTATAGGATAGTGGTCACTTGCCACTGTTGTTTCTTTTACAATTTCCCAAATACAAATACCTGCCACTGTTTCTGACACTAAAGTAAGATCTATGGCAGATTCCGTACCACTTCTAACATCAATTCTCGTACCATTTCCATCATTGAGACATACTAGGTTTTTAATTTCCATTAGCTCTTCAATCACCTCTCCATTTTTATCATTATAGCTATCCCATAATGTACTATGCGCATTAAAATCTCCACAACAAATAATTTTCTAAACTTACAGCTAATTCCTCCAGTAATTCCAATGAAAACTTCTTGCAAGGATTGTAAAAGTTAGCTATTTCTTTAATACTCTATATTGCATTTCTTGCTTCACAAATATTATACAGCCTCCTCCACTTCCCTCCACCCTATCTCTGCGTATACTATCATATCCTTTAATTACAAAATCTAATGTTGTTTTAAGCCAAGTTTCTTGAATGCATATTAGATTAGATTCAACTTTATTGTCATTGTGCAGAGTACAATCCTTTAAATTCCTGACCATTTGCTATTAAACTCCTTGCGTTTCATTGAAGAATAATCATTCAGTCTAAGTCTTGTCCCCATGAACCCCTGGTTTCCCGACTTCCTCAAGTCTTCTGTTGATTTGTTCCCAGGATAAATCTTTCATATCCAAGAATTTTTCAGCTCCTTTCACAATTATCTTAATTTTCTCTGTTTTGTGTTTAACTTGATCTGCACAGTTGATTACATATGCAACAAACAAAATCAACTTATCCACATCCAGTTCTGTAGTCCTTATAGCTTGCCCTCTTTGACCTCCTCCTGATCTTGAACTTTGAGTGATTTTGTCTGTTTCTTCCTTTCCCTTTTGTCCTTGCACTGTCTTTACTGCTTCAGCATAGCTTATGTTGTTGACTGTTTTCACTTGTTGAATTTCCACTGCTCTCTTCCTGACTTCACAACCCCCATATGTCACATTATGCTGGCCACCACAATTACAACAATTGGCCTGCACATTATCTCCACAGTCATCAAATCTGTGTTCCCCTCCACATTTAGCACACCTTTGCTTTCCTTTGAAAGCCATGGCTATATGCCCATACCTCTGGCATTTGTAACACCGAAGCGGAGGAGGAACATAAAGCCTGACTGGGAAACTCATACATCCTATCTTTATTTTATCCGGAAGTACCAAGACCTGGAACTCCAGAAGGACTGACAAGCTTTCTACTTTTTCACCATTCACTGTTCTTAACAGTCTCTTCAGTCTCCTCACCTCGCCTCCCTGAATACTTCTTTTGATTTTTTCCAAATCCTCATCGATGGGAATGCCAGTTATCACTCCTCGAGAAACTTTGTTCTCCCCCAGAACTCTTCTTTCAGTCACCACCTTTTTGCAAATACTTTTAATATGCAAAGCTTTATTTCTCTGTTCCTCATTCCCGCATTTTACCAACAAGTTCCCATCTTGAAGAATCTTAGCCATTTCTACTTCTCTTAACTTCTTTTTCAGCTCCCTAGTCAGCGCAATTGGACTTAGATTGATCTGCTCATCTTCCTTCCTGAACTTAATTATTATTTTAAATTCTTCCCTTTCCACCTTCCTGCGAACCGTCCGGTTTTCCTCCTCTGAACTATTTCCCTCTAGACTTCTTTTATTATTCTGGTTGGCAGATGTTCACACATCCACACCTTGCCTCATATTTGTTTTACCTCTTCGCCCTCTACCTCTATCAACCAGAGACCAATCATCACAAACCATTTCGTCTTCTTCCTCTCCTACCTGTGTATCCATCCCGATCCAGTCACAAACCAGTTTGTCAACCGCGCCTTAAACAAACCGAGCACACACACTTTTCCGATCCTCTCTCAACACAAACGTTCCAACTCTCCACTTCTTCCTCCTAAAAACAAGCTGCTAAAGATATTGCTAATTAAAATAATGTAACTAACACTGCAGTATAAACCAGATACAGTTTCGGAGTAGGCGGGCTCTAGACCGGATCAGCTGTGTCTTAATTCAGGGGCTTTATCCTTCGAAGGACGCGGTCTACGAAGACGTGGCCTTCGTAGACCGCGAAGGCTGAACCGAGCGTTGTTGAGACGGTTTTTGGGGTGCTTTTCATTTCTCTTATTTGTAATTTCCTCGCACCTCGATCCTCGCTTGAACCGGAAGTCATTCGGGTTCGCCATTTTGAAGGACGTCCCAAAGCTCTTATTCCTGCTCCAAGGAGCGAGGAATCGAGCCGAGGAGGGATCACCGAGGAGCTATGAGCGAGGATACACGAGAGCATCCTTTCTCCTCAGCTGAACGCCATGTTGTTCATAACTCCGCCCCTAACGCATGATGTTAAATACTCCGTCCCAAACATCTAATTTGAACGAGATGGCAGCGAAACAGTACAAGTGCCCATTATTTTATAATAATAATAATAATAATAATAATGTATATAGCGCTTTTCAAAGCAAAGTTACAAAGTGCTCTTCATAAAAATACAAATAGGAACAGTAACAGTTACAATAAAACCCAACAAGCACAAGCAAGCAACAAGTAGCCTAATGAATGAAGCAAAAAGATAAATGTGTCTAAACGGAGTCATGGAGGTAGGGGTGTGTTTGTGGCAGTACACTGACGACAGACACTGACAGTAGATCAGTTGTGCCGCCGTCACGCTTCACATGACGCTTCAGAGGAAAGGACGTCTCATTTCTCTTAAAAGATATTTCCTCCTTTTGTCTCTCCTTGCATGGTTTCCTTGTGTCTCTCCATGCATCCTCGGTGGGAGGGACTAAGACGCAAGGAAAGGACGCAAGTGAGGGAAACATGGATGCAATTTAAGAGAAATGAAAATGGAGGATTTCCTAGGCCTCGTTCAGTGTAGCCCCGCGGGGAGCGAGTTTGCAGCATCGGTGAGGGCAGACGGGACGCGACTAATCCGAAACCTCACTGCTGTCTCGTCAAACGCTCTTGGTTATTGTTTTTCCACCCCGGCATTTACAAACCACGAGGAGACAATACACTGTCCAGTCAGATTCAGACAAGATGGAGGAGGAAGGAGAGGGGTGGTCAGTGGTGAGCAGAAAGCGGAAGGACTGGCATGTTGGTCGTGGAAGTAGCGAAAGTGAAGGAGAAGGGAGTAGGAAGGAGGCAGATAGATTCACATGAGGATTCAAGTTCAACAATAAATGATGCAGTAGGATGTGTGCACAATGTTAAAGCACTGGCAAGCGGATCACTATTGGTTGTGTGTTGTTCGGCGGAGCAAGCTTTTGGCGATGAAAAGTTTGGGTCCCTGGCCGGTGGATTGTTTTGTGCCTGGAGAGAAGAGGGTGTGAAAGGTGTTTTGCATGGGGTAACACTTGATGTGACTATGTTGGACTTAAAAGAGAGGGTTACTGGATGTAATGTAAAGTTATTGACAGCTTCTACGTTTCAGAGTTTTCGAGGTGGAAAGAAAAGCGATAGCTTGTCCATACTGATTGAGTTTGAGGGAGCCTGTCTTCCTAGCCATGTGGGTTTGGGGTACTTGAGTTTCCCTGTTCGATCATATGTCAGGCCCCCATTAAGATGCTATAATCGTCAGCGTTTTGGACATGTGGCGGCTGTATGCCGAGGTAAACGTAGATGTGGGGGGATCACGATTTTGGACAGTGTAAGGCAGGTACTGCTACATGTTGTAATTATGGTGGGCCACATGTGTCTTTTTTGGGATTACGTACAACATGTAAAGGCCCAGGAGGTGCAGCGACGGGTTGCTGTGGATGGTATTTCCTATGCAAAGGAAGCTAGAGGAGTAGGGTTAGTGAGGACACCTGGAGGTGGCGATTCTCTGATCATTCTCCTGTTTGATCTATGGGTGGGATGGGGAGGGAAGGTAGATTTTCTAGCTTTTATGGTAGCAGTTTTAAAGTCTGTGGAGGAGAAATCGGGGTCAAACCTCATTAGGCGGGTCATTGAGGCCACAGGAGTTTATTTGGGCTTTCAGTTATCTGGTAGAGATGTATTTGACCACATGCAACGTGCTCGGCCCTCTAAGGGCCCCTATAGTTCTGTGCACCAAACATCTCAGGGGGCTGGGGGTTTTAGGGGTTCAGTTAGTGCAGGGGGCTGGTGTCACGACGATCCAAACATTTTAGGGGGCTGGTGTTTCAGGGGTACAGTATTTTTGGGGTTCCATTATCAAAGGGGGCTGAGGTTGGGATAGCTGGTGAAGCCGGAGAAGTGACTAATAATGTATCAATATCTCCTTTATTCTGCAGTGGAATATGAGAAGCCTCATAGCCAATGGCCAAGAATTTTAAAAGTTTATTAGGGAGTTTAAAAACAAACCAGATTTTATCTGTGTACAGGAGACATGGCTGGTGCTGAAGCTTGATTTTATTAGGGCCACGGGGCAATCGCACCGAGCACTGGTTTCTTCATATTATTATTATTCCTCTTCCGGACACATTTTCGATTCGCTACTAAAAAAAAACAAATGAAAAGAGGACCCAAATATACAAGTGTACAACAGAATACTGCATTATCTACTCACAAATTATATATCAAAATGTGCGTCTTCATCGGGATCGGTGTGCTATTGATTTTCTTAAAATAATATGAATATGAAAAACAGCGAAAAATGTCCCATAGAGAATGAATGGGAGGAGGTAAAAAAACGAAGACTTTTCGTACTGCCTACTGCTATCTGCTGCTCCGGCATACTTTCACCTAGAGACTCCATTTGAACTTTAAACAGTAGACACAAGTCTTGTGTATTTGGTGTATTATTCCACGTTTTGATAGGTCATATAGTTTTTAATCAATCACTGATCAATGACCATGATCATTTGTGGAGAAATTATGAGATTATAATGGGTGTGTATTGCGAGGAATGTTCGTGTCAGAGTGCATGAAATCATCGGTTAGAATGGGAGAGAGCCAAAAATAAATCCAGATTCTTTCTCTTTCCACGCTGCTCCTGGCCATAATTTACACTCTACACACATGATTTTTTCCAAATGTGTAGAGAAACTTGTTCTGTCTTTCACAATGTGCTCAAAAAATCAGAGAGACTTACAGAATTTGAATTAGCAGCCTCTAAGTGCGGCCAGTCTGTCTCTGCTCCTCATCGACTCCAATACAAATATTTTGTGAGAGAAGCAGAACGGACCCGTTTTAAACTTGCAAGTGTCGCCAAAATATTTACTGTAGAAACACTGCAGAAACACCAAATCGTTCAGGAAGTCCTTACAGTGATGATGGTCTGGTTTTTCTTCTGATAGGAGCTACCGTTTTGTCAGAATAAGCCCAAATGTGAGACCAGTGCAGAGGCAGAAAAACGCTCTTTTTCTCAACGTTTCTGTCTGCCTCAGCCTGGGGGGGTTATTGCGCGCGCGTGATCTAATGACGGTTGATGACGTCGTCTATTGACAGTTGATACAAGAGGACTCCTATTGGTCAGTTTCACTGGCGCGAATTTTCTCGGGCTGTTGTCAGGCAAACCCTACAGATATCCCTCGTCTGATTGGACGGCGGATACAAGAAGACTCCTATTGGTCACTCGCGTGATTTTGTTGTTTGGCCAGGTCATGTAAAAAAAACCTCCGCGGATCTGCTGTTCCCCGTTGATCGTATCAGAGGTAAGAAATATGCTTTGTCTTTACAACACATCAGTTGTACACAATAGTGAGATTAGGTTTGACTTTGTTACTCTGTCATGTTTTGGCTATAATCATCTGAAACACATACACGGCCCGACTCCATTTAAGATGGCGGCGGTACACGGAAAACAGTGATTTAAGACAGCAGCGGCGGTACACAGGAACTGCTTCTGGTAAAATCCGCCGTTTTGAATCTCAAATGGATCATTTGTTTATACACTCTTACACCAGTCAGCAAATATGCTACAGGTGCACAGTGGTGTGTTAAAACCCACCGTACACACGCACACACACGTGTTTTTTTTCCAATAGCCCCGCAGTATATGACTCGGCTGAAACACGGGAGGACACGCTGTATTTAGATTAGAATTTTAGATTATATTCAACTTTATTGTCATTGTGCAGAGTACAAGTACAGGGACAACGAAATGCAGTTGGCGTTCTAACCAGAAGTGCAAATGAGCGATTAAAGTGCAGTATTTTTCCTGAGGAGTGCAATATTGAAAAAAGTGACGTAGTAAACAGTAAACAGTGCAAGTGGAGGTAGTGATTGTAGACATAAGTACGGATAAATAATCAGTAACAATGTAATGTAATGTAATGTAATGTAAACAACGCTGTAAACAATGTGAACAATGTAAACAATGCAGATTGTATGGATATGAGGGTGGGGGGGAGAGAAAAGGGGGGGCAGTTAAGAATAAATAATACAATAAATATGTCCATAAATAATATGTCCAGGGGGGTGAGGGGTGAGGGTGAGGGGTCCAGATGTTGGGTGAGCAGGGGGGGGGGGGCAATGTTCATATGGGTGTGGAGTTCAGAAGGGTGACAGCCTGAGGGAAAAAGCTTCCCCTGAACCTGCTGGTCCGGGTGCCCAGGGACCTGGAGCGCTTTCCAGAGGGGAGGGGAGTGAACAGTCTATGGTTGGGGTGAGAGTTGTCCTTTGCGATGCTGCATGCCTTACGCAGGCACCGCTTCCTCTGGACAGCCTCGATGGAGGGGAGTGGGGAACCCGGTGATGCGTTGGGTGATTTTCACCACCCTCTGCAGTGCTTTCCGGTCTGAGGTGGAGCAGTTACCATACCACACCGTGACACAGTTGGTTAGTATGCTTTCAATGGTGCTGCGGTAGAAGTTCACCAGGATCTGAGGAGACAGTTGGGCCTTTTTTAGTCTCCTCAAGAAGAAGAGGCGCTGGTGAGCCTTCTTGATCAGGGCAGTGGTGTTGAGGGACCAGGATAGATTCTCGGAGATGTGGACTCCCAGAAACTTAAAATTGGTTACCCGCTCAACCTCCGACCCGTTGATGTGGAGGGGGGCGTGTGTGCCACGCCCCCCTCTGGACCTCACTCCAGGCTCTGGACCTCATCCCTGTACGCTGACTCATCGTTGTTGCTGATGAGGCCTATCACCGTTGTTTCGTCTGCAAACACAACAATGGTGTTTGAACCATGTGTCGGTGTGCAGTAATGGGTTGAAGAGAGAGTACAGGAGAGGGCTCAGCACAGGAAGTCGAGTATCCAGTTGCGGAGGGAGGGGGCGATGTCCAGATCATGGAGTTTGGTGATCAGTTTGCAGGGGTCGATGGTGTTGAATAATGAACTGAAGTCAATGAACAGCATTCTAACGTATGTGTGGCTTTTGTCCAGGTGGGAGAGGGTGGAGTGTAGTGCCGTGGAAATGGCATCCTCTGTACTCCTATTCTGGCGGTAGGCAAATTGAAAAGGGTCCAGTGTGGGTGGTAGACAGGTTTTGATTTGACCCAGGACCAGCCTCTCGAAGCACTTTGTGATGATGGGGGTAAGCGCGACTGGGCGGAAGTCATTAAGGTCAACTGCATTGGAGTGTTTGGGCACTGGCACAATGGTGGTGGATTTAAGGCACTCAGGGACAGTTGCTTGGGCTAGTGACAGGTTGAAAATGTCAGTCCGACTCCAGACCTCAGTCAGCTGCTCAGCACAGGCCCTGTAGATGCGTCCGGGGACACCATCAGGGCCAGCTGCATTTATCAAAGCTTGGTCGCCGTGCTTAGGCTACAGCCACACTAATGTAGCGTCCAGTGGCGGACCTAGCAATTCGGGGGCCTAAGGCGAACATAGCATTGATCAGTAACCCCCGGGGCCCCTGGACACTGGGGGGGGGTGCTGCGCGATTGTTGACGGGGGGTGGGGGGGGGGGGCGCACGCGTGGATTTTTATGGGGCCCTCAGGAACTTGGGGCCCTAGGCAACCGCCTAGTTTTGCCTAATGGTAAGTCCGCCCCTGGTAGCGTCCGAGTTAGGGCTTTCTTAAGAACACACAATAATGTGTCAGTAATACTCTTTGGATGAGACTGAAACTCTCTCCGTTTAATGGCGCATAATCACTCCTCGCTAGCAGTGTTGTGTGTAACGCGTTACAAAGTAACGCGTTACACGCAACACTGCTTTGTAACACGTTACTACTGAAAATATGGCAATTAAACGTAGTTCCTTTTTCAGTTGAGCAGAACGTTACTTTTCCCAGGGACAGATTTGACAGCGACACTGCCTCAGCTGCGCGCTTGCGCAATAGTCGCGGGTGCTCATTCCACAGTGAGGCTGGTACTAGCAATCATAGACATATATACGTAGACGCCTCATGACGTGCTGGAATGCAAGGGCGTAATCAGCGTTTTGAGAGTGGGGGGGACATATTTAGACGGGGGGTCTGGGGGTCCTCCCCCAGAAAAATTTGAAAGAAGTAGTTGCAATTTCCCGCATTCTGGTGCATTTTACCATGTTTTCAGATTTAAAATGATCTCCCTCTTTCATTGATTTTCCTTGGAGCATGGTCTGCAATTACTGACTACTATTATGTTCTGGTGTAATACACACAGAGATGTATAAAGTACTGGAGACCAAGACTTGAGTAGAAGTACTATATCAAAAAAGTGACTTGAGTAGAAGTAGAAGTGTTCTTTAAAAACCATACTCCAGTGGAAGTACTAAAGTATTCAAAATGTTTTGTATTTAAGTATTGCAAGTAGAAGTATTTTAAAATGTACTACTCAAGTACTGAAAGTACAAGTACAAGTGTTGTGTTATGTGTAGGCTATATTAACAGGGATACAAACACATGTATGGTCAAAATAGAGAGAGCTAGTTGAAGCACATATTCTGATTAATTCTGATAATTAATTAGTAAGTCATTTAATATTTTGAATGGGTAAAACATTTGATTTTTATGTTTCATTAGGTGTGTTAGTTCAGCTGGCATCACAATCTGATATAGCTAATACTAGAATTGTCTATAGGCCTGTCTCATTTTGTGTAGTTTAACTTATTATTTGGTAGATTTGTCTTATTAATATGTAATTAATAGCACCTTAATATTTGCTGAAAGCCTTTCATGATTCTTGAAATAATAGGTGTAAGTTCAGATATTAATATTGTATGAGCCTATTAAAATGACGCCTGTCTCTTTAAGACACGTCTTCCAGGGCTCTGCTAGCGAACAATTAAGCAGGCGAGCACTAATCAAAGCAACTTCGCATAAGAGTCTCAGGGCTTCGTGAACAAGTACAGACCTGTGTTAGTGTTATACACTAACACAGGTCTGTACTTGTTCACATTATTTAACATTATTTAACCTTGTCAAAGACGAACAAACGCAGACGACGAACAGAAGAACAAACCTTGTCAAAGGCAGAACAAACGCCCAACTTACAGTGGCCGCAGATTCATCGGGAATCCTGACCGCAGGTGTGTAAACAAGATGGAGTGACAGCGGGGACGGCCAATCACACAAGAAACGGCAGAGCCAATCGAGGAGCTTGTGGGCGGGTCTAAACTAAGGGAAAGAGGCTTCAGCTTGAGCGGCAGTTTTCCGCTTGGAAAGCGGAACATTGTTTTTGGACGGTAAAAAGTGTGGGGGACCAAAACGGCCTTTTGAAAAAGTGCGGGGGACATGTCCCCCGTGTCCCCCCCGTAAATTACGTCCGTGCTGGAACGTAACCCAGCGTCGCCGCCATATTGGTTGGGTCTCCTCACTCTAGTCTAGCATAGGAGTCAACGGGAGAGCAAGCTATGCCAGTATTTTGTGCAGCTTACAGCGCAGTATTGACACCAGATCACGTGGGATTACCTTTCACAAGTAAGATTGAACAATAATTCTTCTTTTTGTTTTTTGTTTTTTTTGTTTTAGTAATTCGTCCTGTATCATAACTAAATCTCTGCCGTTTGTAACAAACCAAACCTGTGTGAAAATCCGGTAAAAATTCGGGTAGTTATGCTTATTATTGTAGTTGGGGATACACCTTCCTCAGTAGAAATAAATGCACTGGGGGCGCACTGGGGACCCATCCAAGATGGCGGCCGCGCTGATATGTTAGCTCCAACAGGCAGCATCAGTCTATGAGGCGTCTACGTATATTATGTCTATGCTAGCAATAGTGTGAGGTGTACACTGTGCCCTGGCCAGAAACTTTTGTCCACTGCCGTAACCCTCTCCCGGACTCACTCGCTAGCTTTAACCGCTGTTTTTTAAATTTTATTTATTAATCCGCACTTCCAGACCGCCACCGGGGCTTCAGAGTAATGTGTCCGTGGAGAGTAGCCCTCTCCTGGACACACACGCTAGCTTTTACCGCAAGGTCCGGGTTATGATCGCGCTCACACACGCTAGCTTTTACCGCTGTTTTGTATGGCATGTTTTGTTTTGAGACATATGAGCCATTTTGAGGTTTTCATCATGTTGTCCTAGCCTTGATTTGATACAATTTGCACTATAGCTTTGCAACAATTTCAGTGTAGCCTCTTTAATGTAAGAGTTATGTATTTATGTGTTTTGTGTTCACCTACATGCCCATAAGATGCTATTTGGTATTATTGTTTGTATTGTTGTTTTCTTCAACAAGTGCTCTGTGGTATTTTTTATAATAAAGAGCACAAAAGAAATACCTGTTATGTCCTCCATAGTAGAACTTTATGTAGGCCTATACACATTTAGGAAATGAGATAGGGTTCTGCCCAAATTCGAGCACCATAAAAGTAACGTAAAAGTAACGAGTAACGTAAAAAGTTACTTTCCATAGAGGGTAACTAAGTAAAGTAAGGGATTACTTTTTTTTAATAAGTAACGAGTAACGAGCAAACACTACTTTTTAAAAGTAACTTCCCCAACACTGCTCGCTAGAACATTACCTCCTCACCGGAACCACACACACATCACCCGTCAATCACCATGGCAACAAATCCCATTTACACTAGTCCCCACTGCAGTGTTACACTACTAGGTTTTGAATCTCAAATGGACCATGGTTTATACACTTTTACACAAGTCAGCAAATACGCGACAGGTCCACAGTGGTGTTAAAACCTGCTGTACACACGCGATTTTTTTTTTTTTTTCCAATAGCCCCGCTGTATATCGGCTGAAACACGGGAGGACACGCTGTATTTATCAAATTGATTGGGTCTTATTAGTCATACATACCTTTTGTCATTTAATCCTTCTTGTGTGGGTACTTCTTTCCCATTGCCATGGCTTGCTGCGATGGATAATGCTCTCGGTACCGCTCCAATATGTCGCCGTATTTACTTTGCGATGACTCCCAATCTATGTTTTCCGCCGCCTTCAACGCCTTAAGTCCACACACCGCCGGCGAACGGCGCGCGTCAAAACAGCCGCCTCTATTATTTTCTATGTACAACCCCCACACCGGCGGCGGCAGGCGCCCGCCGTCGCCGCCCCGCTACACTTCACGCCAGTGTCCTGTGTATCTCTGTGAATAAATGCTTAAACACTTTGATAAATGTTACTGAACAATGTGTTAAATATTTTAGGGAGGATGACAACAGATCTTGGAAGACGAGGACCAAATATCAAGACAGCAAGTCAGCAGAAGAAAAGTAAGAGACATTTACCCATGTTTACAAAACTGTATGGAGTGTAGTGATGTTCATTGAGGAAGGAGGCTGCCGACACAGGATCGCTTTAACTCACTTTATTTGTTTAGCTTTAGGTATTTATCTATGAAGCGAAAGGAGGGGTATGTATAGTTCACGCGTGGAGCGACCCCCTTAGCTGGATATCTGTCCAGATACGCTGCCTGGGGGGTTTCTGCCCTCCCCCCGGATCTGTAGTTTGGTAGTATCTGGGCAGGCGTGGCCTCTATGACGCATAATATGCTCTGATTGGCTAGTGTTGAACGCCCGCCCCCAGTGTATTATGTGTGCCGCCATCTAGTGTTCAGGTGCGGTTAATACAACTTACATATTTATTTCTATTCCTTTGTGGCTATGTGTAGATATTACAGCCTGTTGATACATATGTTATTATTTATTCTTAACAGGAGGACTAAAAGTGCCAAAATTAAATAAATAAATACACCATTAAATAATTACTTAAATGTGTCGTTAATTAATTAAAATTGGAATTAAATACTTAAATGTGTCATTCAGGCACGTGCACACATAGGGCCCTAGCGGTGCTTGAGCCCCTGCCCTTTTTGCCTTGTATTAAAAAGTGCCCTCTGAGTGTTTTTTGTTTTTTTTGTTTTTCTTAAATAACTTTTATAAATTCCTGTTAGGGATGTAAAAAAAAACGGCGGTACAAAAACTCCACGGTATGCTACCGTACCCATTTTCTTTAGAGCCGCCAGAGAGAGAGAGAGAGAGCGGGCGAGTGAGTGAGTGAGAGGAAGAGAAGCCGCTGCCCCATGGATAACGTAAGTTATGACCATAACTATGGATCTATGAGACCGAACGATGACCGTCACCACGGTCTTCACCTTGAATGATACCATCATCTCCCTATCCTCGAGACCATATATCAACAAAGTCATGTGACTGACCTTAAGGAGGCTTGACTCGCCGCCTACAAAAGTGTCCAGGTGAGCACGCCTCTCCCTCTTTGCCCAGAACGCCTCAGCCCGTTCTGAGCGACAAGAGATGGTGACGGTCATCGTTCGGTCTCATAGATCCATAGTTATGGTCATAACTTACGATCTATTTCGACCTCACTCAGACCGTCACCACGGTCTTCACCTTGGATGTCGCGAGGAACAGAGGACTCCACCCCTCCTCGTCCAGCAGCCGAGAGCACAGCAGAGCCCAGTGGAGAGGGCGATGCCACGTTGACCCTGTAAAACCTGGTAAAGGTACAGGGGACACTCCAGGAGGCTGCTGCGCAGATGTTGGAAAAAGGGAACCCCCCGCAGAGCAGCCCAGGAGGTGGCTACACTCCTGGTGGAGTGGGCAACCACGTTTCCCGGGACTGGGAGGCTCTGCATAGAATATGCCTCAGAGATAGCAGTGGCAACCCAGCGGGACAGACACTGCTTCGTCACAGGGAGGCCCAGCTTGTCAGCACGAAAACACACAAACGGCTGAGAATGTGAGCACCTCAGAGAATGAGTGCGTGCAGTGTAAGCTCTGAGTGCCCGCACGGGGCACAAGGTAGGGTCAGGTCGAAAGGCGCCGACCTCAATAACCTGGTTCACTGTCTGAGGGTTAATGACCTTAGGCAGAAATGCGGGGTTCGGCCAGAGAGACACGCCAGTGTCATCAGCCTTCCACCACAAACAATCCGCGCTCACAGACAGAGCGTGTAATTCGCCCACTCGTTTAGCTGAGCAAATAGCCAAGAGAAAAGCTGTTTTGTGAGACAGGAACTTGAAGGTGGACTGATCAAGGGGCTCATATGGAGGTTAAGTCAGGGACCTCAAGACCAACGGGAGGTCCCATGATGGAGCTCTGGGGGACCTAGTCGGACGCAGGCGACAGGCCCCTTTAATGAACTGAGACACCAAAGGGTGCCTGCCTATGGTAACCCCACCCACTGCCTCATGAAAGAGATAGCAGCAGTGTAGACTTTAATGGTGCTAGCAGCCCTCCCTGAGTCCAAGAGAGACTGAAGAAAACGTAGGACCAGTTCAATGGGGCACGTAGATGGGTCAACTTGTGCATGTCGACACCATGTCAAGAATACACTCCACTTGTGGTTATAATTAGCACGGGTGGAGGGAGCTCGAGCATGTCCTATAGTCCTCAGAACTGCTTCATCTAATCTCGGAGAGCGGGACTGAGGAGGGGCCATGCCCAGAGCTGCAGAAGAGTAGGTCTGGGATGCCAAATCTGGCCCCCCGCCTGTGAGAGGAGGTCCACCCTGCCCGGTACAGCCCAGGGTTGACCGTGGACCAGGCGAAGGAGCATGGAAAACCAGTGCTTCCTCGGCCACCGGGGGGCTATCAACAGCACCCTGTAGCGACCCATGGTGACCCTGTGGAGCACCTGGGGAATCAACGGGAGTGGGAGAAAAGCGTACAATAACCCGTCCGGCCACTCGTGAGACAGAGCATCCAGGCCCAGAGGACCCCGCCTGCTCGTTAGGGAGACCACATCCTGCAATGTGTCGTCTCCGCCGAGGCAAACAGGTCGACCCAGGCCATGCCAAACCGAGCCCACAGGAGGGCCACCACCTCTGGGTGAAGCCTCCACTCTCCTGGGAGGGGACCCGTCCTGGATAGGAGGTCTGCTGCCCGGTTCGCAACGCCAGGGATGTAGACTGCCCTGAGTGAAGCTAGGTGTTGGGCCTCCCAGAACAGAAGTGTCTGCGCCACCTGGAGGCAACGCAGAGACCTGGTGCCGCCCTGGTGATTCACATGGAACACCGTGGAGGAACTGTCCGTGCGTACCAGGACATGCCTGCCCTGGATGGAAGGAAGGAGAGCCTTCAACGCCAGGAAAACTGCCCTCAGTTCCAAGACGTTGATGTGCTCCTCCCCCCAAGGGGGTTCCCAGGCACCACGCACCATCCTGTGTTCCCACACAGCCCCCCACCCTGTCAGGGAGGCATCTGTGGTCACCACCGTCCTTCTCGAAGGAATATTCCCAAGAGGGACACCCCGGAGAAGGAGCCTCTTGTCCCTCCATGGGCGCAAAGCACAGAGAAATGTGCACGTTACCCGAACCTTTGCACGTCTGTGCAACTTCGGGTGGAGGCCGAGAGCATTCAACCATCTCTGCAGGGGCCGAGCCCTGAGGAGACCCAGAGGAACAACGGCCACTGCCGCTGAGATCATGCCCATTTTCCCTGCTGACCTGGCTCCAGGTTGCTTTTTGTCCAGTTGACTCTGAGCCCCAGAGACTGGATGTGGGAGAGAACCACTGCCGTGTCCCGTAGAATTTGGTTGCGGGACGGGGCACAAATCAGCCAGTCGTGCTGATTTGTGCTGAAGTATGGGAGGATTTTTATACCCGACAGCTGGAGAGGGAGCAAAGCGGCTCCAATCACCCTGGTAAACACCCTTGGTGAGAGGGAAAGGCCAAATGGGAGGTCCTTGAACTGGTAGGCCTGCCCCTGGAAGGCAAAGCGGAGAAAGGGTCTGTGGGCTGGGCAGATGGGCACGTGAAAATAAGTGTCCTTTAAGTCTACTGAGGTGAACCAATCCCCCTTTTCCACAGCCTCCAGGATCTGACTCGTGGTCAGCATTCTGAAAGGCAAAACCTTTATGAAGGCGTTTAAGCGCCTGAGGTCCAAGATGGGGCGCAGGCCTCCGTCTTTTTTTGATACGAGGAAGTACAGAGAGTAAAAGCCAGTGAGCTGTTCGCTTGGCTCTACTCTCATAATTGCATCCTTCTGTAGAAGGGTCAGAATTTCCCCTGCTAAAATTTGTGCCTGGACCGGGTCCCTGACTGTGGTCATACGGACCCCGGAGAAAGGGGGGGGGTCGCCGCCGAAACTGGATCCTGTACCCCGTGGACACTGTAGCCAGCACCCAAGGGTCCAGAACCCTTTCTTCCCAGCTGTCCAGGCAAAGCTGGGAGGAGCCTGCGGCGGCCGTCCCCCCACCCCTATGGGGCACCGGCCTGACGTCCTGTACCCCTGGGGGGGCGCCTCCTCTGGGACGCCTCCTTACCGGGAGGACGGGGTTGGAACTGCTGCTGACGGCGTGATGGCGGCTGTGTACCACCAGAGGCCGAGAAACCAGCATGCTGCCGCCACGGCTCCTGGCGAGCACCAGGGGGGTGGTGTGAAGGCTGGGGACCCCTAGGACCATACCTGGGAGCCGTGGGTCTGCTAAAGGTGCGCCGCACACAGTCTCTAGTGCGGCGAGACTGTTCGGCTTTGTCCAGCACGCCCTGAGAGTCAGGGTGGAAGACCCGTGCAGGCACAATTGGCATGTGTGTGAGCTCCTTCCTGATATTCTCTGGAAGCGATGTCTGAGCCAACCAAATCTGCCTCCTAGACATCATGGCAGATGACATGACCACACCAACGTCCCTCGTAAGTTGGGAATGAGTGACGAGAGCAGAGTCTATCAGGCTCATAGTGTCCTGATCCTCTGGGTTAGCCGTCCTCCTGAGGGCCGCCAACAAGATGGCGAGTGCATTACCCGAGCGGGCAGCCCGGGTGGCAGCATTGTAAGAGCGACACACCAGACGGTCAGTCTTTTCACATTCCTTTACAGGGCAGCGGGGGTTAGCAGTCACCCGTTCTGGGCCCAGAGGCGTAAGGGCCGCCATCTCCCTCTCCACTGGGGGCATGTCCCCCATGCCGGTGTCAGGAGCGTACGGGACCTTCGTCAGCCTCCGGCACCCAGCATTGAATTGCGGTGCACCACTCGGGGCATTCCACGACTTCCTGAGCATCTGCAGATAATCTGCCGCCACAGGAACAGATGTAGGTTGCTGAGTCTGAGAGATACCGGCCCAAACACCATCCATTGGAGCAGGTGCCACAACTGGGATGTTGAGTCCCACAATCTTTGCTGCACTCATAATTTTGGAAATTATGTCGAAGGCGGAAGACTCACCCCCACCCGCAGGGCTGAGGTTGGACATCCCCTCAACTGCGGAGGACCTGAGCTGCTCATCCGAGCCAGCAGTGTCAGACTGTTCACCGCTCCCAAAGAGCGAGCCTCGTGCATACAGTGAGATAACGTCCGGAATATCGCCGCCATCCCCCTGGCCAGAGGGCAACTCATCAGGGGAGGGCTCCCTCAAGCGCCCCTCCCCCGGTGTGCCTGTCATGGCGGGCCACTGGGCCTCCACCCTGCCCAATCTCTCCGACAGACCACGTATGGCAGCCAGGATTTGCAGTTGGGCGTCTCCCTGGCCATCCTGGCCACCTGGAGCACCCACAGGGTCATCTGAGGGCTGGACAGCCTGCTTCTCACCAGAGCCATGCCTTCTTTTTTGGGTAGGGGTGCGCTCATGTTTTCGCTTCCGGGAGCGTATCTTAGGAGCCTGCACCTCCTCACTGAACTGGGAAGGGTCAGGTTGCACCGCCCCCACACGAGCAGACCGTTCCAGTTGCCTGGCTCTGCAAGCCCGTTCGTCCCTGGGCAGCTCGACTGCCGCCGCACAGGGGTTGGCAACATCCTCCAACACATGGGCCATGCCCAAACAGGAGGGGCACTCACGATGGCCATCACGGGGGTCCATGACACCCCGGCAAAAGCGACAGGCATGGGAGGTCATTTCTCCATGTAACCTACAGCTACGAATAGCTGCTCAAAGGAAAACAAGCAGGTGAACAAAAAACAGTCCGGCTACTGCAAAAAACAGAGATTCAGGGCGAATAAAAATTTCTGCTACTGCAACTTTAAGTTTATGAAAAAAAAAAAAAAAATGAAAATAACCCACAAACGGGAGAAATTAACAAGCCCCGCCTACTGCGCACAGAGGCAAGGGGACTACCAATTAACTTAGTTACCAATAAACCTGGTCGGCAAGAAAGCACAATACCTGACCAACTCACTCACCAGCCCCACTCACTGTGCGCGAACGCATGAGGGGGGGGGGGGACACGGACCCCGCCCGCTGCGGACAGCGGGTTAAAACGGGGAAATCAATAATAATATTACAAATAAAGGAGGAAGCGGTGTCTGAGCACGCTCAATTGGCTTGATAACTCACACCTATAGAGGAGAAAAAGCTGTGAAAACGAAAGCACTTACCACAAGCTGCGGGTAATGACAATCACCTGAAACAAAGAGAGAGGTTAAGACGCTCTGCTCTTTTTCACGTAGCGTAACCTCTGTGATGTACAACAAGTGCGCAGAGGAAACAATCCACATACAATCCTCAGGGGCGCAAGGCACCTGCACCGTAGTGACGGATTGTTAATTTGTGAAGTCCAACAACGCTACTTACCTGCGGTCTCGGATGAGGCGAGTGAGGCAAAGAGGGAGAGGCGTGCTCACCTGGACGCTTTTGTAGGCGGCGAGTCAAGCCTCCTTAAGGTCAGTCACATGACTTTGTTGATATATGGTCTCGAGGATAGGGAGATGATGGTATCATTCAAGGTGAAGACCGTGGTGACGGTCTGAGTGAGGTCGAAATAGATCTGAGGAGACGTGACAGTGGAGCAACTTGAACCTGTGAGTTATGGTCTAACTAGTCGCCGTCCACTTATTCAACGTGCTTATGGGTAATATTTCAGAAAAACGCTCTATTTTACTCAATGTGTCAGCTTCTATTTTTGCGGACGTCGGAGCACGGCGCTTCAATTCAGCACAGAGCAGATCGTGCGGGACAGGAAATCGTGTACAAAATACAAAATAAAACACCGGGTTAATTTTCAAAATAAAATGAACCGTGTTTACGGCGGATCATATTTCCCTCACTACAGGTCTGAAGTGCAGGTCCGAGGTTTAGATATATTATTTATATATAATAGATATATTAGTTTATTGTGACTTTGCTGTGTGGGCTAACAATATAATAATAATAATAATAATAATAATAATAATAATAATATAGTAATTTCAGCATTCTGGGGATATAAGCTGTAGGTTATGTGTTTGAAATATTACCATCTGTATTTAAACTTGATTCTTGTTGATTATGCCTGCAGCACAATGGCAAAAAAAGAAAGGATACAGAAAAGGAAGGAGAAGGAGCGCCAGGATGCAGCTAAGAGTAGCAGACCTCTTAATGCATGGCTAAAACCAAGTTCTAGCACCAGAATTCAAGAAAGAACACAGACCTCAGAAAGTGTTTCACCTGAGAGAGAGGCAGAGACCTTAGAAGCAACACCTGAGAGAGAGGAGGAGGGTTCATGTTTCATTGTTCAGTGTTCAATATTAAAGTGTTTATCTTCAACAATACATAGCCTAATAAAAAACCAGTGTTTTATTGCTTTGCATGTCTTCCAAGCCTATGATAATGTGGATAAACTCATGTTGACAATAATTTGTTGACACAAAAGAAATGGCGATTTCATTTCACGTTCACCTACACAGGACACACAGCTAAGTAGTTAGCTTATTATTAGTACTTTGTTTTTTAATTTTGACATTAATTTCCATCTTGTGTAAAGGACCGGGAAAAAAAAATTTGGTGCGCGCACATGCTGCCCTTTTCTGACTTTGAGCCCCTGCCCCCCTATAATCATGTGCACGTCCCTGGTGTCATTAATTCATTAAAATACTGATTCATTTTATGTAAAAAACAAACAAACAAACATATATAATCATTTCACTATTTAATTAATTTACATTTACATTTCATGATTTACATTTCATGATCCTGTGTTGCAGTGCTTCATGAATTGTCAAACTGGCAAACTCACCCACCAAAGTTGGTAGGCGGACCTAATGCCTGATTGGTTACCCTGCGCATCAAGTCACGGCAAATCAAATAATTAAATAGTGAAATGATTATATATGTTGTTTTTAAATAAAATTAATCGGTATTTTAATGAATTAATGACACATTTAAGTATTTAATTCCAATTTTAATTAATTAATGACACATAATTAATTAAAAGTAATTAATGGTGTATTTATTTATTTAATTTTGGCACTTTTAGTCCTCCATAAAACTGTACTGTATCTTGATTACTTTAACTTAACTTGATTCATGTTGGTGTCTTACAGATGTTTTGTGTGTGTGTGTGTGTGTGTATTTGCAGACAACATGGAAGATCATCACTGTCCTCTCGCTTAACTCTACTCTGCCTGCAACCCTTTTCATCATTTTTTTTGTAACTTTGTTTCCCACATAATATGAGGTTGAAAGGGCATAGGTTGCTGTATAAATAAATACTTAAAAAAGGAATGTTTATTGTAGGTGTGCTCCTTGTATATAATATCATAATGTCACTAGTATTAATTGTTTGAAATCTCTGAAGAATCTCATCATACTGTACACACTCCCGTGGCCCTTTCAAAATTTCCCCCGAGGGAATTTTCTAGTTATTATTATTATTATTATTATTATTATTATTATTATTATTCCAGGATATACATGTGTTCGATGAGAGGGTGGGAAGGCCTGGCGGGGTTGTGCAACCTCTATTATAGAGGGTGTTCAGTATAGGGAGGGGCGAATCTCTAGTGAGGATGAGTGTTTTGGTGGAGGTATGGGGGGATATGGGTAGGTTTTCTATGTTAAATTTGTACAACCCATGTACTCGGATGTCAGTGGATGCACTTGGGAAGGAGTTTCACTGCCGGCTATCTGGGTAAGTGATTTTAATGGACATAACCCATTGTGGGGTAGCTCTAAATTTGATGAAGTTGGTAGGACGGTGGAGGAAACAACGGGAAGGCTTGGGTTGGTGTGTGTAAATGATGGTCATGCCACAAGGTTTCAGGTTGGTCGAGGTGGTCATGTCTAGATCTGACATGGGCGTCGGGTGCACTGGCATGTAAAGCTGAGTGGGATGTATTGGGGTCCTATTCGGTGGGCAGTGATCATTTCCCCATCTCGGTAGGTGGGGGGGAAATCTGCTGTGTGAGAAAACTGGTAGAGAAAGACCATTTGATTTTAGGAAGGCAGATTGGGATAATTTGGAGAGATGTGCCTAGGTGGGTTGGAGGATGGAGGAGGGCTGAACAGGACAGGGCATGCTCCCCAGATGGATGCAGGGAATGATTTTAGGTGGGATGCAGGTAAAGATAGTGCTTTTAATGTGTACTTCACGATGGATGAGCTGAAGAGGGCGATTAAGTAAAGGGGCAATACGGCTCCGGATGCGGATGGACTATGCTATGAGTTGTTTCAGCATTTTAACGAAATCATGTCTTTGTTCAACAGAGTGTGGGAGGAGGGGATCCTGCCGTCGGCTTAGAAGCATGCCGTGGTAGTCCCTATTTGAAAGCCTGGTAAAGAGGCCAAGCCCTCTATCATATAGACCAGTTGCTCTGACCTCTGATGGGCAAGATTATGGAAAGGATGATTGATGTCTGAGTGCCAGAGTGGCACTCCGGATAGGGAGGTTCTTGTGGCTGTGTTTCTTGAAATTGAGGAGGTATGTTGCTTTTCGCACAACCCCAGTACTTGCAATGCTTGTGGAGCTTGGGGAGGCTCCTCTGGCGCTTAGGCAGATGAAGCTTGGTCTTAGGCAGTGGGTTAAGTTAAGAAGTTGGGCGGGGGGGATTCCTGCCTGTGCGTACGGTAAGGGACGAGACATTCATGTCACAAGTACGAAAGAAGGCTGTGGCACTAGGCCTGGAGGCAGAGATAATTGAGGTGGATGCACTTTGGTTCCGGTACCTCATTGGTTGATGCCAGATACAGTGGTCGATTTTGGTGTGATGGAGATGTTGAGGTCCAGGGGCACAGAAGTGGCTCCCCAGCAGGCAGTTGAGGAACGTTTGAGGAGTGAGTGGTCTTCCTCTCTTCAGGTGTATACTGATGGGTCTAGGGATCCTGAGAGTGGGCGGGTGGGCTTTGCATTTTGTGTCCCAGTGGTCGAAATATCCTGCAGTGTTCGGCTGAATGACGGCATGTCTGTCTTCACTGCAAAGAGGATGGCGCTCGAGTGGATCGAGGGGTTTCATCCACCAGAGGTTGTTATATGTCCAGATTCTGCGGCAGCTCCGGTGGCCATGAATAACAGGCGATTGGTGGCACGTGCCGATATTATGGCGGACTTGCTGGTGCTTTTACATCATGTGCATCGGGCAGGATGTCAGGTGGGTTTCTTGTGGGTCCCTACACGTGGGGGTGGGTGGCAATGAATTAGTAGATAGGGCGGCAAAGGCGTCTTTGGAGTCAGAGCAGGTTGGGGTTTCCATACCATATGGTTGGACAGAGATGAAGAGTAGGATTGGGGAGGGGATGAGCCATGTGTGGCAGAGGGTTTAGGACTCTGGGGTTACAGGAGGGCATTTGTACTCAATGCAGCAGACTGTCGGGAGGAGGATTACACCAAGTGGAGTGGCTAGGAGGTTGGGGGTCGTACTGGCCAGAATGAGGTTGGGGCATTGTGGTTTGGGAGCAAGATTGATGCTGGTGGGTAAACATCAAGAATTGAAACTGTGCCACACGTTCGACTGCAATGCAAGAGGTATCAGAAGGAGAGGGCGATATTGTTTGCTATTTGGCAGACATTGGTGTGACCACCTTCTCACTGCGCACACCGTTAGGTCCTGCTGTTGACATATCAGAGGTTCAAACTTTAGTTTTAGAATTCCTACTGTTTAATAGGGTATGATTAGCTATTTATTTTTATTTAGTTTGTTCTTTTTTTTATTTTCCCTATTTTTACTTCAGGGTTTATGAATTTCATAAGTACTGTTATCCAAACCTGTGGGTGACAGCAATGCACCTAACGGCATGATAGACTGCCTTAACATTAAAAGAAGAGGATTTCCTAATTGCGTCACCAGCTGTTCCCGCTCTTACCCTTGTGTTACGAAGCGCCGCTGTAGTTGACAATCACAGCTAGAACTAAAGTCTTATCTTATCATAACAACAGTTAGCAACGTAGTTTATATGGCTGAAGTCATTTAACTTTGACAATGTAATTTCATATTTAAAAGAACCCTAACCTTACTTTTATATTAAAAAATGATTTAAAAATGTGTAATCCTTGGATGCTAGTATGGATGGGGATGCCATTTTCAATAGAAAAAATCCAGTCATCACGGTCGCGCAATGAATCTTGGAATAGGTTTGGCCGTGAAAGATCCATCTGTTGGATCCTTCGAATTCGGGAATGGAAGGCATTTCTCGGCCGCATTTGGAGGAGCCTTCGAAATGGGACCGCCTTGTCGCACCATGGTGTCAGTCTTCGAAGGACGCAGCCCCTGAATTGAGACACAGCTAATGTAACGATAACGCTGCAGCATAAACTGGATACAGTTTCGGAGTAGGCGGGCTCTAGACCGGATCACAAACTCAACAATGAGCTACGAGAGCTAATAGGCTCATTCAACGAGCTCGTTCAACGAGCTAATAGGCTCGTTCAAGATGAACTGCGCCTCGCCTGGAAGGTGGACGAGACCAAGCGGCAGCAGCAGGGGGCGATGACAAAAAGCTGCAGTCAAGTCGGACAGTTTCCAGCCCCCGCCAAGGAATAAACAGGAAGTCACAAAAATATTTACATCCTGTTAAATCATCTGTAGGCTACCTGTAGTTTGTAGAACATGGAAGGAATTGCGTATGCATTCTTGATCGCCGAAGAAATTGTATCATCAGTCCAGACGTTCTCACAGCTACATAGGCTACACATGGGAAGGACAAGCAGCAAAGGTGTCTTATAATCTTTATTTATTGATGTATTTATATTTGGAATTATATATATTATATACAGGTATGTGGGAATATGAATGTTATATAAGTAACCTTTATTATTATTATTATTATTATTATTGTCATCAACCACACAAAATATGTTTGTTAACATATTAAACCTTCATTGCACAACATGAGATTCATATATTCTAGCATTAAATATAACAATTACAAAGAAAATCAGGATTTGCGATAAAACGTCATGTTTGTAGTCCTGACTAAGAGCCAATCAGCTCTTTGATTATGCGACAGCCAGGCGTTTCCCATCGTGCCCTGAGATCTTGCAGTCGGTGGAGAGCAACTGCGGCGCCTGGCTCTAAAAACTGCGGCCGCCTTGATCTCGTGAGATTATCGTTGCCGGCGCGTGTCTGACGTCAGAGCAAGTCGGGATCAATGCTCGAGGTATTTCAGATACCGAGAACACGGTACTCAGAACATGTTAAGAATCGGGCTTCTTCATTGGTTCTCATGATGCGCCTGCGCGTTTCGCCTTCTTGAGAGCGGTGTTTGTTAACGTTTTAATGATTCAGGTTGCGTTTTAATGATTCAGGTTGCATTGTAGTTGTTCGTCCTAATCTATTTAGGGTTAGGGTTAGGGTTTTTTTATCCGCCATTGTTAAATGTCCCGCCTACGCTATGACTGTAGGAAACGGAAATAGCATGCTTCAAGGATCGAACCAATCAGGGAGCAAATTCTTGCATACTAATTAGGTAAGTTATCGTGTTCTCGCCATATAACACGGCTTCATCCATAGCTCCTCCGGAAACTCGTCGCCCGAGTTGTACTGACGCGAGAACGTGACGTCACTTCATGGGTCGTACTACTTATAGCGTTCTATTGCACACACAGCAAAACAGTACAATTTATTAATTGGTGACCGGACTAAAGCAGCAATGTAAACAAGTGTGTAAGAGCATTTAAAATCAACATTAAAACGACCAACGTAGTACAAATACAAAGAAAATACATCTCAACTTAGTGAACTATGGGCGCAGCCATCTTCGTTTTCCAAGTCGTATGTTCCGCTTTGTTCAACTCGGTGTACTCTGAAGCATAGACATATATACATAGACGCCTCATAGACTGACGCTGCCCGTTAGAGCTGACGTAGCAGCGCGGCCGCCATCTTGGATGGGTCCCCAGTGCGTCCCCAGTGCATTCATTTCTATGGAGGAAGGTGTATCCCCAACTACAATAATAAGCATAAAATGTTACAAATGGCAGAGATTTATTTATGATACAGGACGAATTAATAATTTTTTTTTTTTTTTTAAATAATAAGAATTATTGTTCAATCTTAGGGACTGTACGATATTTACCGGGGGGGGAGGGCCGGTCGTCAGGGGGGGAGGGCCTAGGATAATTTTTTAAGCCTTAGGGGAGGGCCCAGGAGAATATTTTTGGCCTGGGGGGAGGGCCGAGGAAAATTATTTTATGGGGGGGCAATCGTCATGACTCATGCCGAGTTCGATGTTTAAATGAAAGATAGGATAGCCTGTAAGGAAGTGAACGTCTCCTTTACCATAACCATAACCCTTTTTGGAGTGAATTGTTTCACAGTAGACTGCGGACGCTGTAGACTCTGCTCTGCGAGCGGACGCTGTAGACTCTGCTCGTCTCATACCACCGCGAACGGGTTTATGAGACCCCAGATCGTTTCACACAGACGCGGGAGGGTACCTTTGGCGTCAGTATCCAGGGCTTAATTTGGGCCGGAACACGCCGGAATATGTTCCGGCACCTCCAACGGTGGATCCGGCACCTTTTTTATTTTTTAATTCCCCCCCCCCCCGCCGTCAGTGGTTACGATCGCGCAACCCCGTCATCAGTCCGCGGTCCCCCCCCCCCCCCCCCCCCCCCCCCCCGCCCGTTGACAATCACGAACACCCCCCCCCCACCCACCCACCCACCCACCCCCCGGGCGTGACAAATCGTCGGTAGGCCTATATTACGAGCTGGGATGAGAACGGGTTGTCTGCCGAAACCGTCAAGTCTAAAATCATGCGATAGGCGCGCACGATGACATCCTCACAGCATGCACACGGGCTGTGTGTGGACTCGGGTCTGCGGCTGAGTCCGCGGCCGGGTCCGCGGGTCCGGTGCTGGGTCCGCGGCTGGCGCCGCCCCCCCCCCCCCCCCCCCCGTTGACAATCGCGCCGAATGTAGAGCATATTGTAATGCAGCGTTGAATGGATGAATAGCTTACATAAGGGTCCCCAGCACTTTTCAAACCACACTCAAGCTTATGGTTATTGTCCCCCACCACTTCTAAAACCAAACTGACGCCACTGACCACATAGACCAAGAATCGCAGGGTGATCATTAGTCGCTCTTAGTCACAGTAGTTTGTGTTTTGTCTTATAATAGCCTATAAGGTACAATGTCATCAGCCAAGTTGTGAAATTATTGGGGGAGTCTCGTAACATTGATAAAAGCAGGCTTGTCCCCATTCTCAAGTTCAAGGCACAGCGTGGCATAAACCCCTGCTCTTGCTGCGTGTGTACCCGTGTGTGTGTATGTGTGCTTATGTGGCCGTTTTAACCTTGTAAACGTCATTTTCCGACCAATTTTATTTGATTCACGTAGCGGGGAGGGCCTAGGAGAATTTTTTTGAGCCGGGGGGAGGGCCCCGGAAAAAAAAAAATTACCAGGGGGGAGGGCCAGGCAGAACAATTTTAACCCGATCGTCTGGCGACCGGCCCTCCCCCCCCGCTAAATATCGTACAGTCCCTTACTTGTGAAAGGTAATCCCACGCGATCTTCTGTCAATACTGCGCCGTAAGCTGCACAAAATACTGGCATAGCTTGCTCTCCCATTGACTCCTATGCTAGACTAGAGTGAGGAGACCCAACCAATATGGCGGCGACGCTGGGTTACGTTCCAGCACGTCATGAGGCGTCTACGTATGTCTATGGTCTGCCCTGCCTCCTCTTCTTCTTCTAGTGTTTTTGGCGGTTGAAAAACAACTTTTCGGTGCATTGCCGCCACCGTCTGAACAGTAGTACGAGTCACGGATCCTACTTCTCATAGACAACAAAACCCACAAACCAAAACAAATAAACTAAACTAACTATAACTTAAAATTCTATATATCAATTGTGTTATCTTTAGAACTCAAAAACTAAACTAAAGCACTTGCCAAATATTTCTTCTAAACTCATTTATACCCCTTCATTCTCAGTGCTTCTTTTAATATTGCGCTGTGGTCTCTATGTTTTCAACATGCCAATGTTCCACTGTCTCGGTCAGCTGATCACACAGGAGAAGTGTTGCGGCCATTTTGCTGTGAGGGGCCTCGGCTGTCACCACGTGAGAGATAGGAACCTGACGGAGACCGGGACCGCTGACTCCAGGTTCATATGCGAAGCTACAGAGGAGTAGCCAGCGAGACAATGCCCACCATCACCTTACCGCCGAAGGAGAACGCTCTCTTCAAGAGGATACTGGTAGGCTCAACGCCCTGGACAGTGTGCTGCAAGCTGACGCCGGCTAATGCTAAAGCTAAAGCTAGTTGCCCAAGCAGCCGCTACTTTTAGCTAGAATCAGTGCATCTAGTCGCTAGGGAATACTATATATATATATATATATATATATATATATATATATATATATATATATATATATATATATATATATATATATATATAATGTGCGTGTGTCTTCAGTCATCTATCCAAGTAGGCAGTGAAGTGTATCACATGCAAGCAGTAGACCAAAGCATGTGTCCTACGTCCTGGCCTTTCAACCTCTCCTGGTATTGTGATGATCAAGCTGGTGGAATACACATGGAGGTATTTTTGATCTGTTGGGTTAAAAGATCGCGGAGCGACGCCCTGTCAAAGTACTTGACATTTAAATGAGAGTAAATTATATACAACACCTTACTACTTCGTAGAGCTCTTTAACATTAAATATGTTTGTGTATATTTATGTCAGTTAATTCATTGCACTGTGTAGCAAGAAATGCCACTTAACGTGCAGCGTTAGATGCTCGTTAGGTAGCGGTAACTCATACCTTACTTTCGCCACATTTAAGAGTTTTGCCTCTGGCCCACACAGGTAGTTTTGCGTAGCCTTCCAATGTAGAGGTTATTATACATATTTATACATGTATTTTACATATGGATACATATATTGATGTTGTTCCAGAAGAGGCCGGTAGATGTGCTTAGTAGGAAACTCATCCCTGATTTGGAGGAGCGGCCGGCAGCTAATTATAGCCTGCACTTGGCAAGATATCTTGCTGACTTGTGTGGTTCAAATGCATACTTTTTCGTGTTTATATGTTGGTTTTGATAAGCTTCAATACACTACAAATATAAACTGCTATTAATAGTTATTTTTAGTAACTAGTTTAGTAATACCGGCAGTTATTTAGTAAGAGGAAGACGCTGTCAATGCGCAAGCCACGCCCACAAGCTGAAGCTGTCAAATCCCAGCATGCTGGTTGTCAATACTTTGACATTGGCCAACAGTTTTAGCGTGTTTGTGGTCCAGGCATGCGTACATAAATCAGCATTTACATTTGATTACACCTTGCTTTTTTGTTGTGGCCATGGTTGTTCTGAGCACATGTGCTTATCACCAACTAGTAACTGAATACATGTGCGTTAATATTCTTACTCGTCATTGGCTGCTGTAACAATGTCTTTTGCAATTGTTGCTGTGATACATGCTTTATAAATTGTTATTGTTATTAAAAGCTGGTATCAAAATATGAATCAATAAAGCGAGTAACAATATTGATTAGGCTATTTAGTACTAATGTACTGTAAGCTTAATCATGCTTCATGCTTACTTTCTCACGCATAGCTACTGGCTGAACACAAAAAAGTGTGTTGTATGTGTCCATTTATTAGCCACCTGAGGTGAGATAAACTTTATTTTATTTTTTAAGCCTGGCTGAGGACCATCAATTTGAATCATAGACCTGAAAGACAGTGTATTCTTTTCATACCTTTGTAGTGTTACTTGTTGCTGCCCTGGCCTGAAACCATGTTTTTTATGTTGCAGAGATGTTATGAACACAAGCAATACAGAAATGGACTGAAGTTCTGTAAACAGATCCTATCCAACCCTAAGTTTTCTGAGCATGGAGGTAAGCTGAGTCTAATCATGCAACAAATACTGCTGTATATATAAATTACTATTGGTATATTCTGACTATATATTTCTGCCAATATACAATCCTATCTAACGGTTAGTTGTAGGATGGAAGTAATAACCATAGTAACAACCATTTTCTCTACCACCATTCTCTCCCACATGTCCTGTCAGAGACCCTAGCAATGAAGGGCCTGACCATGAACTGTTTAGGCAAGAAAGAGGATGCCTATGACCTGGTGAGACGAGGTCTACGCAACGACCTCAAAAGCCACGTCTGTATCCTTTTCAGGGCCATGCATTCAGCACTAATTCTAAAACATGTATAATAATGGGCCAACAATGTGATTATCATCTTATTCCTACATCCAGTAAACAGAAGTTCACGACTGAAAAGTCGAACATGCTTAAACCACGTAGTCTTGCTATTCACAATTCTTTTGACCTGAGGTGACGTTCACACGTTGTCCCCTTAACTTGCGATGTTGCACAAGGCTGGCACGTGTACGGGCTGCTGCAGCGCTCCGACAAGAAGTACGATGAGGCCATCAAGTGCTACCGTAACGCCTTGAAGTGGGACAAGGACAATCTGCAGATCCTGCGAGACCTCTCACTGCTGCAGGTCCAGATGAGAGACCTGGAGGGCTACCGGGTGAGTGTATCGTGTTACATGGCCCTTCCCTATGTGTGTGGGGCCATTTGGAAGAATTTTTGATCACTAAAAATTAGGGCTGTCAATCGATTAAAATATTTAACTCGATTAATCGCATGATTGATCATAGTTAATCATGATTAATCACGATTAACT
Source organism: Merluccius polli (assembly GCA_030340625.1). Lineage (NCBI taxonomy): Eukaryota > Metazoa > Chordata > Actinopteri > Gadiformes > Merlucciidae > Merluccius > Merluccius polli. The sequence goes on along the minus strand of JAOPHQ010001419.1, from coordinate 442,597 downwards.
ATGATCTATGAGGTAATACTCTTTTCAACATGAGAATAGACAAATGCTTGCTTTATGCAAAAAAAGCATGTTTATTTATTGTTACAATGAGAAATACTCTCAGTTCAAGTAACTAACGTGCAAACTGCATAGTAATGTTTACTAACACAGTAGTGTGTTGAACTTCACATTTGATCTATTCATCCTCATTTTTGTTTAAGCAGCCATTTAACACAAAAGTGCCCCTCAATGCATTGCATTGCATTGCAATTTGCATCAAATTCAAAACAGGGTGATGCACAAAATAACTTAAAGAAAATAATAATTTAAAATAAATAAAGTGTTTGCGGCTTGTAGAGTTGTCCAGCTGTTTCCCTTTCAAATTATCCAGCGTGGTTTGCTTCATGCGAGGGGGCGCCGGGCAGGGGTGGACTGGCCATCGGGCATACTGGGCAATTGCCCGGTATGCCCGATGCACATCTTTGGGCCGGCCCAGGACTGTCATAAAAAAAAAAAGAAGTAATTTGTCCTAACCGGAGGCGGTGTGTTACGATGGGGGTTGTAGATGGGAACGCAACTGGAACTGAGCGAGATAGTTTGGTAAAAAGATTACGAGAAATGGACAAGAAAAGACTAGATTAAAGAAAAGCGAGAGTAAAACATGATAAGCGTTACGGTAAGATGTAGAATCCCTTATGCCATTATCACTGCATGACCTTGCGTGAACTGCCTCTCTCTTGCCTTAATGTCCCCCATCCATTACTTTACAGGAGACCCGTTACCAACTGCTGCAGCTGCGCCCAGCACAGCGCGCCTCGTGGATCGGTTACGCCGTCGCCTATCATCTGTTGGAGGACTTTGAGATGGCAGCCAAAATCGTAGAGGAGTTTCGCAAAACACAACAGGTCTGTTAAAGCACAAGACACACTATCACCCTAGTAAGATAGAAGTGTGATAATGGTACTGAGGACTTCTCTTGTGAGTGTACTGTGGTGTTATTACAGTTCTTATTTAATGTGTGTGTGTGTCTCTCTCAAGACATCTCTAGACAAGGTGGACTATGAGTACAGTGAGCTGCTCCTTTACCAGAACCAGGTGCTGCGGGAAGCCTGTCTCTACAAGGAGGCCCTGGAGCACCTCAACAACTACGAGAAGCAGATCTGTGACAAACTGGCTGTGGAGGAGACCCGAGGTGTGTTTGGTGTCTGCCTTTCATGGGTTTTTGTGGCTGCACTTGGACATTCATGTAACCGGCTTCCCTTTGGTCTCCCACAGGAGAGTTGCTACTGAAACTGGAGAGACCGGAGGAAGCCTCGGAGGTCTACAGGGGACTCCAGGAGAGAAACCCTGAGAACTGGGCCTACTACCACGGCCTGGAGAAAGCCATCAAGCCAAGTAATCACAAAACCCAACCGTGTTAGATTCAATGATGTGTATTGACCACGCCAGGTGCTAATCCAGTATAAAAATGTAAACATGAACATGGCTTAATGTTGTCTTCATCACCATAACTGTATCTGTTGAACCCCAGGTAATGTAGAGGAGCGGCAGAAGCTTTATGAGGAGACGTGGGTCAAATTTCCTAAAGGCCTGGTGCCCAGAAGGTTGCCCCTCACCTTCCTCACAGGTAACTGCAGAATGCTAGTATGCTACACGTCATTCATTTGACTCTTGGTGAGAGCAGCGGTGGTTGTATCATCATGCAATCAAACCTCCTTTCATTACTCTTCATGTATATAATACTATAATACCAACGGTGTCTTCATGATCCAAGCACAAACCAGTGCTGGTAAATACCCAGCAATCGGGTTCAGAAAGCACAAAAGGTTTAAATGAAAAGTGCAATGTCCACTTGGAAATGCTGTGTGTAAGTACAATGTCTACCATATGGCTAAAATACTACACATGGTAAAAAATATATATATATATATATATATATTAGGGGTGTCACCGACTAAGAATTTACATAGTCGAATCTGATTCGTCAAGTCTTGCCTATAGTCGACTGATCGTCGAATCATGTTTTTGTCTTTTTTTTTTGCTCATTGATCCATATTCTCATTTGCGACATTGGCTTCCACACCAGACTAAAGAGCTGAAACACTCAAACAATTTCGATTACAATTTCGAGGCCGAATGGCGCGCGTCAAAACAGCCGCCCCTATTATTTTCTATGTACACCCCCACACCGGCGGCGGCAGGCGCGTGCCGCCCCGCCTACAGTTCACGCCACTGTCCTATTTCACAGCGTCGCCGCACGTCAAGTGCTTTTTTCTTTTTTTTTTTCTTCTGCTTCGGAGACGACTATATTTCTTTTGACGCGCCACAGCGCGACGCTTCCTATGTGTGCTAGGGGCGGCACTTGTGTCATAGATGCAGTGTGTTTTGCACTTGATATTTATACAAAAATAGGCTATACATGATTTATTGGGAGAAATAAACTATATGTAAAATCAGACATTCAGCACTGCCTATAGCCCGAAATGGAATGATCCTGTGTTTTGCCAACGATTCGACTATGAGATTGGCAGTCGAATCAGGCTCCTTAGATCGAATCGTCGAATACTTGACTATTCGGGGTCACCCCTAATATATATATATATATATATATATATATATATATATATATATATATATATATATATATATATATATATCATATTCCACTATACGCGAATCGCCTGGCGGCCGATATTCTTACACATTCTTCTGCTTGATGTGTGTATCCACGGTGTGGATTATTTGTTCAGCTTATTTGGACTGAATATTTATTAAAAGTGAATTAAAATATAAATGCTTTTGAACATGTCATTATTATCATTTAAAAAAATAAAGTGACCGGTAAAAATAGATTATGACAGGATTTTTATAACCCTGTCAGTCAAAATGACGGACAACGAAAAAGTCTAGCGCAACCTCTGATATATATACACTCAACGGCCACTTTATTAGGTACACCTGTCCAACTGCTCGTTAACGCAAATTTCTAATCAGCCAATCACATGGCAGCAACTCAATGCATTTAGGCATGTAGACATGGTCGGGACGATCTGCTGCAGTTCAAACCGAGCATCAGAATGGGGAAGAAAGGTGATTTAAGTGACTTTGAACGTGGCATGGTTGTTGGTGCCAGACGGGCTGGTCTGAGTATTTCAGAGACTGCTGATCTACTGGGATTTTCACGCACAACCATCTCTAGGGTTTACAGAGAATGGTCCGAAAAAGAGAAAATATCCAGTGAGCGGCAGTTCTGTGGGCGCAAATGCCTTGTTGATGCTAGAGGTCAGAGGAGAATGGCCACACTGGTTCGAGCTGATAGAAAGGCAACTGTAACTCAAATAACCACTCGTTACAACAGAGGTATGCAGAAGAGCATCTCTGAACGCACAACACGTCGAACCTTGAGGCGGATGGGCTACAGCAGCAGAAGACCACACCGGGTGCCACTCCCGTCAGCTAAGAACAGGAAACTGAGGCTACAATTCGCACAGGCTCACCAAAATTGGACAATCGAAGATTGGAAAAACGTTGCCTGGTCTGATGAGTCTCGATTTCTGCTGCGACATTCGGATGGTAGGGTCAGAATTTGGCGTCAACAACATGAAAGCATGGATCCATCCTGCCTTGTATCAACGGTTCAGGCTGGTGGTGGTGGTGTAATGGTGTGGGGGATATTTTCCTGGCACACTTTGGGCTTATTAGTACCAATTGAGCATCGTGTCAAAGCCACAGACTACCTGAGTATTGTTGCTGACCATGTCCATCCCTTTATGACCACAGTGTACCCATCTTCTGATGGCTACTTCCAGCAGGATAACGCGCCATGTCATAAAGCGCGAATCATCTCAGACTGGTTTCTTGAACATGACAATGAGTTCACTGTACTCAAATGGCCTCCACAGTCACCAGATCTCAATCCAATAGAGCACCTTTGGGATGTGGTGGAACGGGAGATTCGCATCATGGATGTGCAGCCGACAAATCTGCAGCAACTGCGTGATGCTATCATGTCAATATGGACCAAACTCTCTGAGGAATGTTTCCAGTACCTTGTTGAATCTGTGCCACGAAGGATTAAGGCAGTTCTTAAGGCAAAAGCGGGTCCAACCCGGTACTAGCAAGGTGTACCTAATAAAGTGGCCGGTGAGTGTATATATTAGTGTTGGGCATAGATTAATTTATTTAATCTAGATTAATCTAACTGTAATTTTGGAATTAATCTAGATTAAAATGGCTCATTTGAATTCTGTCGAAGGCATTCATAATATGCGTGTGCTACCTAAATAATGACTAAAAATAAGTCTGCGCGATTGTTGACAGGGGGGGGGGGTGCGCGATTGTTGACCGGAGGGGGAGAGGTGCGCGATTGTTGACGGGGGGGGGGGGGGGGGGTCAGTAATGACACCGCGAATACAGACGTTTATCATGTTTTTTTAAATATATATTTTTTTAAGAGGCCCCTGATTGGCCGAGGCCCCGGGCTGAAGCCCAGGTAAGCCCGTGCATTAAGGCGCCACTGCCCAGACCTACGACCGACGGGGGGGGCAGCCCGTTCTCATCCCAACTCGTAATATACCGACGATTTGTCACGCCCCTAGACGTCTGACATTGACGCAAAAGGTACCCTCCCGCGTCTGTGTGAAACGATCTGGGTTCTCATAAACCCGTTCGCGGTGGTAAGAGACGAGCAGAGTCTACAGCGTCCATTCACTCCAATAATAACCCGGTCACGGTGATAGATTACGCTAACCCTAACCCTAACCCTAACCATAACCCTTTTTGGAGTGAATTGTTTCACAGTAGACTGCGGACGCTGTAGACTCTGCTCTGCGAGCGGACGCTGTAGACTCTGCTCGTCTCTTACCAACGCGAACGGGTTTATGAGAACCCCCAGATCGTTTCACACAGACGCGGGAGGGTACCTTTTGCGTCAGTATCAGACGTCTAGGGGCGTGACAAATCGTCGGTATATTACGAGTTGGGATGTGAACGTGTTGGGGCGGGGGGGGGGGGGTCGCCGGGCAGAGGACGCAGCCGTTCCGCAGCGCAGCCGTTCCGCGGCGCTTACCTTCCTTGGTGGAAATCCGGTATAGACCCAGCTCCCAACCCAACTTTGACAATAGATTAACGGCGATAATTTGTCTCGCGTTATCGCAGCGCGTTAACCACTAATATATATATTAGTGATGGATATCGGCGGTATTAACGCAAGATTTTTCATCGGCGATAATATTTTTATCGCGAACCGAAATCCTCCGGTAGCCCCCCCCCCCCCCCAATCGCGCAGACCCACTTTTAGTCATTATTTAGGTAATATAAGTCATTATTTAGGTAGCAAACACATGTTACGGACACCTTCGACATCATTCAAAGGAGCCACTTTAATCTAGATTCACCTAGATTAATTTCAAGATTACCATTAGATTAATCTAGATTAAATATTTTAATCTATGCCCATCTCTAATATATATATATATATATATATACACACACATATATAGTTGCAATGTATGTGCTATTTGCGCTTCACATGGGATTTCCTGATTTTATTCATTGTCTGCTTATAATCCTTCCTGGGACAATTTCCTTAGTTAAAAGACAATTCCGGCGCAAAATGAGACCATATGATCATAACATGTCCACCGAGTTCGACCGTTCTCTGGGATCAGTTTTCATTCTAGTCGAATGTAACCAAAGTTCTCGAAAACCGCTAATTAGCTTATAACGCTAGCTGTGGGGGCAGGATATTCATGTAAAATAAATCGCAATTCTAATACCACTAACAAGGCTCAAAATCGCACCACACTTCCACGGTAGCATAATGAGGGTCCATACATGTAAAACGAAGCATTGAGAACTTTGTAAGTGTACAGACAGTTTATTAAAAAGAAAGTTTAGAAAGCCAGTATCTTCACGAAAACAAGCGGGCGCCATCTTTAGAAAAGTCAGGCCCAGTCGAGCGACGAACTTTCCGGATTATAGCGTCTCATTTTCTTCTCGCAGCCGGGAAAAGCACAAACACAAACCATTTTCTTCTCTTCTCTATGCACACGCACTGTTCGCACTTCGCACACCTTCTACTAGATTGCACACCTTCTGATTCATTGACATCTCATGTGTACGCCTCTTCCAGCTCATTACGTTGCACGGCGTTCGTCGCTCGACTGGTCGTGACTGTTTTCTAAAGATGGCGCCCGCTTGTTTTCGTGAAGGCACTGGCTTTCTAAACTTTCTTTTTAATAAACTGTCTGTACACTTACAAAGTTCTCAATGCTTCGTTTTACATGTATGGACCCTCATTATGCTACCGTGGAAGTGTGGTGCGATTTTGAGCCTTGTTAGTGGTATAGAATTGCGATTTATTTTAGATGAACGTCTGCCCACACAGCTAGCGTTATAAGCCAATTAGCGGTTTTCGAGAACTTTGGTTACATTCGACTAGAATGAAAACTGATCCCAGAGAACGGTCCAACTCGGTGGACATGTTATGATCATATGGTCTCATTTTGCGCCGGAATTGTCCTTTTAATTAACATTTTTGACACATTATGTTACTACTGGTTTAGTATTGTTACGACTGTTGAAGACGTTGGATATCAAAAATAGTCCAGAAAGTGCACTTAGGTGTTTTTGGTTACTCCTCCAAAATCAACCAACATGTGCTTTGAAGTCACAGTAGAGAATGTAATAGTTGCTTTTGGCATTCAATAGATCCTCCTCCTTCGCATTAAATAATCTTGCTATATTGAATACTACTGTGTAAAAATAAAACTGGATAACATCTCTGGTCTTTTCACTACAATAATAATAAGGTAGGCTTGCATGCATAGTTTTAACAAAAAGGATTAGGCTACATTTTAACTGCCTTTTTATGAAAGTGTTTTGCCTTGTGTTGGGCAGGGGACAAATTCCGTGAATGTCTGGACTATTACCTGAGGATGAACTTAAGTAAAGGCTGTCCGCCCCTCTTCACTACCCTGAAGTCCCTCTACACAGACAAAGAGAAGGTACATCTTGGTGCTGTATAATGAGCAAACCAAATGGCACTGCTGAAGAATATTCTGAATGGTTGTTCCCTCTTGATATAGGTTGTGATCATTGAAGAGTTGGTGGTTGGATATGAAACCTGTTTGAAGACCTGTCGAATGTTTAGTCAAAATGGTGAGTGCTGCTTTCTTACTGTAGCCATAAATTACGGAAATGTTTGTTTCATTGGCAAAATTAAGTACAGTAGTTTTTCTTATGTTTACCACAGCTAACAACAGTTGTTTTGATTGGGTTTTCCTGCCCACGTGTAACTGGATGAATATCTATTAACTGTTACACACTTGTTGATGAAAACTTTTCCAATAATTCAAGACAATTCACATTTGCCATCCACATTTGAAGAAAATGCTTTCACATTTATAAATCGTTTTTCTTTAGCACCGCATTCCTATTAAAGACATCATTATGATGACTATAATGTAGAATGTGTAATATGTCCTACTGGCAGATGAAGGCAAGGTGGAACCTCCCACCACGTTGCTTTGGGTGCAGTATTTTCTGGCGCAGCACTTTGACTACGTTGGCCAACAGAGCAGAGGACTGGAATACATAAACACCGCCATCGACAGCACGCCCACGCTCATTGAGCTCTTCCTGGTCAAGGCTAAGATCTACAAGGTTAGTAGCACATTTTTGCCGATAGGCCTGCATAAACCGCGGAAGCGCGCCATTCACTATTGATAGAATATGCATATAAGAATTAGACCATGCTTTTAATAGGCCTAATTAACCAACTTTAAACAACATGTAGTTTCCCAAAACATCTAATCATTAATTTAATCATTTAATTTAATCTGGTTCATAATTCTCAACAGCGCTCTTCACCCCAGTCAGTAACTGCGGTCATCAGGTGCGCTGCCGTTCGCGATCAGTTGGTCTTTTCATGACTTCATTTAAATAATTATGTCATTGGCCTACTTTTATTTAGTGAGTTGGTGTCATGTTTTGTCTGATAATGTTCAATGGTCATAATGCAAGGCCACTTTTTGCGCATTGAAAAACGTGATTAAGCATTTAAACAGGCTGTTATAGTACACCCATTTTTTTCAATCAATATTTGGCCTTATAGATTAAGATCTGCAACATTTTGACTGTTTTCTTACTTTTAGACTAGTCGACTAGTCGTTTACGCTAGGAACATACCTAGTCAAGACATCATGGGCATCAAGACAAAACTTGCTGTGCTGGAGAACACAACACCCGACCTAGCATCCGGTGTCCTACCACGTCTCATGTGAATATACCTTGAGTGAATGACTGAGATGTTGCTGTGCAGCATGCAGGTAACATCAAGGAGGCAGCAAGGTGGATGGACGAGGCCCAGGCCCTGGACACCGCCGACCGCTTCATCAACTCCAAGTGTGCCAAATACATGCTGAAGGCTGGCCTTGTCAAGGAGGCAGAGGACATGTGCTCCAAGTTCACAAGGGTGGGTTTGTATGTAGAATGATATTCTTTATCCTTTTTGTCATTGTTTTTTTGTTTTGTTTTATTTGTCGTTGTTTGTTTTGCATGCTGATGGTTTAGTTATCCATTCTTTTCCTGTCTTTTTTTTGTTTTTAATCTGTTGTCTTGTATGTTGAATTCTTGTCTTGTTATATATTGTGTGTGGACCCCAGGAAGAGTAGCTGATGTTTTCTGCATCAGCTAATGGGGATCCAAATAAAATCAATAAAATAAAATCAATATACCTTGTTGGGCTCAGCAGCACCTCAAGACAACATGTTCATTTCTTGCACATATGGCGCTGCATTTCAGGAGGGCACGTCGGCTGTGGAGAACCTGAACGAAATGCAGTGCATGTGGTTCCAAACGGAGTGTGCTCTGGCCTACAAATCCATGAACAAGTTTGGAGAGGCCCTCAAGAAGTGCCATGAGATTGAGCGGGTAAGCCTTGCAGTCCAAGCTACATTATAGATATTCCAGCTGCATAAGGGACAACGGCCATGTACAGAGTGTCCAAAGACAAATCATCATCGTCACAATCATATCGTAAACTATTTCTAAGCATGACTTGTTAAGGAAAAGGTTACATTTATCATTGAGATCTGTTTACAATTGACTTTTGTTCTGTATCGGCAGCACTAATCTGACTTGAAAGCATGCAGAGTTCAACTTTAGCAGAAATTAAGCCAGACTCGCCAGCTGTTTGCTTGACTAACAACCAACTATGCTGGCCCTGCAGCACTTTGTGGAGGTCACAGATGACCAGTTTGACTTCCACACGTACTGCATGCGCAAAATGACGCTGCGCTCCTACGTGGACCTGCTGAAGCTGGAGGACGTGCTGCGGCAGCACCCCTTCTACTACAAGGCAGCCCGCAGCGCCATCCAGATCTACCTAGAGCTCCATGACCGGCCCCTGGCCGATGACAGCAAGGAGAGCCAGTCGGACTCTGGTGAGAGACAGGGATGGGGATCACTAGTGTCTGTGTGTGAGCAATTGGTTCATTGAGTATTTTATTTATCCCCAAAGTTTCTCACAATTGCTCAAATTTGGAAAAAAATTGCAAATATAGATAGGGCTGCCCCCTAATAGTCGACCAACCGGCTAATCGATTGACGGAGGCTTAGTTGAATACGTTTTCATTAGTTGCACAAAAAGTAAAACATAAAAATAACACAACCGAATACATCCGTGGTCGCAACAAGCCCTGATTTAACTCATCGCTGCATCTTGCATCGCTGCAGAATATTGACCAATACACCTGGGCAGGTATACACCTGGGCAGGTAGACACCGCTAGCACGCAGGACTCATACTGGTGATTGCGTCTTTAGTTCCCCGTGTCTGATCGCTGTAATTCTAATAGCCGACTAAGAAAATCTTTAGTCAGGGGCAGCCCTAAATATAGAATATAAAATGGTTTAATGGTGATTTATAGAATGAAAGTAGAAATATAAACACAAAATGGGAAAACACGTGAAATAAAAAGAAAATGCATATATTATTCACAAAAAAAAAAAAATCCATAATAAAGAATATATGCACATTAAAAATGTAAAGGTGAGCAGGCAAGGTAAGCCATAATGGGGGATACATATTGACACTTCATTCAAAATATTCAAAATAAATCTGCATAGTATGATCCGTGTCCTCGCTTCAGAAAATCTGACGGACAAGGAGTTGAAGAAGCTGAGGAACAAGCAGCGACGGGCCCAGAAGAAAGCCCAGCTGGAGGAGGAGAAGAAGAACGCAGAGAAGGAGAAGCAGCTCAAGAACCAGAAGAAGAAGAAGGAAGACGACGACGAAGAGATCGGTGGGCCCAAGGAGGAGCTCATACCGGACAAACTGGCCAAGGTAGACTTCTTTTTTTGACTTTGGCACCAGATTTGTTACTGTTGTGCAGACATTATTAAATGTGTACGTCACCTTTTTCACAGTGATATTTACTCTGTTGATCACTCGTTGGTTTTGTGAAACGTTCAATGTGTGTGTGTTCTCTCCTATCAGGTGGAGAGTCCTTTGGAGGAGGCAGTGAAGTTCCTGATCCCTCTGAAGAATCTTGTGCGTAACAACATTGAAACTCATCTCTTGGCCTTTGAGATCTACTTCAGGAAAGGTAAGGCAACCCAAACCACTAGCTTGCATTTTACATTTACATTTATTTTTAGGGCATTTTTGCAGACGCATTTGTCCAAAACGACTTACAATAAGTACATTTGTCAGAAGAAAGTGAAACAATATATCACTGTCGGTACAGTAAGGATGTCAATAGAACAAGTTTCAAGCACTCATAATTGCTAGGTTAAACCATTCCTCGTATACAACAAAGATAGCTAGGGTAAGATGCTACACGGTGCTAAGAACTATTTTTAAGTGCCAGGATGTACGATGCAAGAGGATTTAAAAAAAAAAACCAACCACACTCTAGACTACTATACCTTTCTGAGCTTGCAGCTTTCGAAATGGTATTCCATACGTATTTATGTATAGGCAATTTCATCCACAGTTTCCAATAGAGTTGTTATAAATTATAGCGGTAATGAAATGACAGTCAAATCACATGTACTTAACGAATAGCAATTAATGTCATAGTGATGTCACTTGTTTGTAGCTATAGCAAGTGACGTGACTTCAGAAACTGTAAATCGACTAACACCTAACACCACAACGTCATTGGTTTAGATTTTTATGTTGATTTAAAAAAAAATCTTAACTCTTTTCTTTTTTAACCCCTAAATCACCTCATGAAATTTAACCTGGCTGAATCACAGAATCATAAAATGCGGTTTTGACACACCCCTGTCCTGGTACCCACTCTCCTTGTCCCAGAGAAATACTTGCTGATGCTGCAGTCGGTGAAGAGGGCTGTGGCCAAGGACCCCTCGGACCCCTGGCTCCACCAATGTTTAGTGCGCTTCTTCAAAGGAGGTGAGCCCAGTCTTGGTTGACTAGCCATAAGTAAAAACAAAGCACATTTTCCTTTAAAGGAAAAACAAACACTGTTTGTTATTCCCCGCCCTCTATCAACCTTCAAAAACCTTCTTGCTGACTTCTGGTAGACACTTTTCTTTAATTTAGCTGTATTGCTGTTGAGGCTTTCGCTCTCTTGCACAAGGCACTCCTAGTCGCTCCATCGGATTTGGGGGGGTTTAGTCAGAATGTTTGATTGATGTTTACCTTGATTAATGTTACCTGGTAACATAAAACAAGTAACAGGAAAATGTTGTAATAGCAGGCGTTTAACCCATAGAGGGCATTTTGAGTCCATCTTTGCATTGTATCCTATGACCCGGATCAATCCATAGCAATACTATGTAATGCTACGTTTCCACCGAGCAGTACGGTACAGTTCGGTTCAGTACGTTACGTTTTGGTGCGGAAGGTTTTGGTACAGTTCGGTCCGGTTTGTGTACCCACTGCAAAAGGCACTACTGTATGACGGGCGGGATAGCGATTGTTCCGTCAGCTGATTTTCGCGCTGTCGTCGCGTGACATCATTACATTAGCGCGAAAATCAAATCCGTGACAGTCAGCTGAGACCAGAAGACAGCTGATAACCTATAGCCTACGTACGCTAAAAAACGTTGAGAAACGCTCTGAAAAACCTTTTCGTTCCTCACGGAACCGTCCAGCTCTCTCTGGATTTGAGCATCCCCAATTATTCCCAGGAATGTCTGGACCTCCTGGGTTGACCACAGCGCTAAGCTTTTATTAGCCATTGTATTGAAACTTTTTTTAATTATCCTACTGCCGGGTATTTAAAAATGGCGCCCTTGAGTTTACCAGGTGATAACGTCTACAACAAGTTATAGACGTTATCACACGCGCACCTGTTCGATAGACGTTATCACACGCGCATCTGTTCGAACAGCAATGGGCGTGTCTCTATACCGTACCACAAACTGGTACCCCAACAGAAGGGTCTCCTAAAACAGTACGGTTCGGTACGCTTATTTAGGTACGCTTTAGAACTTCTCACAATGGAAACACAAATAATTGCGGACTGAACTGAACCGAACTGTACCGTACTGCTCGGTGGAAACGTGGCATAACCCACTACATCGCTTTTCATATAAAATATGTTTTAGGGTGTGGTTGTTCTTTAAGCTTGGTTTTCTGTGTCACTTGCTGTGTGTTAACCTGCCAGTATGAGACAATAATTGTGTGTTTCTCTCCGTCCGTCCTTCCAGTGAGTGAGAGCACCGCCCTGCCAGAGCCGGTGCGGACCGTGTTAAAGCAGGAAATTTCTCGGCTCTTTGGGGACAGCGACCCCAAGAGCTTTAACAAGAACTACCTGAGCCGACACTCCAACTCTATTCCACACCGACTTGCTGGTGAGCAGACTTGCATCGTCCTTCTCACACACTCCTTACACCCACACGATAGCCTTGTCAAGTGACTCCTGCGTCTATATTTGACCATTTAAACCCTCTCTGATTCCTATGCCCAGCCGCTAAGATGATGGTGTACCTGGAGCCGTCTTCGGATACGATGGCTTGCGAGCTAGCAACCACCCTGGACGAGTCTCTCACAGGTCGCAGCGTACAGGTACTGTACTGTATTTCCGGCGAAATTCGTAGTGTGCAAACTATAGACATGACAGTTGTTTGGATAACCCATAATGCATTTTGTCAGGAGGACGACCGTCTTAACCAAAACTTTTAAATTGTATTAATAACCAATTCAATTCAATTCAATTCAATTTTATTTGTATAGCGCCAATTCATAACAGAAGTTATCTCAGGGCACTTTTCAAATGGAGCAGGTCTAGACCAAACTCCTAATAACATTTACAGGGACCCAACAGTACCACCATGAGCAAGCACTTGGCACGGGGGCAAGGAAAAACTGCCTGTTAAAAGGCAGAAACCTTGGACAGACCCTTCGGCTCTAGGTGGGTGGTCATCTGCCTTGACCAGTTGGGGTGTGAGAGAGAGAGAGAGAGAGACTACATCAATACACTAATGAACATGATGATGAAGACAGCACCAATGATGGGGGACAGCGAGCAGCATCAACAGTAACTGTATATAACTGGTAACTGATATTAGCAATGGCAGTCAAGCAGGACCATGGAGGCTCCGCCAGGATCCATGAGAACCTGCGAGACGAGAAAACACAAGAACTCCAGGGAAGAAGTGTTATAACATGCATTAATGGGACATGAATGTGTGCACACAGAGAGAGAGAGAGAGAGAGAGAGCGAGAGAGAGAGAGACTCAGTGCACCAAGGGAAATCCCCCGATAGTCTAGGCCTATAGCAGCATAACTAAGGGATGGTTCAGGACTCACCTGATCCAGCCCTAACTATAAGCTTTATCAAAGAGGAACGTCTTAAGCCTACTCTTAAATGTGGAGAGGGTGTCTGCCTCCCGAACCACAACTGGAAGCTGGTTCCACTGAAGAGGAGCTTGGTAACTGAAGGCTCTGGCTCCGGTTCTACTTTTAGAAACTATTGGAACCACCAGTAGCCCTGCATTCAGAGAACGCAGTGTTCTAGTGGGGTAGTAGGGTACTATGAGCTCTTTGAGATATGAAGGGGCCTGCCCATGAAGAGCTTTATAGGTGAGGAGGAGGATTTTAAATTCTATTCTAAATTTTACAGGGAGCCAATGCAGAGAAGCTAGTACAGGAGAGATGTGATCTCTTTTCCTAGTTCCTGTCAGTACTCGTGCTGCAGCGTTTTGAATTAATTGGAGCATCTTAATGGATTTATTAGGACAACCTGATAATAAGGAGTTGCAGTAATCCAGCCTTGAGGTAACAAATGCATGGATTAGTTTTTCTGCGTCTGTCTTTGATAGGATGCGTCTGATTTTTGTAATATTACGTAAATGAAAAAAGGCAGTCCTAGAGGTCTGCTTTATGTGGGAATTAAATGACAGATCCTGATCAAAGATAACTCCCAAGATTCCTGACAGTGGTGCTAGAGGCCAATGTAATGCCATCTAGAGTAGCTATATCTGTAGACATTAAGTCTCTAAGGTTTTTGGGGCCAAGTACAAGAATTTCGGTTTTCTCTGAGTTTAACATCAGAAAATTGCAGCTCATCCAGGATTTTATGTCTTTAAGACATGTTTGTAATTTAGATAATTGATTAATTTCATCGGGTTTGATCGATAGATATAACTGCGTATCATCTGCATAACAATGAAAGTTAATGGAGTGATTTCTAATAATATCGCCTAAAGGGAGCATATATAAAGTAAATAGTATTGGTCCAAGTACAGAACCTTGTGGAACTCCATGACTAACTGTAGTATTTATTGAAGATTCATCATTCACATGTACAAACTGTGAACGATCTGATAGATATGACATAAACCAGCTTAGTGCGGTTCCTTTGATGCCAATTTCATGCTCGAGTCTCTGTAAAAGAATACTATGATCAATGGTGTCAAAGGCAGCACTAAGATCTAATAATACAAGTACAGAGACAAGTCCATTGTCAGAAGCAATCAAAAGGTCATTATTAACTTTAACCAGAGCTGTCTCTGTGCTAGATGAACTCTAAATCCTGACTGGAAATCCTCGAATAAACTATTGTTGTGTAGAAAGTCACACAATTGTTTGGCGACTACTTTCTCCAGAATTTTAGACAGAAAGGGGAGATTAGAAATCGGTCTATAGTTGGCTAAAACCCCTGGGTCAAGAGTGGGCTTTTTAAGAAGGGGTTTAATTACAGCTACTTTAAAGGACTGTGGTACATATCCTGATAATAAAGAAAGATTAATCATTTCCAGTAAAGAAGTGCCAATTAAGGGTACAATTTCTTTAAGCAGCCTAGTTGGGATGGGGTCTAACAGACAGGTTGATGACTTCGATGAAGAAATTATAGAAGTTAACTGATGAAGACTGACAGCAGAGAAACACTCCAAATACACATCTAAGTTTGCACCAGTCAAAGTGTCTGATGTTGGAGAGCCTGCGATACCTATTGAGGGCATTTGGTGACTAATTTTCTCTCTAATAGTAATAATTTTATTATAAAAGAAGTTCATGAAGTCATTGCTACTTAAGTTGATGGGGATACATGGCTCAATAGAGCTGTGACTCTCTGTCAGCCTGGCTACAGTGCTGAAGAGGAACCTGGGGTTGTTTTTATTTTCTTATTTATTAGTGCCGAGTAAAAGGCTCCTCTGGCATTACGGAGGGCCTTTCTATAATTTTTAAGATTATTTTGCCATATTAAGCGATTTTCTAATAAATTGGAAGCGCGCCATTTCCTTTCTGATTTCCTTGTTTCTTGTTTTAATTGACGAGTTTGTTGGTTGTACCACGGTGCTAGTTTCCTATGTTTTATTATTTTCTGTTTTCTAGGAGCGATAGAATCTAATGTTGATTGTAGAGAGCCTACAGCACTATTAACAAGATTATCAATTTGGGAGTGACTCAAGTTAATATAGGACTCCGTTATATTCAGATATGGCATTGAATTAAACACTGATGCAATCTCCTCCTTAAATTTAGCTACAGCACTGTCAGATAGACATCTGCTGTAGGAAGTTTTGCTTAATGGCTTATAGTCAAATAATAGAAATTCAAAAGTTATTAAATAATGATCAGATAGGAGAGGAACCACTAGCCTACAATCCTAGACCAGCAACCCCAATGGACTCAAATAATAAGCTAATATGTATACAAAGCATGTATACAATTTATAACAGCGATGCTTTTATTAATATTTTTGCAATCATAGTAGGCGGTGGGCCGAAGCCCCTTATCTGTTCATCTAAACCAAATCAATGATGGCCTAGCTGGGCTTCTAAAGTTTTGAAGATTGTTTTTTTTCTAACGATAAACCGGTTGTTGCCACTTCCATTTTGCTCGCACTTTCTCAAAAACATAGTGTGAATGTTTAGTAAAATTCGAGGCAAACGCCATGGCCTGCCATATCAGCTGAACCAATAGTGCGATCGGATGCTGGAATACGGATATTATTAGCCAATCAGACGGAGCTTTATTTGCAGCTGTTTCCTCGAAGATTCAGCGGACATCGGTGTTTGGTAGCAGTGTCAGATCCACAACTATCGGGAAAGAAACGTGTTTTAAGGTAAGAATAAATTTGATTAAAATGTGTCAGCTCCATAAAATGTATGTTTTGCAAACCATCTTATTCACACATGCAAGCGTGCAGCTTTAGCTTTCTAATGCGCCGCAGTTAATATAGCTTACAAGATTGACAGATGAAATAGCCTTGCTATGCTACTTCATTGATTCCTCACGAACCTTTCCTAAAATGTAAATGTAAATGTAATCGACATAGAGTAGATGTTCATAAACCAGGCGAACACAGTACTTTCTTGGCTCAGAAATATTTAATTATTAACAGACTTTGAGCCAAACAAATAGCGTAACAAGACAGCTAGCTAGCAGCTTAAGTCAGGGTCATTTTTTAATGTTGGAACTAAAAGCTAGAACTAAAAGTATTTGTTCCTATTCTGAAACTAAAAGCTAGAACTAAAAGTGCACATTAAACAGAGCAGGACAGTAATGCAGGCTACATGGCACTTAAAGCACCACTTCTTCATCTAGTCCTCGTCTATGTTCCCATTGTCACAATGTATGCAAAGGCACAGGTTGGTACATGGCAGTTCATGGAGTTTGCATGTGCATCTGCCCTTAACACAGTTTGTTTTTTTACAGGAGCAGTGAACAAGCTCAAGAATTGCCTCCAGTGTCAGGTCTCTAGCTGTTGGCGGCCATGGGAGCTTTGGTGATTTCTTTGCCATCTCTTGGATTATGGTTTTCAGTGTGAGTGCTGCATGATATAATAGCCTAGCATCATTGATGGTGGGATCTTCAACTTGTCCTCTACTTGTCATTTCTTCTTCACTGTCTTCAGATGAGGAGGAAGAAGAGCAGGTGACTGCTTCATGGATGATCTCTTCAGCTGACAGATTGTCCACATACACAAGGTAGGTTGCAGATGCTTTGTGGAATTTTAAGTGGGGATGGGACTTGTGAAGTCGGGCCTTTAATGACTGAGGCTTATATACTATGTTTACTTTCTCTGTCTGCTGTAAAATTCCCTCAAAAAGCAAATTCAACTTTGATAGGCGAAGCACCTCCTTTTCCTTCACTAGTCTCTCCTCAATGACAGTCTCACAGAAAAGCTTGTAACCATTTTCATACAAGTTGCCATCAGTTTTTTCCGTTTTTGTTTTTGACAGGTACAGGCACCGGTTGTAATCCCTGAAGCAGGTGGGGTGGTATCGCGCCGCACTGGCAACCAAGTCGCGACCTTGGATCTGAAGGAGAGACTCATCCTTTCTTCCTTGAGCTGCCACAAGCAATTTCCCAGCACTTATAGTCTCACACTGACGGAGTTTTTCCCTGATCCGTTTTCTGCTATGTCTCTCAACAATGTGTTTGACACGCTTGCAAATTAGATACTGTACAGGTAGCAGATGTGGTGCTCTCTTGAATGTACAGAAATTGCTTGTTTGTGACCTTAGAGCTCGTTTTACTGGAGTCTCCTCACCATCTTCTGTTTCTGTCCCTACCTCTAGCCCTAAAAGATGAACAGAAGACAGCAGATTTAGGCTATATCCTTCATAATTAATGTAGAAAACCTGTTTGTTACTGGATTGTTGTGTTTCTCTTCCTTTTGTTCATTGTGTGTGTGAGAGAATAAAACATTCTTATAGTGCACCCTTTTCCCTTTTTTGACTTGACTAAATGCTTTGCCAGCACTCTAACAGAAGTACATACAATTTCAAATCCACCAAAGCGGGGTTTGACGGAATAAGTTGGAGAACCACTGGTCTTTCCATTGTAATTACACCATGTAGTACTAAAATTACTATCATGAAGCCAACTCCTTCTCTTGTATGTTTTGAACCATTATGTGGTGGTATTTTCCTCTAAACACTTTCTCGACAGATTCAAACTTGGACTGGGTTCAAACTCAATATTAAGTTCACCTATTAGTTCATAGGCCATCTCATATGTCTTTACAAACCTTCATTCGCAGCTTCCTTCTCTCTTCTCTTCTGTGCTCTTTTGATTTTGGTGACATTTGTGAAATGGCAGTAGCATTGCCTATGATAGCCACTGCTGGTTGGCACTGCAGTAGTAGGCTCATGGCATGTTAAATTAAATTTCTGAACTGCCTCCTCTGCTACATCACTCTCTGGACAACCTAGATCTCTCCACTGGAAAACAGACTTGGCGAATTTCTCCCAGGTAATGCCTGAAAAGGGGACTATGTGGTCGTCTCCCTTCGATACATGCATACAGCACTCCATTTTATTCAGACCATGCTGCCTAGCAAACATGAGTGAGAATTGTACAAACTAGCTTATTATCACGTGGTGATCTTAACAGTGATATGATAGGTGAAATTCACAAGCAAAACATTGCAACATTGTATTGAAGTCAAGGCATTTATTAAAGAAGATCACAAAGAAATAAGGACATCGTATGGCAGCAGAATAAAGAGAAATCACATCTTAATACGGTAAAAACAATCACCTGTACTTTCACATTAAGGGCTTTTTTATCAAGTTAAATAGGCCGACAGACTGAGTTAACTCAAAAATCCATCTCCTCCTTATTGTCTCCACACCGGGTTTGTTGACATAAACGTCACCCACGCGGCTATTTTACAGACACGCGATTGGACAATTGCAGTAAGTACGTCATATATTTGGGACCCTGGACGTAGTTGCCCATTGTGTTTGCCAGGAAAAGTTAGCTGAATAACTTATCAGCTTTCAAATATGCGAGACAATTAGGAGTGGCAACAATTTTTGCTCGGTTTGTTGGCAATTCTAGAGATGATCTACAAAAAAACAGGTTAGCCATCGTTTGTACAGTGTCGATAACACGATACAGCCTCTCGGCCCACCGCCTATAGATCACACTGTTTGGATACATTTAACTTTGTGGGTTTGTAGCGTAACGTCATCAATTACGGCTGTCAGGTTGGATTCTGCAACACCGTAGTAGTCCAAAAATATGCATACTTTTGGCTCATTATAATAGTAAGCCAGAAAACAGTACACACTGTAGTATGTAGTACGCAGGTTTCGATACAGCCAATGACTTCAAACAGTTTCTTCCCAAGGATTTTTCCAAAATAATTAAAATGGCAGTAGATAACGTTTTTGCTTAAACTTATCAATATGAAGTAAATGTTGATTGCACAGTGTAATGGCTACAGAATGATGACGCCATCTGCGTTTAGATTGGTTCCCTATAAGCATCGCTTTCACTATGCAATTCTGTCTGCCACTGGGTACGATCACCTGGGAAAAATGAAGGCTCCATTTACGGCACAAAGGAA
Source organism: Merluccius polli (assembly GCA_030340625.1). Classification (NCBI taxonomy): domain Eukaryota; kingdom Metazoa; phylum Chordata; class Actinopteri; order Gadiformes; family Merlucciidae; genus Merluccius; species Merluccius polli. The sequence continues at coordinate 422,835 of JAOPHQ010001419.1, read as the reverse complement.
GTGTGTCAACCATTGCGCATGCAACCAAACCAATCCCCACTAGTGGAAATGGCGGACGGTTGAACAACTGAAGTAACTGTGGAAACTACCCGGCAAAAGAAAAAGAACCCCGTTTACGGGGAATTTGTATCTGCTTTCATGTCTCCATTAAAGACTAAACCCAACCCGCACAACAATGCACATCATTACAATAGCTTTTGCCTGTTCCCAAATTCAATTTAAAATTATGACAATTTCACTTTACCTCTTCAGTGAACATGCTTCTTTCTTTCTCATTTCCAAAGTGTTGAACGTTTCTTCGCAGAGATTTCCAAACAAATGCGCGTCTTGTGTTGTTTGTGGTTGCTAGGCTCTGAGGAAACGGAAAGCGATCCAGTGTGTCTTTGTGACAGCGGTGCAAAAATAATACCACGTGGAAATGCTAGGATGGGAAAAGTTGAAAAGCTGTCGGTTAGGGTTAGAGGGTGTCATAAAATGTGGCCTGTGAAGCCCTTTAAAGGTCCAGTGTGTAGAATTTTGTGGCATCTAGTGGAACGGACTTAGCAGAAATTGAATACAATATTCATTCAAGTTTTCATTAGTGTATAATGACCTGAAAATAATAATCGTGTTTTCGTTCGCTTGGAATGAGCCGTTTATATCTACATGGGAGCGGGTTGCCTTCCACGTAGGCCGCCATGTTGCATACGTTTTACAATAATGTCCGCCCGCCAGGGACGTCCCAACATTAAAACTGAAAATTACATTTATAGCGCTACTGTGGTGGTGTATTAAAATAATCTCAAAAGCAGTTCATGTAGTTTGAAAGTGTTTTTTTTAAAGTTAAAGATATTGGATATTTAACAGATATTCACACTCTGAATTAGCGATATGACATGGTGAAGACGCGATCACCGGTGTGACTTTCGATACGACTTTAAAAAAAAACATGTTGAGATTTGGACCGTGTATTCAATTACAGTTTTCTAGTATTTAATGCACCCTTAGCCCCTGCTGGCACCTTCAAGGCCAGTATAAAGGAAAGGGAGAGGTGGGGGGGGGGGGGGGGGGGGTATTCAGTTGGTTAGAATCTGCAACCTCACTGCCAGATGCCACAAAATTGTACACACTGCGCCTTTAAGACTGACTGTGATTAAGGGCTATACAAATAAAATTGACTTCTCTACTAAATTGAATCCTTAATGCGTGTCTGCCTGCTGCAGGTGTGCTCCGAGGTCCTGGAGGCCCTCCGCGGCGGCCAGCTGGGGGGCGAGTGCCACCCGAAGGCGTCAGAGGCATACCGCACGGCCTGCCACAGCCTCTTCCCCCACACCCTGGCCTTCATGTCGGCGGACTACCAGGACAACATCAGCACCAACGGAGACTTGTCCGCCGGGGAGCACGACGACATGGCCAATGAGATGTGAGGGGGGGGAGAGGGAGAGGGAATAGAGCGTAACAGTGACCGCCCCCTTTTTAACAGCTCCGGTGCCGGAAGTAAATTTCCCATGCATTTATCTCGTCCACTTTTCGTAGAATCCTTATAAAAAGAGTATTAAGCCTTTAACCAAGCCGATCGTTCGTTGTGGTAGTCGTGACCATATTATGTTTGATTCGGGATGAGTAGTTCCTCACTCGGTCAACAAATAATGTACACAGTCTTGTACCTTTGGCTTTTCTTCCGTTTTCCAAATTCTTTTTATGCCCGAATCAAACATAATATGGTCACGACTACCATAACGAACGATTGGCTTGGTTAAAGGCTTAATACTCTTTTTATAAGGATTCTACGAAAAGTGGACGAGATAAATGCATGGGAAATTTACTTCCGGCACCGGAGCTGTTAAAAAAGGGGCGGTCACTGTTACGCTCTATAGAACACACACACACACACACACACACACACACACACACACACACACACACACACACACACACACACACACACACACACACACACACACACACAGCCAGATGTTGAGTCTGCCAAGCGGCCCCCCTCCACAGTCAGCACCCAGCCGTTTGTGAATCGCCCCCACTGCATTGCACTGACATGAATGGACTGAGCACCGTGGGGAGGGGAAAGCAACGGCGCACCGCAAATGATGGTACAGCAAAGAAAGAAAATTAAAAGGCCCATTTTACTTTTTTTAAGAAAAAATAAATAAACAACAAAAAACTGCTCCCCCTTTCCTTTCGGGGGTGAAGAGTTTAACGTGTGGGGGGAGAAACCGGACTGTGGGGAGGAGAAGTGGATGATGACTAGAGGAGTTGGCTTCTGTAAAACACAGTTTCAATTTTTTTTCTAGTGCTCCTGTGTTTCACATCATGTCCTTCTTGTAGGTACGTCTGCTTCTCACATTTTTAAAAAAAAAAGGTAATTTATATCTTACAAAACTGACAAAATGAATTAAATAAAAGCAGCATTTGCATAATCTGATACCAATTGTATTTGTGGTGATATTGGGAGAGCATTGTTGCCTGACAAATATAGCCTATTGGTGGTGTAACTTTAAATTAGTTTAAATGTGTTTTTTTTGTTTTCATCATTAAGTCCAGATGTGTACATCACAACAAACAAAAAACAAAACTGGCAGCAGTATTTTCCAATTCAGTAGGTTTTTATTTCCAGTACTGGAAGTAATGCATATGATGCTGTTCAATACACAAAATGCTTCCTGGTTACTAAGGGAATTAAACGACCAATATGGCTTCTGCATATTGGGAACACGTTCTTCTTGGGAACAACAAGAAAACGTCTTCACCTTCAGAGTTTTGAGGCGAGTGCACCCCTGGCCACATTCTCCCACATGGCCTGGGAACTGAGAAAGGTATGGTCTAGGTTCAAGTAAGTGGTGAGGAACTCTGGGAAATCCCGTTTTAGGACCACCTCTAGGAACATCTCCGCTGCGGTCTGCAAACTTTCTTCAGCTCTAAAGCACATGAGAGCAAATGCATCAAATAACTAGGAATGATATTGAGCACCAATAATAGCCAAGATCTTTTTTTTGTGAATTTAGGAAATATATATTGCCCATCGTACACTAAGGGATAACTGCAAAAGGTGTTTTCCTACCTGACTGTTTGACAGGCGGTAACCTCCCTCAGTTCCTTCATGACCTCCTGGGTGAGATGGACCACCATGGCCCTAGTCACCACCCTCTTGTTGTCCTCTAGCTGGGCCTGGTGACGGATCCACTGCCACACCTAACACAACACATACTCAGCAATGGCTTCAAACAGTTCCCCTGGAATATTAGCAAAGGCTATAGGATTGTTGCGGTTTAATATTGATGAGTCCAGATGTTATACAGGTGAGATCAGAAAATGGATATTTGATCTTTTTAATGCTAAGCTAACCATAACGGCCAATCCTAATTCAATTCAAGGCAAGGTTGTACAATTTGACAAAATATGAATCATAAGCAACGTTGAGCATATCTCACTTGTCATGCTTATAAATATATGGTTATTAAAGATTATTAAGCCTATATCGGATGAAAAAAGGGCTATTTTTCAGACAACCTAACCTGTGATCTGGATATTTCTGCCGTGGCAGAGTCCTCCACCTGGCCTCTGTAGAAGAAATGTCCGTTACCTGGGGAACAAAGCACAGATGTTGAGTCATCGGGTGTATAATTCCAATGTTTCATCTATTAGCCACCTTAACTTTTACTAACTCTTAATAAGGATGAGGAAAGTAGCCAGTGTGATTACCTGACAGCCAAGCATGAATGAATAGGATGCCAACCCCAATATTATACTTTAAGCCATGAAAGGTTACGCCTCCCTGTTTGGAAGGAAACAAAATACACTACCTCAATCCATGCTGTGCTTGAGGCATAAGGCTTATTATGATCATAATAATAAGCCATCAATTCATCGTAATTGACACGATGTGATAAAACATGTATCTGAAGTCTGCATTTCTTGCCTAGGTCTCATTTGAAAGATACACGTCCTTACAGTGCCTCATCGTTGATAAAAGCAAACAAAACAAAAAAGCCTTGATTACAAAATCTTATGCTTTCAAAAACTATACTTTAGTCCCAGGGGTCAGGTGTGTTACCCACCGCAGGCATGCACACCAGGTCCTCGGGTGTCACCACAACGTCATCTCGAACTCGGTGAAGTTGGTTATCTCCTCCAGTGTGCTGCTGGAAGAGCTGGTTGAAGAGGGAAAGAGGCCATTGGGTTATTATTATGGCTGGCAATAGCAACCACAGGACTAAAGCTGATCATAAACAACACTCACCTTTTGCATGGGTTCTATCAGGTTAAGGTCGTACACCATGAAACCATCCACGCCAGCCCTGATTTCCAGCAGTTTCAATCTAACGCATATGAGTACAAATGTACAGCAAATGTCATAGATATGCAATGAGAATGCTATGCCGCTTCTGTTGCATGCGTAATAAAACAACATGGGACCTCAGAGTTATTAAAAAAAAAATTGGGCTTTTCGAATTACTGATTATTTACTATAAAGCACTGCTTGAGTTGTTTGAGCCATTTGTAGCTAATGTAGTCATTACTATGATGAACTAAATATTTTCATATTGAAACACAGTGTGAAACACTTGAAAAAGTGTTATTAATATTCCAAGGTGTTATATCATACCGCCGCCTAGATCTGCACTTAATTAACAGGAGGCAACACTGGCAAAAGGTTTTCATTGCGTGGTGGTGAATGTGTCGAAATTCTCAATTCTACCTGTAAAACTATAACCTGACGCAACCATCTGAAAAGACATCCTTGGAAACTGTTTGGAAAAGGGCAGGCACTTTAAAAAAGTTGAAAAAGGTGATTGGATGAACTATCTGTCTATCACCATCTCACGGGCTAACTTCAACCAATCAGATCAATTAACCATATGACGTAGTAGGAGATCAGTGCCGTTCTTTACTATTCTTTCAATTAAGAAATACTCTCCAGTTCAGATATAGCTGATGCTATAGCAACAACCACTAGCTGCTCCTTGCTGTCGTCACACCTAAACCACGCCCGTAGCTGCCAGTAGTTCCTCATAGTATGCTGATTTGTATGAACCACTGCCTTGCGAGATGGATTCTCTTGATCATGATCTCGCAAATCCATCTGACTCGCAAGGTAAGTAAAACTAACCATGTTCCAACCAAATGGAGCAACTCCCGCCCTATAGTAACCATAGTTGCCATCATACTCAATAAATACCTGCTCACCTGGTGACGTTAGCGAGCACCGCCTGGTAGGCGTGGCTGTCCCGGACCGGTGGAAGCAGAGGGGCGGCCATGCCCCCCGTGGCCAGGGCTCCGCGCCGGTGACACGTCTGCACCAGCAGGTCCATGTAGCTGCGGAGGAAACGCTTCTCCATGTTGACGTACTTACTGCGGTCGGGGAGGAGGAACGCCTCTCTGTGTCCTATAGGTGACACAGAAATACAACTAGACCTAACTAACTATGCCTTATTGGAAGTTAACTAAGAGTGTTCATTCTTTTTTTTCTTTTTCTTTTTTTTTCTTTTTTTTTACAACCAAACAAACCAAAAATTCTAAACTCAACAAAAAACAAAATGATGCATTTATAAATGTTGAGTGCCATCAGAGAGGGATGCTCCATGGGCTGTTATTTTAACAGTATTTATTAACACCTGTTGGCATTTTGTCGGCCAAGTTTCAATGACAGATGAAAACACGCACTGTGCTGTTAAAACACTCACCAAACTTATTGACAAAGGACGCAGAATAGTCCCAGATGCCGCAGTTGAGTCCAGCCGAGTGCTCCCGGAGCTCATAGAGAATTTCGTTCATTTCAAACGTCGCCAGGACATTTTCAATGAGCACGGTGGCCTTGATGCTTCCACGTGGAAGCCCTAACTGCACAACACGGGTCTTAGCTATACACCCAGAATATGTCTAATACTAACTACATGACAACATCTGTGCTTATATATATTATATATTCAAAATATCTATACCAGTCTGTACCGTACACCAAAGGTAACAGAACAGTTACTTGAAGAAAAGTATAGTGCCCAGGCCTGCATGTGCACACACAAATACAGATCGAAGATTTAAAGAAATGCTAGTGTGTTAAATATTGGGATTAGTTCAATGAATCTATCTGATTAAATGGATACAAACCTGCTGTTGTGCCCAAAGGAATATATTATTCCATAATCTGGCTTCCATGAAACTCTCTACCTACAAATGTGGAAAGGAAGAGGATCAATGCAGGTTATGAAAGATTGATGGAAAGGCAATAGAGAAGGACAGAAAGAATGATGAATGAAACAAGCCTAAGCGTGTATAGTGTGTGTGCGGGTGCATTTGCGTGTGTGTATTTTACTTTAGACAGGTAGAAGAACGGTCCACTCTTGCTGTTATAAAGGGCTTTTCCACAGTGAAACATCAGGAGTCCGAAATCAAATAAAGGACCAGGAACCTCTTTTCCATTAACCTGGAGACAAAGACCTCATGCCATGTGAACTTAACTCAGATTGCTACCTGGCTTTGTTGAATACTCAATTCTGATTGGTCAATTATGGTATTCTACTGTCTGTTATTTCGGAATAGCAGACTGGAAGCAATAAAACAATTTCTAAATCTAAATCAATTTTTGTTGTGATTTTTTTGGTCAAATTATTGATTGATTTCATCACCCTGTCTGGGTTTATATCGCAATAATGACTGGCTCGCTGTACATTATCCCTTATATTACAAGAATGTGTTATCTTTCTATCCTTTTTGATGTTTTCAAAGTATTGCCAAACACTGAAATAAAACAAAAAGTGATTGTACGAAAGTTTATTACAACTACTGTTTCTAATTGGTTCAAATGAATGCCAATGATGTCACATGGCAGATGACATCACGTGATGATCAGAACTAACTGAGCTAAAACTAGATTTCAGAAACCATTCATGGTTGCTGGGTTCTTTTTAACCGTCTTTAGTCATTTGATCCAAGCTGTGTGCAGTTAAATCTAGATTTTTGCAGTAGTCAGCGTTCCCTGCCAAAAGGATCTGAGGTTGATTTAACATTTCATGATTCAAGAGAAAATGACTTCAGCTACAATACCAGCATGTTGTGCTCCACCATATTCCACGCTCGGGGTCGAAGCATGAGCACAGGTGCCTGGGAAATGGCTGGGACATCTGCGAATAGATAAATGAGGAGAGTTATGAAAGAGACCTTTCAAATTGTGCAACATGCTTTTATCCTCATTCATGTTTGAACAGGAATGTTTTTATACTAGCATGGAATCAGACTGTGATAGCATAACATTCACTCATTGCAATATAAACTTACTGGGGAATTGGTTGTACACCACTTTGCATACATTATTAATGCCTTTAATTTGGTTGTAAAATGTTGGGCAGTTTCCATCATCAAAGTCAATCTGCCACAAAGCAAACATAATATTAGAATGTGTCAGAACAATGGATATATAATATAAAATAATATATTTGTAAAACTTACTAACTAAAATCTGAATTTTACATTAAAATTACACATTTTACATTGCTGATATGTTTGCTAAGTGAGCTTCTGCGTGAATAAACAGTGAACAGGATTTTTCCTGAAGTTGTGTTTGGAATTTAAAGATCCTCCCCAGCTACTACTATCTCACAAAAACAATGACCTGGGCTATAGGTGCATGCATGGCCACGGTTTGTTTTAAGCCAATGGTTCTCAACCCCTAGGCTGCGAACCAGTACCAGGCAATGTGTTTTGAGCCAGTGGTTCTCAACCATCGGGCCACGATCTGGTACTGGGCCATGGACCATTGGCCAGCCGGCCGCAGAGATATTGAAATTAAGTCAAATTTGATTTGAGCCAAATTCAAATATGTTCTATTATTATATTTACAATCTATTTTTATTCTACCTAATTGAATGTAACAGCACAATGAGCAACTGGGTGTCATTAACCCTATTTAACCCAAATTAAGTACTGCATTGGGCACACTTAGTCGTCCAAAACGCATATGTCTGAATAAAGGTATTTCACAGCCTATCAAATGCCTGTTACTATGCAGTTTATGTTTGCTAAACGTGATGCACGCCCATCCATATTTGGTCATAACCTTATATAGATCATAGATCAGTGAACGTAATTAGTGCTCTTCGTTGTTGTGAATAGACGCGTTATACACAACTAAGATAACAATGACAAAGAAACAGACTTTGATAGAGTTTGATAGATTTGTTTGATTAGTTAGATTTGGCACAATAGTTATACAATATGATGCCATTATAATGGCAACACATAACTGTTGTTTGAGAACTGTGAGACTGTTATTAATAAAACTGTTTATTACACTTAAAAAAAAAAAAATATATATATATATATATATATATATATATAATAATTAAAAAAATTATAAAAAATGTAATTGTGATAAAAAATATATTTCAAATTTGCATACCACAGTAACAAAAGAAGCCCTGTTTTAAGCCTCACCTGCAGGCCTTGTGCCGGAGACTGCAGAGCTTGGATTAGACGGCGAGTATCACATGGCGCCATGTCTCCTACGTCCACATGTCTCCTCTGCAGCCGCGGCGGCACCGGTAGCACCTTCCAGGCCGGGTCGTCCCGGATGTGGCTCGTAGCCTGAGAGAAGCCAGGCAGGTCACCTGACGTGTCCAAGTGGGCCTTCCTGGACACCCTCAGCCGCGACACCTGAACACATGAGTACCACATCAACAGAACAAATACAAAGAAGAAGAGAAGGGATCTGATAAGAATAGCATTTTTTAGTTAATCTAAAACAATACTTCATAATATGGAAAGTCATTAATTACTTTATATCATTATATCATGATATGAGACTAGATATCGTCTTAGATTTTGTATGTTGTGATATGGCATAAGTGTTGAAACTCAGTACATTTGATTTTTATTTAATTCACGCAGGAGTATACAAAAATAGGCTTTACCATGTGATTATTTTATATAGACTATGTATTTATTGAATCACCAGAAAACATGCTTTATCGTGATATATATATCGTTAAAGAGATATTAAATTACTTATATTGGGATAGAAGATTTTGGCAATAACGTCCAGCACTACCTACAGCCATCCTCCTGATGACATGGCATTACCCATCATAATTTGCCAATATGTTCTGAAGAAGAGCTGGCGAAGCAATATCAGTGAAGAATATACAGAGATTGATTTGGCAAGCAGCACAGTTGCCACCAGCAACAAAATGGATTGCATTTAAAATATGTGTCATAACAATAAAGCTATTCCCTCAGTTTCAATACATCATCATTGCCTTTTGTCAATGCAGGACTGTCAAACAACGTACCAAAGGACAGCGATAACCCAACCACCAGTCTGCTTCGGCCAAAGCAATAGCAGCTGTCCATTCACCTGGTCAAGGCAAGATACCATTCACCCAACCTTTCTGCAGTGAGCCACAGCCATGCCTTCATGAGCCCTAACTACAGCAACAACACCTGCTTTAACTTGGACTTTATCTATTAATTGTGATAGAGAACTGGTACTCAAGAGGAAAATGGCCATAATGGTCCATCCCAAAAGACAACAGAGACAGAGACAATTGACACTATAGCTTTAATATTATAATTTCTATACTACTTTTGTCTTACTTCCTCCTTTTGAAATAAGTTAGCAATGAAATTAAAGTATTGCTAAATGTATATTATATTACAATTGTATACATTTGATATTGATTGGTTCTTACCTGATCCACCTCATTATCAAACTCGGACACCAGCTGATGGAGGAAGAGCAGGGAGGCAGGTGTAAATAGGGTTCCATACTCTTCGTCAAGGCCTTGGGGAGAGGGAGACAGCTCCAGTCTTACTGGGACCTGTAGCTAGATGAATACGTTCATGTTGGATTTAGTCATGACAGTGTAGCGGACTCGATGGACATTATTCACCATAATGGGTGGTTGGGTGTATGTTGAACACACGCAGTTGTAATACATATTGTTATATAATTATAGTTATATATGGTGTACTTTTCAAGGTTAGGGGCACACGGTCCCTTTAAGAAAGCTGTGGATTCTGGGTAACCAGCTACGTTTGTTGTTACCGCCATCTTTAACTTTGCAGCATGCAGTTCACAAATATAATAATATAATATAAGTTCCTGTAGTGAGTTTGTGATTATTTGGCTAAAGATTTCTCTGTCTACCTGTTATATGACTTTGATCTCTTGATCTCTGCTTTGTTGCACCTGACACAACCACTAAGCTTTATGCAAATTGATGCCCAATGATGTCACCAATATGCAAATTAGCGTATGACGTCATCTGGCGACTTTTGGTGCTAGTGCTAGCTAGCTACTTTCATTGGAAAAGAGTTGGCAACAGTGGTTGCAAATAAATTACACGAGTCGGTGACGAGTTGTCCGTCTCTACTTTCCTGCCACTTCTACAATAGATTATATGAATATGTATATGTGTTGTCTTATGTAGGCTGTATGTTTTGAAGAGACAATATGCTGGGTTGAGTCTGATGATATAGTTTATATTGTTGACAATCTCGGTCGAAGTATTGAGCTTGGCATCTGTACTAAAGCAGATATTGGGATCAATGTTTCGATATGTAAAATTCTGTCATTACAGTTGGGGTATCAAGGTTTTAGCTAATAATATCGTATCGTTAGGGGCTACACAATTGTTGTAGCCTTCTATTGGCTAGCCAAATATTGCTTTATGAAATACCCAGCACCTTTCTATAACACTGATATAATTACTGCACGACACATGTTATACAATGTGGCCTATCATAGGCCTATAACTATAACAGGCTGGGGTGGAAAAAATTGCCTACTTACAGACATATCGACAGAAGTCCTGTGTGCGCATAATACGCTCGGACTTTGGTTATGGGATGTCTTTCACTGTTTAAACATTAAACGTTTGTTTAGCATTTGAGTTTAAAGTACATCTTGCAGTAGTCATGGTTTTGACCAATGTTTCACCTGTAGGCTATTCATTGTAGTCCTACGACTTCATTAAGGGCCTACTGTATTAGGTCATAACATTATTTTTAGTTGTCACATATTGTAATTTAATTAGTGCCCATAGGGCTTATGTTGTATTAGCGTTCACATTGTTGTTTGCTCGGTATAAGACTTAAAATCAAGTGATCACAAGGAGATGACTTAATAAGCTGCATTTATTGTGATCTTTTTTTTTTTCTTTGTTTATTCTTTCCTCGAATCCTGGGGGGTATTGCACAAAACTAGGATAAAGAAATCCAGGATAATTGAGTAAGCGCGGCTTGGACTATTCTGCTCGGCGGTATCCTGGCTTAACCGGTTGCACGATTGCCAAGCCAGGATAAATAGGCGCGGCTAAATCACGTCAGGTGAAGCTATAGTTGGGATAAGCGGCATGCTTGAATAGACCTCGCGATCGCTCACAGAATCACCGATCGGAACATGGCGTTTCATACGTCACGGCACGGCCGGATACCCGACCCAAGCCCGAGGGGACCCGACGGGCCGGGTCGGGTTCGGACTCGGTGACGTCTGCGCGATTTGAAATTTGAAATGTAAAACAGCTTATTATGCATGGTAGCCAATGGGCTGTTTCACATGTTGCAAAGGTTCGATTGTGTGATTAAAATACATTTTATAAATATGACATAAGCATGTTGCGCTCATCTGTTTGTTGACATTTCCAAATGCGCTGCAGTCGCGTAATAAAGGCGGACTTTCATAAACACAAACGTACATGTGTCATAGTATGAAAAAATGTAGACTTTAACTGTGTTGGCCTGAGTAATAACACTTGAATCAATATAAAAAACAGCCAACAGATTTAAATGAAATGAGAAATGACTATATATGTAATATTTTAATTCGGGATAATTCAAATGATGCAACATACTTAGAAAGCATGCTGTAAATTAAAACACATTAATTCCTCACAGGATTGACGGTGTAAATACAGGTGAATCACTAGGATTAATCTTAGCCTGGCTGTTAGCCTGGGGCCTCATGTACAAAAGCTTGCTTACGCACAAAAAAGCTGCGTAAGCCACTTCTCACGCAAACGTTCGGATGTACAAAGACTGACTTGACGTGAAAAAGTGCGGTTCTCCACGCAAACTAAATGCCTGGCTTACGCACATTTCTGCTGCATTTTGTCAGTTGGCGGCACATAGAGGCAATGCAGCGCAACAACATTAGGCTACGCGATCACGAGTCATGAAGTAATATTGCAGTATGGGGCTAGTAAAAAGTGGATTTGTACATCGGGCTGCACTTCAATCATGCGTTATTGTTGTCGAGAGGCATAATGTGACACTGTTGTAGATATTAGGCTTAACTTAAACAGACACATACAATTAAATTGTCAATATTGGAATTAAAAGTAAATTAAAAGGAAGCCCAAGCTATATTATTTTCAGTGACGACTTGTTTATTAAACGTTACATATTTTCAGGGCCACGCATGACATCTGACCTAATGGATCTCTCTCCACGCATTTGTCGTGAAATTCTTGACTGCAATATCATTATTTGATGTTGCGTGGAGTAAGCACAAGCCATTTACTTAAAATCAATCCATCAATGAACCAGTCGGACAATTTCTAATTATGTACATATTATTGACACCATGGGTGTATGGGGACAACCTATCGTCAGCATGCATCCAAATGAATGAGAATATAAAAGCACGCGCAAAATGTTGCAATAATCGAGAGGTTGACAATGGCAGTCTTGGCCTTGTTAGAAGATATTGCGAATGGTCGCATTCGAAATGAACGGGTGTCACTCATGATGATGACTGGCTTATCAGCCGATTCAGATTTCCAAAAGCTATCCTCTTGGAAATCTGTACTGAGTTGGGCCCGGGTTTGGAGAGGCAGACGGCGAGGAGTCACGCATTGCCAGTTCCAATACAAGTCCTGACTAGGCTTGGTTTTCTAGCAACAGGATCATTCCAGAGGGAATTGGCTGACCGGTCAGGAATGAGTCAGGGAGCTCTGAGCCGCGCCATTCCGGCTGTTTTAAACGGGATCATCCGCATCTCAGCCAGGTATATACGGTTATGATGCAGTAAACCAAGCACATCAAAGCGCAATTTGCAGAGATCGCCGGTTTTCCCAATGTAATCGGAGCGATCGACTGCACACACATTGCAATAAAGGCGCCATCTGAAGGGGAATATGCGTACGTGAATAGGAAACACTTTCATTCCTTAAACGTGCAAATAATCTGTGATGCCCAAATGCGCCTTACGAATATCGTGGCAAGGTGGCCTGGGTCAAATATGATTCATTCGTCCTGACTAACAGCTCGGTTGGGAATAGGTTGGAGCCTGGCAGTGTGTGATGGGTGGCTAATTGGTAAAACACTTTAAAGCGAATTGACTTGAATCTATGTTGGGTAGCCTATGCTGTAATTGTACCAATTCCCCCTTACGACCATGGCTGTTAACCCCCCTCACCAACCCACTGACTGTCCAAGAGTAGAGATATAACAATATCCATGCACGCACTTGGTCAGTCGTGGAAAGAGCCGGTGGCGCTGCCTTGACCGGAGCGGGGGGATGCTGCTCTGTCACCCTGAAAAGGTGTGCCGCATTGTGCAGGCATGTGGGGTTCTGCACAATATTGCGCACAGGCACGGCGTGCCATTACGCGAGGTAATGGCCCTCCCAGACGATCCAGACCCCGGACCAAACAATACGCAGCCCAATGCAGAAGCCATTCGAACTCGGCAGCAGTTAATAGCAAGAATATAATTTTTTTTTTTTAACTAGTTCTTTTAATGTTTCATTAATGTCTTTTAAGGCCCCAGTTATTTGTTGCAGGTTGGAATTAATATCATTAATAACCTTGATTCTCTTCCTTTCTCCATTATCTCCTTTCTCCTAACAAGCGCACTACTGCAGGCCTATTTATACTAATTAGCATATTAAATGAGGGAGGAGACAGGGCGGAGAGTCGGGCTCGTGCATGTGCGCTCAATTTCACGTCAATTGGGATGTACAAAGAGAATCTGCGCGAAATTGTGCTTACGCAAGGATTGATACATCCGGATTTATTTGTGCGCAGCAGCTTTCCAGATTTTGGCGTCCGCAAAGTTTTAGTAAGAAATCCACGCAAGTCTTAGTACATGAGGCCCCTGGTCTGGAGCAGGCTAGCTGCGGAGAATAAATCACCATGGTAATTTAGCCGGGATAAGTTTGAGCTGCTTTCATGCAATCGACTTGAGGCTAAATTCAGCCAGGATAACCTAAATCCGTAAACATATCCCGGCTTAATCCCTTATCCTAGTTTTGTGCAATACCCCCCAGATCATTGTACTATAATGGTCGAGATTATTTCGCCGTTGCCCGTCAGGGTTTTCTTTTTATGTTAGATCTCATTAGATCGAACATGAAATACATCTCCTCGTGAAACATTAGTTATTTGTAGTTTACATCTACATGTTTTTTTTAAACATGTAGATGGGTTAAACATTTTTAAACAATTAAAAAGCTATCCTCTGGATATGGCAGGGCTTTTTGTTTGTTTTGGGGTGTTGTTTTTTTTTTGGGGGGGGGGGGGGGGGGCAGTTGTAGATCTTGCCTAGGGTGTCAGTATGGCCAGAAATGCCACTGCTTCCAGGTCAAGAAGATGGGCGAAAAGATTATCAGTGACCCTTGTCAGGAAAAAGTTGTAAGTGGCAAGGTTGTAAAGCTCTGGAATGGACATCACAGCGGCTCTTCCATCTTTGCTCGGTGAACAGCGGAATGCTACATGGTAAACACGGTTCTTGTTCCCGTGGGCGACTGGACGTTTTCCAGTCTGATTGCCGGCTTATGCGATTGGCCATCTCTTTTTTTCCTGCGTCCTGCAGTCCCCACCGCCGTAGCCCAAACGTACTACCCCCATTGAAATGAACAGGGGAACTTTTCACCACAACACCTGATGTGGTGCGCAGACCAAATGGGTGGTGTGTAGGTGTTGCAAACCTCTCATCAGGATAGGATCTGTGTAACAATGTCTCTTCTTCTGAAGTTACAAGCTGCCTCTTTTCATTTGGGAGTAAGCACACCATAAAAATCTGACATAAGCACTTGTCGACCTGCACCCCAGATGGAATCAAGATGAACTGCAATATTTTTCCCATGTTTCCATCCAGCCCATCACATTTTCCAGGCGCTCCACTCTGGACGGAGGTTCCACACTGTAAAGACTAACCACCCACCACAGGAATAGCTACTCCTTACATCCAATAAAGCTCCTAAATGGTTAATCACTACTACACTGCACCTTCCCACTCCCATAATTATCACAACTCACTTATCTATTTCTTTTTTTTTTTTTTTTTAAATCCCTCTGGCCATGGTGACTTCTGCTCAGTACCGGGTTTGTCTCCAGGATTTTGATGGTAATCTGAAAAACAGTTAGCAAATGATCCAGTCATTCCTTGTGCTGTCATAGATAGTGCACTTTTAACCTTCCATTTCTCTGTCAAATTCTTGAAAAACAATTACACTATTACTTATCCACTAATATCTACGATGGGGTAAGGCAGCCTTCTGTTTTTATGCTCCTGTGCGTTGGAACAGCTTCCCAGTAGATCTGTGATATGCCCCCACATTTTTTTCTTTTAAAAAGCAGGCTTAAAACTTTTTAAAATTTTCCAAGAAGATGGCCAGCTGAAATTTCCCCAAAAAATGTAAGTTAACGTTATTCATAATACAGCTGGGTTTTCCGAGATTAGCATAGCAACTAGTCAGTATCCACTGAGTGTTAGGGTTATGGTTCATAATGGGATTTCTCAAAGGAGTTGCTGTGCAGGCTGGTTGCAAGCTGTTGGGTAAAAAACCTACCAATGAAAACTATACACTGTAGTGTACCATAAATGTTATACAGGTTTATCATGGTGTATGCAATGCCACCTACATTCCCCATCTTACCTCTGTGACTACGACATCAAAGACAAAATCCAGCGATGTAATCTCCCCTATTTTAATTCTTCCTGCTCCATGCTCAATTCTCCATGCTCAGACACACTGTGACTAAGGCCACTCCATTGTGCAAGCAACTAATATTGGCAACAGTCCTTCAAGTCACACTTTGTCACGTTTGCCTCCGTTTTACATTGTACATGTATTTGGCACACAGAAACCATGAGTACCTTTCGGGATGGTAAATACGCCACTAGTTTTATCAACAAATACGCTTTTAAGGTGAGATGCAGTTGGAAAGTCTTTTGGCCTTGCATGTTTTCTTTGTTTGTGTACTAACAGATTCTTTTTGTACAGAACAAGGGAGCAGTCAGGGCACTTCACTGACTTTATATTTGTCACACGTGAAGATGGTAATTCTATAGTTTCAAATTCTGCTGCAGCACAGAATGATTCCTCGGGTGAAAAAGCATGTGATTTGGAGGCCTCTGGAGGTGAAGCTGTGGGTGGCTTAGAAGACTGTGGTGTAATTGCAGGGGACTGGAGTGAAGCTGAGGGAGAAAGTGTGTAAGAATGGTCTACACTCACTGCTGATGCAATAGAATCCTGTAGGGCAGATAGGGGAGGGTGAGGCTCTGAGTGAGGTTTTGGCAATGCATGCGTTTGGCATCCAGTCACATGTAATGTCATATCCTCTTTGCGCATGATCGTTTTTGCACAATATGGGCAGTGGTAATGACCTGTGTCTCGGCATGACAGGTTACATCTGCAAATGATGGTTTCTGCAAGGGAACAGTAATATAACTTTAAAAAGCGTATGACTTTACTGCTAAAAAAACACAAAAAATACTTTTTAGATCCAATATACAATGCACAAGTATGAATTCTCAAGTCCAACGGTGATTACCATTTTACTAAGTGAAATTACACTAAAATTACAAAAGAAAGTCATGGTCCCTTGAAAGTAACTTTTGCTTTCTTTCCAAGGTGATCTACTGACCCAAAATAATACTTTTAAAGAGGCTTTACATCTCCGGTAAACACAATGAGAAAGAGTAGTGCTGCTTAACAAATTCCAAACTGTTGCAAACACACAAATGTCATTCAACATTCAAGTTTGATATATAGACCATCAGGGAAAAAGTATATCATCTTTTAGCAGATGCTTCATCAACTTACCCTGGAAAAGCACTGCGTTTTTGACATGGGCATTCAGGTGTCTCCATATTGTCTTCTCATTTTTGGTGTTAAATTTGGGACACAGAGGACACCCCAACTGTGAACTGTGGTAGGTTGTGCTCTCTAACTGGCTTCCAGTCTTAATTATGGACGGGTGCATCTGGAAAACAGTTTAGTTTTCTTTGGTATTATTATTTCGAGTCATTATATATTTTATTTTAAAATGACTTTAACGAGTAACATACATAGCCTACATTATGAGCTAGTTTGCCGGACAGCGAATAAGCCAGGCCCTACACTACAGATCGTTAGTTGAGGTAATAGTCAGGCTGACGTCACCTGCGTGCACCCTGCCGCCCCAGGCGGTAGACTAAGCATCCGAGCAGCTGACCATTAGCTAATGTAACGTGATTCAAACAGTTGTTACATGACCCGCAACAACAAGGCAAACATTGCCAACGGTAAATGCTTGGAGCCACTTGACATTTTCAAATGTATTTCCTCCGTATACCTACGCTCGCTGACTGCGGTCAAATGAGCCGTCGTTCGTCTTCGCGGAGTCAAGTCAGCCGCACAAACATTTTAACTGCGCCCGTATCATAGAACTTACGGCGAATGCTCCGAGTCCACCGACAAAGCTAGCGCTAGTTTCCGGTTTGTGTGTGTGTGTGTGTGTGTGTGTGTGTGTGTGTGTGTGTGTGTGTGTGTGTGTGTGTGTGTGTGTGTGTGTGTGTGTGTGAATTTTAAACAGGAAAAAGGCCTTATACTCCATTTTTACTGTACTATAACATCACTTTGGTCCATAAGTTCAGACAAAGGTTGGTACAGTTGACTTCAGGACCACCCTAACTACTTCCTCACTCAATATCAAACATTTTTACTGTATCATTTTGGAGAAATTAAGCCTCAAAGTTGCATGTTTTTATTTTATTTTTTTTTATGAAAAAATGCCTTATACTCCATATTTACTGTACAATAACACTTTGGTCCATAAGTTCAGACAAAGGTTGGTACAGTTCCAAAATTATACAGTAAAAATGTTTGATAATGACTGAGGGAGTAGCCAGGGTGGTCCTGAAGTCAACTGTACCAACCATTGCCTGAACTTATGGACCAAAGTGATGTTATAGTACAGTAACAACACACACACACACACACACACACACACACACACACACACACACACACACACACACACACACACACACACACACACACACACACACACACACACACACACACACACACACACACACACACACACACACACACACACACACAGGAAACTAGCGCTAGCTTTGTCGGTGGACTCGGAGCATTCGCCGTAAGTTCTATGATACGGGCGCAGTTAAAATGTTTGTGCGGCTGACTTGACTCCGCGAAGACGAACGACGGCTCATTTGACCGCAGTGCTCGCTGGACTCTTCGATGTATTCAAGTTTGATAGACAAGACAACATTGAATAAAACCTTAGCAAACCTAACTAACCTCTTAAAAGCCCCTTAATAGACTCTTAGGAATAGGCTCTTACCGCTGTAACGTATTCTCGCCTTTTCTGCCACAATTGGGCTACTGAGTAGTGAACTGCGGAGGTGCCAAGTAGCCTCTTGCGGAGGTCCGCCATCTTGTCTGCAGCCAGGTCCTCTCATCGTTTCCGTAGCTGGGGCTTTTTTTCTCGCGATACTTCCACGGCTGCTATAATGCAGTACGTGGCTTCAAATCGGAGTACAAGGTGTGTTTGTTGATCGGTGTTGAAGCTGCGAAGGGATAAAGAGGTATTTTGGGTTTGACGATCGTCATGTAATTACAATTTGCAATAAGCGTGAGCGTAAGCAGTGAGCTGTAAACATTGTCTCCCGTGTTATACGGGGGACATTGTTGTCAGTCTTGGGAACGTTTCTTATCAAGCATTACCAACAACAGCTCTATGCAACTACGCATTCGTATTTTACGTTTTCCGGTTAGCTAGTAGGTGTTATTTGATAGACCTAGACCACAACGGCATTTATCATTGACAATCCGTTTACCGAGTAGATATGGCAGAGGTGGAGTCGTCAGCTGGATTCCCTAGCTCTCTGACTAGCGCGACTCTTCCTCCTCCCCGCACGCGGATCTTCAAAATCATAGTGATCGGGGATTCTGGAGTTGGAAAAACCTGTCTCACCTATCGGTTCTGTGCCGGCAAGTTTCCAGAGAAGACCGAGGCAACGATTGGCGTGGATTTCAGGGAGCGTCTCATCGACATTGATGGCGAGAAAATCAAGGTGTGGGTGACCACCACTGTCCCACTGAACTTCCGTTTGTACTATTTATGGAATGACAATTTGTCAAACTGTGAACACACCCCAGTGTATTTTGTATTTGAGTGGCCCCTGTGACCTATCACCGGCATATGAACGGACCTTTTACATTTAGGCATTCTCTCTTTCTCTTTCCATCCCCAGATCCAGCTATGGGACACAGCAGGGCAGGAACGTTTCAGAAAGTCCATGGTGCAGCACTACTACCGCAACGTGCACGCCGTGGTTTTTGTGTACGATGTCACCAGCGCCACCAGCTTTCGGAGCCTCCCAGCTTGGATCGAAGAGTGCAAGCAGCACTCCCTCGGCACGGAAGTACCGCGTATCTTGGTTGGCAACAAGTGCGATCTTCGGGAGTCGGTCCAGGTGAGCACAGATGTGGCGCAGCAGTTCGCCGACTCCCACTCCATGCCGCTCTTTGAAACATCGGCCAAAAGTCCAAGCTCGCAGGGGGGCGGCGGCAGTTGCTCGAGCAGCGACCACGTGGAGGCCATTTTCATGACAGTGACGCACAAGTTGAAGTCCCAGAAACCGTTAATGCTGAGCCAGCCGTCTGGTACTGTGGCGGGGGGTGTGACAATCCACCTGGATAGGGGAAGGGACGGTGCCAGGGGCTGGGCCTGCAGCAGTTGCTGAGCGCAATGGCCTTGGAGATCAGGATGTGGGTCGTGACCTCGGCTAAAAGACCATAAGGAGGGAGAGAAGGAGTAAAGAACCAGAGGGGGAGCGATGAGGGAGAAAAAAAACAGACGTTTATGGGAGTCAAGGGTCTCTTTTCAGAATTTCAACCAAAACACATCTAGCCACAAGCGCCACAAGTGTATTTGAATAGAATAGTAATGCTAAATGAACATAAACATGAACCAATGTTTAAAGGGGACCTATTTCACCACCAGGTGTGAGTGTGATTAGCCATTACAAGCCATTTCAAAACCTACCCTCTACGTGACCTCACAAGTGGGAGTGTCCACCCAGATGTATGATGGATAGATCAGCCTACCAGTTGGTACAGTCCACTGGGTAGGATGGTAGACTGATCTATCCATCATACATCTGGGTGGACACTCCCACTTATGAGGTCACGTAGAGGGTAGATTTTGAAATGGCTTGTAATGGCTAATCACACTCACACCTGGTGGTGAAATAGGTGCCCTTTAAGAGGTCGTGCTGGGCTAATACAGCTCTCGTCTCAAATTTAATTTCATATATTTTTTCACAGCATAACTGTAGTGATATTTTGCTTTTGACATACAAATCTACAAAATGAAAGACTTCAAAAGGGCATCTTTCATTTTCCATGTATTTGATTAAAAGCATAATCAATTAATTGGCATACTAGCAATGACAATATTGCAGGATCTATGTACGTACCGGTATTCAGACGTCTCATTTCACTATAAGTCAGTAAGATGTTTGGGGGGGGGGGGGGGGGGAGGTATATGACAACCCTTCAGCAAAAAGATAAGAAAAGCGTGCCTTCTGGTGAAGCTAATTCCGTTTGTGATGGGTTGAAATTGGTGCCAGGTAATGTTACTTGCCATATGGCATATGTGGACATTGGAATGAGGACAGAGACAAAGCTAGCTATATAATTGAATATGGTTTTACAAGTATTTTGTGTGCACACATCCTGTGAGCATATGACCGGGTGTGAATAAAATAGCTCTATCTAGAGTTTAATAGGAATTATTTATTTCTCACACGTCAGTGGATTAGAAAGCATGAACATATACCTCTTAGTCTAAAATATATTAACTTCTTAACCTCTCAGGCAAGATGTAAACTGAGGCCAATTTGAATTTTTATTGATATCACTGGTCTTTGACTTAAAAAAAGGATGGTAATGTTAAATGTCAGGAGAGGTGTTTGGGGCTACAGCTGGTACTGTGGCCACACGTATCCTATGCAATGTTGCAATGTTCAGCCACAGGTGATATTGAGACCAAACTTTCAAACTTAAATGGCCTTTCTTGTGATATGGTTCCCAGATGGCTGGGCAATGATATTGGTACAATGTGATATTTTACATATTTATGTGAAATGTATTTTTTTTCATTCATTCATACCTTTATGTTCTGTAAGAATACTTTTTTTCTGTGCCTCAGAAAATGACTTTAAGGTGCCCCATCTGTTTCTCAAACTCAAATAGGCTACTGTAAATGTAGCATGTGGACCCTTCAATTCAGCGGTGCATTCATTTACAACAGAATTAACTAAAGTGAACACTGCCACACAGTGCCATAATCTCAGAAGCATAGGCCTTACAGGTGTAGCTCATCAAGTTAATCACAGGTCTGTAGTTATGCCATAATTAAAATGAGATTGGGCCCTACTATCACACCTCTGTGATAAAGGCTGCAGTATTGCCATGTGTAGTTCTGCAATAAAGTACCCCTGATTTGACAGGCTTTATTAATTAAATACAGCATACAAAAAAGGACACTCGGATTACAAACCAACTCTGACTCAACATGTCTTCCACTTGTGGTTTCCCCAATTTTTCCCCCCACACCATATATAATATCTGGACATGACAACATAAAATTACTGTTAAACAACATCTTCACTTTCATTGTTTATGTATGAGTCTGTATGTATGACATTATGTACAGTCTGTTTATGGGAAAATATCTGGCATTTGATCAATTTATTCATCTAACGCCTTGTTGGACCTAGGCATAGTAGGTAAGTCTGCTGTATGAGGGGAGTTTGGATGGTGTTTCCATCTCACAATGTTCAGTTGACTGGGCAGGTGAGCTGAAGAGCCGGTCATCGCCACCTGCTGGACAGGGAGAGATTAATACAAATAATTCAAAATACTAATATTCTAAATGACAAATGATCGACTAATCAATGGTAGTTTCAAATTAAGGGCTGGAATAAATAGCAGTGTCCAAAACACTACTGTATGATTATGAAAATCTGATTGCCCCTATACATTTTCCCCAAAACATTACTGTTAATCTCAATTAATCAATTAATAATGCCCCAATCATCTAATCAAAATTGATATTGCAATATGAATTTAGATTAGATGATTGGGGATTCTCTGGGTTCCTAGACTAGAATGTGGCTGACATCTTCCAGCATATTAAGCAAATTCTTAAAATTGATAAGCTACACACGATGTCCTACCTTGCCAGGTACACACTAGCTCAGTCTCCAGGCAAGGGTCACTCTGTGGAACCAGGGTCTCCTGAACACATACACATAATCATAGCAGCCATTAACCACAATGTAAATCGCTAACTATCACCACACTGTCTAAACTCCCATCTGGAAACTGACTGTACAGTTACGTTTGCTTTACAATCATTTTAGAGCCTTCTCATGTGCTACTGCCAAAGAGTTGCAGCATGACATGAAGCAACTCTAACTGCCATTTTCCAATGGTGTCTGTAAACTTAATCCAAAACGCAATCAACCATAACATGCACTCACACACATACAATTAGCTCCATTCATCCACTTCCTTAACTACGTATTCCTTAACTACGGCTTCAACATCGATTCACAAAAACGTGCGCACGGTTTGTGAATCCGCGGGCACGGTTTACAAATGAAAAAAATAATAATAATAAATAATAAATAAAATAAAAATATATAATATATATATATATATATTTTAAATTATTATTATTATTATTATTATTTTCAAGAAGACTACATTCAAAATAGTTATCAAGTCGTACCAGTCCAGTCCTAGCGTCGTAGCAGGCCAAGAATGGCAGGCTACGGCAGCCCATGTAGGCCACAAGAGTGGAGAGAAACAGGCTGAGGACACAGGACAGCAGTATGGTGCCGTTGGCTCCCTTCACCGTCCGCTGTAGTATAAATGTCTGCAGAGAGAATGTTAGTGGCCTAGTGGTGAATGGTTTGTGATGGTGTAACATCTACTCTCATACGATCTGCTCCAGAGGTTTTCAAACGGTGTTTCTGCACTGTCTGGTGAATTGGACCACCATGGCATTCTGGTTGAACCCGACAACATAGGGGTTTCTTGAGTCAGACAGTTGAACCAAGACAAGGTTATTTTTAAATTAAAAAGCAGGTTCCTTTTTACAGAAAATGTTTGAGATGCGCTGTTCATGTATTTGTAAGTAAGATACACACTGAATTTACAGCATGTTCAGTTAATTTCTAGTTTGGAATATTATAATGTTGGAATACAAATAAAACATCCGATATATAATCCTGTAAATGACCAACATAAAGCTGCCTTTAGAGTATTGGTTAGCGCAAATGTCAGGGCTACTTGACAACGTAGTACAATATGACAAATTATAGTCACGTGTTTTGAAAGGATATTGGATACATACATTGGTGAGTTATCAGATAATACATCTACAAATATTATACATTACCACTTTAGCACTGCTGTGTTGGTGGAACACATCCACATCCTCCTGTCCATAGGTCAGTGTCAGGCAGGAATAGGCAGACACGGTCACCGCGGCAACCCAGGCCACCATCGCCGCTATCACCATCGCGCTCACCTTTGCCGTCAAGTTCAGACATTGCGGGTTAATATGGAACACAATCCACAACATTTCTGACTGACATTCTTCTTCTCTCAGCTGGGAGTCAGTTACTAAGTTAGTGACGGAATGCTAATCTTCAGTCAAATTCATCTTACCAAAACGGGGTGTTTCCTTTGTGAAGCACACAATGCAAATGTACCTGGAGATGCCAGGATCTACAAGATAATAAGCAAAGCATTATAGCTCAATATTGTAATGCATGTATTGCCACATTCTCGTGTGTGTGTAAGAACGGTATAACGTGGACTACCATTCCTCCCCATATTGGTGCCCGGGTGATGCTAAGCGTTGTGTCCTTCCGGAAAGCGGCATCTATAACGCCACAGACCATACACAGCCCAGCGCACGCCACCTGGAGGACGCCCAGGACCACCACATTGCGCTGGTTGAAGACGAAGTACCTGTAGCGGTCCATTTCCCGGTCGGACCCTAAAGTAAAGACGATAACAAGATAGGATATCCTGCTTTCGACCCTGGTCAATAACCACTGTAACTAAACCTACGAATCCCATTGACAACGCTATACGCACATAGCCGTGTTTAATCTCAAACAAGTATAATATAACATTAAAACCATGTTACCTACGCCTCTTCGTCTGTAGCGTGTTGATTCAGCAGTAGGTGGAGGTTATGGGTTAGCCATTAACCTGACTGGCTCACAGGTGCACAAATGAAACCGATGCAAAAACTTTGTGTTAACTCTTAAAGTGCCGGGGATAACCAATATAGGCTACATTTCCTAGCTGACTTTAGTAATTATATAACATCTCTCTTCAAATGATTAATAATCGAAAAAGTAGGCCCAATAGAACTGTAAAACTTTATTTGGAATTACTACAAGATAAATAACGTAACTTTATTGTAGGCTACTTAGGAGTTGTCTAAATTTGGGAGTTTAAATCTAAATCCGAAATAAATCTTCGTCTGTCAAGAAACGTTCCAACAATTATTGCAGTTATTTTTCTCATTCATTTTATCGATCCGTTTGCTGAGTGAGCAAGCCGTTCCCGTTCCTTTCTTTACTTTATTTTGTACTTTATTTAGGCCTATGCCCATCTTTCCTTTGTCTATTTCTACACATGGCTAAATGTGTTTGGTGTTTCATTAAAAAAAAGTGACGTGTTTATGCAGGACATTCATTTTAGGCCTATAGAAGCCCAAGCAAATCTAGATCTAGGCCTATAATTAGAAACGGGACATACCGTATAACGCAACATAAAAAATATAAGCTATTAAATTAAAGCACTATGAAAAGTATTTTTTGTCAATAAGTAAATATCAACAAAGATTAATTTAGACTGTTTAATGCTTGTATTCAATAAGCTTGAAGGAATACCATTACTACTTTTGCTTTTTAGGAGAAGTCTGATTATTGCAGCCATTCAGTGTTTTATGTAAATGAAAAAAATTGTATCATGTTCTTGGTGGTCAATAGCAAAGTTATGTTAGGCCAATACGATCGATCTCGATAGAGACCAGAAAGTTCAGGATTAAGACCAGAAAATTACTGAATTCGCTTTGCACTCTTTATTCTTCAGCATTTGTCACACATCTGCTTAGAAAGTGGGTCATGTCTAGCATAAACGCATTCACGGTTAGGATTATACAGAAACACTGCAGAAATCCATGATTGATACATTTAGTTTGTCATTCCAAAAAACCTTGTCTGTCCCATTTTCCCATCCGTTTGTTGAACTCCCAAGTTTTGTTACAAATATATAATCTATTACTATTCTTGCTCTGTCCTATTCTTAAATTCAAGGATGAACACCAAGCATTCACAACATTCAGGGAGATCACAGTGCTGTTTAAGAGTTAAAGTTATGCAAGAGGAAAAAAGCATCAATTTTAAGTAGCATCCTGAATTAAAAAAACACCAGGTAGGCCTATGCGTGTGGTGACAACCTTGTTTTTGCTACGTGTATTATATGTGGAAACAAAATAATTATGCGGAAAGGTTGAAATATTTAAATCATTTTGGTTTCTTAACTAGCTGTCAGAAGAATGCTAACTATTAATTCAACCAGGTTTTTTTCCCTAAACCGTCTGTATTAAATTACACAGAGGAAGTAAACAACCACTGTGGACAACCTTCCTTACACATGCCGTCATTACTTAAAACAATGTAAACACTGTTTGAAGTGCACAAAGACCATTTTAGTGCAAAGCAGGTAGTATGCTGCTTTGCTGCTGATTTAATTCAGGGATGGATCGTGCTGACAAGTCCTGGTGATTTGTTTCACGGCTGTAGCACCAAAGGTAGGTGTCAATCCGGCACGTTTTGACACCTTGGGATGTGTGGGTGCAAGATTGGAGCTACAAAGTGTAAATATAGATAGAAATAGGGTCCTTTGTCCTTGAATGAGAAGAGCGTAGCAGAGGAAGTGCAATATTCAACTGTTCCAGGACAGGCTAAACCCTGTCTTCATTGGCTGTTCGAATACATCTTAGCCAGCTGGAGTGCCTCTAGCTCCTGCTTGTACCAATCAGGAGCCTCGGGACCGTTCCCTGCAGAGTTGTGATTGTAACCGTAGGCGACGGTCAGCTCCTCCTCCTTCTGCACTGCCCTCAGAGTTCGGACGCACTTGATCTGCCCAAAGCGTGGGTGAGCAAACCTGTGAAGTACAATGAATGGACAGATAATGAAGACATTGCTCAAGTATTGCTCAGGACATTTTCTGTCCAGTTTACTTGACAGGTACAGTAAAGTCTTTCTGATTATTATTTTTTGGCAATTAATGATTGCTTTCCATCCTTCAACTATTCTGTCTGGGACAGACTGCTCTTTGGCCTCTTTCTGCACTAAAGTTATGGTGGTGACATCAGAGCTGGGGACTTGAGACATGACTTGACCTCGCCTGCTGTGAGACTTGACTTTATTTGAGACTTGAATTTGAAAAAGAATCACTCAGATTCTAATGGCTCTGATAAATAATCATTGAATGCATTGTTGCGCCAATGCTGGATGCAAATATAGGGGAAACACTGCATTATTATTATCTCAGCCCGATTTGGCCACCGTAGTTGGTCACAAACTCAGAGGGAAGTGCCACTGTCGACAGCCTCCGCTCTGAAGCATGTCAGGTAGACCATAGATATACACTCACCGGCCACTTTATTAGGTACACCTGTCCAACTGCTCGTTAACGCAAATTTCTAATCAGCCAATCACATGGCAGCAACTCAATGCATTTAGGCATGTAGACATGGTCAGGACGATCTGCTGCAGTTCAAACCGAGCATCAGAATGGGGAAGAAAGGTGATTTAAGTGACTTTGAACGTGGCATGGTTGTTGGTGCCAGACGGGCTGGTCTGAGTATTTCAGAGACTGCTGATCTACTGGGATTTTCACGCACAACCATCTCTAGGGTTTACAGAGAATGGTCCGAAAAAGAGAAAATATCCAGTGAGCGGCAGTTCTGTGGGCGCAAATGCCTTGTTGATGCTAGAGGTCAGAGGAGAATGGCCAGACTGGTTTGAGCTGATAGAAAGGCAACTGTAACTCAAATAACCACTCGTTACAACAGAGGTATGCAGAAGAGCATCTCTGAACGCACAACACGTCGAACCTTGAGGCGGATGGGCTACAGCAGCAGAAGACCACACCGGGTGCCACTCCCTGTCAGCTAAGAACAGGAAACTGAGGCTACAATTCGCACAGGCTCACCAAAATTGGACAATCGAAGATTGGAAAAACGTTGCCTGGTCTGATGAGTCTCGATTTCTGCTGCGACATTCGGATGGTAGGGTCAGAATTTGGCGTCAACAACATGAAAGCATGGATCCATCCTGCCTTGTATCAACGGTTCAGGCTGGTGGTGGTGGTGTAATGGTGTGGGGGATATTTTCCTGGCACACTTTGGGCTTATTAGTACCAATTGAGCATCGTGTCAAAGCCACAGACTACCTGAGTATTGTTGCTGACCATGTCCATCCCTTTATGACCACAGTGTACCCATCTTCTGATGGCTACTTCCAGCAGGATAACGCGCCATGTCATAAAGCGCGAATCATCTCAGACTGGTTTCTTGAACATGACAATGAGTTCACTGTACTCAAATGGCCTCCACAGTCACCAGATCTCAATCCAATAGAGCACCTTTGGGATGTGGTGGAACGGGAGATTCGCATCATGGATGTGCAGCCGACAAATCTGCAGCAACTGCGTGATGCTATCATGTCAATATGGACCAAACTCTCTGAGGAATGTTTCCAGTACCTTGTTGAATCTGTGCCACGAAGGATTAAGGCAGTTCTGAAGGCAAAAGGGGGTCCAACCCGGTACTAGCAAGGTGTACCTAATAAAGTGGCCGGTGAGTGTATATAGAACACTAGATGTGTTACGGCGGAGTCTAGAACGTCTTCACAGGTCGGCCATCTTGCCTGTGGTAAGATGGCCGACCTGTGAAGACGTTCTCTAACAGGCATCTTACCACATGCAAGATCTCTGTACAGGGTGGGGATTTCAACATGCAGCCTTTCTTATAGCCTATTTGTAATAGGAAATATTGTAATCTACCTATTTTAGAACATTATTATTATTTTTAAGTATGCAGTGTCATAACCACATATTTGACGTTTATAACAAACCAAACCGTTTGAAAATCGGATGAAATTTGAGCAAATTATGGTTATCTAAAAAGTACATGTACCACTACCAACACATGTTATGGGTGACCGAGCTGCCTGTGGTAAGATGCCATGTGCAGACGTTCGACTCCGTTGGCCAGCAACGCGGACGAGACATCTAAGCTGTGTCCCAATTCAGGGGCTGCATCCTTCGAAGCACACATTTGAAGGCCGATTATGTCACAATGCCGCGCGAAGGCTGTCCCACTTCGAAGGCTCCTTCAAATGCAGCCTTCAAATGCATGCATCCTTCAAATGAGTCCTTTTCCCTCTTTTTGGAGGATGCACCGCAACTATCCTTCGCGGCCTCGCATATCCCAAGATCCTTTGCGCGCCGCTTTTCAGTGTCGGGAAAATTACAATGGCGACACCAAGCGGCGATTCATTTATATTTAAATGTAATAAGTATTGGGTTTATATTTAATTACTTTTACTTATTACTACTTATACTTTTACTAATTACTTATATTTTATTACTTTTATTATCCCTGCTTTATTTCCAGACTGTAAAACTGCAAACTCTAGTTAATCGATTTGATTGAATAAAGAGCTATGTTTATGATTATCACTATCACTCTGCTGCAGGACATGATGAAATAAGGTCTAGTCTTGTAAAAAGGGTAGTTTCCTGTATTGTTGAACCCCTCACCCATGTTTTAACTTTGTCCCTAAAATCAGGTGTTGTACCAAGTGACCTCAAAGTAGCTAAAGTCATCCCGTTATTCAAATCAGGTGATTCCAGTATATTTACTAATTACCGTCCTATATCTGTTTTACCTTGTTTTTCTAAAGTTTTAGAGAAACTAGTATATTCAAGAATTAAAAAGTATTTGGATGAGAACAACATATTGTACAGCCATCAATATGGTTTTCGAAAAAAAATGTCAACAGAAATGGCTCTTTTGCAGCTTGTTCATAAAACCTCTACAGCTTTAGATAATAAAAAAATATCTCTTGGCATTTTCTTAGACTTGTCAAAAGCCTTTGACACTGTTGATTTTAACATCCTTATTGGAAAATTACATAAATATGGGTTTCATGATGTTGCTCTCAAATGGTTAATCAATTATTTAAATGATAGGGAACAATATGTTTCGGTTAATAGTTATAATTCAAATAGAGCTAAGCTACTTTGTGGAGTACCTCAGGGTTCCATCCTTGGATCTCTGCTGTTTTTGATTTATATGAATGATCTTCCTAGGGTCTGCCATAATGTACTGCCTCTTTTATTTGCCGACGACACGTCTTGTTGCTTCACATGAAAATTTTGACACACTGATTCGCGAAGCAAATGAAGAGCTGTCATCACTTTCTAGGTGGTTCCAGATGAACAAACTCTCTCTCAATACAATTAAATCTAATTTTATGATATTTTGTAATAAAAACAAAAAGTATACAAAAGAAAAAGCCAAAATATTTATAGACAATATTGAAATAACTCAGGTTCCTCACATTAAATTCCTAGGAGTCATAGTAGATGAAAAATGAACATGGAAATACCATATTGATTTTGTCTGTAAAAAAAACTATGAAGTTAATTGGTATTCTAAGTAGAGTTCGTTAATTGATAAACCATTCCTGTGTCTTAACTTTTTATTAGTTTAATTTATCCTTATATATGTATTATATATTGTAACACTGTGTGGGCTGCTACATGTAGGCTACTACTTTTCTTAGCAAGATTTTATTCATCCAAAATAAATTTTTGAGAATAATTAGTTTTGCTAAAAGAACTGATTCTTCTGCTCCTCTTTTCAAAAATTTCAAACTGTTATCAATTTTCAATGTGAATATACACTCACCGGCCACTTTATTAGGTACACCTGTCCAACTGCTCGTTAACGCAAATTTCTAATCAGCCAATCACATGGCAGCAACTCAATGCATTTAGGCATGTAGACATGGTCAGGACGATCTGCTGCAGTTCAAACCGAGCATCAGAATGGGGAAGAAAGGTGATTTAAGTGACTTTGAACGTGGCATGGTTGTTGGTGCCAGACGGGCTGGTCTGAGTATTTCAGAGACTGCTGATCTACTGGGATTTTCACGCACAACCATCTCTAGGGTTTACAGAGAATGGTCCGAAAAAGAGAAAATATCCAGTGAGCGGCAGTTCTGTGGGCGCAAATGCCTTGTTGATGCTAGAGGTCAGAGGAGAATGGCCAGACTGGTTCGAGCTGATAGAAAGGCAACTGTAACTCAAATAACCACTCGTTACAACAGAGGTATGCAGAAGAGCATCTCTGAACGCACAACACGTCGAACCTTGAGGCGGATGGGCTACAGCAGCAGAAGACCACACCGGGTGCCACTCCTGTCAGCTAAGAACAGGAAACTGAGGCTACAATTCGCACAGGCTCACCAAAATTGGACAATCGAAGATTGGAAAAAACGTTGCCTGGTCTGATGAGTCTCGATTTCTGCTGCGACATTCGGATGGTAGGGTCAGAATTTGGCGTCAACAACATGAAAGCATGGATCCATCCTGCCTTGTATCAACGGTTCAGGCTGGTGGTGGTGGTGTAATGGTGTGGGGGATATTTTCCTGGCACACTTTGGGCTTATTAGTACCAATTGAGCATCGTGTCAAAGCCACAGACTACCTGAGTATTGTTGCTGACCATGTCCATCCCTTTATGACCACAGTGTACCCATCTTCTGATGGCTACTTCCAGCAGGATAACGCGCCATGTCATAAAGCGCGAATCATCTCAGACTGGTTTCTTGAACATGACAATGAGTTCACTGTACTCAAATGGCCTCCACAGTCACCAGATCTCAATCCAATAGAGCACCTTTGGGATGTGGTGGAACGGGAGATTCGCATCATGGATGTGCAGCCGACAAATCTGCAGCAACTGCGTGATGCTATCATGTCAATATGGACCAAACTCTCTGAGGAATGTTTCCAGTACCTTGTTGAATCTGTGCCACAAAGGATTAAGGCAGTTCTGAAGGCAAAAGGGGGTCCAACCCGGTACTAGCAAGGTGTACCTAATAAAGTGGCCGGTGAGTGTATATATATTAGTGGTGGGCCGTTATCGGCGTTATCGCGCTGCGATAACGTGAAACTCTTATCGTGTGATAAAAGAATTATTGCCGTTAATCTATTGTCAAAGTTGGGTTGGGAGCTGGGTCTATACCGGATTTCCACCAAGGAAGGTAAGCGCCGCGGAACGGCTGTGCTGCGGAACGGCTGCGTCCTCTGCCCGGCGACCCCCCCCCCCCCCCCCCCCCCCAACACGTTCTCATCCCAATTCGTAATATACCGACGATTTGTCACGCCCCTAGACGTCTGATACTGACGCAAAAGGTACCCTCCCGCGTCTGTGTGAAACGATCTGGGGGTTCTCATAAACCCGTTCGCATTGGTAAGAGACGAGCAGAGTCTACAGCGTCCGCTGGCAGAGCAGAGTCTACAGTGTCCGCAGTCTACTGTGAAACAATTCACTCCAAAAAGGGTTATAGTCCAGGCAAACTAACTCATTTTGGGGCCAAAAATAGAAGTAATTGTAAAATAATTTTTTTCAGCATAGATCATTTCTATGAGGTGTCCAGAACAACATACTAAAAGTCCTAAGAAATCCTAGTTGAGGAAATATGTTTAATTCTCATCAATCCAAGATGTGTGTGTCAGCTGTGAGGAAGTGTGTGTCAAGTCAAAACTGAATCCTAGATGATGTTCTTCAAACGTTGGCATGATACATAGATATGAAACGGCGATCAAGAATGCCACCGAAAAAAAGTCCAACACCGGAGGAGTTCGAGGAAATAAAAACTTCTCTCGACTCCTTAAGCGAGGATGTGACTGCTGTCAGAGTGCAGCAGAAGCAACTTCTGGAGCTACTGGAGGAGGTAAAACAGCTGCGCCTCCAGAACGCGGAGAAGGACCAGCGCATTGTGGGACTGGAGCGGCGAGTGGACGAGCTGGAGCAGTACTCCCGTATGAATGATGTGGTCATCACCGGCATCAAAACCAAGCCGCGCTCGTATGCGCGTGCGGTGGCCGCGGACAATGGGGAGCCCAGCGAGCAGGAGACGCGCTCAGTGGAGCAACAGGTAGCGTCCTACCTCCAAAGCAAGGGGATAGAGATGGACCTGGAGCACATCGAGGCGTGTCATCCACTGCCCACGAGGAACGAGAGACCACCAGCCGTGATATTGAAATTTGTCAACCGGAAAAACAAGATGGCACTAATGAAGCAAGGACGCAAATTGAAAGGGACTGACGTTTTCATCAATGATCACTTAACCAAAAAAAATGCTGACATTGCAAAAAAGGCAAGACAACTCAAAAAGCAATGCAAGATCCAACAAACCTGGGTAACAAGCTGCAAGATATTCATCAAACTGAACGGGACTGAAGCAAAAGTGTTGGTGGTGAGGAATATTGATGAACTTGACAACTACTTATAGCTTGAATCAACAGAATCAAGGTAAAATGCACAACTCACCTAACACACAGACTACACCAATGAACAACGATGACATGGACGTGCTACAGAGAACTCTCTACCATAAACAGATGGAACTGGAAACGTTTGAATACAAGGAACACAACACAATGGATCTTAATACAGATATAGATCCTGATAATAACTTTCTCTCTTCAATCATCAATAACTGTAATTATTTTACTCAAGAGCAATATGAAAATATTATCAAATCAGTGGGTAAACTGTCAATAATACACTTTAATAGCAGAAGTATGTATAGAAACTTCAATTCCATCAAAGAGTATTTACAACAATTCACTCAACCACTTAGTATCATTGCTATCACAGAAACTTGGTTCAACATTGATAAAGGTATTGATTTTTGTCTTGATGATTACAAATTAAGCTATATTAATAGAGAAAGGAAAACAGGGGGTGGAGTTGCTCTATATAGTCACAAATCAATCAAATGTCTGGTCTTAACAGACATGACGTGTGTAATAGATGGAACAATGGAATGTTTGACTGTAGAAATTAATAATGGAAAGAAGAAAAATATAATTATAAGTTGTGTATATCGATCACCTGGTTCAAATATAGAATGTTTTAGTGAATGGATGGAGAAACTGTTTTCCACTGTAAAGCAAAAAACATTATTTATCTGTGGTGATTTCAATATTGATCTATTAAATCCAACTAAACTGAAAAACATAGATGACTTCTTGGACACAATGTATAGCATGTCCCTTTATCCAACTATAACCAAACCAAGCAGAATAACATCACAGTGCCACAATCATCGATAACATCTATACTAACATCATGGGAAGTTTAACCACCAGTGGCCTGTTTATATGTGACATTACTGATCATTTACCTGTGTTTACTTTGTTTGACTGTGATGTAAAGAAAACTAAAAAGGACATGAAAGTTATTCATAAACACATAAGAACTGAAGAAACTATCAACGCATTTAATAATAGTCTACTGCTCCAGGATTGGAGTACAGTCTATAGAGAATCTGATGTGGACAGTGCGTATGGTCATTTTTTTAGATATATTCATTTCTCTGTATAATACACACTGCCCTGCTGAAGAACGCTGTATAAAGACAAACAAAACTAAAAGTCCTTGGCTTACCAAGGGAATATTAAATGCTTGTTAGAAGAAAAATAATCTCTACAAAGTGTTCATTAAGTTAAAAACTAAAGAAGCAGAACAAAGATATAAGATCTATAGAAATAAACTAACGGATATAATAAGAACTAGCAAAGGGCTATATTATAGAAAAATATTATATGAAAATAAAAATAATACAAAATGAACTTGGGATATATTGAACAACTTAATTAAACAAGGATCAACCAAGGCAACATATCCTGACTATTTCAGTGATAAAAATGGTGTTAATCATGACATGGATAATATAGTTAACAGCTTTAATAGTTTTTTTGTAAATGTTGGCCCAGAGTTGGCTGGTGAAATTCCGGACCTGGGATTTGACCAATGCAATTCAAATATTAAAAGGAACCCTCATTCAATTTTTCTCTCGGCAACAAATGAGCAGGAGGTAATAAACACTGTTCTAAAATGTAAAAGTAAACCATCCACCGACTGTCACGATATTGATATGACAATTGTTAAAAATGTTATAAATAACATTGCAAAACCTCTAACCCATATCTGTAACTTATCATTCCAATCTGGTCGTTTCCCAAATAAAATGAAAATTGCAAAAGTAATCCCGTTATACAAAAATGAGAGTAAGCACAGTTATACAAATTACAGACCAATATCCCTACTACCGCAATTCTCCAAAGTCTTAGAAAAACTCTTTAATTCACGACTAGAAAAGTTTCTTGACAAACACCAGATAATTAATCATGGTCAATACGGTTTTAGAACAAAAACAACCACCTCTATGGCAATAATTGATGCAATAGAGGAAATTACCAATGCACTGGACCAAAAAAAACATGCTGTTGGAATTTTTATCAACTTAAAAAAAGCTTTCGATACAATCAATCACTCTATCCTACTCAACAAACTTCAACTATATGGTATAAGGGGAGTTGCCGGGGAGTGGTTAAGAAGCTACTTAACAGGAAGGGTACAATATGTTAAAATGGGACTGTATTTATCAAAAACTCTTGGCATTTTTGTGGTGTCCCCCAGGGGTCCGTTTTGGGACCAAAAATGTTTATATTAATGACATATTTGGTGTATCGCAACTGCTAAAACTAATACTATTTGCAGATGACACCAACATATTCTTTAGTAGTAATAATTATAATGACCTTGTGAACACGGTAAATGAGGAATTAAATAAACTTAAGAAATGGATGGACACTAATAAATTATCATTAAATTTAAATAAGACTAAGGCAATGATGTTCGGGAATTCTAAAACCAATCCAAAACTACAGATAATGATTGGAGGTGTCCACATTGAAAATGTAGATGAGAATAAATTCTTAGGAGTTATAATAGATCGTAAATTATCATGGAAAGCCCAAGTCAGACACATAAAAACAAAAATCTCCAAAAGCCTTTCAATCATAAATAAAGTGAAACCATTCCTTGATGGAAATGCACTCCGTACTTTATACTGCTCCTTGGTACTTCCATATTTCACGTATTGTGTTGAAGTGTGGGGGAACAGTTATCAATGCACAATCAAACCGCTAGTTACATTACAAAAACGAGCAGTGCGGATCATTCACAAGGTTGGGTTTCTAGAACACACTCACAATCTGTTTATTCAGTCAAAACTATTAAAAATCCATGACCTTGCAAATTATTATACATCAATAATTTTATTCAAAGCATTCAACAAACTACTGCCAAGTAACATACAACATTTCTTCACAATTCGGGAGAGAACTCATAATTTGAGAGGATATGGAGATTTCATATTACCGAAAGTTCGAACCACTTGCAAAAGTTTTTGTGTGTCTGTCAGACATGGGGACTCGAGTCTGAGACTCGGACTCGAGTCGCACTTAAGTCGCAAAAACAGTGACTTCAGACTTGACTTGGACTCGACCCAAAAGACTTCAGACTTGACTCGGACTCGACCCAAAAGACTTCAGACTTGACTCGGACTCGAGCTTCGAGACTCGTCAACAACTTGTTGGCAAGCTATTGTTGCTTTTTAAATCTAAATTCATTCATATGTTTCTATTTTCTTTTGCGCATATACTTTGGGGAAACATATGACGA
This sequence comes from Merluccius polli, assembly GCA_030340625.1. Classification (NCBI taxonomy): domain Eukaryota; kingdom Metazoa; phylum Chordata; class Actinopteri; order Gadiformes; family Merlucciidae; genus Merluccius; species Merluccius polli. Next base: position 386,668 of record JAOPHQ010001419.1, on the reverse strand, counting down.
GCTTCATGTCTCCTGCCCTGCAGCCAAAATGCGCAACGTTACGCATGCGCTATGAGCGCACACTCACACATCAAAAAATGCATTGATGATGGCAACACCAAAACCTCCCCCCGCAGTTGTTCCTTTCGTTATTAGTTTCGCGTTCAAGAACTTCATAAACAGTAGCAGTAAGAGAACAGCTACATGCAAGGTGTGTGACATCAAAATAAACGATGCTGGATCAACAACGTCGAACTTCATCAGGCATCTCAAAACTCACCCAGATAGGTCAGTCACTTGCTAATGTGAAAGAGACGTTCAATTTAGCTTATATATCGTCACAGGTAACAAGCTAACCTAACCATCGCAACGTGTTGTGCTAATGTTGGGAACAGGGACATTGTATAGGAATAGTTGTATCCATGATGTGACAGACTTAGGTTAATATTTCAACAGGCTAGAGGGATGTGTTAAGTTGCAGAAGATTAGAGTAGGCTTTAGGATGTCCTAAGTTGGAGACCTAAAGTAAGTTCACGATGTAACTAAATTAAGCTAGCTCCATTAAAGCATACGTGATATTTTTCCCGTCACAAGTTCACATCCACTCACTGCAGTGTTCATAAAAAAAACGAAATGTTTAATATTAGTTTAGAGCTATTTCCCCCACAGAACTGTGGGGGAAATGGCTCTAAACTAATATTAAACATTTCGTTTTTTTTCTGTGGGGGAAATAGCTCTAAACTAATATTAAACATTTCGGTTTTTTTCTGTGGGGGAAATGGCTCTAAACTAATATTAAACATTTCGTTTTTTTCTGTGGGGGAAATAGCTCTAAACTAATATTAAACATTTCGTTTTTTTTCTGTGGGGGAAATAGCTCTAAACTAATATTAAACATTTCGTTTTTTTTCTGTGGGGGAAATAGCTCTAAACTAATATTAAACATTTCGTTTTTTTCTGTGGGGGAAATAGCTCTAAACTAATATTAAACATTTCGTTTTTTTTCTGTGGGGGAAATAGCTCTAAACTAATATTAAACATTTCGGTTTTTTTCTGTGGGGGAAATAGCTCTAAACTAATATTAAACATTTCGTTTTTTTCTGTGGGGTAAATAGCTCTAAACTAATATTAAACATTTCGTTTTTTTCTGTGGGGGAAATAGCTCTCAACTAATATTAAACATTTCGGTTTTTTTCTGTGGGGGAAATAGCTCTAAACTAATATTAAACATTTCGTTTTTTTTCTGCATATGTCAGTTTTATGCAGGGTGCATTAGTGGCAAGCAAAAATAATTTCACATGTCCTTCTGCAGTTTTACAGAATTCACCAATGCCAAAAAAGGTAGGCTTACCTTTGGAGAGGGACAGAGCAGCATGGAGTCATTCATTGTTCAGCCAACAGGCATGCAAGCTTACAATCAGGGACACCCAAGGCAGAAGGCCATCACTGAATCAATCATCAATTATCTCATCATTTCATGCAACTTGCCACTCATTGATTGAAAAGCCCAGTTTCAGACATTTTTTGTCAGTGGTAGAGGAAAAATATTCTCCAGTAAGTAGGTGCACTGTAACAAGAAGACTGAGTGAACTTGCAGCAGACAAAGAGGCCAAGATCAAATTGAAATTACAGACAACAGACACTGTGTCTGTTACTGTGGATATCTGGACTGACAGGACCATGCGTGGCTTTTTAGGAATTACTGCCCACTTCATGGAGCTAGACAAAAGCAACCCAAGACTCCAGTCAGTTCTATTAAGCTGTGAAAGATTCACAGGATCACACACTGGTGAGAGAATTAGCGAAACATTTGAGGAAGTATGTGACAACTTCAACATAAAGAACAAATTAGATTACATTATCTCTGACAACGCTTCGAACATGAAGAAAGCCTTTACAGTTTGCTTTCCCTCAGCTACAGTTATGGAAGATGATGACCTGGAAAATGGCGACCTGTGGGAGGACGTAATTGAGGATTACAAGGATGATGTTGAGTCCATTCAGAGCAGCTGCCGACAAAAAAGACTTCAGTGCTTTGCGCATTCACTGCAGCTCGTTGTGCGAGATGGACTTAAAGAGGTTAAAGTTCTGAACAGCGCAATGGCAAAGGTGACAAAATTTTGCACTTTACTGCATTCTACTTGTGGTCTAAAAGAGGCATTTGAAGCACAGTATGGAGCCAACCGTAGCATCCCGTCTGCTGTAGTGACAAGATGGAACAGCACTCTGCGCCTTGTTGAAGCAGTCACTGACTTGGATCTCCAAAACCTGAATACACTCCTGGACACCCAAGGTCATAAAGGCCTGTGTCTATCAGCTAGAGAATGGGGTCAGCTGAAAGAACTTGTGGAAATTCTGGCCCCTTTTCTTCAAGCAACAGACCTCACTCAAGGGGAGAAAGTTGTGACCCTTAGTGCAGCCCTCCCTTGTGTACTATCACTTAACAGCCATCTCATCAGGATGTTGAATTCTACTCGCCACCTGGTTGGTTTAGTGAAAGCACTGCAGAAGTCCCTGCAACGCCGCTTTCAAGGTATATTTGTGAATGTGAGAATGGATGACTCCAGTGAAGCGGCAGCAGATCTTCCATTTGGGGATGTTGTCTACATGATGTCTGCATTTCTCGATCCATCATTCTGCCTCTTTTGGCTAGAGCAAGATGTCCAAGTCCCAGATGAAGTGAAGAGTGAAGTCAAGGAGATGATGATAGGTAGGTGTACCCACCATTTCCAAACACAAACTATCCCACACATCACATTATGCATCTTAAAAATGGCAATTATGTTGTATATTGCCCAGATTGATTCACAACATTGACACTGTGTATATCAGTCCCATAATGCTGTAACTAACCATGTTTTTTGATACACTTACAGACCTGGTCTTGGCTGAGGCTCGGAAAGCGACTGTACCTGAAAGCAGCAGTGGAGATGATGATCATGAGGACTCAGGACCACCTGCCAAAACTCCACGGCTTTTCTCTGGCTACCGGAAGAAAACCACCAAGAAAAGTGTGGATCATGGCTCATCGTCGGTCCAGGCTCAGATAATCCGCTATATCCAGGTAGCATCTGATGAAGATGAAGTGGACTGTCTTGAGTTCTGGAAAAGACAGTCCAAGGCATTCCCACGACTCTATTTTGTGGCCATGAGAGTGCTTGCTGTCCCGGCTACCAGTGCACCAGTGGAGAGGGTGTTTAGCCATGGAGGGCTTATCATGCGTCCTCACCGTGCCAGGCTTTCAGCAAAGACACTGTCATACTTGGTATTTTTGAAATGTAACCATTCTGTTGTTTAAAGACTTTCCAGGATTTAAAGCCACTACAGTTTGTTGCCAGAAAGGTCATCTGGCCCATATTCAGGGTTTTGAGAGAGTTCACAAATGTTCTTATTCTTATTTCATTTCTTATTTTTGTTGTTGTTGTTAAACAGCATTACAGAAAGTATCAGTCCTCATATGTTTGCACCATGGACTTTGAATACAGATGTTTCCCTGAACACTGAAAAAGGTAATGCATTATAAAGTGGCCCATATTCAGGGTTTTGAGAGAGTTCACAAATGGTCTTCTTATTTCAGTTTAAGTAGAACATTTCTCAATTTTTGTTGTTGTTAAACAGCATTATAGAAAGTATCAGTCCTCATGGGGCAATTGCTCTGCCGCTACGTTAGCCACTTTTTAGAGTTTAACACGGTTTTAAACTCGTCAGTGACGCAAGAAGTCACGTGACGTCTTAAGCTCCATTGCTGTGTCGTATGTACCTGTGGTTTAACCTGCAGCTGCGTTTTACCTTGATCTCAATTGCTGTGTCTTCAGAGAAATTCACATCAGACACTAGGGGCGTATTTTGTGCGTGTTAGTCTAGTCTCCAAACGGACATGGTTTTAGAGGAGACTAAACCAGTTTGCAGGATGAAACAACGCTCCATTATAACCGACACACACAGAATTAGTTTTATTAATTATTATTAGTAGTATTAATAATAATGTATGATACATTTACACTTATTACGCCAGATAGGCCTTCAGTACAATAACAACATTGGACATAGTCGATTTGGAATGAGCAGTGATATTTCACGGCTCACGGGGCTCAGGTCTCGGTCGTCCGCTCAGCAATAGCATTACGCGCTTCAACTTTCAAGCGCTTCCATACATTCTTTAAACGTGCCGCTGCTCGGTCTTCTGCTGGAAGATTGTTAAATGTGTTTGAGAGATCATCCCAAACAGACTTTCTTCGGAGCGTGGTGGTGGTGTCTTTCCTCTTCCACCGTGTCCACAACACCTCGAATGCAGTACAATAAATATAACTTCTGCTTCTCGTTATATTTCTCTATCCGAGACATGTTCATCGTGTCAGGGGGGTATGCAGCAACAATTTTGGCGCCCCCCATAAACATTACGTGGTGCGCGGTTGTTGACGGGGTGTGTGTGTGTGTGTGTGTGTGGGGGGGGGGGGGGGTGCTGCGCGATCGGGGGCGCCCCCCTGGTACAGCGCGATTGTTGAGGGGGGGGGGGGGGGGGAGAAGTAATCGATTGATTGACGTGGAAATCTGAGTCTGGAATCTGAATCTGCCCTTACCTACGTCACGTAGGTAAGGGCAGATTCAGATTCCAGACTCAGATTTCCACAAAAAGTAGGCTAGACTATTTCATAATATATTTCAACATTATTTGCGTTTTATTATATTATAGTTCACTTTACATTCCCATTAAGTTTTTGTTGGTAATTATAGCACAAAATGCATCCAACATTAAGTTAAGACTGCGTCTGCTGGAGTATAACGGGAAATCAGAGTACTTCCGGTTTAACACAAGTTTTACTAGGAATCAGCTGATCCTGTGTCGGTCAGTACACAGCAATCAGGTTTAACTTCGTGCGCAGCTGCGTGTTAAACTCCAAAACCTCCGGTTTCCGGAGTACGGTTTTAAAGCGCAGCACAGCTAACGCAATGCTAACTGACAGAGCAATTGCCCCCATATGTTTGCACCATGGACTTTGAATACAGATGTTTCCCTGAACACTGAAAAAGGTAATGCAGGTAATGAACACAGACAAACATGTATTCTTTGGTGCAGATACCAAAATGTAAAATAAAAAATACAGTTATGAAATTGAAATTTATTTTTGTGTTTCTTCAGGTTGCATTGCAGTAGACCCCATACATTTATCCTACAACTGATACTGTACTGTATAGATGGTAGCTATGAATTCACAAGATTTAGCAATACAGTGTTAGGGACCGATTAGATAGCCCGAGACTTGAGACTTGACTTGGACTTGTGGCAAAAGACTTGAGACTTGACTTGAATTTACCCTCAAAGACTTGAGACTTGACTTGGACTCGAGCTCAAAGACTTGAGACTTGACTTGGACTTGCAACAAATGACTTGTGAACATCTCTGGTGTCTGTATGTGGTGTAAAACTTTGGAACAGTCTGGATATCCAGCACAAGAAATGCCAAAACATCCACAGGTTTAAACTGTTATACAAACATATGGTCTGGTCACAGTATAAAGAGAGCGGATCTTAACACGATGCTAAATCAATTTTCTGTCTTAAATGTTGGTGTGTGCTTGTTGCTTCTCACTTAGTTTGTATGTATTGTCCATTACCTTTCTGGTACTGTTGTTCTTACCATTGCTGGTATGTGTTTTTCTCTACCATTAGTGGTATTGTAGTTTTCTTACCATTGCTGGTATGTATTGTCACCATGAATGTACATTTCTTTCACACACTATTTTTACACACATTTGGTCATATAATGCAAATACTGTGGAATAATTCATTATAAATTGGTATAGGCCTTTTGTTTATTGTTTTGGTTCGATGTTAAGAGACAGGAGGAAGCATCTAGAAATTTTGTTAAGTTTTTGATGAGAAACAGGGGTGGGATTAAATAAGTTTTCTTCTTCCCACTCCTTTTCGAGCGTTTTTAATTGAACGATTTAATTTGAATATTGAACCTGCACATCATCTATTGCAGTATTTTCCCAACTGAATTTGTTGTATGCAGGTCGTTTTTTGTTGTAAGGATGCTTTGCTGCTCGGAATAAATAAAAATGATGATGATGATGATGATGATGATGTGTGCCAGTAAGGCCAGACAACAATACACCCCAATGGGGCTATTTTTTTCCTTTACTCCTATCAAAATAAAACTGTATACAATGAAGGTATCCATGAACAGTAACATGTTTTGTATTACAAGTTTCTTTGAAAATGAATTTGAATATGCAAATGAGCTATACACTAATCGAATATAGGCTACCCAAAATATACCCGCATAGGCTTAATTTTTTCCTCTACTCCTATCACAATCAAACCTCACACAGTGAAAGGATACATGAAAAGGAACTTTTTTGTTTTACAAGTTTCTTGGAAAAATCTATTTTAAATATGCAAATGAGCTCAACACTCGTGGTCACATGCTAGTGGATGCCACACTTAACACCATGTTGCTGGCTGATGCTTACAATGTGCCACTACCAACCAAATACACAGTAGAACAACCTCCAGTTGAGATGACGCCTGTCGCTGATACTGAGCCAGATGAGAAAGTTCCCGATACCCAAGAAAAAGTCACAACTGACTTGAGTATTGCAAGTGAGCTATATGACCAAGTCATGTCCTCTATTATGCCGATAGAAGAACTTTGTTCTGCTGAGGTTTTGGAGAGAATCCAGAGTGCACTCAACAACAAGAAGGAAACTGCATATGAGAACAGCACAGCTTTGGCTGCAGTACATGGACATGATTGATATTCTGAGAAACTTCATCAAAGCTGAGAGGACAGGCAACTGGAGATTGCACCTTCAGTGTGTTCATGATATGCTACCCTACTTTGCCGCTTCTGGACACAGACTATATGCAAAGTCAGCCTATGTATACCTGCAAATGATGACCTACCTGCCCTACCTGAAACACATCCAGATGTCCACAAGAAATTTGAGGAGGGATTTCACGTAGTGAGGCGGAGCAACAGGTATTGGGCTGGACTGTCCACTGATCTCATTATTGAGCAGGTGCTCATGAGAAGTGTAAAAACACATGGAGGCTAAACAAGAGGAAAATGATTTACAGAGACTCAACGCTTGGTGTGGGTCCTCTCAATGCCAGCATGTGCAAACATCAACAATGCTATGCAGTCTTTCACGGGTGTCTCATATGAGACCAGCGACCAACATAAAGACCTGTCCAAGGCCAGGCAGACTAGAGATGTCAGTGACACTCTTGCCCTGGTCACCTATCTCAAAGAGAAAGACCCATTTACTGAGAACCCTTCCCTGCACAACATTGCTAATGGTATGACAGCCCAGCAGGGAGTCAATGTTGAGAAATCAAGGGAAATTGGGTGCAAGATTTTGGAGTCTATGGTAGGGAAAGCAGTGGAGGAATTCACCTTCAGGAAAGCTGGCGAAGCAGTGACACTTGCCTCTAGATCAACTGTCAAGATCAAAGGAGAGACGGTGGTAGTGGATCCACAGCTGTTATTCCAGCGGCTTGTAGCAGTGAGAGACCGTTGTGAAGGTATGCCATCACTGTTCAAGTATGAACTCTGCAGTCACCCGCCTGCTTTGTTTGAATCATCCTACCTCCCCCTACAGGCAAACAAGGCAATTCTTGCCGATGTCCTCTGGAAATCTATTGAGCAGCAGCAAAGACAACCCAGCAGTGATGTCCAGCATGTCCTTGATGGGGGTGCATTACTACATCGTCTACCATGGCCACAAGGGTCCACATATGACCGTGTGTGTGAAATGTATGTCAGATATGTCACACAGAAATATGGTACAGCTACTGTCATAGCCTTTGATGGCTACAAAGAAGAACCAACAATAAAAGACGCCACTCAACTGCGTCGAACAGGTGTTACTCCCGGTGTGACTGTACACTTCTCTGGTGACATGATCATCCAATCCAAAAAGGACAAGTTCCTTAACAATAAGTAAAACAAACAGCGGTTCTTAGTTTATCTCAGTGATAAACTTGAGAGGGCTGGGTGTATCACAGACCATGCAAAACATGCAGATGTGCTCATTGTCCAAACTGCCATTGCCTCTGCTAGAACAAAAAACACAGTCTTAGTAGGTGATGACACAGACTTGTTAGTACTCTTGTTGCATCATGCTGATCTGAATGCACAGGAGCTGTTTCTGGCACCAGAACCACAGAAAGCAACAAAAACAAGACGGATATGGTGCATAAAGCAGACAAAGGAGTTACTGGGTCCCAAGGTGTGTGACAATCTCCTCTTTATCCATGCCATTTTAGGCTGTGATTCTACGTCTCGTCTATTTGGCATAGGAAAGGGAATGGCACTGAAAAAAGTAAAGAACGACACTAGCTTTCTCAAACAAGCTAGTCTAAATGTTGAGTACCCTAAAGTTTTATTGCAGAAATGTCATCTATAGGCCTAATGGATGGAATTTAACTTGGTTGCCAAAAGTTGCACTTTGGGCAATTTGCATAATTAGCATAATAAGCCAATAAAGTCAAGACACCACAGGTGAATAGGGTAAAAAAATAATAGATATCACCATTAAACTTTCTCAGTTGATTACTTATGTTAAGATGAGAAAAAAATGTATTGCATGTTTTTTGTATTTTAATGTTTAAATATGCAAATTAGGCCATATTTCATCAAATATGCGCTCATTTGCATACAGACAAAATCAGATCATTTAATAAAGTCATGCTCAAAATATTTTTTCCAAGGGTAAACACGTGTACTTGGGGTCTGAGTTGGTGAAAACCTTTAAGGAACCTGGTCAGGAGGCAGTGTTGACCTATGGACGGACGGATTAAGAAATTAAGTGCTCCATGCAAAATAACTATATAACAGCATGCACTCACACACAAACCCACAATAACTATATACAAGAACTATATACAATATGCAAAATAACTATATCCAGCATGCACACGTACACAAATGCACAATAACTATATATAAGGACTATATACAATAGGGGTCTTCAACGTTTTCCAGGCCAAGGACCCCCAAACTGATAGAGAGATGGAGCGGGGGACCCCCTACTTATATTGTATAAAATTGTGTTTTATATTAAACTGGTCCTATAGTGTCATGTATAAATGTACCTTGTTATTGTGCATTCAACAATACTAAGATATTGAAATAATACACAGGTTCATATATTCATGTGCAAGGTACAGTGAGTAGGGTGGCCATGCCACTGCCATTCATAAACATAATGTAGCGTCCGCCAGGACGCGTTGGAAAGACGACGCAGGGTTGTTCAGCAAACAACAGAACAGGTTACTGTCGGCCGTAACCACGCCAACACAACTCCAACATAAAGTTAGCCGTAACTCTCTCCTAATGTTCCTCGCGCTCAACCCAGGCTCGCTCACACACACACACACACACACACACGCGCACACACACACACACGCACAGCCCTCATTCCGTCAAAAACTACAACACAACACCGGATCTAGCTAGAGCGGAAACAAAACAGGCACGCCGCACACACTTGTTTAAGAGTAGTAGACGTTACGTTTTGAGTGGATGGCGAGCGCGAGACGCCGAAATGGATGCCAATAATATTCCGAATGGAAAGTTTACTTTTAAAAAGTTGCCAAATGGTTCCATTGACAAAACCAAAGTGATCTGTGTGTTTTGTCGTTGTGAACTGAGCTATCATCGCAGCACGTCCAGTCTGAAATACCACTTGATGGCTGGAAGCACACAGCTGATGCGAATTCTCCGCCCCCTCGTCAAAGCCAGGCGACAACTTGCACAAAGCAAGTCAATACACTTTTCTATGTTGATAAGAGCATTAAAATGAGAAAAAATAATGGGACAAAAAGAAATCAAGGGACATTTAGAATAGATAAAAATGTGCGATTATTTGCGATTAATTGCGAGTTAACTATGACATTAATGGGAATGCAGCACTAATATATATATATATATTCTTGATATATGTATGTCTATTACATATGGAGTAATGTAACGAAAGTAATTTCCCCCTGGGATTATTAAAGTATTTCTGATTCTGATTCCTCGTTGATGGGACATGTTGTGAATGAACCGGTGCCCAGCTTGAAAGAGCTCCTGTGTGTCGCTGAATGTGTGCATTGCTGACTGAAAGACATCTTCTGCCTCAATTTATCTGTTCACTACAGTGTGTTGGATTCATGTTAATGTGTATTTAAAGACATTTCAATTTGTGGAAAAAATTGCGGGGGGAATATAAAAAAAATGTCTAATCAACCAAAACTTTCGCGACCCCCTAGGGACCCCCTGTTGAAGACCTCTGATGAAGACCTCTGATATACAACATGCAAAATAACTATATACAGCATGCACATACACACAAACCCACAAGAACTATATACAGCAAAAGACAGAACTTTATACAGCATGCACACAGACACACACAATAACTATATACAAGAACTGCAAACAGCATGCGCACACACACACGCGCTGTAAAATAACTATATATAGTATGCACACGCACACACATATATTTAACAACAACCACACAATCCCACTCAATAGCCTTCACCATCTTCATCATTTCTTTCCTCATTCCCTTCAGTCTCATCATCATCTTGGTCTTTATTTGTATGTATTGTGAATGGGTTGCAGCAGTGCAACTGAGACTTGCAGCATGGCAGCTGCAGGCTTTCAATGTGCTGCAGGTACAGCTGGTGACATCAAGTAGATTTACTGGAGCCACTGCCTGGATGGCAAGAGCGGGCATGACAGCCCCTTCATTAGCAACCTCCCACCCAAATGTGTGATGTCTCTGGCCTCTGCAGGAGGCTCTCTCTGACCTGCAGCCTTCCACAACATGACCTGAAGATGAGCACGCAGTATGTGCAGCATCAGGTTGGCATCAGTTGGAGGAAGCTTTTTAAGTTTAGGAGGCTTTTTGCTGCGACTGTAGATCTTGTAGCGAGTGTTGTTCATCGACTTGGCCTTCTTCTGCCCATACAGTGCGACAAAGAACTCGGTCCCAGTATCTTTTAGGTCACTATGAGTGGCATCAGGTTCCCCAAGCACTGTATTGAGACCAGGAATGGTATTCCCTAGGAGTACTTTCAGCACAGATGTCTTGCCCTTCCCACAGGGATAGGAGGCAGTATCACATCCCGACAGCGCATGCATCCCCAGGAGACCTTGACATCTGTCACCCAATTCTCTGACGGTGGCATTTATATCCAGGATGGTGCCATTCCACTTCTCTATCTGCACTGTTGATTGAACATTGACCTTCCAAGCCCAATACACCAACAGAATTATCTCCACCTTCACACCTGGATACCGTGCTCACAACCCTTTGAGAGATCACTGAAGAGCTTTGGCATGAAGTATGCACACATCACAGTGGACCTGCAGCTCTACATTGTGGCGTGTCTAATCCAATGGAGTGACCCAATATGATGGAAGTCTGTCACCATCCATCCTGGAATGATGCAGACTCTGATGTCATTCCTTGGCTGCATTGGATTCTTGATGAAGGGTTCTGGCATGGAACAACTGCTTGCCGTGGCATTTGGTGGCATCGCCAACATTCTCAATGGAAAATCCTGGACAAATGCACTGCGTGCATATCGTATGCTTATGGCTGTACTCCTGCAAGATCTTCTGCAAGATGGACCACAGACTGATGCTGCCATCACAGAATATCTAGACAAGGCACGTGAACACCCTACAGGCAGGCTTTGGGTGGACTACCTGATCCGTCCCACCTTCATTGCACTTAATTTCCTTCGTGCAGAGAGACATTGGAGCATTTTTAATGAGATAGGGCCATATTTGCATATGGAAAGATTAAAATATTAAAAAACATGCAATACATTTTTTTCTCATCTTAACATAAGTAACCAACTGAGAAAGTTTCATGGTGATATCTATTATTTAAATTTTTTACCCTATTCACCTGTACTGTCTCGCCTTAATTGCCTATTTATGCTAATTATGCAAATTGCCCAAAGTGCAACTTTAGGCAACCAAGTTGAATTCCATCCATTAGGCCTATAGATGAAATTTCTGCAATAAACTTTAGGGTACTCAACATTTCTGGGTTTACTATTGGGCCTATGGGGATTACGACTAGACTAAAGGTGTTCAGCCAGTCACAGGAAAATGTGGGAAAAGGCATCATCATTGCAGCAGGTGAAAAAGCTCTAGTATCACTGTATGGGGGCGAAAAAGATGAATCACTGGATATGCTAAGATACAGGCGATTCTGTATTAAAGTAACTCAGAACTCATCTCCAGTGGAACCTCAATCTCTCCCTCCAACGTCAACAGCTGCAAAGTTCCATAGTCTTCGGGTCTTTTACCAAATGATGGAGTGGAAAGGGGGAAGTGAACATATGGACCCAAATGACTGGGGGTGGCATGTTTTGGATGGGAGATTTATGCCAATAATGACCGATCAGCCTGCGGCACTACCAGAAATACTAGAGGTAGTCCGCTGTAGTTGCAAGAAAGACTGCAGCACAAAGAGATGCACATGCAAAAAACATGGACTCCCTTGCACTGACATTTGCGGAGAATGTCGTGGTACTAGCTGCACAAACTCACAGTTGCCTGATTTCTCAGATGAGTATGACCCAGAGGGGAAGAACTAAGCAAAGAACAAACCAGGAACTGATATAGGGGGTGCCAGAACCAAGAGCCACAGAGAAGGGGTCGAGGATCCAGGCTGGATGAAAAAAATAAAAACATTAAAAAAATAAAAATAAAATAAAAAACACAAAAAAAAAAACCTCCCCTTTTGTTGCTACCTTGTCGTGGTGGGGAGGCTTGTGTTCCTCCATGACCCTGAATACTATACCGGCGGGGGTTATACCCCTGGCAGGTACTAACAAGCCAGACAGTTTTCAGGTTAGAGGCCAGTCTAAAAGCAGTAGGATGATTGGATGAAGATTGGGCCGATATATTTATCATACATATGAATGGTGTTTCTGCCTATGCAAGTTAGGACATATTCAATAAGTTTGGAGCTCATGTGCATATTCAAATTCATTTCAAAATAAACTTGTAATACAAAAAGTTACTTTTGGGTGTATTTTGGCCATATTCGATTAGTGTATAGCTCATTTGCATATTAATATTAATTTTCAAAGAAACTTGTAATACAATTTTTTTTACTTTTCATGGGTACTTTCATTGTGTAAAGTTTCATTTTGATAGGAGTAAAGGAAAAAAATAGCCCCATTGGGGTGTATTGTTGTTGTCTGGCCTTACTGGCACACATCTCGTATTGATGAGAATTAAACATATTTCCTCAACTAGGATTTCTTAGGACTTTTAGTATGTTGTTCTGGACACCTCATAGAAATGATCTATCCTGAAAAAAATTATTTTACAATTAGTCTGTCGGAAAACGCTACTTTGCCTGGACTATTAGGGTTAGGGTTAGGGTTATGGTTAGGGTTAGCGTAATCTATCACCGTGACCGGGTTATTATTGGAGTGAATGGACGCTGTAGACTCTGCTCGTCTCTTACCACCGCGAACGGGTTTATGAGAACCCAGATTGTTTCACACAGACGCGGGAGGGTATTTTTTGCGTCAATGTCAGACGTCTAGGGGCGTGACACATCGTCGGTATATTACGAGTTGGGATGAGAACGGGCTGCCCCCCCCGTCGGTCGTAGGTCTGGGCAGTGGCGCCTTAATGCACAGGCTTACTTGGGCTTCAGCCCGGGGCCTCGGCCAATCAGGGGCCTCTTAAAAAATATATATTTAAAAAAAGATGATAAACGTCCGTATTCGCGGTGTCATTACTGACCCCCCCCCCCCCCCCCCCCCCCGGTCAACAATCGCGCACCTCTCCCCCTCCGGTCAGCAATCGCGCACCCCCCCCCATCAACAATCGCGCCCCCCCCGTCAACAATCGCTTCGGGATGAGTAGTTCCTCACTCGGTCAACAAAATAATGTACACAGTCTTGTACCTTTGCCTTTTCTTCCGTTTTCCAAATACTTTTTATGCCCGAATCAAACATAATATGGTCACGACTACCACAACGAACGGGATTTGGCCGCCAGTTGACGTTGACTGGTTTAGAACTCCGCTCTTCAAGCCTAGTGTCTCAAAAAGGAGGACAAATATGCGCCCGGCTTGATGCTGCGCCGGACGCCGGACAGGGCATTGAAAAACCGGACGAATGGCCACCCTACTGCGAAGTGAAGGGAAACTGACAGATTTATGATCAGTCCTTAATGACAGGTTATATGATTATTTATGATGCTGGCCGCTTTATATTCAATTTGTCGGCATTTTTTTATTAAAAAAAATAAATTAAATAAATAAATAAATTTAAAATAAAAACACCAAACTATTTAGGGGGGCTTAAGAATATTTTAGGGGGGCTTGAGCCCCCCTAAAACAGGCCTAACGACGCCACTGGCCCTAGCACTGAGCCAAGTTTGCTTCTGCATTACTGACACCTTCTGTATTCATTTGGCCATTCTCTCTAAATTCTAATTAATAACCGTGTTTTTCACAACAAATTAAACAATCATTAAATAATTAAGTAATAATGAAAAGCTTAATGAATCGTCTTATTAATCAACCAAAATTGTTGTGTTTGAAATCTGCAATGCTAATTGCAAATGTATCAGTGTCCGCTTTTATTTATTCATGTCCACTTTTACTATTAAGACTTGAGACTTGACTCGGACATGTGTCCCAAAAGACTTGACTTGGGACTTGAACCTAAAGCCTTGAGACTTGATTTGACTTGACCCAAAGACTTAAAACCAGCTATGGGTGATATACACTCTCTTGGTGGCAGTACCGCTTAACTACCTTTCATGAGGAAGATCAGAGCGGACGTACATTATCGTCCAACTGTCACAGTGCAGAGTGGAGTGCAGAATTTCAAAGAGAAGAACAAATATTTTATTTCTCGAATATGATATATATATATATATATATATATATATATATATATATATATATATATATATATATATATATATATATATATATATATATAAAGTTGCAATTCAAACAGTTTGTGTTTATCCATTTCTAGATTGAAGGTAGGACGTGGTGAGGTCTGCCTAATCCCTACCTGCTGACTGATTACTTTTATCTATATTATTGTCTGGAAGACACTTTGATTTCAGTTGCCTTCATTTTAGCTTGAGCCTGACAATGTTGTACTCTTCTAGTTAACATTACTTGACAGGCACAGTTGTCCAAATATTGTGTTCAGGGTTTGCACTGACTGGCTAAATGGATCGCAACACAAAGGGCCACAAATGTGATGTTTGAATGGCCTCTACTCACGGGTCATATTTGCAGTTGGGTGTGAAGGAGTGGTTGGCCTTGTGACCGAGTGTTGCACAGTATTGCTCAGTCTGGTCATATGGCTGGGGGACGTCAATCACCGCATCCTCGTCCAATGAGATGGTATTTACATTCTGCGCCCAATCCCTGCTGTCCACCTGGGGTGTTGATGAAGAAAGAACTTCAAAGTAAGTTCTCTCTACATCGTAAACAAACACTACAAAAATCTACCCACGGCGACAGCACCAAACACAGTTAACAACAATGTTGTAATACATTATACAATACTGTTTGTGATTGGTTCAAATTAGTGCCAGACTGCAGATCCGAGCCAACCAGAAGCAGCAATTGCAGTAGCATCTTATTCACCAGAGATGGTGCTGTCCCTGAGGTTAAAGTTCAGTTTGGTTTTGCTTTCACATGGAGTCGCAAACAAAAAAGATTGCACACAGACAGACTCAAAGACCTTCAGGAAGACCACAAACACACAGACACACTCTATACCTCAGAGTGTGTAATGCGTACTCCATTGTAAAAGGCCATCACTGTGTCTGACTCGGCATCCATCTTGGCAAACAGCCCCTGTCCTGCTCCTTTGATGAGAGAGTCTGCCACAAACACCCTGATAAATCCGATTACAACTAAAAACCCAATATACATTTGTTTTGATGTTTAATAATATAAAAAGGTAGTGTCTTTAGGCTTTGATTGATAGAGTAAGTAGAAGAGGAACTCTCATTCACATCTCAAAAAACAGTCCTGCACATCAAGTAAATTGCTATGCTGTACATTAGCATTCATTTTTATCATCGTTTGACTATATTTATTTCTACATTATTTTTTTACACATTTTATCTTCAAAGTGAATTATAAAAATGTTACTTATGTATGTATTTATTCATAGATTGGTTGCTATCCTACCTTTGGCTTTCATAAGGGTCTGGCAGCAGAAGATGGGTGGCAATGCAGGTGGAGGTAGATTTGTCGTACGAGTAAACAGGGCCTGAAATAAATAAAAACAAAATGCCAATGATTAGAAGATGTCTTCTAGTTGGACAAGTTTGTCTGTGTTGATTTTACGATAGCATTGGGCATTTCCTGACATTTAAAAGGCTCAAACACTGAGGGAGAACCAAACCCCTTTAAAAAATGCTTTCAGGTTTATTTGTAATTCTGGGGCAGCTCCCCTGTATATGCCCCTTCAATTCAGTTCCAATAAGTGGAGGACAGGTTATAATAATAATAATAATAATAATAATAATAAGTATTATTATTATTATTATTATTATTATTATTACAATGTATACCAATGCACTAGTGGTGTTGGGGTTTGGATCTCCTTTAAAACATTGACAGAGTTTTGGCTGGACCAGCAGGCCAGCCCTATATCCGCAACGCTCTCTCACTGAGTGAAAACATTTTAGGCGAGAAATAAGTCATGCAGTTGCTGAATCTGTCTTCATTTTAGATCGAAAATGATTTGTTTCAAATGTTTTTCGGGAGTTTCTAGAGGTGGCGAGCATCGCCGGACGCCCCGGATTTGTGCAAAGTAGAAGAGAACTTAACTTCATGCAAATGAAGAGCACGCCAATGCGACAGTCTGTAATCCGTGTATCATTCGTTCTTTACATATTCAATTGAGAATCCAAAATCGGAAAATGAAAAAGCAATTTGTTATTTCCTTATTCGTTTATGAATCTGATACCAAAAAACAAATGACGGTTTGTTTTTCGTACTTTCGATTTTATGCTCTGATCAAAAATAGGAAATTAAAAAACGGGTCCACGGGCCGAACTTGATTTTGATATTTAATTTCTCCGATTTGTGTGACCAGGAAGTTATTGACTTCTTTGTGTGTTGCACTTGATAAGCTTGCAGCAAATTCGTCAACACAGTTAAGTGTGAAAGAAAGCCTGAAAAAACAGAATCACGCAGTGATTGTAAGTCAATGAATCAGTATTATTTGGAGTAATTTGGTGTCGACACCATGGCCGCACTGGAACCATACGTTAATTAAAGACTTATTTGAAACTGGCAAGACGCATGCAGAGATTTCCACCATGCTGCAGCAGATGGGCATCCAGCGATGCTCTGAAATGAGTGTTGGAAGATTCTGTGTTCAACACGACCATAAGTGAAAAAGACATGTATCGGACAAAGAGATGGAGAGGGCTGTGATTGGATCAATATAAGTCAATATAAATATAAGACTTCCTGGTCACACAAATCGGAGAAATTAAATATCAAAATCAAGTTCGGCCCGTGGCCCAGTTTTTTCATTTCCTATTTTTGATCTGACCATAACATCGAAAGTACAAAAAACAAACCGTTATTTGTTTTTTGGTATCAGATTCTTAAACGAATAAGGCAATAACAAATCGTTTTTTCATTTTCCGATTTTGGATTCTCAATTGAATATAAAAAGAACGAATGATACACGGATTGTCTGTGTCCATTCAGGCAGTTTTTTCGTTTGAAACAAAAAAACGGAAAGACAGTCATTTTTCGTTTTTTGTTGTCAGAATCAAAAAACAAAAAAGGAGAAAACCAAATTCAAAAAACAGTTCAATTTAGTTTTTTGCCAATTCCTTTTTTCATTTTTGAATTGAAGAATAAAGAAAGGCAGACAGGTGACATGAAAGTAAAAGTAAATATATCAAAATAAAAGCCAAGAGGATAGAATGGCCATTGTATAAAAGTGTATATGCTTTTATACAGGGTAACGTTAAAAGATAAATTAAATGCATACATTGGCCTACATAGGCTACATAAATAAAGATCTTTTTTGTTTTGTTTGTCATTTAGACATTAAATATATTTTGTCCAAAAAGTGTGTCATATATTCTGTAGTGGCGTAGCATGCCTAATATGTGGAAATAGCCTGTGTGCTCCTTCCAAAATAGTGTTGTCTAAAGTGATCAGCAGAGGTCCCTACGTGTTACTAAATTATATTTCACTGTTATACATAGTAATAGGCTACCAAATAACTTCATAGTCTATGATATGATCAAGCTAATGTTCAGTTCTTATAGATCCATCGATTCTGGAATGCATCAGTCGTAATCCGTGACATTACATAGTGGACAAATGAATCTGCCAAAGCGGTATTGATCATTATATTGATTTGCAGTAGGCAGGCTTTTTAGGCTATTTATCATTAACAGCTAAATAATCATAACTACATATAATGTAGGTATGATTGCGCATTAGTAGCCTCTATGAGGTTACGGAAGGAGTTTTATCAGTGAAATTATAATAGCTGATATTGGATTACAGATAAATAAAATAAAATACTCAATTTAATTCAGAAATGGCGTAGTTAAGGCCTTCCCCTCAGACTTTGGAAGACTGATTTCCACATCCACACCCTCTTTTTCCAAGGCCTGTTTAGCCAGTTTGTCCACCTCCTCATTTCCCCAAACGCCTACATGGGCAGGAACCCCCATCATACTGATCTCAGTACCTTGTTTTTTGATTTCTGAGTACAATGTTAATATTTGCTAAATTAAGTCCTGGCCGTGACGGGATGCACTGTTTCTTATACTTTGAAGCGCAAAGTAAAGTGGTTTGTGTACTGCGGGGTGGGGGCGCGTGGGCACATGAGTCGCCGGTGCCCAGGGGCGCCATGAAGTCTTAATACGGGCATGCCCGCCTCCCACCCAATTATTGTTCACCCTACGTAATGTATAGCCAACAATGAATAATAGCTATAAAAAGTGAATATTAGCTTGATCATGTCGTAGACTATAAAATGATTGTGAAACAGTGAACAACAATTTGGTAGCACGTGGGGACCTCTACTGATCACTTGAGAACACTATTTGGAAGGAGCAAACAGGCTATTTCCACATATTAGGCACGTTACGCAACTCCATAATATATGACACACTTTTCGGATAAAAGTGTTTTCCCCCCCCCCCCCGACTTCCGGTATGGTGACTGAGTGAGACGGACGCATGAGGAGCCGCTCTCGAGCCTGTTACATTATTCCCTCCTGAATTACTACTCTCCCACAACCGGTGAGCTACCACGTATACTGTGTGGGAATGAGTCAAGATTTTGCTGAAATCTAAGGAAGATGTCTGTGAAAAACGAAGCCGCAAGTTCCATGCAAACGAGATCTAACGCACCTGCTCCGGGTGCAGCGTTAACGATCACTGAATTGGTCGCCTAACTGGAGAAGAACAAAACTGCAATTTCAGCCGAAATTCAGGCCTCACTCGCTCCAATTAAAAAAACTTTAAATGCTGTCAAGGCCAAGGTGGACGATTTCGGACAGCGGGTGACTACAATAGAAACGGCACTTTCTGATCACAGCGACCGATTAATTGATCTGGAAACTCAGGTGAAGCAACTTCAAGCAGATAACATACTTCTCAAGCAGAAAACAACTGGCTTTAAAAACCAAATGTTACGCCACTGTCTGAGATTAATAAACCTGCCAGAAGAATGTGACGCTCGCTTATCTTCAGACTTTATATCTGCTTTCCTGACCGACATACTACAAGGAGACTCATCTCCTCCAGAGTTAGAGGCCGTTTACCGGGTGGGGAGAGCCAGACCAGCGGCTGAACAAAGACCCCGACCCATCATTATTCGTTTCGCACGCTGCAAACAAAGAGACCAGGGGCCTCATGTACAAAGCTTGCTTACGCACAAAAAAGCTGCGTAAGCCACTTCTCACGCAAACGTTCGGATGTACAAAGACTGACTTGACGTGAAAAAGTGCGGTTCTCCACGCAAACTAAATGCCTTGCTTACGCACATTTCTGCTGCATTTTGTCAGTTGGCGGCACATAGAGGCAATGCAGCGCAACAACATTAGGCTACGCGATCACGAGTCATGAAGTAATATTGCAGTATGGGGCTAGTAAAAAGTCGATTTGTACGTCGGGCTGCACTTCAATCATGCGTTATTGTTGTCGAGAGGCATAATGTGACACCGTTGTAGATATTAGGCTAAACTTAAACAGACACATAAAATTAAATTGTCAATATTGGAATTAAAAGTAAATTAAAAGGAAGCCCAAGCTATATTATTTTCAGTGACGACTTGTTTATTAAACGTTACATATTTTCAGGGCCACGCATGACATCTGGCCTAATGGATCTCTCTCCACGCATTTGTCGTGAAATTCTTGACTGCAATATCATTATGTGATGTTGTGTGGAGTAGGCTAAGCACAAGCCATTGTTACTTAAAATCAATCCATCAATGAACCAGTCGGACAATTTCTAATTATGTACATATTATTGACACCTTGGGTGTATGGGGACAACCATATCGTCAGCATGCATCCAAATTAATGAGACTATTAAAGCACGCGCAAAATGTTGCAATAATCGAGAGGTTGACAATGGCAGTCTTGGCCTTGTTAGAAGATATTGCGAATGGTCGCATTCGAAATGAACGGGTGTCACGATGATGACTGGCTTATCAGCCGATTCAGATTTCCAAAAGCTATCCTCTTGTAAATCTGTACTGAGTTGGGCCCGGGTTTGGAGAGGCAGACGGCGAGGAGTCACGCATTGCCAGTTCCAATACAAGTCCTGACTACGCTTGGTTTTCTAGCAACTGGATCATTCCAGAGGGAATTGGCTGACCGGTCAGGAATGAGTCAGGGAGCTCTGAGCCGCGCCATTGCGGCTGTTTTAAACGGGATCATCCGCATCTCAGCCAGGTATATACGGTTTCCATATGATGCAGTAAACCAAGCACACATCAAAGCGCAATTTGCAGAGATCGCCGGTTTTCCCAATGTAATCGGAGCGATCGACTGCACACACATTGCAATAAAGGCGCCATCTGAAGGGGAATATGCGTACGTGAATAGGAAACACTTTCATTCCTTAAACGTGCAAACAATCTGTGATGCCCAAATGCGCCTTACGAATATCGTGGCAAGGTGGCCTGGGTCAACCCATGATTCATTCGTCCTGACTAACAGCTCGGTTGGGAATAGGTTGGAGCCTGGCAGTGTGTGATGGGTGGCTAATTGGTAAAACACTTTAAAGCGAATTGACTTAAATCTATGTTGGGTAGCCTATGCTGTAATTGTACCAATTCCCCCTTACGACCATGACTGTTAACCCCCCTCGCCAACCCACTGACTGTCCGAGAGTAGAGATATAGCCTAACAATATCCATGCACGCACTCGGTCAGTCGTGGAAAGAGCGATAGGGCAGCTCAAAAGCCGGTGGCGCTGCCTTGACCGGAGCGGGGGGATGCTGCTCTATCACCCTGAAAAGGTGTGCCGCATTGTGCAGGCATGTGGGGTTCTGCACAATATTGCGCACAGGCACGGCGTGCCATTACGCGAGGTAATGGCCCTCCCAGACGATCCAGACCCCGGACCAAACAATGCGCAGCCCAATGCAGAAGCCATTCGAACTCGGCAGCAGTTAATAGCAAGAATATAAAAAAGGTAAACGGAGACAACATTCATTTTTTAACTAGTTCTTTTAATGTTTCATTAATGTCTTTTAAGGCCCCAGTTATTTGTTGCAGCAGGTTGGAATTAATATCATTAATGCCCTTGATTCTCTTCCTTTCTCCATTATCTCCTTTCTCCTAACAAGAGCACTACTGCAGGCCTATTTATACTAATTAGCATATTAAATGAGGGAGGAGACAGGGCGGAGAGTCGGGCTCGTGCATGTGCGCTCAATTTCACGTCAATTGGGATGTACAAAGAGAATCTGCGCGAAATTGTGCTTACGCAAGGATTGATACATCCGGATTTATTTGTGCGCAGCAGCTTTCCAGATTTTGGCGTCCGCAAAGTTTTAGTAAGAAATCCACGCAAGTCTTAGTACATGAGGCCCCAGGTGTTGGCGTTGGCGAAGAAACGTGGCCAACTTTTCTATCAAGACCGCAAGATCTACCTCTTCCCTGATCTGAGCCGTGACCTCGCCATGAAGCGAGCAGCCTTCAACGAAGTGAAATCAAAGCTTTACAAAGAAGGCATTAAGTTCACTTTACGCTTCCCAGCCGTGCTGCTGGTCACAATGGGAAACGTGGAATATAAATTCAACACCCCAGTAGAGGTAGAGAAATGTATTAATGATCGGGCGAATCAATAACTTTGTAACAACAAGCAGCCTAGGGTTTATATCTCCGAGCTTCATTATGAATGTTATTATTGGGGGTCAAGCAGCGAAGCTGCGAGACACCCATTGTTTTCGTACTGTTTCCTATTATTATTATTATCCTGCCATTGGAGTCTATGGCAGCCCATAGAACCCCAGTGTTAAGAGTGGTGAAATTTGGCACACTGATTCAAGACAGTCCCATAAGCCCTCACAGCAAATTTGAGGTCGCTAGCTCATGAGCTCTAGCGCCACCAACAGGTCAAAGTTGGACATGCATTCATGTTTATAACTTTTGACTCATTCATCCAATATTCACAAACAAGGTATCATTGGAATCCTTGGGCCAAGCCGAGTTCAACGCCCCTATGATGTCATTTTTCGCCATGATCGATTTTCCGCCATCTTGGTTTATAATAAAAACCTTCAAAATGTTTCACACATCACATATTTTGTCTAATCATCTCCAAACTTGGCACATATGTTGATCAGACCATGCCTCACAAAAGCTATCGAACAGATTTTGAAAATTCAAAACCGTTTGGCCGCAACAGCCAATCAAATTTGACCACGAAGCCGCCAAACAGGAAGTAAGCCAATTTCTCAACAGCCCTTTGACATATCATAACCACACTTGGTACATAGACCCATGACATCATGGGGACGCTCAATGAATTTGGTGACCTTTGACCTCTAGCGGGCGCTGTTATTAACCAATATGTGTTTTAACTCCTCTCTCTTCACATGAGTATATTTCAAACAAATGTTCAATGTCTGGTGATACTGTCAGACCTCCCCATATAGCTCATAAATTATTTTTCATGGAAACATCAGAATTTGGCCACCGTGTTGAAAGATGTCAAAATCAATAGTACCTATCCACAGGCCACAAATTCTGTCGAATCATCATGAAACTTGCCATATATGATCTTTAGACCAAGCTGAACACATGTGTTAAACAGCAAATTCAAAACCGTTTGGCCGTGACAGCCAATCAACAAGACGGCGATGCCGCCAAATACGAAGTCAGCCTGTTTCTCAGCAACTCTTTAACATATCATAGCCAAACTTGGTATATAGACTCATGACAGTGTGTTAAATAAAACTAATAACATATCAAAAATATTCAATCATTATGTCAATCTGACATACAGCATACAATCAGAACACTACTGTACTTCTGTTACGCCACGTCCTGCTACACGGTCCAACACTCCCATCTAGTGGCCGATTGTCGCTACTGATGAGCATTCCCCCAACACACCTGTTTGCAATCGGCAATCACCATGCCCTACTTAAGCCGATGCCAGTTCGTGCTTTGCTTTCCCCAACCTCGGTCCCTGCCTGCCGGACTACCCGCCTGTTGCCGACCCATCGCCTGCCGGACTACCCGCCTGTTGCCGACGCTGCCTGCCTGACTACCCGCCTGTTGGTGAACCCTGTTGCCGACGCTGCCTGCCGGACTACCCGCCTGTTGCCGACGCTGCCTGCCGGACTACCCGCCTGTTGCCGACGCTGCCTGCCGGACTACCCGCCTGTTGCCGAAGCTGCCTGCCGGACTACCCGCCTGTTGCCGACGCTGCCTGCCGGACTACCCGCCTGTTGCCGACGCTGCCTGCCGGACTACCCGCCTGTTGCCGACGCTGCCTGCCGGACTACCCGCCTGTTGCCAAGCCATCGCCTGCCAGACCACCCGCCTGTTGCCGAGCCATCGCCTGACTACTAAATACGTAACTGTACTTGTTTTAGCCTTCATTTATTTCTTAGTTATTTATTCTTTACAATTGATAATATTGCACCTTATGCTTGACTGCAGACCTTTTTTGCACCTTTTATGTAAAGCGCATTGAGTTGCCATTGTGTATGAAATGCGCTATATAAATAAAGCTGCCTTGCCTTGCCTTGCACCTATATGTTTCACATTGAACACTGTAGAGATTGGACAGAGTCTTCTGTGTATTGTATATTATAGATGCCTTTTTTTATTTTATCCTTATTGCATTTATTATTTAGTGTCTACTTGTAATGTTATGCTGGCTGCTACATTTAAATTTCCCAGCTTGGGATCAATAAAGTACATATCTATCTACCTACCCGCCTGTTGCCGACCCATCGCCTGACTATTGCCGGCCTAGCCTGGCCGTTTGCCATTGCCTTTTATTTAATAAATTCCCTGTCTTTCATCCCGTCTCCGCCTCCCTATGTTCAGCGTTTGGGTCCACACATCCCGTTCCCTAACAACAAACGAAAATAGAAAATCAAATATAATTTACAATACTGTGCCAAACATTGCAAGAATGCGATTTATGAGATGGCCAATCCCAATCTTGATTTTGTTATTGCTTCACGTGGTTTTATGTAATGCATGTAAGCCAGCTCCTTTAGGTGCATGTTATGCCAATTGCAACGTTTTGGGTGCGCCCTGTTTGGTTTCATGTGATATAGGCCGTCTCACCCACTGTTTTCATTGCCTGAAGATCCGATGGGATTGAAACGTTGCCTTGTTTTTAAATAAATGTCATTCTGGAGCAGGAGCGTAAACATTGTCTTGGGATGTGCGCACAACTCCTCTTTAAGACGCCATTACACAATTGTGTCAACATTTATTTGAGTAAGAGCATTCACAGTATGTTCACTTCATCCTGATGGTAATTGTGATTGCACCACAGATAAATTAAGACCCAGTCAGTCATGCTAGAAAAAAAATCAGGAAGAGTTTAATTGTGGTTATTACCAAGAGATAGACAGCATAGTTTCTCTTAATCCACTCTAAATAAACAAGCAAATAGACAGGGTTTAAACATAATGATAGGTGGTCAAAGTTAAATACAAGTTGTACTGAATGTTTGCATACGAAACAGTGGCAAAATAACAACCAAACATGCCCTTATTGTAAAAGTCCACACTGACTCAGAGTAGATGTAGGCATCTTGTGTCTTCTGCTGCCACACAACTAGGAGTATGGCAGCTCCAAAATGGCGGCCGCATTTCATTCGCCCAGCACCCAATGCGCCGTCTACTCTTTATAATGGCTATGGTCATCATGTAGCCACCTAGTCGATTACGTTTGTCCACCAAAATTAGTTTATAGAGTCCCATTAAGCTTGACCCCCACATCGCTGCATGCAGCTATATTTATTATTATCATTATTTATTTTATTTTGTTGAAATATTAACAACAGACCTAATTTGGGGGAGGGGGGGAGGAAAAAAGAAGGGAAAAAAGAAGTCAATTATGTGTGTATGTGTGCGTGCTCATGTTTGGGGGTATATGTATGTGTATAGACGGGCTCGAGGGGCTCCTTATGGGTGAAAAGGGTTAACATCCTCACTCAAATACCGGGGGGTTTAGTAAGTGGTTCCGCCGGAAGCTCATCGCCTTCTGATGAGCATAGGCGCTGGGGACTGGATGGGGAGGGGTGTGTGTGTTTTTTTTGTTTTTTGTTTTTTCGTTTTTGTTTTTCTTCTTTTATTACCTTATGCAAGTCCTTATTTGCACATATGTATCGCAGTGTTGTTTTGGTCTCATGTACATCTTTTCATCTGTCAATAGATTGCTATGACCGAGAACCCAGTTAGAGGAATAAATGTGAGGGGTATGAACAGCCAGAAGAAGCGTATAAGGGTCTTTTCCCACTTGAAATATTTAAAAGCTGACATTTCGTTTTTGCAAGAAACACATCTGCGTACTGTAGACCAACAATATCTCAGTAGGCCCTGGATTGAACATATTTTTCACTCGAAATTTAATGTCAAAACAAGAGGCACAGCCATACTTATTAACAAGAATATCAATTTTATTCATTCCAATACTATTTGCGACGCTAATGGTCGTTTTGTTATAGTCACTGGATGTCTTAACTTCACTCCAGTGGTCTTAGTAAATGTTTACGCCCCAAATTGGGACGATGTAGAATTTCTGAAAAAACTTATATCATCAATTCCCAATTTAGAAACTCACAAATTGATCTTTGGAGGAGATATTAATTGTGTAATGGACCCCATTTTGGATAGATCCAGCTCTAGAAAAGCTCCTCCATCTAAGATGTCCCAGGTTTTGTCCACCTTTATGGGTCAGTGTGGCAGTGTTGACCCGTGGAGGTTCCTCCATCCAACTGGTAAGCAATTTTCATGCTTTCTTTTTTTTCCTTTCTTCGATAGTCTCAGTTGAATATTCTTCTATAGTTATTTCCGATCACTCACCTGTCATACTTAATTTAAAGTTTGAAAATGGACAGAAGAAACATCGTCCTTGGAGATTAGACTCCACACTGCTATCAGATGGTAATTTCTGCAGTACAATCAGTCAAAAAATTAACTTTTTTGTGCAGACCAATAAAACTGAAGGCATTAGTCCATCTCTTTTGTGGGAGACTCTTAAAGCTTGTCTTAGAGGGGAAATAATTTCATATGTAATTTACACTAATAAACTTAAAAAAAAGAGACAGTCTGACTTAATAGAGGCAATAGCCGACTTAGATCGTGAATGCTTCACTTCTCCATCTACTGAATTGTTTAAGAACAGACTGGCGCTCCAAACTGAACTAAATCTTCTTTCTACTAGGGACACAGAGAGAATACTATTAAAAACCCGGGGAACTCTGTATGAATATGGCGATAAAGCAGGACGTCTTCTCGCACATCAATTGAAAAGTAAAATGGCATCAAAACAAATAACACAAATAGTGAACAAATCAGGATCTTTGACAATTAATCCCACTGAAATTAATGACACTTTTAGTGCTTATTATTCTGACTTATATAGATCAAATGTTTCAGAAGGTGAAACTAATATGTTAACTTTTTTTTCAGATCTCAACATTCCCAAAATCACATCTGAGTCTCATAACAAGTTAGAAGCTCCTTTAAGTCTTAATGAAATATCAGATGCCATTTTCTCCATGCAAAGTGGAAAGTCCCCGGGCAGCGACGGTTTTCCTATCGAATTTTATAAAACATTTTCTGTTCAGTTAGCACCATTATTATTTGAAATGTTGGAAGACTCTCGCCAGCGGGGTTCTTTGCCTTTGACTCTCACCCAAGCTTCCATCTCGTTGATTCTCAAGAGGGATAAAGACCCGACGCTCTGTGGCTCTTACCGGCCCATCTCTCTCCTCAATTCAGATGTAAAAATATTAACAAAAGCGCTCGCATGTAGAATGGAGGCCATTTTACCTTCTATCATCTCTGCCGATCAAACAGGGTTCATTAAGAACCGACACTCCTTTACCAATCTACGAAAACTTTTAAATATTGTTTATTCTCAATCCTCCTTGACTAGCCCTGAGGTTGTTGTAACTCTCGATGCCGAGAAGGCTTTCGATCGAGTGGAGTGGCATTATTTGTTTTTTACTTTAAGACGATTTGGTTTTGGTGAGAAGTTTATTTCATGGATTAATTTGATTTACACCTCTCCACAAGCACGAGTGTTAACAAATAATCAATTATCACAGTTTTTCCCCTTATCAAGGGGCACTAGACAGGGTTGCCCATTGTCCCCACTGCTTTTTGCGTTAGCCATTGAGCCCCTTTCTATTTCTTTGAAAAATCATAATTTTTTTTCTGGTATCGAAAGAGGCGGGATAGAATACAAGGTCTCTTTATATGCCGACGACCTTCTTCTTTATGTTATGAACCCATTAAGTTCTTTCCCTTACATCTTAGCCACTCTTGACTCTTTCGGAGCCTTCTCTGGCTATAAGTTAAATATTCAAAAAAGTGAATGTTTCCCCATTAATCAACTAGCTCAGGGAATATCTCAAGTTCACATTCCTTTTAAATGGTCTACTAGCTTTAAATATCTTGGAATTACTATTACTAAATCAATTAATTCACTTTTTGAAGAAAATTTTGAAGCTCTAACCATTAAAGTAAAAGCTGATCTACAGAGGTGGAATAACTTACCCCTCTCTCTGGCTAGCAGAGTAAATTCGATTAAAATGAATATTCTCCCTAGATATCTTTATTTATTTCAGTGTTTACCTATTTTTTTACCAAAGCAATTTTTCCGTAAATTAGATAGTCATTTCAGATTTTATATGGGCAGGTAAGACTCCAAGAGTTTGTAAAACTTTGTTACAGAGGGAACACGCAAAAGGGGGACTTGGATTGCCAAACTTTCAATGTTTTTATTGGGCTGCAAACGTACATAAAATTATGCTCTGGATGACAGGTGCAGACAATAGTTGGATCCATCTAGAAACTAACTCATGCCATGCTTCCTCTCTGAAAGCCCTTGTGTGTAGTAGCCTCCCTTCGAAACCTAGACAGTTTACTTCTAATCCAATAGTCATTGCCACTTTAAACATCTGGCAGCAAATTAGACAACATTTTGGCTGGAGAGGTCTTCCCTTGGCCACACATCTCTGTAATAATCACCTGTTTCAACCTGCCAGAACTGATCCAAGATTTTCTAAATGGTGTACGTTAGGATTGTCTTCCCTGTGTGACCTTTATGTAGATGGTATATTTGCTAGTTTTACTCAACTTTCCTCCTTATTTAACCTCCAGAGTTCGGATACGTATGGTTACTTCCAAATCCGTAACTTTGTCAAGCATAACACCTCAGCTTTCCCACATATTCCAGCAGCCTCTGGCATTGATTTTTTTAATATGACTTCTCGGCTACTAAAAGGACAGTTGTCATATATTTACAATATATTATTAACAGTGACTCCCTCTGCCCTTTGTAAGATTAAAACAAAATGGGAATCAGAATGGGGTACTTCATTTTCAGATGAATGGTGGAATAAAGCTCTTAATACTATAAACTCATCTTCATCCTGTGCATCACTTACCCTTATTCAATTCAAGGTGCTCCACAGGACTCATTATACTAAAGAAAGATTATCAAAAATGTACCCAAATGTATCGGATTCTTGTGACAGATGTTCTCAGGCACCTGCTCACGCAACCCATATGTTTTGGTCTTGTCCTATGTTAAAAGAATATTGGAGATTTTTTTTTACATTTCTAACTGAAGTACTGGAGTTGAACATTGAACCATCACCAGAGATAGCCATTTTTGGCACTCCAGGAATTAGGATTAAATTGAATTCAATACAGAAAAATGTAATCTCTTTTTCATCTTTGATAGCTCGCCGTCGAATTCTCTTACAGTGGAAAGACCCTTTACCACCTTCAAATGATTCTTGGCTTACAGACCTGATGACATTTTTGAAGCTAGAGAAGGTCAAATTTACACTTCGGGGATCCACCGATAAATTTTATGAACACTGGCAACCTCTTATATCGCATTTCGAGAATATGAATTGTACACCATTAGACTAAGATACGTATTTTTCTAACTGCTTTATATATGTGCTCATGCTGATAATGTGATTTTGGATAAAAGATTTATAATTCCTTTTTTTTATTTTTTTTATTATACATATGTATACATTGTTGCTATTATGATTGCTATTATTATTATTTTATTTCTTATTGTTTATTTACTCTTTCTTTGTTTGCTTTGTAAATTTTGGTTTGTGGGGGAGACATTGGGTGTGATGGGAGGGGGGGGGAAAAAAAAAAACCCACTTATGTATCGTTGATTTGCAAGGTGAATTTTCTGAACCAAAGTGGTATAAATAAATATATATATAT
Organism: Merluccius polli; assembly: GCA_030340625.1. Lineage (NCBI taxonomy): Eukaryota > Metazoa > Chordata > Actinopteri > Gadiformes > Merlucciidae > Merluccius > Merluccius polli. Next base: position 356,707 of record JAOPHQ010001419.1, on the reverse strand, counting down.
TTAAAAAAAAAAAGTGTTTTCCCATGTCATTGTCTTCCGTTCTTAATTGAAATTCAAAAGAATGAATGGTACACGGACCGTACACGGACCCGTGACGCCCAATCTCTCAAAACTCAACGCCAAGCTACCAGAATGCATTACAGGGCTGCTCATGCTGTGTTTGGAACTGCATACTAACGTACTGCCTACTACAGCAGACCGTTTACAGTGAAGTAGACAGCCAAGTATCCCAGAATGCATTTTCAAACCAGCCGGCAGCAATAGCAGTGATTTGGAAGCAGGCGAAAGCTGTTTTCGGAGATGTGAGGTGACGTCTGAAGAGACAATGCATTAAGGGGCAGTTGAGTATGTCCAGTAAACTCACATCGCATACCCGGGCATTTCTCGCATACACAAAATCCACATACTATGCAGTGTGAACGTACTACGTACTCAATTTGACGTCATACTTAGTATGACTAGTACGTAAGTATGCGATTTCGAACACCGCATTAGACAATGAATGGGAGGCATGGAAATGACGGATCCTGTGGACACGTACCTTTACGCCCTCATAGTACGTGTCCACATGGGCATTTTAGGACGCGAGGGGATGCACCGCTTCCCAGCATTGAGTATGAATCTATCGAGCGCTATTCACGGTCCAGCCACATACTAGGTTTTGACCTAATCTTATTGTACTCAATCATATAACTAGGTCAAATTGAACCAATGCTATACCTTTATAAATATCATCAATATGTAGTATTAATGAACAGAGTGCATTTATAATACAACTTTCACGATAGTCATTATATAATAAACTTTAAAACTGTACAAATACAAGTCAATTTTAACTGTTTATGCACACTTGCACTTCCATCACAGCAATGACATTGGTCTGTACTAAAATCAATTATATAATGGATTATGCTACTAGCTTTAAAACAAAGTTGTATATTGCACTTATTGAACCTATTTACAGGGTTCCCATACATTTTTGCCAATTAATTTTCAAAACTTTTCCATAATATTTTACCCCTTTCCATGACTTTATTTAAGACATTTAACATAGGTAGGCCTTTATAGCAATCATAGGGCTCAACAATGAGGCTCTTACTATAGTGTGCTACAGACAGGCAGTGTAGCAAAACTGTAGCATGGAATGGAATGCCTTTGTGTCTACACATACAGTAAGTCAGCATTCCATTCCATATTCTATGCCACATTTTTGCTACACCACCTATCCTAATAGGCACAGCACACTAGGGTAAGAGACTGTTTATGGCACCCATTAGGGGTGTGCCGATCACATCATTTTGATTGTGATCAATCATCATAATAAACCACCGTGTCACCAGGTATAACTGTCTGCTGGGGGTTTAGAAGGGTTTTAATAAAGAACATATTTAGTGCTATGTCAATGTTGGAATGAGGCTAAAAGATGCCAACAATCTCTACCTACTAATAATAACGGGATGGTAATTTAATAAACATGAATAGAACAGGTAGTGACCTTTTTTCCTTTTATGGCGAGCTGTCACCCACCTAACCGAAATCACACGCACCCATGTGATTTTTCTTCGGGTGAATAACGGTTATTTGATTTTGTTTGGGTGACCATTGATCACCGCCGGTCAGACGATTACTAAAAAACATCAGCACAGCCCTAGCACCCATATTATTTTATTTTTCACTAAAAGTAAATAGCTGCATACATATGTGTATCACGTGATACTAGTTAAGTAACATTAGACATGTTTTGGGATTTTTATGAACATATTTTAAACAATAGCCCAAAACAGTTTATATTCAAACCTTTCCCAAAACATTCTGTTAATTCCAAACCATTTCCTGACCTGGAAAACCTGGAAGCCTCTAATTTCTTAACTTTTCAAGGAATTTCATGACCGTGGGAACCCTGTATTTAGAACTACGTACTTTCCCATAAAAAGAAGTCCACTAATGTGTTATTATAATCAACGGTGTTTGGTTCTTTTTACTTTTATGAATAGAATCACACTCAGAAAGGTGCTTTGTAGAGTGTAGTCACCCTTTCATGACACTTACTATCTGTTGTGACCTCAAAGTGTGTCCCGCCACTCTCTGCGGAGACAAGGGTGGCTAGTCGAGCACTGATCACTTCACCCTCCACAAAGCTCCCATAGAGGGCTATTTGGCAGTTAGGATAGATGTAGGCCATCGACTCTCCAGTCATCTCTCCATCCACATTGACCTCCCCAAACACACAGCCGCCATCCTAGGGGATGTAAATATAAACCATGCAGTCAAAAGTCCATGCATTCACGTAAAAACAAACCCGATCACATACAAAACAAGTGAATGGACGAGTTACTGTAAAAACCTTTAACATTCGAACATGATGTGTAATGGAAAGTTATTGTATAATGATTGACGTATTCATATAATATTGCTTTAGAAAGATAGAATTATTGGCGATAAAGTTACTAGTAAAAACCATTTCAGGCCATATTATTTAGATAGGAACTACTTTAAAAACTATTCTTGCATCCTAACTTCTTCACACATTTTAACCATCTGAACAGCTGCCTTTAATGTTTCAGTAATCCTAAGAAAGTCACACCAATGCCAAATAGTTTGCTCATTCGTGAATATGAATCACAAGGAAGTTGGTTTGTGTATAAGAGTCATTCATAACCTGAGGACCTCCTATATTTTAAAGACATAATTTTCTTTAAATGCAAAAAATAGACGGCTCATAAAAGTCACAGACCTGTGACACCATCAACAGGGTTGAAAAACACTGACTTACAGGGTAGCACAGCCAGCATTTGCCCCAGCGGCAGTTGTCCCTGTACTGGCCTCTGAAAACAAGGCGTCCGCCTCCGTCGTACTCCTGGGCCGGACCGTTGAGCTCCCCATCCAGGTAGGTTCCCTGCAGCATGCCCCCGTCTTCATAAGTGTACGTGCCTGGCCCCTGTAGGGCGTCATCTACATAGAATCCTTCCAGAGTACTGGAGGGGGGGGGGGGGTCACATGATTTTCAGCGAAATTAACTAACATTTTAGTTTTCTTAGTAGGACTAATAATTGTTTTTCGTTTGTTGCATTTTGTTTGATTATTTAAACTAACGATTTTAGTTTAGTTTCAATTCCAGCAGGTTGACAAATTAAATTATGAAAATAAACAACAAAATGTATAACACAATCCATAAATAAAATTGGGAATAAGATATGTATGAGCTTTCAGGTTGACCATGGTACCTTCCATCAAAGAAGAAGAACTTGCCCTTCCCATTCTTCTCTCCGTGAATAAAGTGGCCCTCGAACCGATCACTAGACGAGTAGATAACAGTGCATACTCCATGAGGCTGGTCGTCTTCATCCAGTGGACCTAAACATGTACACACCACAGACCGTATACAATATGTACACACACACTAGCTATACCCTAACCTATCAGAATAGGCAACTTGGGTACAAATAGTTTATCACAAATACAAATTACACAGGTGTCCTCCTGCCATGCATATTTACGACTGTTTCGTGGGTATGGAAATAGTCGCAAATGTCTAACTGCTACCTTAAACACAAAGTACACGAAGACTTGTGGCACATTTTGGTGTGAATTAATGTTTATTTACCCTTATCATAAGGGCTACTCCCTCCTCCAGTCTCTAGTAGACGGGTTAGACAGCGGTGCGGTGTTGTAGCCACGGCCGCCATGTCTCGCCTGTCTTGTGGGGTTCCCACTGAAATCAAGACCGTGGTGTCGGGAAACAGCCGGGCGGGCCCATTGCACACATGTGCGCTACTTGTAGAAACAAACGAGCTGAAAACTACCAGGGAGATGCTGCCAATGCCCTCTGAAAGAGTGGTAAATACGTTGTTGCCATCAGGCTTAGTAGATTTAAAGACAAACCTTCCACGGTCTCCTCAATACTTTCGTCATCGCTGTCCATAATCGTGCCTCGATCGGGCCGAGGATGTTGGGGGTTACCGGATGACAAGCTTTAAGCAGCACGTTTAAGTGCATTTCCTTCCCCTTAGAATTGGTGGAGCCATCCTACCGCTTCTCTCTGCCTCATGCCCCTCAATATTCTACACCTAACCACTTTTGTGCCACACTGATGCATAAACCTTCGGTCGTTATGAACGACTTTACTTCTTGTTTGGTGCAACCTGTTGATTGTAGCCAGGCTTTATTGTTTACTCAATAGATGATCCACAGTCTCACTTTGATATAGGAAAAACGTGTTCTGGTCTACATAAGAAAATGACAAACAACATAAACGTGGTACTTTGTACAATTGAAAAGCACTAAAAGTCCCTCAAACAAATACCGCCCGAGTAATTACAAAGCCAGTGACATATCACCCAGTTGATGAATAGGCCTACACCCTTATCTCTGCAGCACCAAGTGGGCGTGCCCACACACGGCTGAGAACCGCCCGTTTTGCGGTTGTAGCGCAGAGTCGCTACTTCGTTTCTCTCTCTCATCTCCCACTCCTCGCACCTCAACCTCTGAAACCCGGTATGCTGAAAACGATGGTTATATAAGGGATAATCCACGACGAGGTGTGCATGTATCGAAAAATAATACACGACGCGGGGGTTAAGAACAATGGCCACTTACGAATCCATAAAAATATAAGGGTGTTGATTCATATTTTGGGGTAATTCTGTCTCAAAAGTAGCCTACAACTTTTTAGCTCGCACTACTTTGCGTGTGCGTGTAAACAAACGGCAAATGACCGGAGAAATATAAGGGTCTGACTAATGCCTAATATCAGTTAAAGAAGCACTATGCAACTCGTTTATCAAAAATAACCTTAACCATGCAGGTTGAGAGTCGTTCTGATCGTTCTACAACACTTTCTGGGTTGTTTGGTGGGTGTTTCATCTCCCCCTGTTGGGTCCCCGCGGAAAAACAGAACATGCAACTTCATGTGGCCGTCCCGGCCACTTATGGATGTGACGCAGCGGAAGTATCCAATCGCGCCTCGAAAATGTAGTCAGATTGTAGTTTCACTGCTTTACGGTAGACCTGGGCGGGGGTGCCAAACATGGGTCCGGCTGAATATAAAGAGTCAGTTGCAAGGCAATTCTGGATCAATCGACAAATCCACTATGGATCCATCAAGACCCAAGAGGGGAAGGTCGGAGGAATCGAAGAATAAGAGAAAGGATTATGATAAACAAAGAAACCAGACACGAGTGAACATAGGGCGAGCTTATGCGGAATGGCGTCAACTGAGAGACTCGGAAGAATGCAAAACGGACGCCGACTTGGCTGTCTTGCTGCTGAAATTGTAAGTAGCCTACCCTTGGGTGAACTTCGTTTTTGTAATGTGGTTTGAGAGTCTGTTGAACAATGTGTTTTGCTCGACCGTTTTATTGTGAGCCCTGTATGTGTTTAGCTTGGTTGCTTCATGGCTAGCTTGCTAGCTAGTGAGGGTTTATCCTAGCAGTGACTTGCTACCACACATGTTTGTTTGCGGTCCGAATCCAGGTTCTCGTTGTGTATTACTATTTATTTATCGAAGTGGGGGGTGGGGGGCGTTGTCAATGAGTTTTTACGACAGTGTTGTAGGCCTATTCCGAAGCTGCAGGGGGAGCTCTATAGTGAGAAATGCGAGCCCAATTCCGGCGAAAACCCAGAAACAGCGGAGGAATAACCGAGTTGCATAGCGCACCTTTAACATGAGTTTCATATGGAATGCAGACGTTACCTTATAACTCCAGTAAATAGAGACGATCTTAGTAACGATATACGTTACCTTATTACTCCAGTAAATAGAGATGACCTAAGTAACGACATGGCAACGGGGAAGCTTTCTAAACGTAGTCCCCGCGAGTCCGGTCCAAGTTGACAGTTACTAACGTTTCGTTTAAAGAAGCACTATGCAACTCGTTTATCAAAAATAACCTTAACCATGCAGGTTGAGAGTCGTTCTGATCGTTCTACAACACTTTCTGGGTTGTTTGGTGGGTGTTTCATCTCCCCCTGTTGGTTCCCCGCGGAAAAACAGAACATGCAACTTCATGTGGCCGTCCCGGCCACTTACGGATGTGACTCAGCGGAAGTATCCAATCGCGCCTCGAAAATGTAGTCAGATTGTAGTTTCACTGCTTTACGGTAGACCTGGGCGGGGGTGCCAAACATGGGTCCGGCTGAATATAAAGAGTCAGTTGCAAGGCAATTCTGGATCAATCGACAAATCCACTATGGATCCATCAAGACCCAAGAGGGGAAGGTCGGAGGAATCGAAGAATAAGAGAAAGGATTATGATAAACAAAGAAACCAGACACGAGTGAACATAGGGCGAGCTTATGCGGAATGGCGTCAACTGAGAGACTCGGAAGAATGCAAACGGACGCCGACTTGGCTGTCTCGCTGCTGAAATTGTAAGTAGCCTACCCTTGGGTGAACTTCGTTTTTGTAATGTGGTTTGAGAGTCTGTTGAACAATGTGTTTTGCTCGACCGTTTTATTGTGAGCCCTGTATGTGTTTAGCTTGGTTGCTTCATGGCTAGCTTGCTAGCTAGTGAGGGTTTATCCTAGCAGTGACTTGCTACCACACATGTTTGTTTGCGGTCCGAATCCAGGTTCTCGTTGTGTATTACTATTTATTTATCGAAGTGGGGGGTGGGGGGCGTTGAAAACCCAGAAACAGCGGAGGAATAACCGAGTTGCATAGCGCACCTTTAACGCATTCATTTTTAGACCGGTGATGAGGCTGCTTGCGTCACGGCCGTGGATGTATCGAAAAATAATGCACACCTCTCCAGCCAATCAGAATCGAGTATTCACCCGGGCCATGGTATAATTTATTATAACTCTAGAGCTGCGTTTCAATACTCGGTTGAGTCGCCCTCGCTCACTTGCCCTCAGCCCTTGCCCTCGGGGGAATCCCCAGCGTCATCTTAAGGGCTATTCCATTTCTCTAAAAAGCTGAAGTGCCCTTGGTGAGATCGACCCTTGAGGGCTGAGGGATCGAGTCAACATCGACGGTCACTCCAGAGCTGTATATCACCCACAATGCACTGCAGTGGTGCACGAAAAATACATCCATGCGGTGGCAGTAATGAGCCCCAAACACCTTTGTCTGCTGTTTGTTTACCACCAAAGAAGAAGAAAATTAATTAAAGGAGCCAGCACGGATCGGCCAGTGTAGTTATGCAATAGACTACCCGTTGTTGCTGCGTAATGACAGAGCCAACAATTTACAAGTGTAAGCATATACTGCTATTATAGGCTACTATTTGTCACAAATAAAAAAGAAAAATAAACTACGCCTGCAGCTCCGCTTTATTTTTTATTATTTTTATTTAGGCTATTCATTTATTGATTTGCGGCCGCCTATTGACGCAGCCGCTCTGCTTTATTTATTTACCCTATTTATTCATTTATTTAGTTATTTGCGGCCGTGGCCGCCTTGATACAGCCGCTCCGCTTTATTGCGGCGGCATCGCCAGGCCGAGCGGCCGCATCACCAGGCGGCCGCAGTGGCATTTGCCCACATTGCCCAATGGCCAGTCCGTCTCTGCCTGGGAGTGAGTTTGTTTGTAACCTACTGTGTCATTGCATATGAATGTATTTCTGCGTCTTAACTTTCTTAATAGTCTACGAGACGATTCTGTATAAAATTGGCAAAGAGGGGAACATTAGAATGAGAAAAGGCATGTGTGACGTGAGACTCGCGCTCAATCCGTGAGAGTTGGCAGCTCAGCTTATTACTTCGGATTCTGTGGGGTTGTGTTCCGAGGGAAGGAGGCCGCCGACAACAGGGATCGCTTTTAACTCACTTTATTTGTTTAGGTTTAGTTATCTTAATCTACCAAGCATGTGGGGGAAGTAAATGTAAATGCCACGCGCGTGGAGAGATCGTCCGCGCGTCCCTCTGGAGGTCTGCCTGAACGATTCTGATCCTAACCGGATGTTTCCGCCGGATGCCTCTGGGCAGGAGGCGTGGCCTCCATGGCACAATGGCTAGCGTTAAGCGCCGCCCCCAGTATATTGTTTGGCGCCATCATGTGTTGAGGTGCAGTTACTACAACTTGTATATTTATTTCTACTCCTGGCTATGTGCAGATATTTTACAGCCTGATGATACATGTTATTAATTCGCAACAGTCCCTCCTTGGTCATCACTGATGACCATACTATAAATTAATAATGCTATGTATCATGTAAGGTCTAAAAATGGTGAGTATAAATTCAAGCGAAAAGAAAAACATCAACATCACCAATCGACTTAGTTCGGGAAAACCTCTTCTAGACAGTAGGAAAACCTGTCGCATCTCTAAATTGGATGGCATTCACCTTGGTGTGTCTCAAAGAATACATGGGCCGTAGCCAACAGTAGACAAATTATCATCACATCATACAATCCATATGTCATACCATTATCACAGTATCCTGAGGACAGAAAGGCATAGTAGTTAATGCATTGTAATTTCCCCATATGAAATCCCTTCAAATACTTATATGCATGTATAACCAAAATCAAATACCTCCAGGTATAAGAACAGACATTACCGTGTTAGCAGCATTAACCCTATATAGATCTAAAAAACGCCCTGTAGACTAGCATGCAATTGCTCAGATGGTTTCCATGCACGCAGGTTACTCAAAGATCATCAGTGTTATCCCCCGTATCTGTAGCCAACCTCAAGTCGGACAGTTCATGAATTCAATGTTCATCTTGTGATCCATAGGCAAGGCCCACACGCCAAGGTTACCAACACGTACCCATGTGTGCCTTCCCCACGGATCCACTCCTCACCAGTAGTCAGAACATTTTAGCAGCATCAAAAAATTCATCCGTTTCATTATTAAAGCAATCATGGGACTACAGCATAACACATTCCGTACTTATAATGCATTGTATTGACAACCGTGAAGCATACTGTGTATTTAATAATTCAACATTCAAGTAAAACAGGTGCCATGTCCTCCTAGACACAGGTGCCGAACTCCAGGATATCAGGTACCACAGCCTGATCAAATCGGGGCGCTCCACTGTCCCCTGCACACTCTCGGGTACACCTGGTCACCTTTCTCCACCCTGGTTGGTGGTCCATCCTTTGGCTCTGCACTCTGTTTCTCGGAATTGTCAGTTTCTTGAATGTCCCGTTCACTCTTTCCACCATTCCCAGTGAATGTAACATAACTGCTTGTTTGATGGGTGACTGCTGCACCACCCGGTGTTGGCGCTGTAGTTTTGACACGGCGGTGGAAAAAGCTAACAAGTTAAGGTGTTAAACACAGCATAACAGCATTAGGCGTTGGCGAAGTAATTCCCAATTTTCTATATCAATAAACTAGCTTGTGTATTAGATCCTTTCCCAACAGATTGCTGAAGTATTTCCCAATGATTACTTTAACCTGGTCCTTGCAAATGTTCAAAGACCATATGTCTGACTTATGTAAATTCAACACTTAAACAAATAAAACGAAAAACAAAAAAACAAAAAATCTAAATGCACAATTACTCCCCCCTTGAAAATAAAATGCAAAACTATTCCCTCCTTGAAATAAAATATCCTTGCAAATAAGATACAGAAATATTCCCTCCTTGAAATAAAATATCCTACTTATTCCCTCCTCGTGACTTTGAAAAAGTCACGTAAAATTAACACAAAGTTAAGCATGTTGCATTCATTCTTCCCGCTTGTAGTGACCTTTATATATCGATGATATCATAAAGTATATGTACATGACAGTGATTCTGGGTCCTAGTTTATCAAGCTTTTTGGCACAACTATTTTAGTCTTCTAGCGTTACCTTTAAATCTTATGCCCACATTATTTTATTTTACTTTTAGACTAGGTAAACTTATTCAATTGTTCTAATAAGGCCAAATTCATGAGCTAGTCTCACCCCACCGGAAGAGCTCTTCCCAGTTATCCTTTCAGCAGCTGAAGAGAGGTCTGTCCAGGTCGGGTTACCATCATCCAGTCGATAACCACCTCTAGGAGATGAAAAAAGAGTATCATGACGGTAGAGAAGATCTCACCCCCCATCAGGATTAAGCACTTCTCTGCAATCCAGTCACTGTCAATACACAACAAATCATAATTATAGAGTGTTAACATCTTTCAACATCAATCGCTTGTGAATAATCAATCATTAAAAGAATCAAAAAGAAAATTGAAAATATAGAGTGTAAAAACACATCACATTCAGATAAGACCGTCAACCATGTTGCCTCCTAATATGAAACTTATCAACCGCTGGTAACAGGAATGTTCCTGCTGTTCATTTTGTGTATGGAGTCCATTTCAATGTCCAAATATGAGTTTGAGTCCATTTAGGGCAGGAACCCCAGATCAACTGTCCTCTCTCTAATGGACCCCCCTCCATTGTCCTGGGGGAAGAGAGACCAGAACCAACCAGTATCTTTGCAAAGAAAACATCTAACACAATACAACAAACAATATGTAGACAGTCGTTTCCAGTATGGAATTATAGATCAGGCATGTCTTAATCCTATATGGTCTTAATGATCTTATATCGTTATTAATCTAAGTAGTTCGAACCATATGTGAGAGTTATATCAAAACAAACTTGCATACAATGGTGAGTCAAACAATAGGTAAATATGGTGAGTGAAGTTAAAATTGAATATATATGTAACCACACACAATCATTGAATAGTTTTGCTTACTAAAAATGGATATGGCTCAGATAAACCAGCCTCAATTTCCTCATTGTCATCGCCCAAGTCACCTCTAATAATCAAATGGCACCTGTGTGTGTGTCCCAGGTGAAAACCCTCTGGTCCATCTAAGAATCATAACCTCAGCAATGGTCAGCATCATTGAGCAAAAACAAAACATCGTATATAAAAACAAGACAATGGACACCACATTATGAAGGTAAACTGAGCAACCCAAAAATTGACTGTATTAATTGTTACACCCCTACACTGTGTATCAGGTTATGACTCTACCACACTCCCATATCGTCGCTTGAGGCGGGAGAAAAGTCCCTGGACTGCTTAACAGTCCCCAGCGCTGGTTGACCTCTGGACTACTGTGGACGAGTGGTAGAGGAGATAACTTCTGATTTAAATGAAACTATCAGATAGGGCCGTATTATGCCCATCAACCATCTTATGCACAAATACTCATGAGGGGGTACCAGGGGTTCGGGGCTTCATGTGACGTGACTGAGCTGTTGGTCTGCTATTTGTCCTATAAAGCACAAAACACTCACACAAACAGTTAAAAGTATAAAACAAATACACAAAGAAAACAAAATCAACAGGAAACAAAAACAAATAACAGACATATATACATAGTTGACCTGATCTTCAACCGTCCTAATGTTCGCATTGCTTTCTTCGTTATGTTTCATTATGTCTATTATTATTATTATTATCATTAACATCATTATTATTATTACCACTACTATTATAAGGTAAACCCCTACATAACTCTATAATGCCTCCCTCCTTTGTTAGATCTCCTTATCTAAATTACCTCCTGCGGCTTTATCTCTGCTCTGTCCCTCTCTCTCTAGACCACATTTCTCTCTTTACCTTCTTTAACTTTCTTTAACTTTCTTACACTTTCCCTTCTTCTATCCTTCTGTCTACTTCCCTCTGTCTTTCTAAATAAATCCTCCTGTTATAAGAATTACCACTTACTGTCCCCATCTCATTGTGTCCTGTCCAACTTCCCTTTCCTCCTTTGTTAACCTTATAATTTCTTATCATTAATAAAAACAAAAAGAGGTGTTCGTGATCTTTCTTTGGAAGGGGCATGGAGGTCCCCTCCTTCTCTTAAGGTTAAAGGAAAGAATAAAACAAAGAGTTAATGTCAATTTTAACACCTTCCTATTACTGACAAGTTGATGCTTATGAATAATCAGTTTTTACACAACAACACTTTTTATCACAGTAATGACATCTGTTAACATAGTTATTTATAAATGTATATGTCTAGATAATAACATTAAACCAAATTATTGTATTGGGCTCCATTCTGCCTTCTCCCCTTGCATTCCCCTTGCACAACTTCATTCACACTTCATTCATTAACTTCATTTCCTTTGTCCCCATCACATGGTCAGTCGTCGGGGGAGGGGGGAAGTCTGGGTAGTCTGATGGGGGTAGGGGTGGTCGAGGGGTAGGGGGTTTTGGGGGCCATTTTGGGGACTCCCAAAATGGCTGACAGAGATTTGTAATCTATGCTCCCTGCTGTGTTACCATAGCATAGAACTTATTTAAATGCGCACACTTTATATCCTCCACGTTAATATTGTGTATATATCCTACTATGTGTGTGCCCATATGTGGAAGTGCTCCAAATACACTGGTATTGTGTACATATGTCTACAGTGTTTCCCACACATTCATTTATTTGTGGCGGCCCGCCACGAAAGAATTACGTCCGCCACAAATAGATTTTTCGGCTTTTGACTCGCTCGACCGCTCATAAAAGCAATGGGACTCTGTCTGTGAATGTAGCTTGTAGTTACAATTCCGGTGCAGTAGGTGGCGGTAGCCTACTATGCATTGTAACTCTGCCAATAGCACTTATGCACCTGGTGGGCCAGAAGAAGAAGAAGAAGAAGAAGAAGACCACGACGAAGAAGTAAAAGAAGAACGGACCGACCGGATCAAAATACGAGGGTAAGACGTCTTGGCAAACAAGTTCAAAAGTGTTAAAAAAAGCGTTAATCCGCGATTTCACCGAGCGTTTCACTGACGGTGAGCGGCCTGACGCTGCTTCATTAACCCCGCCGCTGTTTGACTCGGGGGCCGGGGCGAGACGCACGCAGTAACAGTCACCTGTTACCGTTACCATACCGACGAGCTAACGTGTCCAGGTTATAACCCTGTTGTCAGTAAACATACGTGTAGACGGTGCTTCAGATACTGCATTAATACTGAAGCTAAATTGTCCACTGTCCACTGCAGCATGTGAATGCAATGAAAAGAATAAAATCTGAGCCAACCAGCTGTTAAAATGTTGTCCAGGTTAATGTTTTGGCCATTAAAGGCCCTTCATTTCAAGATTTCAACTGTGATCGGGCTTTAAACAGGTGGCTGACCTGTTCAGATGGGTGTAACTGCTACTGGTCAAATAATGTGAAATAGCATTTAATTTTACATGTATGCAATGCCATTTAAATGTAATTATAGATAATAATAATAATAAATACTGTGTAGTGTTGTAAATAGTCAACGGGAAGGATTTTAGTAAGATATAAGCCATGAGTACCACCACTACTGTTTTCTGTTTATTTGTTACTTTTGTAAAATATTGTAGTATAGTTTCAAGTAAAAACTAACAAAAAGAGGCGAGGCGAGGCAAGCCGAGCCGAGCACCTTATCAAAAGCTGTGCAAACCAGAGTAAATCTGGACCCTAGTCCCATGCTAAAATTGACTGTAAATTCACCTTTAAAGTAGTTTTTTTTTTAAATTTCCCCGGGGGAGCATGTCCCCGGACTGCACCCCTGTGTATATATATATGTATCAATTTATCTAATCTGTATATAAATATGTACATAAAGTGTTGTAATTATATTCCAACTCCGCGTTCTTCTTGGTCATCGCCGCTGCCGCCGCCACCCCCCGCCCCCCGACCACACCACCACAAATAGATGCCTGTCCTGTGGGAAACACTGGTCTATGGTTTATATATATTAGTTTACTGTCTCTCCCTAGACCTAGCATAGCCATTAGCCTCCACCCTGGACCGTATGGCCGCACAGGAATGCTATCATCCCCCCTGGAGAACAATGAGCCATAAACAACCCCCCGTGGTGGGCTATCTTCAGTTCTAAATACCTAGCCTATCCGCTAGCCCCTCGGGATAGCTTGTGGCTAATAGCACAGAAATGCTACAAGACAAAGAAGGCTAAGCCACTTCCTCGTGTTTGCCTGGGGGTACTAGCACAGATATGCTACAAGACAAAGAAGGCTAAGCTACTGCCACATGTTTGCCTGGGGGTACTAACACAGATATGCTACAAGACAAAGAAGGCTAAGCTACTGCCACATGTTTGCCTGGGGGTACTAACACAGATATGCTACAAGACAAAGAAGGCTAAGCTACTGCCACATGTTTGCCTGGGGGTACTAACACAGATATGCTACAAGACAAAGAAGGCTAAGCTACTGCCACATGTTTGGCTGGGGGTACTAACACAGATATGCTACAAGACAAAGAAGGCTAAGCTACTGCCACATGTTTGCCTGGGGGTACTAACACAGATATGCTACAAGACAAAGAAGGCTAAGCTACTGCCACATGTTTGGAGTTAAGAGCATATTAGTACGGTTATCAAGCATTTAGCACATGCAGAATTATGCGGGTTATTGTTTTACATGCAAGTTAGCGCAGCTCTGTGTGGGGAACGTTATTATCGTCCCATTTTAGTTATCTCTTTGTTAGTAGAGTTCTATAACCACACGATCTCCTCACTCCACCTCTAGTCTAGTACAATTTTCACAAAAGAGGAGTTCTAGCGGCAAATTTGAGGAAAAGTTGGTAATCCATGTTTTTTACATAATTTGAGGGTGCTGATTCTGAATATTGTGTTTACCAAGCTGAATTCTGAGTTTTAAGCCTTCTAATTTGCATATTAAAATGAGCTAAACGTTTTTAGGAAAAGTGCCTGATCAACAGTCAGTACAGCATAGCTCTGGTTGAATGATTTGGCAACTTGCAAGATTCTTCTGACAACAGTATTCATAGTGTTGATGTCATGTGCTGGGGCTGGGATGATGGGCATGTAGCCAACCAGGCTGATCTCAGGATTTGTGTCAGATCCTTCTTCATTGAAACTTGTCCAGCCAGGTTTGGGATTTTGTGCCTGGCGTTTCATGTGAAATGCTCTGTCTTTGGCAACTGCCTTTATTGCTGCTGGACAATCACTGAGCGTTTGTTCAAACCATTGCTCGCAGACATTGTCATTCAAATTTGGCTCCACACTTCCTTCACGGATATGCACAGGCAAGATTATGTTCATTTCCTCTGGAACTTTAAGAGTGACCTGCTGAGTTGGTGAAACATTTTCTAGAGGATCAACTGATATTGGACCTCTTTGCCAGGCAGCATACTGGGTTGCATGGAAAGTGTTTTGGCCATCAAGAGTCCCCTCATTAATGTCAATGTTGTCTGCAGAAAAATGAATAAAACGCCCCTGAACTAAATTGGCTGGGATGATGGCTCCAGTCTCCTTGTCCATTGTTGATAGAGTATGTGTTGCAAGGGCAGTGTCAATTCGGAGGATATCCCTATAACTGATTATATGTCCAGCGTAATGAAACATCTCCACCAATTTTCTTGACCGTGTTGCCTGATGTAAGCTTGTACCAAGGCCAATATGTTTGGGAGTCCAGTTCTTTCCCCCACTCACCATGTACACTAAGTCCTGTGCAACACTCATTACTCTGGTCTCGACATGCTGTTCACTTTTCTTTTGGTGGCCAGCTTGTTGCATCTCCTCTCTTTTCTCAACTTCTTCTGCCGCTCTTTCATC
The DNA here is from genome assembly GCA_030340625.1 of Merluccius polli. Classification (NCBI taxonomy): domain Eukaryota; kingdom Metazoa; phylum Chordata; class Actinopteri; order Gadiformes; family Merlucciidae; genus Merluccius; species Merluccius polli. The sequence continues at coordinate 341,244 of JAOPHQ010001419.1, read as the reverse complement.
CTCAGCTTTATCCGCAGAGTCACTGTCATCAATTTCCTCATCTTCAGAGTCAATATCATCATCCATTTCCTCACTTTCACTCTCCTTACTTTGCTTCTCAAGGAGACTCTGTCCTCCAATAAGAAGTCTTATGAACATATACAGTCTCTCTGGGACACAGGCAATAGCATCGTCTTCAGAAACATTAAGGCCTTTGTGTGCTGGTTGTGTCAATATATCAGAGCGAAGCTGAAGGGCTACATGCACCATTGCCAGAAAGTCATCTTCCACATCAGGCCTGTAGACAGGTATTGGGTACTCATCAGGCTCAGCATCCCTGTATTCCTTGAACGTAGATATACGACTAAGAAATGACGGTGGTATTTCAACACCCTCTTCCCCAGCAAGTGAGCAGTAGTGAGAAAATACCTCTTTCAGTTCCAAAATGTGTCCATTTGCAGCAGACTTCCTTAAGTCATTAATGAGCCACATCAATATTCGCCCCTTCTCATCATTTGCTTCTCCTCTTGACTGTGATACTCTTCGAATGAATTTCTTGTAACAGTTGGGATGGTACTTGCTCTCAGCAGCTATCAAATCACATACCCCTGCCACACGTACAGAAAGAGCATGGTCACACCATGCACCGTCAATTATTTGTTGACTGACTTTAAATGTCATAACAGAGCATAGTGTTTCTTTCTTCACCTTTTTGCTTTCTTGGCAAAATAAGCAGAGCTTCCAGTCGGTTGATGCTGTCCTACTACGTAGTCTTGAACTAGTCTGAGGTGTGGTTACGGTTGAATGTGATGGTTTATTTAGTCGTTGTATTTTACCTTTATCTGTAAAAGTTGCGAAACAGCTCTTATGCCAATGAACTTCATCTTCATTCCCAGTCCCGATGGTCAAAATCCTGTGGATCTGATCAATATTAGCTGCATCTTGAAATTTCTGTCTTTCTTCGGCTGATGCCTTAAGTGATTGTAGGCCTTGAGCTGTTCCTTTGTAAATCGTATCCTTTTTCAATTTCTGGCAAATTATACAATCTCCAGAAGAGCCAGACATGAAAGGACTCAAACAAGCATGCTCTTCCATTTTTGTCCCCCACCGTACAGAGCATGACTCCGTAGAGAGAATGACTATAACATGACACCGTGGAGAGAATGACTAGAGAGCATCTCCACGTCATGTAATATATCCCAATATTTCAGTGAAGCAGTAGACTATTCGCAATAAAGGGTAAAGGCTAATGATAGCAAACAGGGACCAAAGACGTGTTAAAATAAAAACAAAAATGGTCTGTCATCTAGAATCCAACTCTCAAGATCTGTGTCAGGAATTTGTTTCAGTTCTGTTCATCAAATGAATGAAATGAAAAACACAAGCTTTAAAAAGTTACAATATAGTAGTTGCAGTATAGTGGTTGCAGTATAGTGGGCTCTAATGCTAATCAAGCATCATATGGTGATTTATATATTTTGTTATAATATTTGTCATATTGAAACATTATGTTGATATTTGTTTAGTGGACATTTTACGAAATATGTTTTATTAAAGAGAACTTCATTCGCCTATATGACTGCTATGCTATTATGCTAATTAACACACTTACACCTCAAAATCTGTCTTGGCAAACATAATATTTAGAATCAGCACCCTCAAATTATGGGTAATATCAATTTACTGACTTTTACTCAAATTTGCTGTTAGATCCCTTTTCTGCAGGTATTTCGGCGATTTTTGCACAGTTGTGTACTAGTACAATTTTCAGAAAAAAAGAATGCTAGTGGCATATTTGAAGAAAAGTTAGTAAATAGTCTATTTTTACATATTTTGGGGGTGCTGATTTGAAATATTGTGTTTACCAAGCTGGATTTTTAGTGCTAAGCCTTGTAATTTGTGTATTAGTATGGGACTTTTTGTTAACATTTTATGAGTCGGCCATCTTGAAACCAGTGGCTTCCAAAATATAGACAATACATGTACACATGCTAGAGCATCAGCATACAAGATTTGGTGACAATTTATCAACCCTTTCAAAAGGTATAACAGAAACAAATAATCTCCATTCGCCTAGTATGACTGCTATGCTATTATGCTAATTAGCAGGCTTAAAACTCAAAATTCAGCTTTGTAAACAAAATATTTGGAATCAGCACCCTCAAATTATGGGAAATAGCATGTTTACCGACTTTTCCTCAAATTTGCCACTAGACCCTTTTTCTGAAGGGTTTCCTGAGATTTCTGCCTAGTCTCCGTATTTACCACGTTATCATGTGGGTCACAACCTTTGACCATTTTGACAATAAAAAAACATTTTGGGGACTTGAACCCACGATTCTTTAAAAAGAATTTGGAATTTAAAACTCATCAGGACTTGAACCTATATTGGGACTTAAACCCGGGACTTGAACCTCGCTTTTTAAAAAGAATTTGGAGTTTTAAACTCATCAGGACTTGAACCTCGCTTTTTTAAAAAGAATTTGGAGTTTTAAACTCATCAGGACTTGAACCTATATTGGGGCTTATACCCGCAAATACAATACTGATCACATGCTTGTTTTGTAATGGTCATATAATAACGACTAAATATTATCTAACTAATTCCAAAAGAGTTATGAGCGCCTGTTCATTTTTGCTTCGGCTTAACTGTAACGACTATGGACCGGAGAACCAAAGCTTTGCAACAACGTCCGCTAGTCACCTCTGTTACCTAATATTCTATAGATAACTATGCAGTTTTTAGCCGTAGCAAAAGGAAACTGCTTACCTGTTTAATAGCCGGCTTGTAACAGAGGCGACGAGTGGGTACACCGTCGCGTGGCGAAAGCTCTCTAGCCCGAAACAAAGCCTCTCCGTTCACCTCGAATCACGTCGGGAAGTCACCAGATTGTGGGGTTGTGTTCCGAGGGAAGGAGGCCGCCGACAACAGGAATCGCTTTTAACTCACTTTATTTGTTTAGGTTTAGTTATCTTAATCTACCAAGCATGTGGGGGAAGTAAATGTAAATGCCACGCGCGTGGAGAGATCGTCCGCGCGTCCCTCTGGAGGTCTGCCTGAACGATTCTGATCCTAACCGGATGTTTCCGCCGGATGCCTCTGGGCAGGAGGCGTGGCCTCCATGACGCACAATGGCTAGCGTTAAGCGCCGCCCCCAGTATATTGTTTGGCGCCATCATGTGTTGAGGTGCAGTTACTACAACTTGTATATTTATTTCTACTCCTGGCTATGTGCAGATATTTTACAGCCTGATGATACATGTTATTAATTCGCAACAGAGACTTGCTTCTTTGTTGTGGTGCTAATTTTATTTGGTGTGCATAACATAATTATTTTATTGTCAAACAGGACAATTGTACAGAGGATGGGTCTGCAGGGAAGGCTGACAGGAACACAGGCTGCCACCAAAAAATGGGATTCTTGAACAATAAAGGCCATTTAAAGACAATGATGAGGACGAGGATGGTGGTGGTAACAGGCCTAATAACTATTAGAAATAACAATCTAAAACTAATGTCAACTAAACTGGAAGTAGGTTAAATGTGTTTAAACAACCAAACTTTCTACAAATAAGGTAAAAAAATAAATAAATGAATTGTCTGAATAAAATATAAAACAAAACTAATAATTCGGAAATTACCAGGTGCTGGCGTATTGCTATATATGAGTCTGCGTATATTGCGCGTTATTTGGAATAGGCGCTACTCCAACACCGTTTGGCCGATCCATGATGGTCAAGGCTGTTACCGGGCGAGGGCAGGTGCGTTTCATTTATCCCTTTTCCTCCTCCCCCACCCACTTCCCCTCGGCTCTCCAAGTGGCCTCCATGTGACGTATTACCAAGGGCTGAGGGCGAGTGAGCGAGGGTGACTCAACCGAGTATTGAAACGCAGCTTTGTAGTTCTATGATTGTAGGCGTAGCCATCTAGACTTCCTGGGCATATCCCACTAAATATTTAAACAATGCACCAATCAACGTGGGCCCCGCCCACATTTCCCACGGCACCGTGTATATATTGTCGTGTTATTAAATAACTTGCGCGGAGTCCAACTGTAAAAGCATGAATGTTTAATTCAACAAGTGCGTCCCCTCCTGAACACCCCCGCAGCTCCGCCTCTCCTCTCACTCTCACTAACGTTCCCACCTCTGACGTCATCCTACTCTACTTAAAACAGTTACACCACATCTCCCCTTTCTAGAATCAATGGGTAGACTACCATTGATTCCGCAGGACCTTAGGGGATTATTTTGCCCCTGTGGCTGGAAGGTCTGCTCCTATATGAGTCATTCACACTCACAACAGACACACAACAATTTAACCTTGTTTCGGAACAGGAAATTACAAAATACAATACAAAACACCCTGTACTGTCTATGCTCACTCTAACCCTGAACCGTGAACATTTACATTCTGACAATGCAACAATAAAATGGCTCAATCACAGTATCGAACACATTTTTGTCTCTTTTTATTTTTTATTTTTTTTGATTGTCTCTAGGTCTCTGTAAAGTCTGTGATAAGCAAAACTACAAGTTGAACCGGGTCGGTCTTACCACAGCTCTCCCAGACCTGGTTCTAACTGTAGGAGTAGATGGTGGCTCTGGAACATTCTGCTGCGGTGGTGCTGCTGCAGGTCGTTCTGGAACACCTACTAGATTCTGCTCAGCTGCACCACTGTTGCTTTGGTCTGGGGGAGGCTGCATGGCGATGAGATGACGACGGTTTCACCTGATGATCCCGTGGGGTCCCTCCACCAGATATGAGCGAGGTGTGGTGTGACTTCCGATGACAGCTCCAGCCGCTTTTTGGTCTGTGACCCACACGTCCTGCCCAGGAGTGAGGCTGTTGAGGTTCCGTGCACGGTGTCGCAGATTGTAGCATTGTGCATCTTTCCTCTTCCTCTCCTCCTCCTTCAGCAGTACCGCGTCTCCATCCGGAAGAGCAGGCTCTAACAGTGCAGGCAGAATAGGCACAGTGGTGCGAAGTCTCCTCCCCATGAGAAGTTGAGCCGGGCTGTATCCATTTTGCAGTGGGGTAGACCTGTATGCAAGCAGGGCCAGATATGGATCCTCCGACTTCTTCAGGAGTCCCTTCACGGTCTGTACTGCCCGCTCAGCTTCAGCATTTCCCTGGGGGTATTTTGGACTGCTGGTCACATGACGAAACCCATAGGACTCAGCAAAGTTGGCAAAGTCAGCTCCTGAGAACTGTGGCCCGTTATCAGTGACCAGTGTCTCACAGATCCCGTGACGTGCAAAAATTGACTTGAAGTGAGTGATCACATCCTTAGACGTTGTATGGCTTAACAGTGCGATCTCCACGTACCTTGATGCGTAGTCCACCACTAGCAGGTAGGTTTTGCTCTCTAGGACGAACAAATCTGCTCCACACTTTTGCCATGGTCGGCCTGGATACGGTGTTGGCGTCAGCGGCTCCCTGTGGTTCTGTCTCTCCTGGCAGCATGCCCGGCAGTTCAGAACCACCTCGTTCAGCTGCTGGCTCAGCCCTGGCCACCATACTGACTGTTGCGCCCTCTCTCTACACTTGACCACACCTTGATGACCTTCGTGCAGCTTGACAAGAACATCATTTCTCATTGTTGAGGGGATAACGAGTCTTTGTCCTTTCAACAGTAGACCATGCTGAACTGTGAGAAGAGTACGTTCAGGCCAGTACAGCTTAAGTGCAGGTTCGTTAGTGCCATGGGCTGGCCATCCTTCTGAACACAGCTGCATCACCCGTGCACTCACACTGTCCCTCTGCAGCTCGTCTCGCAGCTCAGCTAGGTAACTGGTGCTCGCAGGTAAGTTCTCCATTACCATGTCTACGTAGATATTGGTGTCTTCAAACAGCTCTTTCTCAGCCGGTGTCTCTGCTCTCTCGACTGGCGCCCGTGACAGTTTATCTGCCGTCCACAGACATTTCCCTGCCACATGAGATATGGAGTAGGAATAGCGCATCAGACGCATTCTGAAGCGCTGGATCCGAGGAGGTAGCGCATCCAGAGCTTGAGACCCCAGGAGACTCAAGAGAGGCTTGTGATCCGTCTCCAGCTGGAAGTGTTTTCCAATCAGGAAGTTGCGAAACCTCTTGCAGGCCCAGGTCAGTCCCAATGCCTCCTTTTCCACTTGTGCATATCTCTGCTCGGTTGGAGTGAGAGACCGCAACATGTAGGCTATTGGCCTCCACTCTTCTTCCCACTTTTGTAGTAGCACTCCTCCAAGCCCGTATGATGATGCGTCTGCTGAAACCTTGCATTCTCTGTTAGGATCGTACATGGCTAGCACAGGTGGCGACGTCAATGCATTCTTCAGATCCTGAAAAGTTTTGGCCTGCTCAATGTCCCACATCCAGCAGTTCTTTTTCAACAGGAGATCTCGCAGGGGTTTGTCCCTCTCCGCCAGCTGTGGGATAAACTTGCCCAGCTGGTTCACCATGCCGAGAAAGGATCTTACTTCGCTCACTGTTGTCGGTTCCTGCATCCTCTTTACAGCCTCTGTCTTGACTGGGTCTGGGCTGATGCCGCTGGCAGAGACCACATGGCCTAGAAAGCTCACCTCTGACCTTGACAGGTCACATTTCTCAATGTTCAGGGTGATGCCTGCCTTTTGGATCTTCTCTAGCACAGCATGCAGGCGATGGTCATGCTCCGCCTGTGTACGTCCCCACACCAGCACATCATCTATGTGGCACACCACACCCTCAAGCCCTTCTGTGACCTCTGTCACCATTCTGTTCTGGAAGTGCTCGGGAGCCGATGCTATGCCGAAAGGAAGACGCTGGAAGAAAAAGCGTCCAAAGGGTGTGATGAAGGTTGTCAATTTCACTGAATCATCTGTTAGGGGAATTTGCCAAAACCCCATATTCGCATCCAGCTTACTAAAAATTCTGGCTCCAGCCAGCATTCCCAGTGTTTCCTCCACTGATGGCAGGATAAACTTCTCCCGACATACTGACTCGTTCAGTTTGGTGAGATCAACGCATATGCGTACAGCACCTGTTTTCTTTGGCACCACCACGATACCAGCACACCAGTCTGTCGGCTCCTCAATTCTGCATATCACCCCGAGGTCTTCCATGCGGGACAGTTCCTGCTTGACTTTACCCATCAATGTCAATGGGATCCTCCTAGGTGTTTTGAGTGAGAACGGTTGAGCCCCTGGTTTCAGCTTTATGGCGTATGGCTGACGCATTTCTCCAAGTCCGCTGCATATTCTTGGGTAGGTTTGCTTTAATGTCTCCACAGTGACACTGTCCAGTCTGGCAACCAGCCTCAGCCTACAGCTCACGGATCTTCCCAGCAAGGCAGTGTGTAGATTACGCACAACATATACGTCCTCCATCTCTGCTTTCTTAACTCTCCTCAGAAGCAGCCTGGCAACGCCCACAACATCCAGTGGACTCTTACCTGGTCCCAAGAGTGGCTTTGTTGCTTTTCGGAGTGTTGGTGGATTGTTCTTGAATATCTCCAGGAACACAGCGTGTGGCAAGACTGTGACGTCGGCACCTGTATCGATTTTGAACGTCACACTGCTGTCATGGATGCCTATGCTGACTGTCCATGGTTCACCATTTGCTGTGATGCTGCCAAGGAAGATTGCATCGTCCTCCTCTTCTTCAACTTCATGCACAGATTTTGGTGCTCTGCACAAGCGACTGTAGTGACCCATTTTGCCACATGCATGGCATTTACTTTCATTTGCAGGACAATCTCGTGCAGGATGAGATGGAGTACTGCCACATTTGTAACACTGCGCTTTCCCTATGCTATTCTGGGCATTGTGTGGCTTATTGACATGCTGAGGTTTGTTTGCAGCAGGCTTGCTGGTCTTGAGCATTCTGACCCTATCCACAGACGTAGCATCACTTGCCTGTGTTTTGGTGTCACCCCTCAGTGAAACTTGCTGCTTTTTGACCTCCTCGCTTTGGCGTGCCATTCTAACAGCTTTGTCCAAGGTAAGGTCTGCGTCCAGCTGCATGCGTTCGGACAGTCGGTTATCTAACAGTCCAACAACGAGTCTGTCTCGGATAAGCTCGTCATGTAGCACACCATAGCTGCAATGTTCTGCTAGCGCGTATAAAGCAGTGACAAACTAGTCTACTAGCTCTCCTTCTCTCTGTTTGCGCATGTTAAACTTAGCACGCTCGTAAATTACGTTTTTCTTGACCACAAAGAAACTTTGAAAGCCATCACGTACCCCTTTGTAAGTGCCTTTCTGAATAGCCGTTAGAGTTAGCCCACGTAATATGTAATCCGCTTCGTCCCCCATGCAGTATATCAATGTATTGACTTGGTTCTCTTCAGAGCTTGCATTTAGGTTACTTGCCAGGCGAAATCTTTCGAATCTCCGGATCCATTTATCCCACTCTTGCGGCTTTGAAAAGTCGAAGGATTCCGGTGGCTGGATATTAAACGTAGCGCATGGTCCCGTTCGCTGCCGACCTCTGCTGCTATCCCCTTCTCCGTCGCTCATCCTGACCTTCTCTTTCTTCAGTTCACAAGTTGAAAATGGTCCTTTTCCGTGGCTTCTCCCTCACGCTAACTACAGGACTTCTGACACCATGTCGTGCTATTAAATAACTTGCGCGGAGTCCAACTGTAAAAGCATGAATGTTTCAACAAGTAATTCAACAAGTGCGTCCCCTCCTGAACACCCCCGCAGCTCCGCCTCTCCTCTCACTCTCACTAACGTTCCCACCTCTGACGTCATCCTACTCTACTTAAAACAGTTACACCACATATATATGCTGCGTTCCATTTGTCTCGTAAACTCGTCGCCCGAGTTGTACTGACGCGAGAACCTGACGTCACTTGCTGGGTCGTACTACTTATAGCGTTCCATTTGTCTTTGGACATTACGAGTCGGAAAGAACATGGACGCCACCAGTGTAGCAGCTGCGTGATATGCAATGTGATATGTTTTAGCCACATTAGCCTATTTAGCAAACCAGATCGAAAACAAAGCTTTACATTGTATTGCACGCACAGCAAAACAGTGCAATGCATAAATTGGTGACCGGACTAAAGCAGCCATGTAAACAAGTGTGTAAGAGCATTTAAAATCAACATTAAAACGACCAACGTAATACAAATACAAAGAAAATACATCTCAACTTAATGAACTATGGGCGCAGCTATCTTCGTTTTCCAAGTCGTATGTTCCGCTTTGTTCAACTCGGTGTACTCTGAAGCATAGACATATATACGTAGACGCCTCATGACGTGCTGGAACGTAACCCAGCGTCGCCGCCATATTGGTTGGGTCTCCTCACTTTAGTCTAGCATAGGAGTCAACGGGAGAGCAAGTTATGCCAGTATTTTGTGCAGCTTACGGCGCAGTATTGACACCAGATCGCGTGGGATTACCTTTCACAAGATTGAACAATAATTATTTAAAAAACAAAAAAATTAATTCGTCCTGTATCATAAATAAATCTCTGCCGTTTGTAACAAACCAAACCGTGTGAAAATCCGGTAAAAATTCGGGGAGTTATGCTTATTATTGTAGTTGGGGATACGCCTTCCTCAGTAGAAATAAATGCACTGGGGGCGCACTGGGGACCCATCCAAGATGGCGGCCGCGCTGATACGTCAGCTCCAACAGGCAGCGTCAGTCTATGAGGCGTCTACGTATATTATGTCTATGCTCTGAAGGACCCCGAGCTGGACGGCGTATATTCAAGTACGTCTCGCTGCGGCCTGCGGGAAGGCGGGGCGTGATGTCATGCCCCGCCCACATCACGGGCGAGTCCATTCTGGGATTCTGGGATTACTTGCGCCCAATCTTAAATATATTAATTAATATATTAATATGTTATATACAGTATATATATATATATATATATATATATATAAAATACCCCCCCCCCCCCCCGTCGACAATCGCGAACCCCCCCCCCAATATATTTTTATTATATATTTACCTGACTTAAAAATATTATTATTATTATAGAATATTTTTAAATCAGGTAAATATATTAATATATTACTATGTTAATATATAATATATAGGGTTAGGTTAAGGTTAGGGTTAGGTTAGGGTAGGTTAGGGTTAGGGTTAAGTTAGGGTTAGGTTAGGGTTAGGTTAAGGTTAGGTTAGGGTTAGGGTTAGGTTAGGTTAAGGGTTAGGGTTAGGTTAGGGTTAGGTTAAGGGTTAGGGTTAGGCTAGGGTTAGGGTTAGGTTAGGGTTAGGGTTATCGTATTTGGAGTTTTCGCTGTACACATAAGTAGCTGCTAGTTCAAGAGGACGTATTTAGTTCAAGTATTTTCAAGAAAGACGTGTTTTTCTTCTGTTGGTTTTATATGGGCTACGCAATCCCAGAATGGACTCGCCCGTGATGTGGGCAGGGCGTGATGTCACGCCCCGCCTTCCCGCAGGGAGATGCTTCTCCGTATATTACGACCAAAAGGGGGCGTGTCTCGGTAAATGTCGCGAGATAGCTGCGAGATTTACCACTTTCCAACTCGGGCGACGAGTTTACGAGACAAATGGAATGCAGCATAAAATGGTGCGTTCTATTTGTCCACCCGACTCGATCTACGTGTCGGATTTCCGAGTTACGAACCGGAAGTTGCAAATAGAACGCCCCCGAGGACGTATATACGACTCGTCAACTCGTCTGAACTACTCAGAGGCAGAGCTATAGAGTAAACAGAGTTACGACACTTCCATTGACTCCCGTGGTAAGAAATGGCGGACGACACTTCCGGGTTACCCCGCTTGCCCACTGCATGCGTTCGTCAACGCATCCCATTGACTTTGAATGGGGCTGAGCCGCAATGCATTGTGGCTCCTTCAGTCAAGTCGGCTCCGTCCGTTGCGTTGAGAAGTTGAGAACATTTTATCTTTTCAGGCCGGGATGGATCCGTCAGCCAATCAGATCGACGCACCCATCCGTCAGACACGCCTCCCGTCTTCCATTGACGGTTGAATGCAGTGGGTAACAGGCGTTATGGAGACGCCAATAGTTCCAAACAAGGGACGGAGCTCCGTTGATTTCAATTGCTCGTCAAGAACAATTACTGGTAAGTTGATGAAACAACAGCATTTTAAACGTTTTTTTACATTTTCAAGCATTAGCTATCAGAGGTATACTCTTAGACATCGTTATTTTTACATTTGGTTTGCATGAAATGTCGATGTTGATGTTAAAAATGTAAAGTTAGGTCAGTTAGGTCCCTAAATGGATTAAGGGACCTAACTGAAAGCTTGGTAACGGAGGCTAACGTGAGGTAATTAACGTGATAATTTCACTAAAGTCCGTTAACCTTTTTTTTGTTGTCAGGTGACATTATGTAAAGTTGTTTTGATTGTTAGGTTTTAAAACATTTCCAAAATACTACCACTAATGCTAATACTAAAATGCTACTGCTATTACTGCTACTATTACTTAAATGCTAGCTGTTTTACTTCTGCTGCTGCTATAACTATAACTATAACAATAATAATAATAATAATAATAATAATAATGCATTTTATTTATTTTATTCTGAACCGAGAGGGCAGTCACAACGTAGCGGGACGACGTAAGGTCAAACCAGTGGTCCATCTTCTCCAGGAACCATGATGTGGTGAGGTTTGATTCAGGACGCTGCTCCTCCTCTACCAGGTACTTTAAGGCAGCACTTGTCCACTCACTGAAGATGTGCATGGCTGAGCTAACTTTCATCTTTTCGAAGTGGTTAGGCTCCAAGATGGCCCTGGAGAGGTTGGGAGCCAGCTTTAGTGCCATACCCTCTTGGTAGGACACCAGATCCTGTAAGGGACCAACAGACACCACACTGGACAGTAGGTGCTCTTTGTTCACCACATCTTGTGAAACGGTGATGGTCTGACCACGGACAAGGGTGCTCTTCAAGTTACATTACCATATGTGAGACATCTGCCATGAAATAGAGCCGCCGGTGTGGCTCTATGGGAAGTGGAATCCAGGGTTTATCACACGTCGCCCCAAAAGCTCGCCACATTGCTCTATTGGGGCTCCCCATGTCACTTGTGACGTTAATGACATGAAGCCCTACAGATGCTGCTGCCTCCACTATAGCAATGATGATGGGCTGGTAGACGGCACCATTGGTGGAATTACTGCTGTAGTGGTATGCCACAACTTGCTTCCACCTTGTTGTTAATAATGTATAGTGTCAATAGTGTACGGTCGATAATGTCTACTTCAACTGTCTGTAATGTTTACCTTTATTTTTGGGATTTACATTAACATTGCTACTATTCATAATACTGTACATAGATATGTTTTCTGTATTTATTGTATGCAGTTTTTAATTATTTTCTCGTATTTTAATGTGTCATCTATTTTGTTTTTGTTTCTACTACTGTACTTTCTGCTGTGGCAGCCATTCCTCAGCCATTGTCCCTGTCAGACACCGATGTCCTGCTTCACTGACCTAACTATGATAAACATATAGCAGCAACTAACTAACCATGTTTCACACCACGTGACTGTCCTTGCAGGCGGGTAAATTCAGCCTCATTCCAACCATCAACAACTCAGTGACTGCGATGGGGTCCATAGGGATCGTGAGTATTTGGAATTTATGATTTAGTAATAATAATTACTATAATTACTCCAGCCAGCATGAAGACACAAGTGTGAGTTGCTCTGCCATTGTGGCCAGGCAGTGTAACGTTGCCAAACAGCTTTCCTGTCTCCATATGCAGCTCTACGCTTAGGGTGATGGCCATCATCCAAGGTTAGCACACCTCTCCATTTGGCTCATTCTACCAGCCTTTAGCTTCAGCATGTCAAAAACCTCTCCCAACACTCCTGGCTTCAGTTTTACATGCTGCATTCTTCTTTGGACAGTGCGGATGTCTGGCAGAGGGATCTTCATGTTTTGCAGGGTTTTGTATCCTGTTGTGCCTGCTGTAAATCGAATTTGAATTGCCTTTTTGATGGTCTCATTGCCCCACCGAATCACCCCTTTTTCTGGTCCCGATTGAAAATTGAAATAAACTTTTGTTGTATGTTGTGTATATTATTTATTATTATTCCTATTTTTTCTTACACGCGCACGTACATGCGCACGCGCACGTACATGCGCACGCGCACACACACACACACACACACGTTCTTGTTTCAATAATTCTTTAATAAAAATCTTGTTTATTTAACAACTTTTGTACCAGTCATATGTATTCCAGTCCATCAGCTCTAACATAAATTGCAAGTGTGAATAGTTGCTTGTAGAGTTAGATTTTGACTGATCATATTCAAGCATAATTAGTGGTTGTTTGATAGATCTGATACATGGCTCCATCTTAAAATCTCCATGGTTCTGATCCATGTCCTACAAAAATAACTAAATGTCCTTTAGTCTCCTACATGTCCTTTTAAAATAACTAAACTTGGTAATAAAGATAAAACGTACTTTGGAAAAGCTGACATTTCACAAAACAGGTAAGTGCTAAGAGTGCCGCGTCGAGTCGTCCTCCACGCATTTCTTTCAGGAGGGAACAGCAGGTGGGAAACTAGACAGCTATGCCTACCAGTGTTGTAGTTGAGTCACTATGCCTCGAGTCCGAGTCCAGGCTCGAGTCTCCAGTGTCTGAGTCCGAGTTAAGTCCAAGTCATAAAAAGAAAATCAGAGTCGAGTCCACTACTCATACGAGTCAAGTCCGAGTCGAGTCCCTATTGTAAAGTAAGCATACATGTTGTTACACTTAAAAAAAAACATAACTGTTGTGCCGCAGCTCATAGGCGCGTCCTAATGGCGGCAGCTATGAACTTTCATATGTATTTTACTGTTTTTAACTCACTCTAGTGCTCATAACTACTGTCCTGTCCTCTTAATAATAACTCAGAAATGCAACTCTAATGTGCTTTATTTGCACATACATAACCATGTCTTCTATCATGAATAGCTTAAGCTATTCATGCTATTCAAGCTATTCATAACATGGTTATGAGCCACGGCAGGTCCGCAATCCGCCTCCGTAGCGGATCCAACGCGGCGTGCAAGTGGACGCCGATAGGGGTCCATTTCGCGGATCCATTCCGAAAGCCGCGATACCTCCGCGGCGCGATATTGTTTTTCCCACTATGGCCACGCCAAGCACCGCCCCACCCTGCTCCTGATTGGTTGAGCTGTGCTCTCGACTCTAAGATTGTTTACTGCGCCTGCTAACCCTAACCCTAACCCTAACTATATCTTCAACACTTGTAAACTGAGCGGTCGTTGAGATTAAACAATGTCCTAGCTTGCTGGGCGCAGTAGAACCAATCAGGATAGAGTCGAGAGCACAGCTCAACCAATCAGGAGCACGGTGGGGCAGTGCTTGGCGTGGCCATAGTGGGATTCGTAATTTCGCCTCCGCGGCGGATCCGTTGCGGAGTCCTTTTGCTGTGTGGGTTATTTACGTAGTAACGTAATTACGTTACGTTAGTTACGTTATTAACTTAGTTACATGTGATGTATGACATGAAGCAGTAACATTCCCTTGCACTAATTATATACCAAATTATAGAAAAATGGCATATTTCAATTATAGTCTAATGACATTAAAAAAAAAGTCGAGTCCTCGTCTTAATTCTCGAGTCCCTAAAGCACGAGTCCGAGTCAAGTTCGAGTCATTCAGTGCTCGAGTCCAAGTCAAGTCACAAGTCTCTAAATTTAGCTCACGAGTCGGACTCGAGTCCGAGTCCCGGACTCGAGTACTACAACACTGATGCCTACAATCATAGAACTGGAGCTATAATAAAATTATATTTCTAGTAGGCTAACATTCTTTTTCTGTAATGCAAGGCATTACAGAATGACTGAGTTCCGCAAAGCCCCCACACTGGGGCAGCTAGGGAACCAAGAGCAAGCGGCGGGGAGCTTTAGGTTCCTCCTCCCTCCACACCCAAAGAGAGCGCAAAGGAATCAACCCGCTTAACATAAGAGAGAAAGAGAGAGCGAGCATCCCACGCCCACTGTTCACCAAACAGCGGCGAGAGGAGCCCAGATTGCCAGTGAACAATCACACAAATCACATAAAGCTAAAAGTGTCGGCTAGTGACTGCAGGGGAGGAAGACTCAAGTCCACCCAAGCACCTTGCACCATCCGCAACCCATCCCATTGAACGTACGATGAATATAAGATAGGGATGACACCCTGCCACCAACATCAGTAACCAGAGGACCGTATATTCACAACGCCGGTTAACCCGTAACCGGGGGTATCGGGGGGGGGGCGACAAGATTAAGCGGAAACAATGTTAAGAATCGTATCAGCTCTGAGCAAAAGCTTATCTTCGACACGAGAGGAGTCAGGAGCTCCTGCCTCCAAAACAGAGTGGCTGAAAGAGCCCTTGGTCATGTCCAGCATGTAAAAGCGGACAAAGAGAATAGGGGAAGACCATGATGTCGCAGTGCAAATGTCTTCCACTGCCACACCCTTGAGCAAAGCCATAGAAGCGGTGGTGCCAAGCCTTGCCGAGTGTAGGCTAGGCAAATATCCTCACATAACCAGCGAGATAACCGCTGTTTTGAGTGAGTGCAACCCTTGGCAGCGTTGCTATAACACACAAACAGCTGTTGTGTAGACCTGAACGTTGCCAAGTGCTGCATGTACATCGCCAATGCCCGAACCAGGCAGAAAAGATCCACCTCTGACTCATTAGAATGAGGCGGGGGTGGATAGCCTTTAGCACAATGTCCCCCTTGAAAAGAACTACCGATGTTCTTTGGGAGGAATCTGGTCAAGAATCTCTTGACCAGGGGGTGGCTGAAAACCGATTTTCCATCACAGCTTACATGGCCAGCCTACCTGGCCAGCCAACACAGCCGCTGCGTAGACTTTCACCGTGGAGAAGGCTAAGCCTTTCTCCAGTAGGGACTGTAAAAACCCCAGTACACTTCCCACCTCGCAACGGGATGGGATAGCGTGATCGAAAGCACCCCACTTCGCTGTATAGAGAGAAGAGGTGGAAGATGTGCGGGCACACTGAATCATACTGATAACTGCCACAGGCAAACACTTGCCCTGCAATATCAACCTCTCGGAAGCCAAAACAGCAGTTGCCCCAACAGATTGGGTGAGTGGCGAATAGACCATAGCCTGTGACAGCGCGTCTGGTCTTAGCGGGGTCAAGTCGACAAGCCGAGCAGGCTTGGGCAGGTGATGCCAGTAGGTCCTGAAAAGGACCGTTGTGGTGGTGACTCGGCCACTTCGATGAGCTTGTTAGCGATCATCTTGACTATACTTGTCTGATTGATACACTTGCTGAAAGAAAGAGGACGAATGCCGCTCGACACGGCCTTATATACACGGTGCCGTGGGAAATGTGGGCAGGGCCCATGTTGATTGGTGCATTGTTGAAATGTTCAATGATAAGCACATAAGGCGTAGCCTACAATAAATAGAACCATTCAACAAATTCAGCTCCTTGTGAGGAAAAGTCCACTCCAGTCCACACAATTACAATATACATTATTTTTAAATTTGCACAAAATGTGTTGTAAGCAAGACTGCGTCACTCATCTCACATGACGAGGCTGAGGGCGCCGTGGAGGCAAGAGACTGTGAACTTGAGTAATTTAGTAGTCTACATTGTTCAGTAGCATAGTTGATAATATTGTTATCTAAGCCTGCTTCAAATGAAGTGCCTGCGTGCATAAATCACCATGTAAGTTCGTTACCGATATTATAGGTGACATATTGATGTGTACAGTATGCATTATGTTTGTGTACTGAGAAATGCCCGTTACGGCTAGCCCTATGCTTGCTAACCAGCACCATGGCTACCTGCCTCGCACTGCTGGTTTCTATGGAAGCTAAGCGGGGCTGGTATGGTCCATCTTTGGATGGGAGATGAGTTGGTGCTGGTAGAGGTGTTGGAAGCCAATAGGGGGTGCTCATCCCTCTGGCCTATGTAAGATCCCCAATGCCCTGGGATGGAGATGGGGACTCTGTCCTGTCTAGAGCACCGTCTTTCGGATGAGACGTTAAAACCGAGGTCCTGACTCCCTGTGGTCACTAAAGATCCCGTGGCACTCATCGCAAGAGTAGGGGTGCTAACCCCGGTGTCCTGGCCAAATTCCCAACCTGGCTCTTGTACCATCATGGCCACCTAATCATCCCCTGGTCTCTAATTGGATAGTTTCATTCCTCACCTCTCCACTGAGCCAGTGTGTGGTAAGCGTTCTGGTGCATACTGGCTGCCGTGCATCACCCAAGTGGGTGCTACACACTGGTAGTGGATGAGGTGTCATATCCCCCCACACACACACTATGTAAAGCACTTTGAGTGTCTTGAAAAGCGCTATATAAATGCAATTAATTATTATTATTGCTAGCAATGGCTACTAGCCAGGTTTATACTAGCTGGTTCATATACTGTTAGCTTACATTTATAGCTCTGATTATATCGGTAATTAAGAGTATTTGTACCGTGTTTGATTTCAGTGTATTATGTATACATTCTGTTATCCGAGTGTAATAAGACGTTAGTCTTTGTATAGTTCCCCTACGAATTCATCTTATTTGATTTAAGCTGTATTACCATTTTCGGGCCCAAGAGGACAGCCACAGCCTATAGATAGAAGTGTATTTCAGTGTTTAGTCTGAGAGACTAGATAGACCAGAGTATCGCTCTAGGAAGAGGCCAGTATTCTGTCGGTTTGTTATTTATAGTAATGATCTAATCAGACCCTGTTGTTATTACATCGTATTTATGGCCTTAATTTACAGTTATAAGTTAGTGCACGTATCCCTTTGGATTTATGTTCCGTTTATTTCAGAAACCACACACTGTGTGTGTTACTGAACATTGTATAAACCAGAGTACTGAAGAGGAATAAATGCCATTACCTTCCACCATTGTTACTGTATTCTGATCGATGCACAAGGGCGAACACAATCCACCTAGCCAGCAGTAATACAGCCCGATACTGTCCCTGAAAATCACTTATCCCATTTGTGTTTTTGGTCCTGGCCCAATCCTGTATCATGTGCCCTGGGTCACTCAACAGGTAGCCGAGTGCTCAGAAGGCAGTGAACAGTAGAGTCTTACTTTTATTTTATTATTTTATTGACATACATCCTCCCTTAAAATGTAAATTTTAAATGCAACCCATTTTGTAGGATGCTGTGACACATGTAGGGCTTTGTAAGGGATGTTACAATATTGTAATACTAAATTACTAAATGTATAACACTAAAGTGATACAAAAAAAGTAATCACTGACCAATAGGCTACTACTACAATGTACATACATACATACATAATGTGAAAATGCAGCCACTCACCATTGTTTAAATCATTTTTCCTCCCTCTTTCTACGTTTCCATTAATGATCAAGAGTTGAATTACTAATTAGCCTACTAATCACCTGTCTCCTCTATAAAACTCGGCAGTAATTGGACCGCGGCTTGAACCAAACCCAAAAGAACGAGCCGACGCTGAGTGCCACAGGACGCCAGGTACAACCTTGTTGGCTCGGAACGGAGCCGGGATTGACGGGAAGCGGCTGGACTGTTGTTGCAGTCATTATTATTATTTGGACCATTACTTTACCTGTGTTGCCGGCTTACGGCTTTACCATCCTGAATCGGCTCGCAACAAACTAATAAACGGCGAGCCACGGCTGCCGATACTTGAACCAGACTCTGAGTATTCCACAACAACTTTTCAACTTTTCCCACCCTAGCGTTTCAAAGTGGTATTATTTTTGCGCCGCTGTCACAAAGACAAACCAGATCGCTTTCCGTTTCCTCAAAGCCTAGCAACCACAAACAACACAAGACGCGCATTTGTTTGGAAATAAGAAAGAAAGAAGCATGTTCACTAAAGGTAAAGTGAAATTGGCATTTTATTTGGGAACAGGCAAAAGCTATTGTAATGATGTGCATTGCATAGTAATACCATAGTTTGAGTATTGCTTCACACAAACAAGTATCGGCAGCAGGGGTTGGCATCGGGGTGGAGGGGGGAGTAGAAGAAAACATTAGGAGGAAAATTCATGAGTTTATTCATTCATTTAGTCTATAATGGAGACATTAAAGCAGATCTAAATTATTAAGTATGTGTTGAGAAAAGCGAACTGGGAAGCCTGACTGGATCGCGTCCAAAAAATGTGTATGCTGTAAAATATATTCCCACCAGGGGTTGTAGTTTGTATGGATTTGGGCTGCTTCAGCTCTCATTTCCTTTTTTCATTGGTCTTCAAACTTCAACGAATACCTAATAGACAAGAGCAACAATTAGCATTAAGCAAAGGAAGGAGAAGGAAGTGTCACGGCTAGTTGACTGAACCCAGGAGCAGACACAGACAGTATGGACGGTTGAAGGGTCTTTATTCCACACACACTCACAGGGGGGATGAGGGGCGGCCACGGCAGGAACAGGCAGGTGAAAAGGCAAGAGAGATCGGAGACACAGAGGCACAAGAGAGCTGACTCTGGAAATTGAACTGCACATGAGGGTTCCACCACGTTGGCTGAACAACAATCTTTGCAACGAATGAACAGATGACGGGGTTCTTGAAGGCTGGGACTGATGAATGATTGAGAGCAGGTGAGGCAGCACACAGGTGATG
Organism: Merluccius polli; assembly: GCA_030340625.1. Classification (NCBI taxonomy): domain Eukaryota; kingdom Metazoa; phylum Chordata; class Actinopteri; order Gadiformes; family Merlucciidae; genus Merluccius; species Merluccius polli. Next base: position 321,724 of record JAOPHQ010001419.1, on the reverse strand, counting down.
TGAGTGGAGGCCGCACCCTCAGACATACACAGGGAAGGAGGAGGAGCAAAGGGAGCAGGAGGGGAGCAGAGCCATGACAGGAAGATTGTGTAAAAAAAGACCCTGAATAACATACCTCACTCAGCAGTATCCATACATCAGAGTCATTGTGCACCATGAGGCGCAGTGCAGAAATAGGCTGCATCACTATGTCAATATTGCCTTCTGCTATTCCGTCCTGAAAATCACCTGCACACACACGTACACACATGTACACACACACACACACACACACACACACACCAATTACTTCAGCCATCACTTGTCAGATGTCGCCGTTCCACTCACAGGAAAACCAAGTAACTGATTGTACTGGTCTTGTGAGTTTCCCTCAACCTCATTCCATGTCTTAATCTCTACAGTGTGATGAAGTATACCTTTAGACTCATGGTTAGATTACCAAAGCAACTGCAGAAACTGCTTCTGCTCAATGGAGCGCCTTGGGCTATATAAATATATCTACAGTGAGTTGATATGATCATATTCCTACTTTTAAACAAAACACATTAAAGGTTGAAACAGGTCCTCTAGCCCATCTCTACACACCTTCTATGCAAATAGACGTATAAGCTCAATGAGGCTGTTTGATAAGGCTAAAGGTTAAGGAGGAACTGCAGACAAAAGCTATTTGTATGTTTGTGTGTGTGTTCTGCTTGTTGCTTAACTACAAAGAAGGCATTTGTTTGTTTTCAACAATCCCAATATGGACACAAGTCATTCAGAGATTAAATGTGTAAGGTTGCACAATCCAAAATGTAAATGTCAGCATCTTGCCGTTGACAGTGTGTCGGAAGCTGGAGCCCTTCAGATACATGTATGTATGTGTGTGATTATGAGTGTGTGTGTGTGAGTTCCATTACCGATAACAATGAATCCATTATCTGATCCTATGTATTGAGGTGGGGAGCCAAAGGTCAGTTCATTGTACACTGATACCTGCACAAATTGCAAAAACAGACCAGTATAAAAACCTCCATCAATGTAATCTATTCTATTCTAAAAGGACTCACACAAAAACCTCCATCAATGTAATCTATTCTATTCTAAAAGGACTCACACAAAAACCTCCATCAATGTAATCTATTCTATTCTAAAAGGACTCACAAAAACCTCCATCAATGTAATCTATTCTATTCTAAAAGGACTCACACAAAAACCTCCATCAATGTTATCTATTCTATTCTAAACGGACTCACACATTGCTGTCTGAATGTTTATGGAAATATATTTCATCAATAAAGAATTTAAATCAGTCAACAATTTCCTTTGAAACGATAAAGTCTATCTTGTCTCTGCTACTCTACATGTTTCTAATATTGGATTATATTTTTGACATAGAGAAGGGGATTGATTAGTAATAGTCACATTCAAAGCCATATATGTTCCACTAGGTCACTTTTCACAGACCACTCCTACTTCCACTGTTTTGCAGGAAGCAGGACACGTGAGTGTGGATTGGACACTATGCATACCTTGCTGTACAGTACATATAGGAGGAACCAGCAGAGGTGTTTAAGATGCCCGCTGTGTGTTTGGAGGTGTTCTGGGTAGGACGACCTGGGAGCAGGCCCTGGGACCAACACCCAGGACATGGAGAATCTGGGGGGTTGGGGGGAGGATTATATCTCCCAGTGGAGGCCTAGGGATCTCCCAAGGTGAGCTGGTGGAAGTTGCCCGGGAAAAGGAAGACTGGGCGACCATGCCCTATCGCTCCTGCGACCCGAATGGATAAGCCGAACATGAAGATGGAAGGATGGACGGCACCAACAGTTGGAAGCGATCGATGTAAACGTTCCATTGCGCCACTGATTCATTCAACTGTAATTTTTCTTCTTATTTGAATGACTTTTTGATAAAATGTATTCAGGTATTCGGTTGTTCCACCGCCATTTCCACTACTGGGAATGGCTAATCGGGATAGCTACCGATAGGTATACAAAAGCGCTATTCCTCCTGGTTTGGTTGCACGTGCAATGGTTGACGTGTTTTCTTTGGGCCGTAAATGGAGCCTTCATTTTTCCCACAAGATCGTACCCGGTGACAGAATTGCATAGTGAAAGCGAGGCTTATAGGGAAGCTAAGGGAACAAATCTAAACGGCAATGGTGTCATTATTCTGTAGCCATTACACTGTGGAATCAACATTTACTTCATATTGATACATTAAAACAAAAAAGTTGTCTACAGGACCTTTAAGTAGCATCAATCACATGCTTCGTCTTGGTTGTATCCAGTCGAAAAAAATAAACTTTTCACAGAGTTGTAGTCAAGACTTTGGTAACCGTATGCCGCGATCGCTGAGGCTAGCATGTTTACAGAGACAGACACTTCACTGAATTAAATAGCACCTGAAAGTAAAACATTACAGTATAGCTATCAAATGATTTTCTTGACCACTAACATTTTTAAAATAATTTTTAAATATCAATACTACAATATGACTTTGACTGACTGATCAACGGTAATAATATATGATTAATATAAATGCTCAAAAGAAAAAGAAAAAAAACGAATCCACAAACTATGCACATGCAGAACTGTAACATCCAGTCTGCAACCAGGAAAATACGGCAATCCTTTAAGGCAGGGCTCCTCAACCTTTTTGTTACTATGGCCCAGTATGCAAGTGCAATAGTTATACAAGTAGTAATAGGTTGTGAAATACCAGACATTCAGACATGCATTTTGGGAAACAATGCTGGTGTAGCCTGTGCACCAGGTTAGGATAGGAGGCCCTTTAAGTTTATTGTCTATCTTTTTTTTGTTCCCATCACGTCATTAATTTGGGATTGAAGTAGGCACCTAGCAGGCCACCTAAATATCCTGGGGGTAGGTTTATATATGCACCTGGGGTCCTTGCATAGATAGTTTGTCACTCCTGCTAGTATTAGCGCATGGAAGCAGCTATCCGAGTGTTGTCTGGAAGTGTACAGCTATGTGAAGCGTTATCTTTCTTCCTTGATTCGTATTGCACTGCAGGTTAGTCTGCTAAGGAATGTTGGGTTTGATTAATGTGTGTTTAGGGGAGACGACGCTGGCCGAGCCGTGGCTAGTAGCTACTCTAACTGCAGTGGAGTAACTACTTTGAAATTGGCGTCTCTCACCAAGTATGCGAACGGTACGTTCTTCTGCTTTGCCCACGGTTTTATAGGTAAATCTTTGTTGCATATTAATGTGTGGAAATACGAGCGTATCATTGGTCTTGCATGCCTGTTTTTTTTCTGTTTATCAACCTGCTACCGTGTGATGTTGCTGACGGCCGCTACAATCATGAAATGTATCAATGAAATGTGACCGACCAGGGCTAATTGTGTGTTTATGTTCAACTGCAACCAGCATTGTGACAACCGGTTGCTGTTCTCTACACGGTATGAATGTGGTGCTGTGCATAGTGTTAATTTAGTTATTTTGCTTTTGTTTGTTTTCCTCTAGCCTGTTGATAGTAGCTGTAGTACTGATTGTTTGTATGATACATCACAGGCTAGAGTGGTTTAATTTTCTTTCTTTATTTTTCTTTACTCCTTCTCCCCTTATACCCAGCTGTGGCGGTGGTGGTGGAGCCAGCCAAAGATATAACCCTTGTAGAAGGCTTTTTCTAGCTTCCCTCCTCTTGTTCTAGACGTGTGTAGTGGGGTGGTGTGCATCTTTGGTTTGGTTTGATCCCAGTTTTACAGAGTGCGGTGACGTTGCAGTGTGTGTGTAGGCATTGTTCACGTGTGCGATAGGGACCCTACCCCCCCTTCTACCTTTTTGTGTTATTGTTTTTAATGGCTTCTCTGGCTCCTGTGCGCTAGCTGGGTGATCCCCCTGTACTGGTTTTATTTATGAATATTTAACTGTTGACCAACAAACACAACCAATACACAAACCTGACATTTGTTAATAAAGATTATATATTTTATATACTTTAAAGAACCTGTGTTGCACTGATTATTGGGACAGAGTTCCCCTTGCTCTGGAATTGACACACTTATAAGGCTCAAGGGGTGGCGTTGTCCACTGTGCATTTAGGGGCGCTACACTGGGGACAGACTACAAGATTTAAAAAATCGTATTTGATTTTAAAATCATGAGCGATCACACACATAACAACATGTAATTATAAATATGAATATGTTTGTTTCTGCAGTGTGTGGAGTGGAACGATTTGGAACTCTCTGGCCTAAACGGCACACACTAAACGATTCCATTCATGAAAAACCCCAATTCCCGACTCTCACCACTTTAGTGCTTAGATTAATTACCATAGAGTGCAATACTTCAGTTTCACTTAATGTGCTCTAGATGCACCCTGTTGAACACAATGTAAAAACCATGTACAGGCTAGTATCTACAAAGCAAACCTAACTCACCAAAATCATGACAAACACCATAACGCCTAACCAATTTAATTCAGATTACATTTAGATCACCTCACACTACAGGATTTGATTGGGGCTGTGCTGATTTTAAGTCGTAAATATTAAACATGTTTGATATTATCGGGGCTGCCCCGATTATATCTATAATATCGCTAATATAGCTTTCCAGTAGATCGGAAGGCTTCCATTGAATCTGCAAACAGTGCACACTACGACCAGACCAGTTTTTCCCCTCGATTGTCGGAAGGGGCAACTATAGTTGGGTTAATGACAACCAGTTGCTCATTGTGCTGTTAAATGAATTAGGTACAATAAAAATAGACTGGAAAAATGATAATAGAACATCATTTTATGTTAAGTAAATTTTTTTTATCATATATATCAAACCCAATCCCAAGATGGCCGCAGCGTGAGTGGATGAGTCTCAAGCTCTAGTCTGATTACTACTGTTTTAGTAGCTCCACATGTTCCCCTTCAGCCTGATCTATAATTCCTGATCTGACCTGCATCTTTACTAACAAAGTAAGCAAATTAGTCAACCTCAGCAACTACAACCGCGGTGTACTTCACTGCTTTTGACGTCCTTCCCACAATGGAGGACAGCCAGATCTCACTACAAACTTTGTGGGAGGGCATTCAACAAATGAAGACCGACATGCTGATGCACCTTGATGCAAAGGTTGATCCTATTCAGATGTCTTTGAACAGCATTCAAAACTCTTTATCTACACTGGGGGAACAAGTTCAACTATTGGAGCAGCGTACGGGGGCTAACGAGGACAATATACTCGAGCTTTTTGCTCGTGTACAGCGCCTGGAGAAAGCTAATGCCTACCTTACGGACAAGGTTGTTGACCTGGAAAACCAAAGCCGACGCAATAATCTACGCTTCATCGGGATTCAAGAGTCCGTTGAGGGTACCGACACTACCGACTTCATGTCCCGACTGATTCCTCAACTCCTGGGACATGGCAACTTCACTGCTCCACCGGCGATTGAGAGCGCCCACCGCTCTCCGACTGTCCGACATAGTGACAGAGATAGTCCCAGGGCGATCATTATCAAGCTCCGTAACTTTCACGACAAAGTGAAAATACTTCGCCTTGCAAGGGAGAAAAGGAAGCTGGAGTACAACGGGTTTCGCATTCATATCTATCCGGACTTCAACGCTGAGCTGATGAAGAAGCACCGGAGCTTTGACCCTGTCAAACGAAAACTTCGTGAACTCAACCTAAAGTACTCTCTCCGCTATCCCTGCACGCTGTGTGTTACTGTCGATGACAGAGAGCAACGTTTCAACTGTTATAAAGACGCTGAAGCAGTCTTTCTGTCCTTCACAACTCCGGGATGATTACCTGCTAAGGTGAGGCGACTAAGCATAGCATGAAGCTAGCCTACATCACTTCATCAAACTGGCTTTTCCACGCTTGTCTTGTTTTTATTTTCCTCCTTTAATACTCGGCTTCGCTGCCGTCATAGTGATGCTTGAGTTTGTTTGTTTGTTTGTTTTTTCTCTCTTTTTTCTTTATATGTCTTGGCCACAGTTTGATGAAACACTTATTTATCTCCATCAGCTATTAATGATGGCTTGTTTACATTTCGTCTTAGAGCTGACTTCTGATTGGCTACTTCTTCTTCTTCTGCATCGGCATGTTAAAGCCGTCTAGCGTAGCGCTACTGCCCCTTGCGTTTATATCACACGCTGCCATTCAGTCAATCATTTATGTTATTGAGCTACGCTTTCCTTTTCTTTTTGCAGACTGAGCTTTTGATTTTTTATAGATGGTAATTGATATAGTTTGGTCTACTCACGGAAATACTCTTAGACATGGTGTCTGGGGGTTGCTGGGCCGTTCTTGAGGGGTGTATTTGTTTCATTTGTTTTGTGTTCTGTTTTCTTTTTCTTGTGTGTATATGTGTGTCTATGTATATTGTACTCTTTACAACCTTCTTCTTGATGCTTGGATTTATATACTTTGAAGACTGTGTCCATTTAGTCACAGTACCATTGATAGCACCATAAATGGATGAAACTAAAGGATTAAAAGTCATCCACTTAAACATCCGCAGTCTGGTACCTAAAATTGACTTACTTCGTGTTTGGGTTACTCTACATAAGCCTAACATTATTACATTGTCTGAAACATGGCTCAATAAAAACATTCTGGATAGTGAAATCAATCTTGCTAACTATGTCCTTTATAGATCTGATAGGTGCTCCAGGGGTGGAGGTGTGGCTATATATGTTTCCTCTGATCTCATATCTGAGTTAATTATGCCTACAGTTGCTCCGGTATATTTTGAATGTATCTTTGTTAAAATAATCCTTCACACTAACAAATGTATTACCGTTGGGAGCATTTATAGACCACCCTCCTCCCCTGTTGAGTCCTTTAATTGCATTGCCTCTACCATCCAGTCCATTCCCTGCAAATATGAACTCATTCTACTAGGAGATTTCAACAAAAATTGGTTAGATAGGTCATCTGGCAAAGAAAAAAATATATTTGGCAATCTAAACTTGACCCAACTACTTAATGAGCCAACACGAATCACTCCCAGAACCCAATCATTGCTTGACTGGATACTAGTTTCACATCCATCAAGGATCTTAAGGTCTGGTGTTATGTCGGATTGTTTTAGTGATCACTCAGTCGTTTACTGTGTATGGAAAATTAAATTACCTAAATTACCACCTAAACTAATCAGAATCAGACAAAAAACTTAATTTAGAATTATTTATACATGATATAATAGAAATAAACTGGTACAGATATCAATTAATACCTAATGTTCAAGATGCCTGAGATTTTTTTTATACTGAGTTTAATGCTGTTGTGGATAAACATGCTCCCTGGAAAATGGCTAAGGTCAAGGGTAAACATCTCCCATGGATTAGCCCTGAACTCATTAGTCTCTTCAGACAGAGAGACAATGCATGGACAAGATTTCGCCAGACTAGGGAGAATGCTGATTGGGAAGACTATAGGCAATTGAGAAATATGTGTAAAACAAAAACCCGTAATGCTAAATCGATCTACTATAAAGAATGTCTGACAGCTGATTTTAAGAACCCTAAGCAATTCTGGAATAAATTTAAAACAATTAACAATACTTCGGAGAAATACTCTATTAAGCAAATAAGAGCTGAAAATGTAATAATACATGACCCTTTATTTATTGCAAAAGCTTTCAATCAGCATTTCTCCTCTGTTTGTTCCACCTTGCTACCTGACACGTATTTGACTACTGGGCCTCCTAGTAACATGTCACCTTGTAGCAGTTCTTTTTCTTTTCGGAAAATTTCACCGACTGAAGTTCAGAATGCCATAAGTGAATTAAATGTTAACAGTGGGGCTGGTCTGGATGGAATTGAAAACAGCTTTATTAAATTAGCTTCCCATATTCTTATTTATCCACTTGCTGACCTGTTTAACCTTTCTTTGGACACCTGTGAGTTACCATCAATCTGGAAATGTGCACGTATCACTCCAATACATAAAGGAGGTGATATACTTGACCTTAACAATTATAGACCCATATCCATTATTTGTTCTATTGCAAAAGTTTTTGAAAAATTAATTTATAAGCAACTCTCTGCATATCTCAGTATTAACAACATTTTATCACCATTTCAATCAGGATTCAGGCCCAACCATTCCACTTCTACTGCATTACTTAAATTCACTATTATGATGTATATTCAGCTGCAGACAATGGGGAACTCACTGGTGCAATTTTTATTGATTTAACCAAAGCTTTTGATTTTGTTGATCGCTATCTACTTTTAGACAAACTACATGCCATCGGACTATCTGAACATGCAATCCAGTGGTTCAATACATATCTGCACAACCGCAAACAATGTGTTGTATTACATGGCAATAAGTCAGATTTGTTGATTCAACAAAGAGGTGTGCCCCAAGGTTCAACGCTGGGACCACTTCTCTTTTCCATTTATGTTAATGATTTACCGTCTATATTTAATAACTGTAATGTTCAACTTTATGCCGATGATACAGTCATATACACTTCAAAACCAGATTTACCATATCTTCAAGCTGCTCTTCAATCAGATTTTTGTGTTCTACAGGATTGGCTTTTATGTAACAAATTACTGCTTAACAAAACAAAATCCCATATTATGATTTTTGGTACTAAACAAAAACTTAAATCGAAAACTGGTTCTTGTGTAATAACATGTAATGATGGCACTCATCTCCATATAGTTGACAAAATCAAATATCTTGGTGTATATCTCGATCCTGAACTCTCTTTTAAAGTACACATTGATTATGTCTTACGGAAAGTTAATTTTGGAATTAATAATTTACATCGATCACGTAACTGCTTCACATTTAATGTCCGTAAAAAACTTGCCTCTCAACTAATTCTTCCAATTCTTGACTACTGTGATGTTGTTTACCAAAATGCTTCAAAATCAGATCTTGTTCCACTTAACACAGCTTTTAACAGACTCTGCAGATTTGTCCTTGGATGCCCATTTCTCACCCATCACTGCACAATGTATGATTCACTCAAATGGACATCCCTGAATGTAAGAAGACATTGTCATTGGCTTCATCTTATTTTTAAAAGTATTCATTTGAATTATCCTCCCTATTTACAACAACATATTATACCCCTTACTTCACATTATTATGTTAGACATTCTGTTCAACATTATTTTTCAGTTCCTCATATAAATAAAGCAATCGGCAAAAGAGCTTTTCTTTTCAAAGCCCCTTCTGACTGGAATAATTTACCTGTCAATATAAGATCAATCTCATCATTACATAATGTTTAAACATGCCTTGTCTTCTTACTTTGAAAGTAAGTGCAATTGCTATCAATAATTTGCCACTGTCTACATACATATACTGTTTATATTTATCATTTATATATAATGTTTATACTTCTGGTTGTAAAGAGTTGGTGTCGTTGTTGTTATTGTTGTTGTGTTGTATGTTGATTGTCTTTTGATGTTTTGTCTTGTTTGGTTAGTTTAGTATATTATTGCGGTCTATCTATTTTGTCTCTTTGTTGTACAAATTGTGATTTATGTTGGACCCCCTCGAAAACGAGATGATACATCTCAAGGGGTTTATCCAAACAAATAAACTTTGAATATATCTATAATATCGCTAATATAGCTTTCCAGTAGATCGGAAGGCTTCCATTGAATCTGCAAACAGTGCACACTACGACCAGACCAGTTTTTCCCCTCGATTGTCGGAAGGGGCAACTATAGTTGGGTTAATGACAACCAGTTGCTCATTGTGCTGTTAAATGAATTAGGTACAATAAAAATAGACTGGAAAAATGATAATAGAACATAATTTTATGTTAAGTAAAACATTTTTTTTAAAGTATTTATTTATTTATTTGGTGTTGGAAAAGTAAATGCAGTGGGTGAGCACGTCTTGTTGAAATGAATGGGCGGATAAGGTAAGAATATAATTATCAGTCTAACATTGACATGGTAAAGTATAATATTAATTCGTCCCAGTGGCATAGGTTGGCAATTGTTTAGTGCATTACCGAAATAAGAGCCTTTTGCCAACCATATTGGTGCTTCACAAATTCTTCAAAGTTAAAAAAAAATACTCTCTATAGCACTCAATGAATGGTTAGGGTTAGGGTTAGTTAGCTTTCACGCAGTGATTTTGTGTCTTGAGTGGAGGATGCGTCAGATTACATGAGCACACACAAACAGAAACCATGTGGTAGTTTGTGGTGGGTGTTTAAAGGTAAGTTATTCCTCACACAAAGAGTATCAACACTTGAGGCTGAAACCAAGACCAGCACTGTGTGTCAAGTGTCACACATACACATGCACACACAGGTGACTTACATTGCTGGGCAGCACTTCCACTGTCGTGTTGGATAATCTATCGAGATGAGACTCAAAACTCCCACTGCGGAACAGGTATCTAGAATGTAAATAAAAATTATATTTAGATATTATAAAACACATTTTCAGATGTCAACCTGGTCAGTATGTAATGGGTATACAATGTTATAACAACTTGAAATGACAGCTGTGGAGTGTATGTGGAGTGTCTATGGTTGATAGCTGGTTTATAGCCTCACCTGGCCTGAGTCAGACTGATTAGACTCTGGCGCTGGGTGAGGCTGCACACCTGTGGTGCAGAGCAATCATGGCACCCAGGATAAACCAGCTATCACTCAAGGGAGAGCCACTGTCATGGCAGCATATACCATCTGCTCGGCGTATACATCATGCCATCACCAATAAATGCACTCTCAACTCAACATCTACCTGTGTCCTGTGTCGGAGGGCCCCAGCAAAAGCCACTAAGGTGGCGTGTGGCAGGGTTAAACTGCCACAACAGCATTATGTTTCTAGTTATAACATCCAGATCTTTAAAAATGTTGGTGACATAATTGTCTGTTTAAGTTGCACCATAGCTCATTTATTATTAGTGCAGATTGATTTGTGTATTTCTGGCTGTGCTTACTCAAGCCTAAACAAACGTTAACCTCCGCTTCCATAGCAGCTCTTCAATAGGCTTGGTCAATGATTCAGCCGAGAACATTTTAGCGAGCAGGCGGGTGGTGATTTAACACTGACCGTTTAATGTGGGTGGGCCGGGGGAAGCGGATCGTGGCATGGTCCCCACTGATGGGCGTGAGCCCCCAGAAGAAGTCCTGGCCCCGGTAGGCCCTGTCCAGGGTGTGCTGCTGGTAGTGCACCAGGCTGGTGGATACCTCTGCTGGGGGGTTACTGTGGGACCTGTACAGTACCTGCTTACGAAAGTCCTTATCCTGCTCCGAGGGAGAAGGGATGGGATAGGGGGGGCATGTTATAGCTAGGCAATGGTACACACACTGTTGTCATAGTTCAATGTTGCAACGATTACTAATTTTTTTAACTTTAAAAAGGAGAACATAGGTGACCCCACCTTGAGATTCTGTATTTTTCCAGATAGAGAGGAGTGTAGGCCTACGTGTTGAAAAAGAGACGGCTTGTGTCTGTGTTTGATTAAGGATTTCTGTGCATTGCAGTCTTTCTGAATAAGGGAACACATCAACATGAAAATCAGTTAGTTTGAATAATTACTTTCAAATACATAGTCTTGGCTTGAGTTGCACTATACAGTATATAGCCACCAGTTTTCAAATGGTATTACAGTTCATACTATTTATTGTTTAGTCATTTAGCAGACACTTCCTTTTATCCTATCCTTTATAAAGAAATACAGTGATTTATTTGTTTACATGTTATTAAGGAACAGGTAGGGTTAGGCATTTTGCTGAAGAATCGCTACAGGTAGACTACGGACATTGGGGTTCTAACCACTAACTAAAGGCCCCGATAAAACAAGTATGTTGTGTTTGCACATACAAAATGGCCAGTTTTTCAACCTAAATTAAGTGCTGTATTGGGCTTCTCTCGCAGTGTGTGCAGGGATCTCAGTCGAAATAGTCTTTTTTTTTCCACACGCCCCCCAATACACTGCTGCCTGCAATTGGTCAACAAAACCTTGTGAAGCACGACCTGCTGAGATTGTGAGGGTTTGCACATTTGTATGAGCGCTCAGACAGGGACACGGAGATGGTAGGAAACTCCTGGTGTCCTTATGCAAACACGCCAATTTCGTTGGAAGTATGTCGGGGCCTTTAGACTATGCCCCCTCTCCTTTGTAGTCCTTCAGTTAACTATATGTCTTGTGACATTAAAATAACTCAACATAAAACATGTTTCAAAAGGATATACTCCACCACTTGACTCAACAAGTAGAATCACATCATTAGGATTAACATATTGATATTATTATTGTTATTAAAACCCTTTTTTCAAAACCCATTCAAAGAATGTAAAATGTAGAGTTTGTGACAATGTAACTCAGCAGCAACATACAGTAAGTGTGGGTTAGGTGGAGTTCTATTGGTTTAATACGCTTTTATACCATGGCCCGGATGAAAACTTGATTCTGATTGGCTGGAGAGGTGTGCATTATTTTTTGATAATATGCACAGCTATGTGTGATTGCTACGTGATTGTGACATAAGCAGTCTTATCACCGGTCTAAAAACGAATGCGCTGAACGAAATGTTATAACTGTCAACTTGGACCGGACTCGTTTACAAAGCTTTCCCGTTGCCATGTCGTTAATAAGATTGTCTCTATTTACTGGAGTAATAAGTATGAGTAATAATGAGTAAAGGTAACGTCCGCACTTCCATATTCCATATGAATCTCATGTTAACTGATTGCGTTCCAGGCATTAGTCAGACCCATATATTTCTCTGGTCTTTGCTGTTTGTTTCCAGGAACACAAAAAGTATTGCGAGCTAAAAGTTGTAATTTTGAGACAGAATTACCCCAAAATATCTCAAAAGAATCAGCATCCTTATAATGATTCGCAAGTGGCCATGGTATAAGCGGGATAATCCACAACAAGGTGTGCATGTGTTTGATCTAGATGTAACTAATATGAGTGAAATCATAATATTTGAAAACGTGTCTATTACATATTATCTATATTATTTCTACTTTTCAAAATATCTTTGTTAGGCATGACAGGAGTAGTAGAAATGGGTTGCTCACCTCGTCTTTTTCCGGATTACAGACTTTTACCCACAGGATGTGGTCTAACAGCCAATCAATGGGCTTGTCTTTATGAAACATCAGAAAGAATTCAGCTATCATCTGGAGATCATGGGCATGAAACATCTTGCCTAGAACACATTCACAAACACATGAGCACATAATAGATACAGAAATGTTTTTTAAAAAAAGGTTTAAATGAGCAATTAAAACACACACACAAATACACACCACGCATGTAAGCATGCATGCACGCGCACACACACACACACACACACACACACACACACACACACACACACACACACACACACACACACACACCTATGAAACCAAGCTGGGAAAATTCCAAGAACAGCCATTGATGTGAGCTCTGCTGAATAGCATAACTTTTCATTGTTTCATAGTAGCCTGCCGTCGCCACGATGTCATCTTCAAGCTGAAACCGAAACACAGCCGTGAAGAAAACTTACAGACAGACACGTGATGTACTGCAGATCTGATGATAGGCAAGCAGCATGCCGTTAGTTGCGGTACACTGACTTCCACTTAAAATCATACAGGACACTATGATGATGATGATGATGATGCAGTTGATTAGAGGATTGACATCTTTCTTTCAATAATGAAGTATAAATGTGATATAACGGCATGCCACTTATTTAGCAAAGATTCAATCAGCCCAATCATTGTACTGTGGCACATAAGCTTTCCATTTGCAGAAGTAAGACTAGTGTGTGTGCGTGTGCGTGTGTGTGTATCCTAACCTGAACATAATAGGTTCCTTTATCCTGAGCATAGAGCATGAGGAAGCTGAAGTCCAGCGTCTGTTTGGTTCTCCATCTATCAACAGAGAGCAGACATATTTGAAGACCTTGTCTGTTGACAATTCACCGTTCATTTCCCCCAGTCATTTTAAATTATTATTCTTATTATTTAGTTAGTTAGTTACAAGCAGTGTCTGAAATATTACCTGAATTATGACTCCCCCATAATTCAAACAGTGGTGACAAGTGAAAATGTAAACTGTTTTGCATTTTGTTGCTGGCCTTTGCCCACAAGTTACATCCCATTATGTAGTTGTCAGGTGCAAGTCTTTTGTGTCATTCTCTCTTTCAAACACATTCACATGTTCACAGGTGTGAACATTCACAGGGCAATGATGAGATTTTCCAACATTCGGCAATTTGGCATTTAGCCTGTTTCCATTTGACACCTTATTTCTGCTATCCAACTAACGTCTGGGACACACTGCCTGCGTGAGCAGCTTGTATGCGTGGCGTTACCTCTTTGTTGCGGCTTGCACGTCTGTGTTGTCCACACAGGCAGCAAGGCTCTGCCAGCCAGCCCTATCTTTTCTACATTGAGTTAATATCCTTAAATAATACAATGTTTAATTTCATTTTGTTATAAATGTCATTTGGATTTATTTTCGACCGGAAAAGTTTAAGAAGCTTATAAAAAATAACTAACAATAATAAAAACTTGACAGAGCGCTTAATTTGAAATGGGACACAGGAAGTGTTTTAAATAATTATATTTTATTTATGTCTGTCACATAGTCACAGATATAGACATAAAAATAGGCGAGACTATAAATCCATAATCTATAAATGAGACGCACGTCTCACGTGTGGCTGCTCTAACCTGTTAACATGGGTGCCAAAATGACGCACATGCGCTGCTCACGCAGGCAGTATGTCCCAGGCGTAACTGTAGGACTTGCAAATCGCGACATCACATCGAAATGACCACCTCCATTTTGGAAGTATGAGAGCATTGGAATGTTATTATGTTAGTAGTAATGTTTTTTTGGTCATTGTTTAATTAAATTAATCGTGAAATGATTTGTCATTATGGGTTTTTGACATTATTGTGTTTGAAACTGCCACAGCGTTTCTCATCATTTCATGTTTTTAACAGTACTACAACTCTCTCTCTCTCCAGTACCCCATAATTCCAACAGTGGTTACAAGTGAAAATGTAAACTGTTTTGCAGTTTGTTGCTGGTCTTTGCCCACAAGCTACATCCCAATTTCTCATGTTTTCATTAGCCTAGTTTACAGTATATTCACGTTGATTTAGGATTTGACAGTATTACAACTCTCTCTCTAGTCCTCTCAATATGGCGGAGTATTGCCAACAAAAAAATTCCATGATGCATTCTAATGTACAAGGCCTATTGTGTCCGTCGTACTTGACTCTGTCCTTGGAGTCCCCAAGGGTTTCCTGGAGAGTGGTGAAGTTGGGGTAGTAGTACTGAGGTGGGGAAACTACCTCCAGGAGCCCCGAGCGTGATTCTTTTGGAAAACTGCAAGAAGGAAAACATGAAACTGTGAAAAGGTGAAACTGGTCTGGCCCCAACCTCCCCAGTACTCTCTTGCAGACCCCAGGCCAGTGTGTCCATTACTTTAGAAGCAAAATACACACTTACAAACATAACTCAACAACAAACACACCCCACCAAAAATGATAAAAACATGCACCATTTCAACAGTTGATAAGAGCTGATAAATACTGAGGCATAGACAAATACATAGCATTGACATAAGTGGAGCACCTTATAATATAATTTATAACATCAGGAGGAGGAATGGCAACACTTAACACTACGGGTATGCACTAAGAAAAAAATGGTGGTAGGTTTCCTTTTCCAGGTCTGGTAAATATAGATAGAAGATAGGTGTGCCATGACATTTGTTGGAATTCAATACATATTCCTGCAGCGATAGTGAGCGAGTGAAAACATGTAGCGAGTGAAACATGTATTGAAAGTAGTTCCTGTTTACAATAATTTGTACAATAGTACAATTTGTACAACAGTACAATACATATCTCATTACATATTCTTAACAAATAATGCAGTTGCTCTGTCTGATTTTTATGAGCCTGTATCCATGTGAACTTTTTTGACCATCTACTGTGTGTGAAATATTGCGACAATTGCTCATCACATACTATTGTGTTTATGTGCATTTTTTATAATCATTCCATACAACTTTAAGTTGGTGTGCCTTGAATTTCTTGTTGGGGGTCGCTCCAAACAGGTTGAGACAATGAGCCGCCCACCTCTTGCTGATGATCTCAGCTACGCTCTGCACGTACACTGCGTCTGTCTGAGACAAAACACAACAGTGAGCGTGAGGGAGGAAATTGGATAAGGATTTGTGTGTATGCGTGTGTGTGTGTGATGATTTATCTGAATTACAAGCCAGTTGTTTTATGAGGTATATTATATAGCAATGTTATCCTATATTATATGTTTTATAAGGTATATTATATAACATGGGAAGTGGGAAGTCAACTTTAGTTTTTATTTACATACTTATTACTTTTACACACTTGGTTGACTTGCAGTTTTAAAACTCAGCAATGATTTATAAACCTTACATCCTGCACTGACACCTGGGTATATTGTGAGGCCTTGTCCTGTAGAGCGCAAATTAGTAGCTGCTAAAAATGTCCATTTATGTTTATATGTTTTGACTGTTTCAGCCTCACTTCAAAGTTTGTCTTGACTTGAACTCTGAAATTAACATTGCTCCGATAAGTGAGTGCGCGCGTGTGTGTGTACTATGGGGGGTGAAAAGTTTGTGTGAGTTTTTACTAAAAGTCCCACATGTACAGTGCACTTGCACTGCTGGTTTCTTTGGAAGCTAAGCAGGGGCTGGTCTGGTCCATCTCTGGATGGGAGACCAGTTGGTGCTGGCAGCGGTGTTGGAGGGTCAGTTGGGGGTGCTCATCCCTCTGGCCTCTGTAAGATCCCCAATGCCCCGGGATGGAGACGGGGACTCCGTCCCGTCTAGAGCACCGTCTTTCGGATGAGACGTTAAACCGAGGTCCTGACTCCCTGTGGTCACTAAAGATCCCGTGGCACTCATCGCAAGAGTAGGGGTGCTAACCCCGGTGTCCCGGCCAAATTCCCAACCCGGCTCTTGTACCAACATGGCCACCTAATCATCCCCTGGTCTCTAATTGGTTAGTTTCATTCCTCACCTCTCTGCTGTGCCAGTGTGTGGTGAGCGTTCTGGCGCATACTGGCTGCTGTGCATCACCCAAGTGGGTGCTACACTCTGGTAGCAGATGAGGTGTCATATCTCCCCCCCCCCACACACACACACACTATGTAAAGCGCTTTGAGTGACCTCCAATAAAGCGCTATATAAAACCTATCAATTATTATTATTATTATTATTATTATGTATGTACGTACGTCTGCGTGTGATGAGTACAGCTCCTTATAGACCTTTCCAGGTAATCAATCAATGAAACTAGGATAATAATAGGACTATTCATAATTATAGGCTAATAATATTATTCTATTATTCATCGTTTTTTGTTTTAGCTGTATTGTCATTCATGTTCCTATAACAGAGGAGCCTGAATGGATAAAAAATAAATAAAAACGAAAATAAAACAACATGAATGACAATACAGCTAAAACAAAAAACGATTATTAATAGACTAAATGACGAAAACAGATAAAACAACAATAATGATACACGTGCGCACGCACATGTGCATGATGCAGAATGCGCACGCAGACGTATGTACACACGCACACGCGTGTTTAGGAGTCACATGTGCGTACGAATGTGCGGTCTGCATGGCTGAATGTGTACTCATCACACACAGACGTACGTACGTACATACATGTGGGACTTTTCGTTACAAAAAAAATCACACAAATGTACATACGTGTGTCTACTCCCCCATGACCCTTTTCACCCCCCATAGTGTGTACATGCATGTGTGCGTGCATGCGTGCGTGCGTGTGTGTGTACATGCATGCATGCGTGTGTGTGTGTGTGTGTACGTTTTACTTCAGCAACAAAGATGATGATGAGTAGGTCTTGGCACTGAGAGGGGGTCAGGCTGTAGAGTAAAGAGACCAGTGTGTTGACTAGGTAGCTTTTCTTTTCACGCCTCACTGTTGGCACACCTAGTACCAAGAAAACTGACACCCACGCACACACATACAAAGAAAAATAGTTTAAGGCAAATAAAGAGTAGGGTGTGCCCATAATCTTCTAGTTTCATCGCATAATTTGCTTATGGTATAAAATGTCGGGCAGGTAACAGATAGGACTTAATATGGTTAACTAGGTAGCTTTGCTTTTCACGCCTCACTGTTCGCACACCTAGTACAAAGAAAACTGACACCCATGCACACACATACAAAGAAAAATAGTTTAAGGCAAATAAAGAGTAGGGTGTGCCCATAATCTTTTAGTTTCATTGCATACTTTGCATCAGGTATAAATTGTCGGGCAGGTAACAGATAGGACTTAATATGGTTACAGATTACATGCAATTGAGACGATGCTGAAAGCTGTAGCATAGACGTGCCTTATAATAAAATAGTATTATACTATTTCACAACATAACTACTGTGTTGAACAACATTTAATGATACAAATAGCAATGAAAATAGCAATACAAATGCTGACTTTGTAACTTCTTCCAACTGGCAGAGGGGACAGGCAGAGAGACGGCCTCGGTTACACTTGACTTTTCAATGCTACTTTTGTGATCGGATCTTTGATCTAATCTCTGAGATGTGAATACAAACTCTGTGGCCAGATATGTGATCTATTGTTCCTGCTAGTTATTCAAAACACTTTCTGGTATATAATACACCTGACTACAAAAGTAGAGGAATCTTTTTCCTTTTTGCTGAAAATGTTATGCATTTGTAGCATCCGCAAGCAACAAATACATAGTTTTCAGAGCCTAGGCCTACATCCAATTTCATAGGTTATAATGCATTTTCGAATATGAAGGCTGTTCACTTTTCTTTGCTGCGTAAACGTACGCTCTGCTCATACATTATATCGTAACGTGCCTTTTATTTATTTTTAGGTATTTTTATTAACATTTATTTATTATTTATTAATAATATAAACCGAGCTGCATGAGCCTCCATTCAGGGCATGGGGCGTGGTTTTAATTACGTTGTTAGCACTAGCGGCGCCAGGAATTTGATTGTGGGTGGGCCTCCAGAAAACTGGATGGGCCAGTTAAAATAAGCCAAAAAAAAAACCCGGGTTCCTACGTAAGCCGAGTACGGGCCGTGGTTGCTCATAATTTTTTAGGCCTGTTTTCTTGTGATAATGACTTAAGCGCAATGGTAACACACCGCACCGGCGGGCGGACCTATGACCGGCGGGGTTGTCTCAAAAAGGAGCACAAATACGCGTCCGGCTTGATGCTGCGCCGGACGCCGGACAGGGCATTGAAAAACCGGACAGTCCGGCCTAAAGCCGGACGATTGGCCACCCTGCCGGCCTATGGTCAGGCCTATTAATAGCCTATAAAATGACGTGTTTTCTCCTGCGGGACGGGAGAAGACACAAAATCAATGCATTTATATTACTGTGCGGGCATACATTCTCAAAGTTTTGCGGGTGCGGGCGGGAGTGGACATACACATTGCGGGAGCGGGCGGGAGCGGGATGAAGAAAACAGTCCCGCGCAGGGCTCTAGTGTGGAGCTGCCGGGTTGGTGTTACTAGACACGCAACATGTTCGTTATGTCGAGATAATGAGATAATTAAGTCGTGATCTCGAGATAACGGGCCTAAAAAAAATGATAAGCAATCACGGCCGTTCTCGGCTTCCGCAGGAACTAAACCCCTTTATCTCTGTTTCAGCGCTTTTTCTGCGGCACTGAGGACAGCGACTCAGTAGTATCTGTGAGGTTTGGCTACGGGAGGACGTGATGGGGAGAGGAGTGGGGTAGAAGCCGCTGATTGGCTGAGAAGCTTTCACTCAAAACTTTCCTCAGGCTGCTTATTGGATGAACAGCTAGAATGAAAATCACTCACTACTCACTATAGTGATAGCTCAAGATGGGCGGGCCTTAAATGGGTGGGCCCAGGCCCACCCGGGCCCAATAGTAGCGCCGCGGGTGGTTGTTAGTTATCTGATCAGATCGTGGCTGGATTGTGTCTACACTATGCTGAGACCGGTTTAGAATGCGACCCAGACCACCTCTAACCTGGCGTAGCCAAAAAATCTGATTTTGGAATTTCCACACTTAATGCATCCTGCTGCGTGTAACCGAGGCCGAAGAGCGCGTGTGTTATTTTGTGAGTGTGCTCCGTTACCTCCACGCCGCCCCTCTCCCAGGACGACACTGGGTGTCAGGCTGTCTGTGTGCCCCTTCAGGTGAGGCAGGAAGGTGAAGATGCTGGGCACGAAGAGAGTGCCAGGCAGATGTGAAGCCGCCGGCTCTTGTCTTGGATTGCCTATGTAGAGAATATATATATTAGGGCTGTCAAAATTAGCGCGATAACGCGTTAACGCAATCTTATTTTAATTTGATTAAGAAAAAATGACGCATTAACGCACTTTGCGTGCTTTTTAATAAACTATCTGTACACTTACGAAGTTGTCAATGCCACGTTTTATATGTTAAGACCCTCATTATACTACCAAAGAAGTGTCAGGCTATTTCTAGCCTTGTAAGTGCTTTAAAAAAGCGATTTATTTTTTACCAGGTGAGATGCCCGTAGCACTCAAACGTATAGCAGTTTGGTAGAATCGGCTAAAAACAGCGAACTTAGCTTAAAACGAACTTAGCTTCGCGTCGCATAGGCTTTTTGTTGCTCTCCATGGAACGTTGGAGCTCGTTCTCATACTAAACATATCCCAGAAACAGTTTACACCGGAGTTCTCCTTATTTGGTATGAATGACAATGTGTCATTCCATTTGATTATCTCATTTAACTTCAATGGGAGTGGATTTAAAATATAATTTAAAAACTGCGATTAATCGTGAGTTAACTCGCCAATACTATGCGATTAATCAGTTTTTAAAAAATAATCGTTTTAAAGCCCTAATACCGGCCACTTTATTAGGTACACCTGTCCAACTGCTCGTTAACGCAAATTTCTAATCAGCCAATCACATGGCAGCAACTCAATGCATTTAGGCATGTAGACATGGTCAGGACGATCTGCTGCAGTTCAAACCGAGCATCAGAATGGGGAAGAAAGGTGATTTTGAACGTGGCATGGTTGTTGGTGCCAGACGGGCTGGTCTGAGTATTTCAGAGACTGCTGATCTACTGGGATTTTCACGCACAACCATCTCTAGGGTTTACAGAGAATGGTCAGAAAAAGAGGAAATATCCAGTGAGTGGCAGTTCTGTGGGCGCAAATGCCTTGTTGATGCTAGAGGTCAGAGGAGAATGGCCACACTGGTTCGAGCTGATAGAAAGGCAACTGTAACTCAAATAACCACTCGTTACAACAGAGGTATGCAGAAGAGCATCTCTGAACGCACAACACGTCGAACCTTGAGGCGGATGGGCTACAGCAGCAGAAGACCACACCGGGTGCCACTCCTGTCAGCTAAGAACAGGAAACTGAGGCTACAATTCGCACAGGCTCACCAAAATTGGACAATCGAAGATTGGAAAAACGTTGCCTGGTCTGATGAGTCTCGATTTCTGCTGCGACATTCGGATGGTAGGGTCAGAATTTGATGTCAACAACATGAAAGCATGGATCCATCCTGCCTTGTATCAACGGTTCAGGCTGGTGGTGGTGGTGTAATGGTGTGGGGGATATTTTCCTGGCACACTTTGGGCTTATTAGTACCAATTGAGCATCGTGTCAAAGCCACAGACTAGAGTATTGTTGCTGACCATGTCCATCCCTTTATGACCACAGTGTACCCATCTTCTGATGGCTACTTCCAGCAGGATAACGCGCCATGTCATAAAGCGCGAATCATCTCAGACTGGTTTCTTGAACATGACAATGAGTTCACTGTACTCAAATGGCCTCCACAGTCACCAGATCTCAATCCAATAGAGCACCTTTGGGATGTGGTGGAACGGGAGATTTGCATCATGGATGTGCAGCCGACAAATCTGCAGCAACTGCGTGATGCTATCATGTCAATATGGACCAAACTCTCTGAGGAATGTTTCCAGTACCTTGTTGAATCTGTGCCACGAAGGATTAAGGCAGTTCTGAAGGCAAAAGGGGGTCCAACCCGGTACTAGCAAGGTGTACCTAATAAAGTGGCCGGTGAGTGTATATATATGGGTTTTTCCTGCATATAGAGAATTAGGAGGCAGCCGCCTCCGTCAAATTTCGTGCCACCTCCAGCTTTCGACATAACTCACTATTTTCTAACAAATGTTGCACTTGCACTCGTGGATTTCTGTCATTTGTAACTTGTAACTGCAATTGCGGCATTACGCCGATGTGGTGGGGCTGTATCGTAATCAGTTTAATCACCGCTCTCTAGACTAATGTACATAATTTCCTCAACCTCACGTCAGCAGCAGAGAGAGAGAGAGAGAGAGAATATGAGGCTGAAATGTTCTGCCTCTGGTTGTGAAATGTGTAAATGAAAACAAAGACTTGTATGTTATATTTATGTTCAACTACACTGCAATAGGGCCCCTGTGAATGAAAACAATAGCTTGTTATATTTCATTTAATTTTAAACAACTTTGCTGTTTGTTAACTGTGTATATGAACACATTAGCTTTTATGTTGTATTTTTTACAAATAAAATATGCTTTTCCTGTGATAATTGAAGAATGTATGCATGAAATTTGATGAGTTCAAGCAAGATGAGTACTGGACCTGGAGCACAAGAGATTCCAATTAGTCAGGTAAAAACACGAGGGAGCTTAGAGCTAGCACAAAACACAAGGAGGCCTACTCCTCCGGTCTGTATCCCTACCAATATACCAGGTATTGCAGCCCCCTTCCATGGCGGCGCACATCCAGCAGCCGCCTGACGGTGTACACGGGTTGATAATCAATTATCCGGGCGGGTGGGATTGGCTGGAGGGCACAATGGACTTATATGTACAGGTTTTAGCTGGGAGACATGAAATGATGGATGTATCCTTAAGGACTTAGGTAGTTTAAGCTTTACCACAGAAGGGTTTATGATGTGCACAATTTCAAATGGATCCAGGTAGCGAGGTGAGTTTCTTTGCCTCCATTTTAATGGAATGTTTCGTGAGGAAATCCAAATCTTTTGATACTGTGGAGCGGGGGTCCGATGACGATCAGCAAGGCGACGGTTGCGGTCAGCCAAACGAAGCAGGGCAGAGCGGGCATCCTCCCAGATCTAGTGAAAATGACGAACGTGAGCTTGGACCGAAGGGACGGCAATGTCATTCTCCTGGGCCGGAAACAGGAGGCAGATAACCCAAAGAACACTCAAAGGGAGACATACTGATAGCTGCACTGGACAGGGAGTTAGGAGCGTAAAAACATGATTGACTAGAAGATCTGCCGTCTCACAGGCTGTGGGGAGTTTGGGGAGAGCCAAGAAATTCACTCTTAAAAAGCGATCCACGATAGTGAGAATGGTGGTGTTATCTTGGGAAGGGGGCAGCCCTGTAACAAAGTCGAGGCCGATGTGTGACCAGGGGCGGCTGGGTACCGGCAAGGGGTGAAGCAAACCAGCAGGTGGGCGATGAGAAGCGACCAAAGAATAAAGCCCAGCGGGCCTGACGGGAGTTTAGTCGCTTGGCAGTCTGTACATAGGCTAAATTCTTATGACCGTCCACACAACAAATGATTGTACAGCCCTCTCGAGCCAGTGTTTCCATTCTTCCAGGGCTAGTTTCACTGCCAGCAACTCACGGTTTCCCACATCGTAATTACGTTCAGCAGGGGATAGACGGCGAAAGAAAAGGGCTGAACACTGGGATAGCACAGCCCCAACTCCAGAGTCCGAAGCGTCTACTTCTACAATGAACTGGCGAGAGGGATCTGGCTGGATCAGCACAGGAGCAGAGGTGAATAGTCCCTTCAGTTTGGTGAAGGCGAGTTCAGTCCTCAGGAGTCCACACAAAGGGAGAGGAGGAGGAGGTGTGTCTGGAGAGTGATGCTGCCACACAACTGTAGTCCTTGATGAATCTGATATAGAAGTTTGCAAAACCCAAGAAACGTTGTAGTTGTTTCAGGTTGCTAGGTTTGGGCCACTCAGCCACCACCCGAACCTTTTCTGGAATGGTTCTTACCTGCCCGCTGCTCAATTATAAATCCTAGAAAGCTGAGAGCTGAAAGTTGACGTGGAACTCACACTTTTCTGCTTTCACAAAGTTTGTTTTCCAAGAGCCTTTGAAGTACCTGGCGAACGTGGATGATCTGTTCAGAGGGAGTGTGGGAGAAGATGAGAATGTCATCCAGGTATACGAGTGATTGAGGAAATCTCTGAGCACATCATTCACAAATGCTTGGAACACAGCTGGGGCATTGGTGAGTCTGAATGGCATCAACGTACTCAAAGTGGCTAAGGGGAGTGTTAAAAGGCGTCTTCCACTCATCACCTTCTCTAATTCTAACCTAGTGGTATTGTTCAAACCTTGGAAGTCTATACAGGGATTAAGAGTACCATCCTTCTTCTCCACAAGGAAGAATCCAGCGCCAAGGGGAGATGAAGAGGGGCGAATTATGCCAGCAGCAAGGGAGTCGCTTATGTACCTCTCCATGGCCTCTCTCTCAGGACAGGAATGGTTGTACAACCTACTGGACGGCAGAGGGGCTCCAGGAAGCTTGATTTATAGAACAAGCGTAAGGACGGTGTGGCGGCAATGAGAGGGCTCGCTCCTTTCTGAAAACCTCCCCTAGGTCATGGTAATCACAGGGAATGGCAGATAGCTTGGGGGTTTCTTGGACAGGGGAAATGACAGTAGCCTCTCTGGGAGGTAAGGCAGACTGCAGCCAAGAGGAATGACAGAAAGAACTCCAATTAGCTATCTTCCCTGCAGACCAGTCAATGTGTGGGTTATGTATTTTTAGCCATGTGTGTCCCAGAACCAAAGGGGTAGATGGAGAGGGGATTCAATTAAACTGGATATACTCTGGTTACCAGAGAGAACCAGGAGCAGCCGGACGGTGACTGACGGAGTAACTCGAGCCAGAAATCTTCCATCCAGAGCGTTTACTGTGATCGGAGATTCCAGCAGCTAAACCGGTATGCCAGCTTGGGAGGCTAACTTGACATCCAAGAAGTTATCATCGGCACCTGAATCCACCAACGCAAGCAAGGGCAGGGAATGTAGGTTAAGACACAGAGTAGCTTGGATTTACATACAGAGTGGAGACACAGAAGAGGAGATAGTTTGGCTCACCAGCAACTCCTCACCTACTGGAGAGCCCCCTCTTTTGACCGAAGCGAGCAATTGGCGAGAAAATGACCACGCTGTTCACAGTAAAGGCACTCACCCGCTACCCTTCCCCTTTCACGCTTAGGTTGCTTAGGTTGCTCTCCTGACTGAGAGAGGTTGGGATTGGGCGGCTCCTCAGAGAGCGCTCCTACAGGTGAACGAGAATGAACGTGGGAAGGGGGATAAGAGAGAGAGCGGCAGGATCTTTCTCTGCGCTGTTCTCGCAGACAATTGTCTAACTTGATAGCAAGAGATTAGTGCCTCAAGGAAATAAGACTTATTTTTAACCGCAAGTTCATCATTCACCTGGTCAATTAGTCCACTGTGGAACACCCCCTGATGAGCCGCATCGTTACAGCCAGATTCAGCGGCAATAATACAGAATTCCAAAGAATACTCAGCAACACTGCGGGAGCCCTGAGGAAGGGAGAACAACCGCTTGGAGGCATCCTTTCCTTGAACCGGATGGTCAAAAAACCTGTCTAAGGAGGGAAAATAATCTAGTTGAGCAGTTTGACTTTATACACAGTGTAACGTTGCCCTGGACTGCGTAGCTTGGCCTGTTGGCCAGTCTCTCTTTCCAAAGTTGGTTTTCTGTGCCATGGCTGCCCGGATAGGCAGGGAGATTTTTTTTACAGAGGATAGATAAGGTGTAACTAATTAAGAATTGGCTTCATAATAATGAAAATAATAAAACATTGTATCTAGATACAAAAAGTAATCAACTCATTCCTTAAAAGAAAATGTAAAATAATTAAAGTTAGTAATGAGTTAGTAACCAACTTCTGTATTAAACAAGGAAATACTATATTGAATAATGTGTATAATAGATTATAATGAATTATATGCTAATAAGCTGCTAGGGATGAGCCATCACTGAGGATAAGAAAGAAATACTGCAGCATCATGTCTAAACGACTGAAATTATCTGGGTAGAAATTGGAAATTTGCTTGAAATTTTAGATAAACTTTTTGCAGAGTTGACTGCTTTGACTAGATGTCTAGCAGCTGGAACTAAACCATTAGACACACTCAAGTTCACCTGTAACAATGGGATGGAATCAGTTTTTCTATAGCAATATGAATGCTTCTCACCCTCCTCGTTTCTGTTGCGTGTTTTACGCACATGAGAAAGTGGTGTATAGGAGAGATTTGCACTGGTATTATTTAGTTTGAGGAGCTGAAATTTGATCATTTGGAAAATAGCTGTGCTGTCATGACTGCTGTAAAGAATTTGGAACCAGGGCCCTCCTTTATCAATGTTGCGTACGAAGAAATCTGTGCGTAAACCATGCATACTAAAGCATACCCACCTTTTGTGGGTAAATCCCACAAAACGTGAGATTTACCAATTTGTTCTTGGCTTGTAAATGTGCATACTTTGGGAGAAAATGTATGCACAGGGTCTGACCATGCGTACGCACAGCAAGCGGTAGAGTGAAAAGGAAAATCACCAGAAAGAAATTACAAACATGACCAGTTAATGCTTTTGACCAACTTATACAAATACAATTTCCCTCCGGAAAGTAAGTGATTTTTAATGATACAATCGATGTAGTCCTAAAGTAGGCCTATACAATAATTGTATCAAGTAAGATTTTCGATAAGATAATTCAACTATGCTGCATATTATTAACAGAAGTCATGTAATGAAATTCTATAAAATTAGGGCAGCTGTAGGAGGTGCGTGCTTAAAATGACTGATCTAGCGTTGTTAGAGGAAGTGGTGGGGGCTGCGGGCTGTGTAAGAAGAAGTGAGCGAGTTTTCAGACAACGCACCAACTTATTTGCGATGTACATTCATCTCTACCCTCAGGTTTTTGGCTACTGGCACATCTCAGAGAGAATTAGGAGATATAGCGGGAGTTTCCCAGCACTCGCTAAGCTGTTTAATGCCTGGCAGCAGTCGTTGCCGGTATCATCATTTTACGCACACAGTACATTTAATTTTTTTCCATACACCGCTGCACAAGAGCCTGTTGTGTCTGTTGTGTCTCTTATATTGGTCTGAACTTATATAAAGGGGGACTTCCAATCCAAAATGTCCAAACATCATAGGAGCAATAGACTGAAATCACCATCCGACAATGAATTAAATTACGTAAACAGAAATGCACTCGCCAATGACACTGGCGACCTACATCTCTAGAGGACTCGTCAGCCTCAGCCTCACCAGTTCGGCCAGTGTCTTGCTAAGAAGCAAACTCTCTTCTATAACGCTTGATTTTAGATCAAAATACTTTTAACCTCTGATAGGATACTGTGTGGGGTAGAGGGGCCGCATCATTTTTTTCAGAAGTGCATGTGCCAGTCCTGGTTATAAGTGCACCCGTGTTTGTTCTACGATGATGCCTCTGTGAAAAAGCGGAAGCTTAAGTCTTTTTGTGTCTGTGATACTATTTTATGTAATTTGTATCATTCATTCATTGAAAGTCTTCTAACTTTCTCATGTATTTGCTGGTTTAATGGGTTGTCTGTGAAGGAGAAAAATAGCCTAAATGGTGTTGTCTAGTGAAAGTCTACTCCCAGATAATTGGAGCCCAGCAAAAAGACTTGTGATCCCTCTGGGAGAAACAGGTGGCCCAGAAGGCAAAAGGAATGATCAGCCAATCTGACCAGTGAATTCACTGTAATTGCCTCAAGCCAGCATTATAAGGTGCCCCTTAGGAGAACAAACCGCTTCATTCCTTCCGCTATCAGGCTATTAAACAAACGCCGACAGTAGTACACATTTAAATGACTTACATTATTTTAAATGTATATATATGAACTATAACAACATTTATTTTATTTATAACACAACATGAACACTCACCTGTGGCAGTGATGGGTCTCTGGGTGCCCTTGCTGGTTCTGGAGAAGTTACCCAGACTTTCTAAAGCCCTGCTTAACTCTCGGTTGACCTGCTCTCCCGCTGCCTCAATCGCCAGCAGACGTTTGTAAACAGTCTGTATTTCCACATATGATGCTGCAGGTGATACAAAAAAAGATTGTGCAAAGAGATTAGTGAATATCCTTTTCAAAAATGGCACATGGCACAATTTTGATTTTTACATTTGAGGCGAGGACGCATTCACACTAACTACTCTTAGGCAGAATCGGTACAGCAAAGTAATTTTGCCAATATTGGTGGATGTTTTACAGTTGGGATGGCACACAACCGGTATTGTCGGTAATGTTAAGGGTGCAAGGAGTGTCAGTTAATGAATGCCTTTAATATTGACCCTACACAAACACATCATTGATTTGAATAATTGTGTTTGTTTAGGAAACATGTCAGCAACATTGACAATCGTGTATCTCTGTGATTTTCAGGACCAATAAAGATTGATTATGGCGACTGGATCATTACCTCTGAATCAGAATGGTTGCATGTTGTGCATCACCAGCCCACCACCTTGTATGTATGTACAAGTATGTGTTGTTTGAGACCCAATACCTTGAGGATGCTCATTAAATTGTCTTCATTTAACTTCCTACAGTGTCACCTACAGTGACATCATTCTTAAATAAATCTGACAATTCAGATTCCCATTGGTAGAGCATGGCATTAACACTGCCAGGGTTAGGGGTTCAATTCCCAATGGTAAAGCAAGGCATTAATACTGCCAGGGTTAGGGGTTCCATTCCCAATGGTAGAGCAAAGCATAGCCTGGATGGCCCTATCAATGTGCACTGACCATATTGTAAGATGCTTCGAAAAAAAGCATCCATCAAATGGGATGCCTGGCATATGACCAACTGCAATCAACTCAAACACAAAGATACATGCCAATCAAATAGTTGTGAGGTGAGTTATAATATTAGGCCTATGTTGAATAATGGCTGCGCCTGTGCGGCCTAGCACAAGCATTCCACTGGATCCGTCGCGGGAGCGTTCAAGCGCCGACGCGGTTCTGTCCCGTCCTCCGCGCGGCTTTCTCACCGGGAGCGTTTCAGCAGCGGAACGCTGCGAGGCGGCTGGATTGAGACATCACGCCCTGCCCACATCAGGGGCGAGTGCATTCTGGGATTGCGTAGCCCATATAAAACCAACAGAAGAAGAAAAACACGTCTTTCTTGAAAATACTTGAACTAAATACGTCCTCTTGAACTAGCAGCTACTTATGTGTACAGCGAAAACGGAGAGTTCTAAATACGATGACGTACGGTATTTATATTTACCCGGCTTAATGTGTACATGATCTGTGTTTCATAATTGGTACTTTTTGGTTGATTTAAACAAACATTGAATTCATTCGGTGATAAACATTTTCAATTTTTCTGAAGTGATCTTTCAAGTGTTACCTGCTACTTAAGACACTGTAACGGTGAAGTTCATGTTCAAGTTCATCAAAGGGTTTTAATATGCTTACATTTCATATTGTAATAAAGTAATAGAAAGATAAGATCTAGATAAGAACACGTATTAGTCATATCTTAAGACTTGTGTAGTGTACACATTAGAGGGGAAGAAGTGAAACTATTAATAGTTAGTTGGGTTAGTAAAATAACCCAGGTGTGCCCCATTGGTACAAAGGTAAGGCTTACACCGGATTTACACCGGGGACGTCTGCGTCGCGTTACGGCTGCGCCGCGTTATGGCTGAGTCCTCTGCCCTGCGTCAATTTCCACCGGACACGTTACGGCAGCGTTAGCGCTGCAAGGCGGCTGGATTCGCGGGTTCACGCGAGAACTACAAGACCACGCGAGAATCAGGAGACCACGCGATAATTTGTAGATGTCAGTATAGAACAAACAAATAAAAGGTTACTTTGCCTTTCCGAAGTTGACTTGCAGTTGCTTTGTCTGTCAGAAGTTGATATTCTGTTGATTTGGTCATTTTTCCTAGATTTGTGTGCTTCTACCATGAGTTGGGTAGGCTATATAGTAAATGTTTACTTTTTTGTCTGGTTTAATTGTGTTTAGTGTTGTTTATTGTTGTTATGTCCTAATGTGTTGTGCTGTAGCCTATAGACAAAGTCAGTTATAAACGACAACGATTTGTGGCTGTGTTCGATCGGGAGGGTGGTTTTATTTTGAAAATGTGAAGAATGTATAACCGCATATATAACATTAAGCTGTAATATCCTCACATAGCCACAAGGGGACAGGAACAAATACATAAGCTGTAATATCTACACATAGCCAGTAGGGAATAGAAACAAATATATAAGTTGTATTAACCGCACCTGGCCACCAGATGGCAGCACACATAATACACTGGGGGCGGGCGTTCAACACTAGCCCCCCACTGGGGGCGGGCGCTCAACACTAGCCAATCGGAGCATAGTATGCGTCATAGAGGCCACGCCTGCCCAGGTACTACCAAACCACACATCCGGGGGAAGAGCAGAAACCCTAGAGGCCACGTATCTGGATAGACATCCGGCTAAGGGTCGCTCCACGCGTCACCTATACAATACCCCTCCATTTGCTTCATAGATAATAGACCTAAAGCTAAACGAATAAAGTTAGTTAAAAGCGATCCTGTGTCGGCGGCCTTCTTCCTCAAAGAACAGCACAACAAAAATTGACTGGATGCTCTATGGCTTTTACTATTTCACTTCCTGCCCGGTCGGTCTGCTCTTTTTAAATTGACGCGTTTCAGCAGCGGCTCGCGTCAAAAATAGAACGCTGCGTAAAGATAGCGTTGCGGCTGCGGCACAACGCTCCTGGGACGCAGTTGAGACGTTACGCAGCGCGCCCGGTGGAAATGCTCTCATTGATTAGAGTGGCAACGATCAGCAGCGGCGAACGCGACGCAGACGTAACGCGACGCAGACGTCCCCGGTGTAAATGAGCCTTTAGGGGTGCTACACCAGATTGTGCTTGAATTCAAAATGGTTCTTGTTTTATTACTATAATTATGGATTCTTGTTAGCAGAGGGTCTAATCTTATCTTTATTCCTCAGCATCCTACACATTTTGATGGTCCCCCGGACCCAGGATCATTACTACAGGGTGGATCCTATAAATGCCCCTGCTGCATGTACACTTGCAATAAATTGTACCAGATGCAGCTCCACATGGAAAACCACACGAAGCTTGCAGTGCAGCATAAAGGTAGGGTTTAATGGGATGGACAATAAGTGTGTGGCATGCATGGAGGCAGGGTGCAGAACAACACACAACGGAGGACTCCACAGCGATGAGGGAAGGAGAGGAAACCAGCCAGCCTATAACACACAACGGAGAAGGACTCCACAGCGATGAGGGAAGGAGAGGAAACCAGCCAGCCTATATCTACTTATGTGTGTGACAAATAAAAATCACTGTTACATGATCTCTGTTATCAAATGTGAGTGTTCTTCATTGGTTTCAAGGAAAGACAGTGAGACTTGAAATAGGCGACTTGTAATATAATTTGTAGAATAGCTTTGGGACTATTATTAGCTATTATTGGACTATTATTATTACTATTATTACTATTAGCCTACGTGTAGTGACATTTTTTTATATTCAACTCTTTTTGCACAGGAGTAACATAAATCCTAGCTATCATTGGACTATTATTATTACTATTAGCCTACATGTAGTGACATTTTTTTATATTCAACTCTTTCTGCACAGGAGTAACATAAATCCAAAGTGTTAATACGTTGTCTTACCTGACTTAAAAATATTATATATATATATGTAACCGGCCTCATTCTAGCAGCCTCTATCGTGTGATGACGGTGAAGAAGGACACAGGGTCGATCTCCACGCAGGCACCTTTATTTTCTCCTGTATCACTGTGTCACATACAAACAGTAGGGGGCGCAGCCACCGTCAGATTCACTCGTGGATACCTGAACACAACGCGGCCGGATGAGTGATATATCAACGGGCATCCCACACATCAGCTGACGCTACCCCCCACCCTCGCAATGTACATTGTCATCCATCATATAGAACACACTTCAATGACAGTATGGTGGCAATATCTACAATTTAACAGTATAATATCAACATATGACACAGGAGCCACGAGGAGCGCGACTCACCAGTTATCCAGTTGAAATCAGACAACCGGACGTTGCGTCAACCGGCGTTACAGACACAGCGCGAACTCCCAAGACTTCGAAATAAAAGCACAAACACCACAACGGGTAATACAGTAAAACTAAACCAATAAATGAATTGGGGCGGAATCTATAACACAACATACACACTTGTTACATATATATATATATATATATATATATATATATATTAACATATTAACATATTAATATATTAATTAATATATTTACGATCGGGCGCAAGTAATCCCAGAATCCCAGAGTGCACTCGCCCGTGATCGGGCGCAAGCAATCCCAGAATGCACTCGCCCGTGATGTGGGCGGGGCCCGCCTTCCCGCAGGCCGCAGCAAGACGTGGATTCACGAGATCACGAGAAAACTGCATGACCACGCGAGAATCACGAGATCACGCGATAATTTGTGGATGTAAAAAGAGAACAACAAACAAATAAAAGGTTACTTTGCCTGTCCGAAGTTGACTTGCAGTTGCTTTGTCTGTCAGAAGTTGGGGTCCGGGTCCGGACCCAGACGCCGTCCTATGCGGACCCAGACCTATAATCAATAAACGACTGAGGGATTCTACATTATGACGGGGCGCTTCTATTTTAACCAGCGCAGCTTTTCTAGTCTTTATGGCATTTGGTTAGCGGACCTTACAGACCAATTGCATGCGAGTTAAGCGTCCCACGTGACGCTGCTCAGCCAATCAAATTTGTGTAAACAAAAGCGCGACTCTGAATACGGAAATGAGAGAGATGAGAGGTGAGTGACAGGTGGAAAGGGAAGTTAGCGATACAGCGAGATTACACGGATAGACAAGTGAGCCGGAGACAGTAAGAGAAGACAGAGAGACGCGTGAGCGGGAGACAGGGAGAGACGAGTGAGCGGGAGACAGGGAGAGACAGTACACATGTATACTTCAATGATTAGTGACAATAAATATTTTTGAATTGTACTTTGTTTAATTTAACAGTCAGTTACAGATGTTGATACAACTATGAGGCTATATATATATATATATATATATATATATATTAGAGTTGAGCCGGATACTCGGCTGAAACGAGTATCCGGTACGGATAAAGCACTTTTGCCGAGTACGAGTATTATACGAGTAATACGAGTCAATATCTGTGCTCGGATTGAATGAAAATCCTCATTTTACCGTCATCTGGCTGCCTGGCTCTAACCAGTTTTTTTTTACTTCACGCACGGTGTCCGACACTTTCTTGCTGTATTTCGTGAAAGGGTTAAAAAATAAAGCTAGTAGTGGTATAAATATTGGAAATCAAGCTACACACGCACGCACGCACGCACACACACACTCTCTCTCTCTCTCTCCCTCTCCCTGCCAGTCGTCAGAGATATATATTTTTTTTTTTCAATGCTGATGCTGTCCTGTAAATAGTTTTCTAATCAGCAATAAATAACAATTTCTGATCAACCCATATCAATTGCATGCTTAAAATAACATACCGGTTAAAACCTCGCTCATTTCAAGACAACCCGCCCACTCCGAGTACAGATACAGAATTCATATGGTTAACAGATACAGATAATGCTGTACTCCAGTGGCGGCTGGTGAAAAATACTGTAGGTGGGGCTCTATATTGGGGGGGGGTCTGGGGGTCCTCCCCCAGAAAATTTTGAATTTTGTAAATGTGATTTCCTGCATTCTGGTGCATTTTAGGGTGACCAGCTGGAGATCCCAAATCATTCACAATGATACATTTGTGTGTGGGTAAATTTCAATGTTTCACACATAGACTCATATTTGTTGTTCGCTATTTGGTCAATTGCGTCCCCCTAAATATATGATGGCGACGCCCATGTCCCTTGCCTATACCAATAAAATAACTCAAACCAGTCAATACCAATGGTCTAAAAAGACAATATTAATTTAACTGCCATGTAGAAATCAACAGTTTCACAGGTAATGATAATGAACAAGTTGCATGTTTATTATGCTCCGTGCCCAGATAGAAAGTGCAAACACATAAAGAAAAGGTAATACAACAATCTAGTTATTTAAAGATATGTAGTCTACAGCTGGGGATTGATTAAAGTTCACTGTAGACAAATTGACAATTGGATAATGATGAATGATGAACAGTCTGTGTTGATACAATGAAAAAGAGAGAGAGAGAGAAGGCTCTCAAAGAGTGTGGGACAACATTCTTGTAGTGAACACCAAGTATGAAAAGAAAGATAATTTTAACATTTTAGCTATAGTATGAAACACAGTAATCCAGCTCAGAACTTAGAAACAACAAAAAAAAGCAAAGCAAAACAAACATACAGTTATGTTCCTATTGATATCAATATTTTAATGGCAAATGTGTGTGAAACATCGTGTGTGTATATGAGTGAGTGAATCAGTGAATGAGAGAGAGTCAGTACGTTTACATGCACAGATTATATCGATTAAAGCCATAGCTCGTCTATGCTCCGCAACTGGACACTCCTCCATGTCGCGTTTCAATCTGGACTTCAGAGAGTCAAAGCCAAAGTTAATTTCCCCCAATTCCTTTTCCCCATGGGCGAGATACACCCGACTAGGAGTCTTTACTTGTTGTGTACCAGAGAGTCGGAGAACC
Source organism: Merluccius polli (assembly GCA_030340625.1). NCBI lineage: Eukaryota > Metazoa > Chordata > Actinopteri > Gadiformes > Merlucciidae > Merluccius > Merluccius polli. The sequence continues at coordinate 287,013 of JAOPHQ010001419.1, read as the reverse complement.
CGACGCAGTCTGTAAGATTCGCGGCGCAATGAATGAATAAAGATCGTAGTTATGTTACAACCTCGTTGATGACCCACATTTAGAAAAACATGGACTTTTAATTCAGCCTTGGGTTAAATCGAAGCGTAGTGTCCGTGTGCTTCCACATTTAATGAATGCACACCATGCGCGCTCCCGCGGCCGGGACACAATTCTTATAGGGGGTAACTACATTCACCGGCTTCCTCCATCTTCTGCGCCACCTTTTTAAATAAATCGCCGTTTTTTGTTATCCCTTATCCGACGGCGGCGACAACAACAACAACACGACTATCGTCTCTTTCTACTTCCGGCTCACGGCCCCGGGAAGAGATCTCGAGCATGCGCAGAACGCAATTCAACGCATAAGCAAATTCGATTGGTTACATGCACGCTTAGTCGACTATGAATCGCATAATCTAGGGGTCTTAACCTGATAATGAGTAGGTCGACTCGAACCGATTATAGCTTGATTAAGGTGCATCTTAGTAATCCAATCATAGTTGGATTAAGCCAACAAGTCGACTTTCTTGAGTGTCATGTAAACGTACTGACTGTGACAGAGACAGCCAATAAAGCGTATTCAATTGAGGGAGGAGTGAGAGACAGAGAAAGAGAGAGAGAGAGAGCTACTGTCACCCTGGAGAGAGACCTACTGTCACCCTGGAGAGAGAGAGAGAGAGAGAGAGAGACCTACTGTCACCCTAGAGAGAGAGAGAGAGAGACCTACTGTCACCCTAGAGAGACCTACTGTCACCCTAGAGAGAGAGAGAGAGAGAGAGAGAGAGAGAGAGAGAGACCTTAGTACTACTGTTAACCTAGAGAGAAAGAGACGACCCCACTGGAGAAAACCAACAACACTTATGGAGGGAATGCTAGACGCAGTGTCTCTGCCCCGTGAAATACCCTGCATCTGAATCTCAGCCTCCAGTTGAACGCTGCACAGCTATGGTGCATTTCATAAACAGGCATGCAATAACTCTACAGGCAACATAATGTAATAGGCTCTATGCACGCAACACTTACGCATTGGTCTCAGAATGCTTCTATAAATCCGGTTCCGGTTCGGAAGCCAAGATTCTACAATGGAAGTAAACAACCCAGTGTTGTTATCGGTTGTTATCATGTCAGACACACAGTTCACCAGATAAAAAAAACTAAGGAATGAATTGCATTTAGCAGATGCTGCACATTGCGGAACACAACAGTGGTAGCTGCTAGTGCTGTCCTCCCGTCGTTGAAAACACACTTTCGTTCGTTTGCAAGCCATGCTGGTTTGTTTACTTCCATTGTAGAATCTTGGCTTACGAACCGGAACCGGATTTATAGAAGCATTCTGAGTCCAATGCGGAAGTGTTGCATGCATAGAGCCCATTATCTGCGTGAACTGTGGGGCCCGAAGTGGAGAGACTCAACAAATATAACGCCTGTTGACTTTGGGTATGAGGAGTAGGCAGCGCATGGACAATAAGATACATTCTCAAGAAAGACTGTGAGAGAGAGAGAGAGAGAGAGAGAGACAGACACAGAGAGAGAGAGAGAATGACAGCTAGTGTGTGTGTGTTTCTTTCAAAGTGAGTGGTTGGGGAGTTAGATGGAGGGTGAGTGTGAGTTAGAGAGAGAAAGAGAACTAAAGAGTAGAGAGAGACTAAGATATGATGTCTGTGAGTTAGATTTGTGTGTATGAGAGAGGTAGATGGAGTGAATGTGTGAGTGAATGCAGGGAACTTATTTGTACAGGAACTTTGCTCGTCTATCTTTCTGAGTGGCAAATCTCTCAATGACCCTTGTGGTGAAATCTGGAATGTCCTGTTTGAGTTTTTTCTCTATAGAGAGCATAGCCAGAGCGTTGAGGCGATCTTGTCCCATAGTGTTCCTAAGGAAAGTTTTTACCCTCTTTAAAGTAGAGAAGCACCTCTCTGATTCTGCTGTTGTCATTGGTGTGGTGATGAGGATCTTGAGAAGACTTACAGTTTCGGTGAATGTGTCTTGAAGGTTATTTTCCATAATAACCTGAAAGAGAGCCAGTGCACCACTGCAACCCTTGAAGTCCTCATTTTCATAGATCAGGGACAGTTCTGTTTTAAGTCTGGCTTTTTCCAACATGGGATAGGCATCCACCGTGGTTTCTAGTGCTGAATCTGGGAACTTTCTGCTGTGTTGTGGGAACAAGTCTCCTTGCAACAGAGTGGCACTGATGAGATGCTTGGTGAAAGAAAACCTCTCCTTGGCATGGCTCATAATGGTATCACATACCTATAAAATGATACATAATTGTAGAAAAGCAAACACAGAAAAAGGTAACACTTTACAATAAGGTACGCAAAAAGTGGGTAGTTACTGAGGAACGAATGAGTAACGAATGATGAACGACCAGGGCCCTAACTAGGGCCCTAACTGGGGCCCTAACTGGGGCCCCTAAGTGACAGTTGCTCAGTAACTACTGAGGAGTTACTGGTAAACAGACTAGGGGACTACTGTATTTGTTACTGAGTAACTGCCCTAAGTGACAGTTACTCAGTAACGAATACAGTAGTCCCCTAGTCTGTTTACCAGTAACTCCTCAGTAGTTACTGAGTAACTGTCACTTAGGGCCCCAGTTAGGGCCCCGGTCGTTCATCATTCGTTACTCATTCGTTACTCAGTAACTACCCACTTTTTGCGTACCTTATTGTAAAGTGTTACCCAGAAAACATTAAGTTTTCACATTTCTCAGTTCAACAATACAATAAAATCAGCATATTCATAGCAGTTACAATTTTGTTATGAGCAAGTAAGGCTTACTGTAATTATTAAAAGCATAAATGTGAAAATCATATAACTTCTGCATTCTCCAGTAGATAGATATGTCTAATAATGACAATTCAAAATACAAAAATGTGCAAACAAACACAAATACATATAGGCTAATCGAATACAGAAATAGAATTTATGTTACTGCTTACCTCTATTGCCAGATGCTGTTGCAGTTCTTCTCCCATTGCCATCCGTTTCTTCGGGGGTGGTTCCTGTACAGGTCCCCTATAGTCCTCATCCTCAACTAGAGAAGGAACAGAGTCCCTGATCCAAGACAAGTTTCACAAGTCACTGTCCATCCTGAAATTACTGTATCAGAAACCAACTTGCTGAAGATACAAAACAAATCCAGAACTGTATTAAAATATGTGTTATTGTTGTGTTGGGCCTAGGGATGGGAATCGATTAGATTTTTACGATTCCGATTCCATTTTCGATTCTGCTTAACGATTCGGTTCTTTATCGATTCTCTTATCGATTCTCATTTGGAAAAAAAGGACAACAAACAGGTCGATTAGCGTCATCTTTGTTTAGTTTAGTCATGACCTTACAAACCCAACAACAGTGAGGTCTTAACGTTAGTCCGGAGCGGATCGAAAACGCGACATTCAGAAATCGGTAGGTCGCATGCTGTGTGCGCACATTTTTTTGCATGTTGGAAGTATTTCCTCCCTTTGAGGAAATATCCACGTTGGAAGTATTGCAAGTTGCCCTGTTGTCGTCTTTTCTTGTGAAGGGTAGGGATGGGCATAATTAATCGATGATCGATCATTGATCGTTAAGAAATGTGTCGATCAATTTATATTGTTATCGATCAAAAGGACGTTGTGTTGCATACTGTGAGTCTTGAAGCGGTGCGGTGATCGCGGCTTTAGTTCCCCGTGTCTGATCGCTGTAATTCGGAGTGTGAATATCGGTTGAATATCTAATATCTTTCTAACTTTAAAAAACACTTTAGTATTGTTTAAGCTGATAGTCACACATCCCTCATAACTACGCCATGAAGGTGAACCCTCCCGGACTCCGCTAATAACATGAACCGCTCCGCCGGAGGAGCCGCACATCCACACGCACCGGGCACCAGAATACAAACACACATGTTTTACATTTGATTGCTTTTAAATAAAGTTGTGTGCAGTTATACGGTTAAATACGATTATTGATTAATGACCGATCGCGTACTGCGGTCAAGACAGCCGTCTCTCGGTTTCGCGTGGTCAAGCCAGCCGCTCCAACATTTTCAATATTTCCATAAATGTGACATTTTAGCAAAACGTTCAGCCTCATATATGTTTTCTGACTAAGGTATAGCTTTTAGATAGTTCATGCAATTGTTTCTAAATGTGTGACTCATCTTTTTGTCGCGAGCCTTTTCCGAGCGCTGCTGCATTGTATAGGCATATGTCGGCCTTTTTTCCCTTTTTTTCAAAACAGTTATACAGTTTAATGCCCACTTTTACTGCCGTGTTTGATTATTGTTGGCCGATACGTAGGCTACTTATTGTAATTGGAATACAGATTTAGTCTGCTGGCTGCACTGGAGTCGCTACGCAACGTGCGTGGTGACGTCATTCGCGTCCACTGGAATCGATAATGGAATCGTTTGCAAAATTGGCAAACGATTCCAAGGAATTGAAACACTGGGAACCGGTTCTCAACAAGAACCGGTTTTCGATTCCCATCCCTAGTTGGGCCTAGTCAATGTTATCTAGATTCATCACAAATAAATTCATTAGTATAACATGGTGACATAATTGTGATATTTATGAGGTTCTATTGTGCTCAGCCATGTGGATTTATGTTTTTATCGTTTAGGCTACATAAGCATGTTTTCAGCCAATATGCAAAATCATAGCCTACCTGATAGCCTGTATGCGGTGAGTGAAACTCTGGGTGATCCCTGCGATGAAGACAGAGTCTATGTTTCTCCTCTGCAGCTGGTTGAACAGCATGTCTACATGTGGCATGATTTTGTGAAATAACGCCAGGAAGAAACAGAAAACCTCATCTTCCAACATCCTCATACAACCCCCGGCCTCTCTCTTCGATATGGCATCAAAGTCTCCTCTGTCTCTAATGGTTTGGAAGCACTTAACCAGTTCATCCTTGTGCTCGTAAACTGTGTTAACGGCACGGCTGTGGAAGTTCCATCGCGTTGTTGAAGCACCTGGAAGTCGGTGTGCCACCACTTCATCCAGCACTGCCATTCGTTTGAAGGACTTGTGAAAAAATGTTGAAAACCCCCCAATGTCTGAAAAAAACTGGCTGATCTTCGGGATGTGGGACGTTGCCTGCTGCATGATAAGGTTCAATTGATGCGCATAACAGTGAACGTAGTAGGCACTCCCGTAGACGTCTTGAACTTTACGCTGCACTCCACCTGTAGCACCCCTCATCACTGCGGCACCATCATAGGCCTGGGCAATTAATTTTCTCTCTTGTCCAGCAGGAAGAATGGTGCTCAGCCTTTCCAATAATGCAGCGGCAATCGTATCAGCGGTCGCATTTGGAAGCGCGATAAACTCAAAAAAGCGTTCTTGAATGTTGTTGTGGCTATCTATGTACCGTAGCACAAGCACTAGCTGACAATGAGCGCAGATGTCGGTTGTCTCTTCTGCCTGAATGGCAATATAGTCCGACTGTTTCACCTCTTCCAGAATGCGGTCTCTGAGAACTGACAACATGCAGTCTAACAGTTCATTTTGCACGGTCTTCGAAGTGCCTTTAAAAACAGTGGCGTTCTCCAGGTGCACTTCCAAATCACGGTCGATTGAGGCCATTAGATCAATGAGACCCAGGAAAATGCCAGGGTTTTCTGATGTGTCACTCTCATCGTGACCACGCAAAGCAAGTTCAAAGGCACCACAAAATTTCACGGCATCAATGATCTTTGACAAAATATGCCGATTCCTGTCCACCTCCTCGTTGTGCTTTCTTACGGCAATGCGGTGTCCATCATCTAGCTGTGTGGCTATGCAAATTCGGCCTAGCATGGCTAGCTTAACAGAGTTGTCCATATGCACTCTTGCCCGCTCATGTTTCCTAATGCGTTCTGACATATGTTTCAGGTCTGTCACCCCTGTCTGTGTCCACAAACTATCACACGCACTTGTTTTAAAAAAGTAAGCAAGGGAAGCAAAAGATTGCATTGGCGTACCCACAGCTAGTTAGCCAAGCTTTTCGGTCGAACCAACCTCGGGAAAAGGTTCTCTTGTAGGTCTTCTCCTCTTCCCGCGCCTGTTGCGTTATTTGTACTTCTGGCTTGTCTGGTCCAAGTTTTTTCACATGTAATTTTTCCGCTAATGTTCTTCTTTTGAAGGGATACAGGTGTAAAGATTTAACAGAATTTGGGGCTAGCTGAACTCCCACGACTATATTAGTGTCAGTCGACGTCGCCATTCTGCACTCCTACTCCTCTCTGAGATAAATATCCGCTAGTCAGTGTATTGCTCTAATCTTGTTACTACGGGCGGGTGATATTTTCAGAGCGCCCCCAAGCTATAAAATTCGACGACGCTGATTGGCGAAATAAATATTTTTTTGCATAGCAACCGGGGAACCATTGGCTTAAATTCCAGCACTGTTGTGCTGATCAAACTGGCGCCCAGGGAAGACAGCCTATTGGCTAGCCTACACACGTTGAACGTGACAGTGAACGTAACGTTGAACGTGACAGTGAATGCAGATATCATTCTGGAGAGTTCTAAACACATTCTAAAGTAAAATCATTTTTAGCATGTAATTAACACCGATTCTTTTTAAATATATATATTTTTTTCAAAATGAGAGATTATATAAAAAAATAAAAATAAAATAAAAACAGGCAGGCAGGTCGGTGGGAGGGCGGCGCCCCAGCGCCCTCTATGGGCGAGCCGCCACTGCTGTACTCGCTCATCCCTAATAAATAAATAAATATATATATATACTGTATATATATATATATATATATATATATATATATATCACACAAATTCATAATGTTTGACATTATGATGTTCCGGACCTTCGCTTGAGGAAATTTTCTCTCACTGGACCTCTTGAAATTGTAGTTGAATACCCCTGCTCTATGGCTTTTGCTATTTGACTTCCTGCCCGGCTTGATCTGCTGCTGGACACTAACCTGAATCCGCCAGATGGAATGATTCGCGTTGGCTCAGCATTTCCATCTGGAATCGTTCCGTTGGAGAGCCTTTGGGAGGGGGCGAAAATACTGGTTGCTGATTGGATAAACCATCTGCCTATGTTGGTGATTGACGGGCCAAATCAACCAATCAGATCAACGAAGCGTATGACGTGATAACAGAGCGTCGAGGCAAGCTCATCAAGTAAACAAGTCGGGAGAAGGGCAAAAGCATCTTTTCCTCCGAGAAAAGCCTCCAGTGCCGCTTTTTGCTCATATTTTAGAGAAGGAATACACTCTAATTCTGCTAAAACTTGCTCGATAGCTGCGCGCATCTCGATCACATCCGCGGAAGCCGCCATGTTGTTTAGACTGAAGAGTCGCTCCTCATTGCGTCACACTTAAACCCGCCTCAAAACCAACGCCGATTGGACGATCATTTGGTGATCGGCTCCAAATTATCTCCGTCGTGTAATGCCAGTCTGAACTGTGAGTGGAATATCATGGAGCTCGCGAGATCAGGCTGGTCTCGCGAGGCTACATGTTTGCTGCTTCATTGACAATTGAAAATGGCATAACGTTGGACCCCTTTTAAAGATTTGGAAAAATAAATTAAACTAAAAAAATAATACAAAAAATGATGAGGTAAAGAATACAATGTTAAATTTAAAAATATTAGTAAAATAAAAACATACTTATTGAACATACTTTAATTACTTTCTAATCTTTTTGCAGACCTTTACCTACCTTTACATATATTTCAGTGACGTAATTTAGTCTAGTCTGAGATTTGTGTGCTTGTGTCCAACTTATGTTAAACTATAACATTTGGCTGCAGAAGTGATCACAATACCCTGGATGTGGGCGAGACCAGCCTGATCTCGCGAAGCTAGCTGGACACGGCTTCCGTCAAAAATATAACTGGTATCTAGAGCTAGCCTGGCTCCGCCCACCTACGTACTTCCGCTCAATTTTCATTTCACTTCAGCACTAAGGTCTGGCGGTGCTGTATGGCAGAACGATTTCTTTTCCCTCAAATGTGCGTTCCAATCAGCGAACAGGAGGCGCGGCCTGAGAACAGTGACGTAGAGGTCGTGCGCGAATTTCAGTTATTGAGCGTAAGTACGGAGGCGGGCGGCGATATTGTTTTTCCCACTATGGCCACGCCAAGCACCGCCCCACTGTGGTGTGTTCATTGAGGAAGAAGGCTGCCGACACAGGAAACGCTTTAACTCACTTTATTTGTTTAGCTTTAGTTATATTAATCTACGTAACAAATGGAGGGGTATAGTAAAGTCATGCGCATGGAGCGACCCCTTAGCTTTGCATCTGTCCGGATGCGCTGCCTGGGGGTTTCTGCCCTCCCCCGGATGTTTTGCCCGGTAGTAACCGGGCAGGCGTGGCCTCTATGACGCATAATGGCTAGTGTTGAGCGCCCGCCCCCAGTGTATTATGTATGCCGCCATCTGGTGTTCAGGTGCAGTTAATACAGCTTGTATATTTATTACTATTCCTTTGTGGCTATGTGTAGATATTACAGCCTGCTGATACATATGTTATTATTTATTCTCAACACCACCCTGCTCCTGATTGGTTGAGCTGTGCTCTCGACTCTAAGATTGTTTACTGCGCCTGCTAACCCTAACCCTAACCCTAACCATAACCCTAACTATATCTTCAACACTTGTAAACTGAGCGGTCGTTGAGATTAAACAATCTTCTAGCTTGCTGGGCGCAGTAGAACCAATCAGGATAGAGTCGAGAGCACAGCTCAACCAATCAGGAGCAGGGTGGGGCGGTGCTTGGCGTGGCCATAGTGGGATTCGTAATTTCGCAGGAGGTATTTCAGATACCGAGAACACGGTACCCAGAACATGTTAAGAATCGGGCTTCTTCATTGGTTCTCATGATGCGCCTGCGCGTTTCGTCGCCGGTCTCAATGCCTTCTTGAGAGCGGGAAATTGTTTGTGATGGCTTTTTTTTTAATGTTTGTTAACGTTTTAATGATTCAGGTTGCGTTTTAATGATTAGGGTTATGGTTAGGATTATGGTTAGGGTTAGGGTTATGGTTAGGGTTATGGTTAGGGTTATGGTTAGGGTTAGGGATAGGGTTATGGTTAGGGTTATGGTTAGGGTTAGGAAATGTCCCGGCTACGCTATGACTGTAGGAAACGGAAATAGCATGCTTCAAGGATCGAACCAATCAGGGAGCGAATTCTTGCATACTAATTAGGTAAGTTATCGTGTTCTCGCCCTAGAACACGGCTACATCCATAGCTCTTTCGCAGGCGGGCGGAACCAGGCTAATGCTAATGCTCACTGCATCTGCCGTTTGTATACTGCGCGCAACGTGGTTTCTGGCGCATGAAATACGTCACGACCAAACGTTAGCGATTGGTTAAGGCAGATCCAGAGTGGCACTGGGCAGAGCCAATAGGTTTTAAACTTCAACAGCACCCGCCTTCAAGTGAGACATCGTTTGTCTCTACAGCACTGCTAGACCTTTAGTATGAATGTAATGAGTACCTAGGTCTAGTTAGGACTAGGCTAATCTAGAGCGACAGCCGCTTCTGGGACTCTTCTGAAACGCACCGCGTCTGGTGGAATCCCACTCATTGACTAGAGTGGCCGCTTCGCTGCCGGATCGATAAGCACAACACAGCGGGGGATTTTTGAGAAAATGCGTGAGACGTAGGCCTATTCCTTTGAAATACTCGAGGAGATGTATATTGTCCCGTCGCTCAATTACCTACAAATCATCATGTGTTATTTTTTTGTTGTTGCGTTTTGGGCTTCTATTCCTCTCTTGTCATATTATGTTGATTTAAATAGAAGATAGGCTATTAGAATAGTACTTGCATGTTTGCAAATATAAGTACACACACACACACACACACACACACACACACACACACACACACACACACACACACACACACACACATACATATATATATAGCCTATGGTATTGTTTTTATAATTATTCTTTTAAATAAAATAATACGATAGCTATTGCCTATCTATGATTATTATTCTTATTATTAGCCCATTAGTCTATTATCTATAATGTGATCTGTGTTAAATGAATTCGATTGATTAGGCTTACCTGTCTCATTGGCAATCGAATTAATCCAAGTTAATGCTAAGAAACATCCAAGAGCTAGAAGACAAACACGTTTTACTGGGTGAAACTTCATTTCATCTCTCGCAAACGTCTTGTGATTTCCGTCTACACACCGCAACACAGCTCTGATCTGTGCCCAACAGGTGCGGTGTGTCAAAAGTGTAGACTCACCTCCCAATTTCTAGCTGTCTGATCTATGCGTACATCAACTCATCTCCGCCCATAGTAGGTGTCAGCTACGGATAGAAGTAGGCCCAGCCTAGAAGTAGGCCCAGACTTGACCGCAGACTTGTCAGGGCACCAATTTCAACTGGACGTTACAGTACAAACGACGCCACCTGTAGGGTAGCGAAGAATATACAGCAATAATGTGAATATACCAATGTTTACAATGCAGCCTACAAAGTTTATTTCTTAATAACTTCCTACAAATATTTACATGATTCTCTATTATAATCTACTTACAACGGTGTGTGATATTAAAAGTTGAGTAAAAGTATTTAGAAGTAGGCCTCTTAAAGTTGAACAATTTTCAATTTTCCTGAGTTGCAGATCATTACTTAATTGGTGGAGTGGTGAGGTTATAGCTTTCCTTTGGGCATAACCCTTAACGGGAAAAGAAAAACATTCATACATTTTGTATTCAGGAGATCCAGAGAACAAATCACTCAATGTTATTTGGTGATTTATGAGATGTGTGAGATGTGCTTCTTAGGCAACATGTAATCGTATAATATTGCCAAAGCTGATCTACACCCCTGGTGTTAACCAGCATATCTATTTTGTTCTGTTCTGTTTTATCAGCAGGATTTCATCCTTGGGTGGCTACCGTTTTCCTTTCTCTACCTGTCTGTTTTAAACAAACAGCTCAGCAGAAGACAAACAGCCCATTTACCAAAAGCTCAACTGTGGTTCTTGCACTGACTGCATGCGTTCACTTGCCAAGACAGAACATACTTTTCGATTTCATGTAATCAAATGTGTTATTATAATTATTTTGTTTAAATCAAAGATTAGGCATCATCAGTGTCGCATGAAGTACATTATAGACAGTAGTATACCTACCGTGTGTTCTGTTTGTGTCATAAGGGAATTTAGCTGGCTGGGGAAACTGGAGGCATGCAGCTTGCTTTCTGAATGTGTCCAAGTGGTCCAAGCTGGATTGGTCCAAAACGCTGCTTCTTCCTGTGGAAACACAGGAGTTACTGTGTTAAAATATGGATGGGAAGAAAAACACACACCAACAACAACACATATCATAAGAAAAGGAAGAGGCCTACATAAGATGTAGAATGCCTTCAAGGCTGTGGGATGAGTAAGCTGTGGGCTGAGTGCATGAGCAGGGCAGGTCTGGAGAAATCGGTAGGTGGCACTGACACTGGAATCTGCAGGTCAAGGTCAGACATTTTAGAGACACAAAATAATGTTTCTTGTTATATTGTTTTCAATATTAATTACATAGCCTAAATCAGTTTACATTCAAGATGTATGTATGTATATTACGATGGAGTATTAGGGCCACATTAAGACGTTTTTTTTTCATTAATGTCACACCGGTATTGTCAAGTTGGGTTTTTTGTCCCGTCTCCATGTCTTGTCTTGTCATTTCCTGTTTTATTTTGAAAAGTAACTCTCCTCTCGTTTAAGATCCCCGCCCTTCCTCATGTGTCACCAGTCTGATTGTCTTCCCTGATTCCTGATTGTGTCCACCTGTTTCCCCATTACCCTCCATGTGTGCTTATAGTCTGTGTCTCCCTTTGTCCTGTGCCAGTGTGTCTTTTATGTCGTCCAGAGCACCAGCAACCTCGTCATAGTCAAGTCATTTTGTTGTTATTCCTATTTCCTCGCAAGAGTGATTTTTTGTTGGCCTTATGCCTGTTGTATTTATTAGCTCCCTAGTTTAGTTAGTGCTTTTTTCTGACCATCCCGCGCTGAGGCGCTTTTTGTTCCTTGTTTATCTTTGAAAGAATAACTCCTTTGTCAACTCCCTCCTAACTCTGCATCCGAGTCCTCTTCCTGAGTTTACCTGTGTCAATTAAATTACGAGAATAAAGTCATAAATATTGAATTAATTATGAGAATAAATTCGTAAATATTGAATTAATTACGAGAATAAAGTCGTAAATATTGATTTCATTACGAGAATAAAGTCGTAAATATTCAAATAATTACGAGCTTTTAGACCTAAAATGTTAGGAAACTATAGCCCCAGGTTAAATTTGCCCGGAATTGTCATTTAAGGGCTTCACTGCTTGGCTTCCGGCTGAGCTATAGACATATGTCTGCTTGTAAAAGGCTGCATCTCTCGGTTTCATTAAAAAAAGAATTATGTCGCTATCATTTTTCCTTCCGGAGATGGACGCGAAAGAGTACAGCAATACCCCGACTTCTTAAACAACATGTAACAGACGTTAACCAGTGGCGGCTGGTGAATTTTATTTTAGGGGGGGCTGAAAGTTTGTAAACCAAACCCTTGTAGTGGGGTCTGGGGGCATCCTCCCCCAGATTTTTTTTTTGTGATTTTCACATACAAACGAAGCATTCTGGTGCATTCTGACAAACTAATAAAAATAAAATAGAACATTTCCTTACAAAGACGAATGGGGCCGGGGAACTAAGTTTTACCTTAATTTATTTTCCTTGTAGAATTCAGCAAGATTAAAAGTGCAAATACATCAATACAAATTGGGAATTATACACAAGTTAACATTCTCTCTCTGTATGTGTGTTTGTGAGAGAGAGAGAGAGAGAGAGAGAGAGAGAGAGAGAGAGAGAGAGAGAGAGAGAGAATGTGATTCTAAAATAGGTGAGTGTGTTACGGCCAATCAATTGTGTTGGTAACTTCACTCAAATCTATCTACAGTCAAGTATGTATTTAGGCAAAAACGATAAAATATCAATATAATATGTGCAACCTTTTATGTGTGGTTGTTCAAGACACACTGAAGGCATGATGGCCGACCAACGAAAAAAATGGAGTTTCCCTAATGAAATAATCGTAAAGTCGCCCTCATTGAGTCTCCGCTAGCCATCTTGTCTCTTCTCTGGAACTAGTTACAGCTGTGGCGCGAATGCTTGCTGATGGACGTGATTGATTTGATGAATTGTCCAATCACGCTACGACAAGGCTAACGCCATTGGTCTGGGCGCACAGAGCTGTGAGTTTTCTGTATGTTACGTATTAGTTACGTCAGTTACGTATGATGCAAGCGCGTTAGGGCGAGTCCCAAATCCTCATTGAAAATGCATTGAAGGCTCATTTTCCGAAAAAAAAAAACGTTTTAACGTGAGAGTCAATGAGAGAATGCTTGGGCAATTTTCCACGTCAATGAATTCGCCCAGAGAGGCGGGACCATTTGAAACGCGACTTGAATCTGACGATTCTGATTGGACAATGACAGATAATATGCCTAGAACACTGACAACTACTTTTGCTGTGATTTGCTGCGAAAAAAATCCTCTTTCTCCCAGTTGGTAGTGTGTCGCCCAAATCGCCCCTATACACCATCCGCCCCTGACGTTAACCTGTAGGTTACCTTAAACCTGGGTTTGCTCAGTGTCAACTGTATAATAAACGTTAAACGTGTAGCCTATAGTGTAGCTGTAATTAATTCAATATGTACGACTTTATTCTCGTAATTAATTCAATATGTATGACTTTATTCTCATAATTAATTCAATATTTACAACTTTATTCTCGTAATTAATTCAATATTTACGACTTTATTCTCATAATTTAATGGAAAACAAAATTCTTAATATGGCCCTAATACTCCGTCGTAGTATATATATATATATATATATATATATATATATATATATATATATATATATATATATACAGGGCTCTCAAGTTTTGAACTGAGTTCAGAGTGAGATTTTGGCGGTGGGGGTTTGGTTGGAGTAGGGACGGGGGTCTGATCTGAGAAATGACACAAATTCGTACAAATAAAAATATTTATTTAATTTATATAATTCATTTGTGTTGCTTGTTGTAAGTGTTGGTGGCAGCTTTTGAGGCCTTCAGCACGGGGGTTGGTGGCTCCCACTTGAAACACTGTGGTTCCAGGCCAGCCATTTTAACTGTCATGATGGATGACAGAGTTCCATCTAGTGCCAAGCTGTTCCTGGTTTTGGTTTTGTTTAGTCCAACCATGGAGAAAACCCTCTTGGCGTCGGCATTCGAATGAGGGAGCACTAAGACTAAGGCAGCTATCTTGGAAAGCCTCCCAAACTCAAGCAATCCGGTCACCTTTGAAAAAGGAACCAACAGCCTCTATTACTCAAATGCTTTGCTTTCATTATTTCAATTAATTATGTGTATGTCATGTGGTGCCAAATATTTCTTACCTTGTTCTTGGTTGAGGACATACTCCCCCAAAACTCCTCAAGATTAAAGGTGGTGGGATCTTGGGGCATGGGGATATCCATGAGCTGATACTCCAGGAACTCTTCACCCACCTTGTCCTGTTCCTGTGGCCCGTGGAAAGGGAGTAGTTCCTGAAATCTAAAAAGAGCACCATATGTAAAGAACTGATTAAGGATTTGTTTGTGACCATGATCAAAATTAAACTTAACAAAGTATTCAATATGTTGAAATTTTGGAAAATGTGGAAACCCTTGCCTGTTTACGAAGTATAGGGCATCTTCCACCCCACACTCAGCCCTCTGCTGCACATCAACACATTTAGCATGCTTCAGAAGGGCCTCCTTCAGGGGGAGTTTGCTGATACTGTACTCCACAGCCCTGACCAGAAACGCCAGTGCTGCCTGCTGGAATAGCTGCACCTCCTGAGGTGTGATGTCTCCAGCCTCAAGGAGCCTGTTGAGGGTAGTTCTGGTGGTGAAGCCAACATGTAGCTTGTCTCCTACCAGACAGAGAACAGAAAGAGATAAAGCAAATTAAGCACATGTAGTTTAAACAATATCTCAGAATCAAAATAACTTTTTATTTGCCAAATGCATCTGGTAGACACACAGGAGTTTGACTTGGCAATCAGCACTTTAACTCAAAACTAGACATACAAACAGTAAGTGCACATAGATTCAGCAAGATATGCACAATAATTGCAAGTGGTTGAAGGTATTCCTCTATGTAAGCATGCTATTTTACCCTTAGACTACATATACATTGTATGCCTACCAGTGTTGAGACTAACGCCGTTAGAATAAACACGATTACGTAACGCCGTTACATTCCTCTGTAATTTGTAATCTAATTAATTACTTTATCCAGCGTTACTAACGCCGTTTCCGTTACTAACATGACTTGTGTTGCCGTTAGTCCGTTACTAAAATCGGGGCCCCAGCGCGATCATGGAAAAAAAAAAAAAAAGCCTGCAGCCAGCATGAGTTCTAGGCTATTGTTTTTTCTTTTCTTCCTTTCCTCCTCCTCACTTCATAAGCGGGCTGCAGAGTAGAGAGCACACTAGTACAACACGGTTTCGATAAATACCAAGGATAAGACAGGTCATGTTTTGCGGATATGGAACAAGGAAGTAACTGACTTGACGATGTATAGCTGCGTGACATCATTGACGAATCCTTGTAGGAGTTTATTTTACACACAAACCGACGTAGCTTCTGTGCGGCGCACACACACAACTTTCGACCGGTAAAACCAAAGTGATAGACAGAGAAGAAATGGCGAGTACAGAAGAGGAGGATAAAGTGGGAAAGTCGGCGTTTAGCAAGTGGAAATATAAACACTACTTCACCATCGTTGAGAGAAAGGGGAAGAACTTGTATTTGAAGTGCACGTTATGCTCGGGAGGAAAGCGTTTGTCCACATCGGCCGCGAGCAACTCAAATCTAATGAAGCATCTGACCACAACACATGCAGCAACAAAACTAGTGGCAAAAAACACCGACGACAGCAATAATAACCATACTGTATGTGTTTAGAAAACAGTCAGGATTTAGTAGACATTTCTACTGTAGCTACATTTGATATCAGGTCTGAAAGGGATTGTTATGCCAGTTGCTGATGTGTCAGTTTCAATAAATATTATGTTGATGAGCAATAAATTGAATTATTGAAGTTCATATCCCCCCCCCATGGCAAAGGATATTTGTTTAAGGTTAATTATCTCTCTATGCTGTTCTACTCTATGAAACTGGCGTGTGAAACATGCTTCTAAAAAGCCGAATTCTTTGACATATTACTTTGTTTTAGTAACGCAAAAATTACTTTTCCTAGTAATTAGTTACTTTTATAATAGAGTAATTGAGTTACTAACTCAATTACTTTTTTAAGAAGTAATTTGTAATTGTAATTAGTTACTTTTTCAAAGTAATTTGCCCATCACTGATGCCTACATACATTTTATGCTTTTTCCATCACATCAAAGATATCGCCCAACTCATAACAACAATCTTCCCAAAAAGTATATTTGAGGTCAATGAGCATACAGTTATATCTCCTTGGAAGACTTGAAAGTATTACCTGGCAGTTGGTTAAGTGGGTCCTTGTAGAGGTCATGGACTTTTCGGCCCTGTAGTGCTAACGGCTTCATGAACCTCGCAAACAGCTTCATGATGAACTTCGTCATCTGCAAATTTGTAGTTCATAAAAGATGTCCATGTATTACTTGAAAAAGGACATATCAGCCAATGAAAAATAAGCAGACATAGTTGGCAGCAGGATAGCCCAACCCTTGCATTTTACCTCTCCATGGAGCTGGAAGATGGAAGACCTTTCTCTCTGGAGGAGGAGGTTCAGTGTGGAGAACATTGGAAACACTGCTTGAAAGAAGAGGAGGTAGACTTCCGTCAGGGGGTTGGAAAATGCATCCACCAGCCTTCTAAACCTTGGTTGTTTTTCATCTGTAAATAAAAACAGGTTGTGCTTAAAAGTACATATTTAGTCTTGTGTAATGCACCTGTACTACTGTCAATGAAATAAGCACATACTTAAAGACTTAAAATAGCTGGTTAGTGGCCCATACTGCCGCAGAATGCGTTATACACCTCTCCAGGCTTAACCATCGCACTGAAATGTGCAGCAGAATTTCCAAGTACTCAGTCCCGTGGAAGTCACAAAATTCTGGAAAATATACATGTATATATAACATCAATAGCAAACAAATTAAACATGTCTATATTTTGTTGTGTAACAGTAGAGCTGGCTGAATCACAAACCTGCCAGGTAACCTTTACGGTTGGTGCTTCCCTTAAACCAGTACCCAACATCCACAGTCAGATCCTCTGGATCAAATCCAGTTATCTGCAATAAATTAATTAAAAGATTTATTACAACACTATACAGCAAACTGTTTTACTTGGCATTGGGCTTAACAGATTGGTAGTGTACATGTTTGAACTTACTTCCATAAACTTCTGCCCTGCATGTTTGGCAGTGTTGTGAATGATATGACAGGGGCATCCATGTATGCAAATGCTGCCATTTTCCCTCAGCATTCTGGCTGCAATTGAATTTTTGGCACCTGTATTTACAGGAGCATTATCAATGGAGAGACCTACACAATTTCTCCAAGGGATGTTATTTTCCTGCAAGGTGTCATTGATTTTTTTGTAGATCACTTCAGCAGTGCCACAGTGCTGCCCACTGGTGGTGCACATATCGAGGAATCTGTGCACAACTTTGTTTGTGTCAAATATTCTCACTGTGAGGGGATTCATCTTCTGTAGACCTGTAACAATAAGGCGCATAACAAAAATTGTATGAGTGTACATGTAGAAATGGATACAAACATACAAATGACTAGTAGTTGTTAAACTCATACCAGTATCATTTGAGCCATCTGTGATAAGTGTGAAGGGATTCTCTCTCATCTTCATCACCAGTTCCTTCCTAAAATGTGGTGCCACTGCTTCATTTATGATGCACGTTGTTTTGGTGCTTGCGCTCTTAAAGCTCTGGGCCGTGGAAGAGTCGCTAAAACATTCCTTGTACAAGGGGCTGAAATGGTCAGCAACGGCAAATGGAACATTGTGCTGCACCATTGAAACCTTTTGGTTTTCCTGTGCTATGTACCTTGGCCTCTTGTACACTCATGCCTCCAACAGAAGTTGCTGGCGTGTAGAACTGTGCAACACTGCTGGCTGAGTTTAGAGCCTGTTCTTTGGCTCGATGTCCCTTGCCTTCCACATGCCTGCTTATGTCCCTCACGCCTTGATGGGCACAGGAGTTCTCTTGTCTGCAGACTGAGCACCAGTAGAAGGAGCTGGTGGTTCCCATTGTGATGAATGGCCATCGGGCTGACCATTCCTTCTTAAAGGAACATCTATAGGTGGCTGCTCCACTTATTCCTCTCTTGTTCCCTTTTTCAAGTGGCTTCACCACTGTCTCCTCTATGGTGTCCTCCACAGTCTCTTCCACTGCCTCATCCTCTACTGACACCCTTGCTGTCTCCTCCACTGTTTCTTCCACTGCCTCCTCCAGTGTCCTCCACTGCCTCATCTACTGCCTCCACTGCTGCCTTCTCCACAGTCTCCTCCTCTAACCTGGCCACCTTTTTAGGGAGCTGATCCTTCTGAGCGAAGCAGGAAAGAATGCTCATTTGCCTCTTCCCTGACATCTTTGAAATAGACAAATCCAATAATTAATACTATGCCTTGTATTGTTATAAAATTATTAGGGGTAGGCCTATTATAAAATGGGTATCTTTATAAAAACTAGACTGCATTCCCTGCAGAAAATGCTAAATGTGTGCTAGCTGACACGGCTTGGCCAGAGGATTCCAATGATACCAAGGTTTTTAAAATCGGACGTACAGTTCAAAAGTTACATGCACCTCTAACCTTTCTGTCATAGACTCACATGGCAGAACATTATACAGGCCATATAATCATTTGAATTCATTTGAAAGTTGCAACATTCTAAATTCCGAAAATGTCAGTTGGTCCAGGAGTAACTGCCATAGCATTCTAGGCCAGACAAAAAATCGTGTGAACGGAAAAAGTT
Source organism: Merluccius polli (assembly GCA_030340625.1). Classification (NCBI taxonomy): domain Eukaryota; kingdom Metazoa; phylum Chordata; class Actinopteri; order Gadiformes; family Merlucciidae; genus Merluccius; species Merluccius polli. The sequence goes on along the minus strand of JAOPHQ010001419.1, from coordinate 268,029 downwards.
GAATAATAAACGCCAGAAGAACAATATGTGTGCAGCAGAGCTAGCACACATAATTATCAAAGTAGCCCCAGTATAATGTGACACCCCAAGTGCTCTTGCACATAGACATACAACATAGACGCCTCATTGAGCGCTGGACCATTAGTCAATTGAGAATGAGGAATCGTCGTCATAGTACATAGCTGCTGAAATTAGCAGGGATTCAACTTAGGGATGGGCATTTTAAGAAATGTCCTTGATCGATCATCGCTAGAATTATCGATCAATTATCGATTAATCGTTATTTTTTTTTTGGGGGGGGGGGGGGGGGGGCGGGGGGTGGAGGTGCGCGATTGTTGACGGGGGGGGGGGGGGGCGGGCGGGATTGTTGACGGGGGGGGGGGGGGGGGGGGGGCGCGTTTGTAGCGCACCCCGGACCTACGACCGACGTATTATGACAGTCCTGGACCGGCCCAATAATCTGGACCGGCCCAAAAATAATAATACACAAAATAAAAAATTTAGATTTAATTGCATGAACTATCTAAAAGCAATACCTTAGTCAGAAAACAGATATGAGGCTGAACGTTTTGCTAAAATGTCAGTTATGGAAATATTGAAAATGTTGGAGCGGCTTGACCACGCGAACCGAGAGACGGCTGTCTTGACTGCAGTACGCGATCGGTCATTAATCAATAATCGTAGGCTATTTAACCATATAACTGCACACAACTTTATTTAAAATCAAATGTAAAACATGTGTGTTTGTATTGTGGTGTCCGGTGCGTGTGGATGTGCGGCTCCTCCGGCGGAGCGGTTCATGTTAATAGTGGAGTCCGGGAGGGTTCACCTTCACGGCGTAGTTACGAGGGATGTGCGACTACCGTCTTAAAAAATACTAAAGTGTGTTTTAAAGTTAGAAAGATATTAGATATTCAACCGATATTCACGCTCCGAATTACAGCGATCAGACACGGGGAACTAAAGACGCGATCACCGGGCACCGCTTCAAGACTCACAGTATGCAACACAACGTCCTTTTGATCGATAACAATATAAATTGATCGACACATTTCTTAACGATCAATGATCGATCATCGATTAATTATGCCCATCCCTAATTCAACTGGCTAGCTAGGCTAGTTCTCACACTGGTCAATCTGTTAGCTAATATTACTGATTACCAGCTGCCTGAACACAATATTCCCAGCAACGGAAATCAAATTATGAGATGACTTACTGTACTCATATGATATGGTCTTCTGGGTTACATGCCGCTATTCCGACATGCCGCTACTTAGACATTGACGTCTAGTGGTCGGAGTGGCGGCATTAATATTATTTTCCAAGCGTCCCACTACTGCGACAATTTTTTTTCCCCATTGTCTGAGTAGCGGCACTTTACTTTTTTTCAAACGTCCTGCCATTCCGACATGAGGCCATTAATATTTGTCATTATCATTGTACTTTAAATTAATTAATTAATGTGATTATTGTTGCGAATTAATAACATGTATCATCAGGCTGTAAAATATCTGCACATAGCCAGGAGTAGAAATAAATATACAAGTTGTAGTAACTGCACCTCAACACATGATGGCGCCAAACGATATACTGGAGGCGGCGCTTAACGCTGGCCATTGTGCGTCATGGAGGCCACGCCTCCTGCCCAGTGACTACCGGCGGAACTTCCGCCGGCTCAAGTCAGAACACCCCAGGCAGCGCAAAGGAAGGAAGCAAAGCGACTGAGGATGCAACGCTTGGGGTTCTCCACGCAGCGTGATATACATATAATACCTCTCCTTCTGGTTCATAGTTAAATAACTTAAAGCTAAACAAATAAAGTGAGTTATAAGCGTTCCTGTTGTCGGCAGCCTTCTTCCCCGGGACACAAACCCCACATTCTGGTGACTTCCCGACGTGATTCGGGGAAAGAGAGGCTTTATTTGGAACCTTGGAACTTTGGCCGCACTGCAGCCGTACGACTCATCAGCTCTGCCACATGGCGCCATAACAGGAGGTAAGCAGTGCCCATTGCTCAGGCTAAAACTGCACATAGATAGATATAGGATTATTAGGTGACAGAGCTGCTAGCGTACGTTGTGGTAGAGCTTTGGTTCTTCGGTCCATAGTCGTTACAGTTAAGCCGAAGCAAAATGAACAGGCGCTTATAACTCTTTTGGAATTAGTTAAATGATATTATGTCGCCATTGTACGACAAATAGAAGAACCAAGAGGCCAGTACTGTATGTATTATTAAAACTCGGTACGGGACCTGGGAGTATAAAAAACTCGGCGCGGAGCTTTTAGAGTATAAAATTTAAAACTTAATACAAACTTGGGAATATAAAAACTCGGCACGGAGCTTTAGAGTATAAAAAAAAAAAAAAAAAAAAAATAAAAAATAATAATAAAAAAAAAATTAAAACTCAGTACAAAACTGGGAATATAAATTTGGGGCATAACCCCTAGAGTATAGGAGAGTGGAAAACGGAGAGCGATAGGGTACAGATCGCTACTAACATTGTTACTAACACTGCATTCTCAAAGAACTACGCTAACTTGCATGAAACACAATAACCCACGTTTGTGTACATAATCCTGTATGTGCTAACGCTTGCTAACTTTGCTAGGGTGCATCTTAGCTTTGTCTGCAGAATATGGTACATGTAACTGACGATAGCCCAACACGTGGGTTATCTCATATGGGTCTTTGTTCTTAACAGAAGCATGGTAGCATTAGCCACATAAGCTAACACGAGGGCCTAGCGGATATGCTAGGTATTTAGAACTGAAGATAGCCCACCACGGGGGGTGGTTTATGGCTCATTGTTCTCCAGGGGGATGGTAACATTCCGGTGTTCTTAGCCATTTGGCCCAAGTGGAGGCTAATGGCTATGCTAAGTCTAGGGAGAGACGGTAAACACATCTATCTAACCTATAGACATATACCTAACAGTGCCAGTGGATTTGGAGCCCTTCCACATATGGGCACACACATAGTAGGATATATACACAATATTAACGTGGAGGATATAAAGTGTGCGCATTTAAATAAGTTCTATGCTATGGTAACACAGCAGGGAGCATAGATTACAAATCCCTGTCAGCCATTTTGGGAGTCCCCAAAATGGCCCCCAAGACCCCCTACCCCTCGACCACCCCTACCCCCATCAGACTACCCAGACTTCACCCCTACCCCTCCCCCGACGACTGACCATGAAGAAGGGGACAAAGGAATGGCGTTTGCCAGTCTGCGTTTGCAAGTGTGAATGGAGTGTGAATGAAGTTGTGCGCTCCTAGAATGCAAGGGGAGAAGGCAGAATGGAGCCCAATACAATAATTTGGTTTAATGTTATTATCTAGACATATACATTTATAAATAACTATGTTAACAGATGTCATTACTGTGATAAAAAGTGTTGTTGTGTAAAAACTGATTATTCATAAGCATCAACTTGTCAGTAATAGGAAGGTGTTAAAATTGACATTAACTCTTTGTTTTATTCTTTCCTTTAACCTCAAGAGAAGGAGGGGACCTCCATGCCCCTTCCAAAGAAAGATCATGAACACCTCTTTTTGTTTTTATTAATGATAAGAAATTATAAGGTTAACAAAGGAGGAAAGGGAAGTTGGACAGGACACAATGAGATGGGGACAGTAAGTGGTAATTCTTATAACAGGAGGATTTATTTAGAAAGACAGAGGGAAGTAGACAGAAGGATAGAAGAAGGGAAAGTGTAAGAAAGTTAAAGAAAGTTAAAGAAGGTAAAGAGAGAAATGTGGTCTAGAGAGAGAGGGACAGAGCAGAGATAAAGCCGCAGGAAGTAATTTAGATAAGGAGATCTAACAAAGGAGGGAGGCATTATAGAGTTATGTAGGGGTTTACCTTATAATAGTAGTGGTAATAATAATAATGATGTTAATGATAATAATAATAATAATAATAATAGACATAATGAAACATAACGAAGAAAGCAATGCGAACATTAGGACGGTTGAAGATCAGGTCAACTATGTATATATGTCTGTTATTTGTTTTTGTTTCCTGTTGATTTTGTTTTCTTTGTGTATTTGTTTTATACTTTTAACTGTTTGTGTGAGTGTTTTGTGCTTTATAGGACAAATAGCAGACCAACAGCTCAGTCACGTCACATGAAGCCCCGAACCCCTGGTACCCCCTCATGAGTATTTGTGCATAAGATGGTTGATGGGCATAATACGGCCCTATCTGATAGTTTCATTAAAATCAGAAGTTATCTCCTCTACCACTCGTCCACAGTAGTCCAGAGGTCAACCAGCGCTGGGGACTAACAGTCCAGGGACTTTGCTCCCGCCTCAAGCGACGATATGGGAGTGTGGTAGAGTCATAACCTGATACACAGTGTAGGGGTGTAACAATTAATACAGTCAATTTTTGGGTTGCTCAGTTTACCTTCATAATGTGGTGTCCATTGTCTTGTTTTTATGTACGATGTTTTGTTTTTGCTCAATGATGCTGACCGTTGCTGAGGCTATGATTCTTAGATGGACCAGAGGGTTTTCACCTGGGACACACACACAGGTGCCATTTGATTATTAGAGGTGACTTGGGCGATGACAATGAGGGAATTGAGGTTGGTTTATTTGAGCCATATCCATTTTTAGTAAGCAAAACTATTCAATGATTGTGTGTGGATATATATATATATATTCAATTTTAACTTCATTCACCATATTCACCTATCGTTTGACTCACCTTTGTATGCAAGTTTGTTTTGATATAACTTTCACATATGGTTTGAACTACTTAGATTAGTAATGATATAAGACCATATAGGGTTAAGACATGCCTGATCTATAATTACATAATAAGAAACCACTGTCTACATATTGTTTGTTGTATTGTGTTAGATGTTTTCTTTGCAAAGATACTGGTTGGTTCTGGTCTCTCTTCCCCCAGGACAATGGAGGGGGGTCCATTAGAGAGAGGACAGTTGATCTGGGGTTCCTGCCCTAAATGGACTCAAACTCATATTTGGACATTGAAATGGACCGCATACACAAAATGAACAGCAGGAACATTCCTGTTACCAGCGGTTGATAAGTTTCATATTAGGAGGCAACATGGCTGACAGTCTTATCTGAATGTGATGTGTTTTTATACACTATATTTTTAATTTTCTTTTGATTCTTTTAATGATTGATTATTCACAAGCGATTGATGTTGAAAGATGTTAACACTCTATAATTATGATTTGTTGTGCATTGGCAGTGACTGGATTGCAGAGAAGTGCTTCATCCTGATGGGGGGGTGAGTTCTTCCCTACCGTCATGATACTCTTTTTTCATCTCCTAGAGGTGGTTTTCGACTGGATGATGGTAACCCGACCTGGAAAGACCTCTCTTCAGCTGCTGAAAGGGTAACTGGGAAGAGATCTTCCGGTGGGGTGAGACTAGCTCATGAATTTGGCCTTATTAGAACAATTGAATAAGTTTACCTAGTCTAAAAGTAAATTAAAATAATGTGGGCATAAGATTTAAAGGTAACGCTAGAAGACTAAAATAGTTGTTCCAAAAGGTTTGATAAACTAGGACCCAGAATCACTGTCATATGCATATATTTTATGATATCATCAATATGGTCAATATAAGCAGGAAGAATGAATGCAACATGCTTAACTTTGTGTTAATTTTGCGTGACTTTTTCAAAGTCACGAGGGGGGAATAAGTAGTGCATTTTATTTTAAGTAGTGTATTTTATTTCAAGGAGGGACTATTGTTGCATTTTATTTTCAAGAGTATTTTATTTTCAAGGAGGGAAATATTTTTGCATTTTATTTACAAGGGGGGAATATTTGTGCATTCAGATTTTTTGTTTTTTGTTTTTTGTTTCGTTTTATTTGTTTAAGTGTTGAATTTGCATAAGTCAGACATATGTTCTTTAAACATTTGCAAGGACCAGGTTAAAGTAATCATTGGGAAATACTTCAGCAATCTGTTGGGAAAGGATCTAATGCATAAGCTAAATAGTTTATTGACATAGAAAATTGGGAATTACTACGACAACGCCTAATGCTGTTATGCTGTGTTTAATACCTTAACTTGTTAGCTCTTTCCACTGCTGTGTCAAAACTACAGCGCCAACACCGGGTGGTGCAGCAGTTACCCATCAAACAAGCGGTTATGTTACATTCACTGGGAATGGTGGAAAGATGGGCATTGAATTCATGAACTGTCCGACTTGAGGTTGGCTACAGATACGGGGGATAACACTGATGATCTTTGAGTAACCTGCGTGCATGGAAACCATCTGAGCAATTGCATGCTAGTCTACAGGGCGTTTTTTAGATCTATATAGGGTTACTGCTAACTAACACGCTAATGTCTCTTCTGTGTTAGCCAGAGCTGCTAACACGGTAATGTCTGTTCTTATACCTGGAGGTATTCGATTTTGGTTATACATGCATATAAGTATTTGAAGGGATTTCATATGGGGAAATTACAATGCATTAACTACTATGCCTTTCTGTCCTCAGGATACTGTGATAATGGTATGACATATGGATTGTATGATGTGATGATAATTTGTCTACTGTTGGCTACGGCCCATGTATTCTTTGAGACACACCAAGGTGAATGCCATCCAATTTAGAGATGCGACAGGTTTTCCTACTGTCTAGAAGAGGTTTTCCCGAACTAAGTCGATTGGTGATGTTGATGTTTTTCTTTTCGCTTGAATTTATACTCACCATTTTTAGACCTTACATGATACATAGCATTATTAATTTATAGTATGGTCATCAGTGATGACCAAGGAGGGACTGTTGCGAATTAATAACATGTATCATCAGGCTGTAAAATATCTGCACATAGCCAGGAGTAGAAATAAATATACAAGTTGTAGTAACTGCACCTCAACACATGATGGCGCCAAACGATATACTGGAGGCGGCGCTTAACGCTGGCCATTGTGCGTCATGGAGGCCACGCCTCCTGCCCAGTGACTACCGGCGGAACTTCCGCCGGCTCAAGTCAGAACACCCCAGGCAGCGCAAAGGAAGGAAGCAAAGCGACTGAGGATGCAACGCTTGGGGTTCTCCACGCAGCGTGATATACATATAATACCTCTCCTTCTGGTTCATAGTTAAATAACTTAAAGCTAAACAAATAAAGTGAGTTATAAGCGTTCCTGTTGTCGGCAGCCTTCTTCCCCGGGACACAAACCCCACATTATACCCATATGTTCTGGACTTAGCATACATGCAGCTTATGCATGGGTGTGACAAATACATGGGAAAACAATTTCTAAAAAGAGCCAATCATCCAACTTCGAGGCTGCCCCTAGTTGGTAATAGGACTAGCCTATCCATATCAAATCCAAAAGCAACAATCTTCATAACAAAATCAGAGTATCCTTTTCAAAAAATATTATTTCGCCGTTCTTAAATTAGGCTTCCACAGCGCAAAAAAGGTAGGCCTACACCTTGAAACTTTGTTCAATCAACTTAAAGTCCGATTAAACTTCATTCAAAGGCAGTCCATAATTCTAATTAAATTGATTTCTAACGAACAAGTCCAAATTTCAGGTCCTAGAGCTTTATTCGTGCTTCTTCTTATATATTTTTAAGTAGACTGCTGGCCTGCACGCACAGAGTTTGTTTGATGCATGGAGTTTCAACCTTTCCCCCCTGAGAGCTGAATAAAAATGAGGAGAGCTCCCTGTCTTTTACATAATGTGTAGGCCTAACATTTATTCACATGGCCGGTTCAAAATCACCTAGTTTTTGACTGAAATGTGTGCCGATATCAATTATTGTGAAAAACATTGTTTGGAGTAGAGGTCTGCACTCGCGATGCAAATGGAAGCTCATTGCGGGTGCGGGCGGGATGATAGAGGTAGGCCTACATTTATTCTATATTAATAACTATTATTATTATTCTATTGCACTTTCTATGAAAAGTAGGCCTAATTGTCGTAATAGCGGTACCAAAAAAGATCGGATGCGGGCGGGATGATAGAGGTAGGCCTACATTTATTCTATATTAATAACTATTAATATTATTCTATTGCACTTTCTATGAAAAGTAGGCCTAATTGTCATATTAATAACTATTATTATTATTCTATTGCACTTTCTATGAAAAGTAGGCCTAATTGTCGTAATAGCGGTACCAAATTGTAGTAGGCCTAATTGTCGTAATAGCGGTACCAAATTGTCGTAATAGCGGTACCAAAAAAGATCGGATTAGGGGCATGTCTAAATAGAGGCATGTCGTAATGACGGGATGTCGTAATGGAGGGTTGTCGTAATAACGGGCTGTCGTAATAAAGGGCGGACCCCGGTCTTCTGAAGGAGTTCTCCCACCTCGATCGTGGTCGTAGATAATCATCAGATACTGTTCAGCGAGTATCTGATGAGTATCCCTATTCCAGTCTTAATCAGACCAAGATTGAAAAAACACATACAACCTGCACCTTACTCAAACACCGCTAACCTGTTACCTGTGCCAAAACTCACCCTTTCTCCTGTCACATCCCATAGCACACCCACACCAGCAACAAAAATGGCCCTGTTGAATGTTAGATCTCTATCTAAAGGTACGTTTCCACCGAGCAGTACGGTACAGTTCGGTTCAGTTCGGTCCGCAATTATTTGTGTTTCCATTGTGAGAAGTTCTAAAGCGTACCTAAATAAGCGTACCGAACCGTACTGTTTTAGGAGACCCTTCTGTTGGGGTACCAGTTTGTGGTACGGTATAGAGACACGCCCATTGCTGTTCGAACAGGTGCGCGTGTGATAACGTCTATAACTTGTTGTAGACGTTATCACCTGGTAAACTCAAGGGCGCCATTTTTAAATACCCGGCAGTAGGATAATTAAAAAAAGTTTCAATACAATGGCTAATAAAAGCTTAGCGCTGTGGTCAACCCAGTACGTAGGCTATAGGTTATCAGCTGTCTTCTGGTCTCAGCTGACTGTCACGGATTTGATTTTCGTGCTAATGTAATGATGTCACGCGACGACAGCGTGAAAATCAGCTGACGGAACAATCGCTATCCCGCCCGTCATACAGTAGTGCCTTTTGCAGTGGGTACACAAACCGGACCGAACTGTACCAAAACCTTCCGCACCAAAACGTAACGTACTGAACCGAACTGTACCGTACTGCTCGGTGGAAACGTAGCATTATAAGTCCTTTTTAATTAATGACCTCATCTCCACACACAAATTAGACTTTCTCAGTGTTGTAATGTAACGAAGTACAAATACTTCGTTACTGTACTTAAGTAGAATTTTCACGTATCCTGTACTTTACTTCGTTGTTTATATTTCTGACAACTTTTACTTTTACTCCACTACATTTCCTCACTAAAATGTGTACTTTTACTCCGATACATTTCCCATAACCATCTTCGTTACTCGTTACTACAAAATAAAAATCGAGTTGGTGACCTACTTCCTGTTTATCAACCTCCAAGCGCGAAGAAAAAAAAAAACACCGCGCGCGACGAAGAAGAAGATCTGCTTTGGCCAATCACGGAAGCACCTGCAGCTGCGGCAGTTCTGCTAATTCTCCGGTCACAAATGACGAGATTAACAGTGGCGACATCAACCGGTATTTTAACCCAAACTGAAAGTGGCTGTTTACTGTTGCCATGGCGACATGTCTTTTCCCAGACGAAGTGGTTTTTGTGCGTGTGTGTGTCTAAACGCCACGGCTACACCGGCATGCTGCCAATACTCTAGGGTGGCCATTCGTCCGGCTTTAGGCCGGACTGTCCGTTTTTTCAATGCCCTGTCCGGCGTCCGGCGCAGCATCAAGCCGGACGCGTATTTGTCCTCCTTTTTGAGACAACACCGCCGGTCATCGATCCGCCCGCCGGTCATAGGTCCGTGGTGTGTTACGTTCACGCGCGCGCGCACCCCCCCCCCCCGCGCCGGTCGTAGGTCCGCAGTGTGTCCTCCTTTTCAACAACTCATAAATGGTCACCCTACAATACTCTGATAGGACGTCACAGTGTGATTAAGGTGTTTACATGTCAACAATAATGCCAATAAGACTGGAATACTCCACATGTCTCCACATTCAGTATTGATTACTCCCACTATGGGAATGCTGTTTACATGGCAGTGTGTTAATCTGAGTATTGTCTTCATCAGGTTAACATCAGTCCAGTGTTGTCTTATGTGTACGACTTACTGTATATTTATTGTTATGTATTTAATTTTAATGTTGAACAAGTTGAAGCCTCTCCCCTGTACTGTACCTGGATATTACAGGAGCCAAAATACATTTCATAATCAAAATTCTAACTGCTCACTTTGTTTAAATACTTTTACTTTTACTTCTAATACTTAAGTACATTTTATATCAGAAAATTACTTTTGGTACTTAAGTACAGTAAATGTCAGGTACTTTCAGACTTTTACTCAAGTAATATTCTAAAAGGTGACTTTTACTTCTACCAAAGTCATTTTCTGGTAAGATACTTGTACTTTGACTCAAGTATCGCTTTCAAGTACTTTATACAAGACTGGACTTTCTTCTTTTAACTGAAACGTGGCTGGACCACAATAATTCTGACACCACCCTCATTGAAGCATCCCCCCCCAACTTTGCCTTCACTCACGCATCAAGACCTACTGGAAGAGGCGGTGGACTAGCCACCCTTTTTAAATCCACCTTCCAATGTAAACAATCTTCCTTTGATGGATTCTCCTCCTTTGAATATCTTGGTACCATCATCACGGGCCCTCCTCATATTCTACTACTGACTATTTATAGACCCCCCAAGCAGTCAGTCTGCATCTTCTTGGATGAACTCAGTGACCTCCTATCAGTCATCTGCACAGAACATGACTGTTTCATTATAACTGGTGACTTTAATCTCCACTTTGACGTCCCGAGCAACCATTACACCAAAGACTTTATCACCCTACTTGACACCTTTGCTTTGACCCAGCATGTTGCACAGCCGACACATTGCCACGGTCATACTCTTGACCTAGTAATAACAAAAGGTCTTACTGTTTCAACAAGCGTTCAAGATCTGGCTATTTCTGATCATTTCTGTGTATTTTTCTCTGTTTCTATCCTTCCACCTATTCAAAATGGACACATGGTGACCAAGAGGCGCATGATTAGCGCCAGTACCATTGCTCAGTTCGAGCAGGCTCTCATATCCTCCCCTACACTGCTCCCACCCACCACCGAACAGTCATCCTGTACAACAGATGATCTACTTGACCATTTCACTGCTACAGTGACCTGCATTATAGACGACATTGCTCCTCTTAAGTCTAAGGTGCCCACCAAGAAAAACAGGTCTCCTTGGCTACTTAACCCCTCTGTTAAAGCCCTTAAGCAGGATTGTAGAAAGAAGGAGAGGAAATGGCGTAAACACAAACATCCATCTGACTACGCCGATTATAAAGGAAAACTACATGCATACAATAGTGAGATCCGCAAGTCAAGACAATCCTTTTTCTCCAACATCATCAGTAAAAACATCAACAATCCCCGGGTACTATTCTCTACAGTGGAGAAACTGACAACTCCTTCCTCACAACTCCCATCTCACTTTCTCTCGCTTAATGCATGTAATGAGTTTGCCTCTTTCTTTAAAGCCAAAATTGACCAAATCAGATCTAACATCTCACCCTGTGCACTCGCAACCCATGGGCCGGACTCACAACCTACACCGGAGGGTCCTAAGAACACAATGTCCCAATTCCTTCCAATAGATATAGAAACTCTAAACAAGACTGTAAGCAAACTTAACTCCACCACCTGCCGTCTTGATACTCTTCCCACCAACTTTTTTAAATCTGTCCTCCCCCTCCTTGCATCAGATCTGCTCACAATTGTAAATTCATCCTTGCAGTCTGGAGTATTTCCTAAGTCCCTAAAAACTGCACTAGTAAAGCCTATATTAAAAAAGAGAACCCTTGATTCCTCTGCTTACAACAACTACAGGCCAATCTCAAACTTGCCTTTTATTGGCAAATTAATTGAAAAAACAGTCTATGCCCAGCTCAATGACTTTTTAATATCACATCATTGTCTTGACTGTTTCCAGTCAGGCTTCCGGGCTCATCACAGTACTGAGACGGCACTGATTAAAGTTTTAAACGACATACGCCTCAACCTGGATGCAGGCAAGGCATCAGTCCTAGTTCTTCTGGACCTCAGTGCTGCATTTGATACGGTAGACCATACCATACTTTTAAATAGATTAGAGCACTGGGTTGGGTTCACAGGCACTGTTCTTAGCTGGCTGCTGTGGTGTCCCCCAGGGATCCATCCTAGGCCCTCTACTATTCAACCTCTATATGCTCCCCCTTGGAAAGGTCATACAAAAACACAAGATATCCTACCATAGCTATGCTGATGACACCCAGCTCTATCTTGCTCTCTCACCTAATGACACCAGCCCGCTTGAAACACTATTTAACTGTGTAAATGACCTTAACAACTGGATGTGTCGGAACTTTCTCCAGCTGAATAAGGACAAAACTGAAGTGATTGTCTTTGGGAACAAAGACATGAGGCATAACATCTCCTCACTTCTCAACACCAAAGGCTTGCAAGTTAAAACAATGGTAAAAAACCTAGGCATCCAAATTGACAGTGATCTCTCTTTCAGCAGTCACATTAAAATGGTCACGAAATCAGCTTTTTACCACCTTAAAAACATCTCCAAGCTCAGGGACCTAATGACTCAAACAGACCTTGAGAAGCTTATTCATGCCTTCATATCAAGCAGACTGGACTATTGCAATAGTATCTTCACTGGCCTTCCAAAGAAAACTATCAAGAAACTTCAACTAATTCAGAATGCAGCAGCAAGGATCCTTATGAGAGCCAGAAGAACAGATCACATCACACCTCTACTGAAACGCTTACACTGGCTCCCTGTGAGTTACAGAATCGATTTTAAAACACTTCTACTTGTTTTTAAAACTTTAAATGGCAGTGGCCCCATCTACTTAAAAGATTTGCTTCACCGCTACACACCCCCTAGGTCACTCAGATCCCAACAGAGACTACTCTTGGTTCCACCAACTACTAGAACCAAATGTGGTGAAGCCGCCTTTGGCTCATATGCAGTCAAGCTCTGGAACCAGCTTCCTGAACACATAAAGACTGCACCCTCAATAGACTGTTTTAAAACCAAGTTAAAGACCTACCTTTTTTCTCTTGCTTTCCCATAATTCTATTTTAACTCATTTTTATTTCCTTATTTTCATATGTTTATTTTATTCTTATGACTTTTTATGGATCCTAATCATCTTAATGTATATGTATAATGTATGTAAAGCACTTTGAACTGCCCTGGTACGAAATGTGCTATATAAATAAATGTTGCCTTGCCTTGCCTTGCCACTCTGTAGCTCCTTCACAGAGTGTCTGAATCAATGCGTCGTTGTCGTCGTTGGATGTAACGTTGTTGTAGCGGGAATATCTAAATCTTACCCAGATACAGCAATGCTATTTTTTGATTGGCTGTTTGGTAGCTATGTTCTTTTTATTTGATTGGCTGGTGTTGGCAGGCGCCTTCTGAACTCTACGGGAACACACTTGATTCCTCCCTGTTCCACTGTAAAAAATAGCGGCGCAACTTTTGGGCATTATCCTGGTAATTACTCTGCGTGCGAAATACAGGGTGTGGCGTGTGAGCGTGTGAACGGGTTGAAATGAGTGTGTCACACTCCAAATGCGTGAGACTTGAGAGCCCTGTATATATATATATATATATATATATATATATACTGTATATGTGTGTGTGTGTGTGTGTGTGTGTATGTATTTTTTATTATTTTATTATTGTTGTGTTGGTGTTATGGACCTTTCATGAGATGTGTCCTTAATAAAGTTTGAATTGAATTGAATTGATATGTGGTCTACAGAGCGCGTTGATGGTTTGGTTTATGGCTGACTGATGGTTGCGATATTCCTAAATCGTCGGCATTGCAAAGTTGCATTTTCCCCGTTGCTAAATATCGTGTTGCCAAACATTTTATTTCCTAATCGAGTTATTCCTGTTAGTCGGGGATGTTATTGCATCCCACACTAATTCCACAACAAGTTTTATACCCTCACGATTTAGCCTATATCTCTTGATCAATTCACAGTCTTCCATTGTCTCCAAAACTTTCGTCTCGCAGCCATTTTCCGATTCTTTGTGAATAGGTCTTAGTGAGTTAGGAGAGTCCTCTCGAGGACTTTTAAGCTCTCCTAGACTTAGGTGCTACTGTTAGGCCTAAGATCCTTTGTGAATTGCTCTTAGTGAAATAAAATAGGAGTCCTAAATTTAAGACTGACACGCCCATTATTTTTAGGAGTTTCTCCTAAATTCGCCAGTTAGGAGCTACTTTTAGCGCTAAGATCCTTTTTATTATAATTTTGGTAATAACTGTAGCTGGGATGAATACACTGGGTGCTTTCACGATCCAAACATTTGCTGTCCGCGTGTCGTACTGGAATGTTACGATCTCTGCGTTGCGTTGCTGGTATGACCATCGCTCAGGTAAGCCCGGAGTAATACGATTCCCAGGTGCATCAATGTTTTCCTAATCCTCAGTATTTCAAGATTAAGGAAGTTCACATGCATGCCTTGGTTTTTCTTGTTTTCCAGATTGATGAGAAAGTATCCAAACTGTTGGAGCTGAAGGCACAATTGGGAGGTGACGATGGCAATCCAATTTGTGCTCAAACCTCCCAAGGTAAGATCATTTAAACATTACTGTGTTTAAATTAACAGAACATTTTAAACATAACCTTACATTTCAGACAATAAAAGTTTCATCATTGGCTAAATTTACACTGGCATGTGTGTAATTTTTGACTCAATAGTCTGGCTTTTTCTAATAAAGCATAGGATAAGTGTATATAATAGAATATGATAAAGGATAATTTAAGGTGCACATTTAAATTAGTTAACATTTTACAGACTATATTCCTGAAAACAGTCACTGGGTATCTGTAGGTGGCTCTTCAGTGCTAATGGGGTTTTACTGAAACATGTTAGCCTCAATAAAAATGTGTGAATAAGTACATAATGTATAGGAGTAGGTTCAAATTGAACATGAGAGGAGTTATGTAGTCAGGATATCATAGTCCTAAAACAAATACATTGCAGGAATACAAAAGTCATAACACTACTTGGCTAAAAATGAAACAACAAAAAATGCAACTATTTTGTGTAAAGTTGCACACCCACAATTAATCAATTGTAAGATGGTATGGAACACGTACTTGTTGAAATAAGTCTCTTAATGGTCCAGGGGCCGTATTCACAAAGCATTTTATCTTACCGCTAGGAGTGCTCCTAACTCGCGCTAAAACATTTTACGTAGGAGTTTTTTCTTAAAAGTTATTCACAAAGCCGCTGAGACCTACTCATACTAAGGATAAATCACTAAGAGTGAGCTAAGAGTGACGCGCCGTTGCTATAGATTACGTCGATTCTCGTGCACGAGTTTGGAAGCGGTCAGTGCGGTGATTGGTTGTTCAGAGCAGGCGGTCTCTGTGGAAACGAACCCACCGAATCACCGAAGAACAAGGAAGTAGCCTCGGCTAGACATCCCTATCAAATAGTTATGGACAGTGCAGTTAGCAGAATACACGCATGATGACAAGTTTGTGCAGACCACGATAATGACGTTGTAGCCTATATGCACGTTAAAGAGAGAGAGAAAAAGCAAACAATAAAAATATGTAAATTGCATTAATTCAAGGAGGCAATTAAAAGCACCCTGCAAACTATTATCCAATGAGCATATCTCCACTATTCAACACTTTAAATAACAGCCTATACCGGTTGTGGAGAATGGCACATACAGTGATCACTGTGCTTTCCCTCTCTGGGCTGAGGGATATTTCGCCGTGCAGGACATGAAATCGACGTTTCATCTGCCCAATTCCTCTCTCCACAACATTTCGTGTATTTTTGTGTGCTCTAACATATATGGAGGAAAACAGTAAACAATAATAAATATGGATTCAACAAATACAAGGCGACAAAGAGCTAATACGATGTTTTTTACGCATAGGACTAAGCGTAATCTGCATAATCACTTACATGTTATACTTTAACTGTGCTCCCGGTTGTGGATTGAGAGGTGTCAAGACGTCTTGCAGGGATAGCCGCTGTCACCCAGCAAGACACCCAACTGGTACATGGTGCCTCACGCCTCAGACCGCTCTCCATTAAAATACGCGGATCACGGGTAGACCCAGCAGGCCACTTTGCAACAACATCAAGAATGTTAAAAGTTGCATCAAAAACAATCTGCGTGTTGATGGAATGTACTTTCGTTTCTATTGACGAACACGTCCTCATCTTTTGATGGCGCAATTATTTGTATGTGCGTCCCGTCAACAGCACCGACCACACCGGCATACCTGCATGCCATGAAGTTGGCTTTGATCCTCCTGTGTAGTTGTTGATTGTCCAAAGGAAACCGGATAAACTGGATGATATTAATGGTATTATTTCAGCCTTAACCAACTTTGAACTGAGCTCTGTCAGCTCTTCTAGCCTGTATGTAAATATAGCATCATTGTGGAATCGTGTGTGTGTGTTTGTGTGTGTGTGTGTATGTATATATTTACATAGGCCTATGTATGTAGGCTACATGTATATATATATATATATATATATATATATATATGTGTGTGTGTGTGTATGTATTTTTTATTCTATTGTTATTATTTTATTATTATTGTGTTGTGTTGGTGTTATGGACCTTGGTTCGGTTTATAGCTGACTGATGGTTGCGATATTCCTAAATCGTCGGCATTGCAAAGTTGCATTTTCCCTGTTGCTAAATATCGTGTTGCCAAACATTTTATTTCCTAATCGAGTTATTCCTGTTAGTCGGGGATGTTATTGCATCCCGCACTAATTCCACAACAAGTTTTATACCCTCACGATTTAGCCTATATCTCTTGATCAATTCACAGTCTTCCATTGTCTCCAAAACATTTCGTCTCGCAGTCATTTTCCGATTCTTTGTGAATAGATCTTAGTGAGTTAGGAGTCCTCTCGAGGACTTTTAAGCTCTCCTAGACTTAGGTGTTACTTTTAGGCCTAAGATCCTTTGTGAATTGCTCTTAGTGAAAAAAATTAGGAGTCCTAATTTTAAGACTGACACGCCCATTATTTTTAGGAGTTTCTCCTAAATTCGCCAGTTAAGAGCTACTTTTAGCGCTAAGATCCTTTGTGAATACGGCCCCTGGTCTTTACTTCCTGTCTCCCAGGGAACAAGAGACTTCAACCCTAAGCAGATGTCTGTCCGAGAGATGGTCTTCAACACCATCGTCAGCTGCTTCAAACGCCACAGTGCTGAAACCATTGACACACCCGTCTTTGAGCTCAAGGTACCACGGGCACTGGTAACACCATACACAAATACAGCATTTCTATAAATGAATTGGTTTCATATGCAAATAATTGCATTATTGTTTCTTCCCTTACAAAAAAATCCTGCAGGAATTTAAGATTTTCTGAAGATTTCCTGTAGGAATCCTGTAGAAATCCTTAAAATCCTGCATACTTAAGAATATTCCTGCAGGAATCCTGCAGAGCGAAATCCTGCAGGATTTTAATATTCCTGCAGGAATGTAACAGACACTGCAGAAATCCTTCAAATCCTGCATACTTGAATATTTTAGACATGAATACATAAATATTCCTGCAGGATGTACCAGTGCCTGTGTAACCGGTGTACAAGTTATATTTCACCAAGAATCCTTTTATGCCTTTAATTTGTTAATGTATTATTTTTCTTTTATACACTTCCGTATAAATGTATATTTGTTTTGAGAGTTTTTATTTTGATACCTTGGGATGTGTGATTCCGTAGTTACCCGTGAGGTCACTTCCGTTTATTTCGCGCTATCCTCTTCAGTCGGCGATATGCCATGGTGAAGAGAGGTAGGAATGCACAGTGCTCCTCAGAATGAGTGTATAAAAGTGATTAAACACGGTAAAACCTGTAACGGATGTGTAAATAATGTTCTTTTATATCCAGTATGGCAGTTTTTGTTGTATGCTCATGTCGCGCACGTGTCTCTTGGTGTTTTAGTGGAACGCACGTGTGACGCACATCTTTAATGGCCGTGCTGGTGTGTTTGTTTGAACCCAGGTATGTTAGCCCGCTTTGTGTATTTATTTGAATGTATTTTTTTATTTCATTTCATTTGTTTAATAAGCACTTTGGTGCAAGTGTTAAGTCATGCAATAACATTGCTAGTGGTGTTTTCGTCAGTCGGCGATATGCCATGGTGAAGAGAGTGGAACGCACGTGTGACGCACATCTTTAATGGCCGTGCTGGTGTGTTTGTTTGAACCCAGAACCCAGAATAAAGACTCCTTCAGCTGGCAAAGCAGTTTCCTCCGACTCAATCCTTTAAAACACAACGCAGATTCGGCCGAAGCAGCAGCAGTAGGCCGGCTACAGTGGTGCCGTGACCCGGATTCACGCCGCTTCACTCTGCATCGTCGCTACTGGAGCGGTTGATCAACACCAGCTTGGTCGCCAGAGGTTGCTTTTGATAAACATACTGTACAAAATAGTTTTATTTGGTTTGAAAAAAAAAAAAAAAAGTTTAAAAAGATAAGCCCACTAAAAAAAATAAAAATACAGAGCTTGTTTTCCAACCATTTTGCAACTTGTGTTTTACAACAAGGTTTTTCATTTCAAAGTGTCTAATGCACAGTGTTTTTCTTTTTTAAGAAAGTGATTTTACTTTAGTGACTTTATTTAACAAAGGCATAATGGATGATGATAATGTTTCAGCTCATGGCTCTAGCTTTGCTTTTGGGAGAGGGAGGTTTATTAATGAGATGATGAGTACCCCAGGCAGAGGTGCAGATAATCCAGCCTCCCCAGTCTTCTGCTCCACTCGTATTCCTGGCCATGTAGCTTCCAGTTCAGGGGCCGTATTCACAAAGCATTTTATCTTACCGCTAGGAGTGCTCCTAACTCGCACTAAAACATTTTACGTAGGAGTTTTTTCTTAAAAGTTATTCACAAAGCCGCTGAGACCTACTCATACTAAGGATAAATCACTAAGAGTGAGCGAAGAGTGACGCGCCGTTGCTATGGATTACGTCGATTCTCGTGCACGAGTTTGGAAGCGGTCAGTGCGGTGATTGGTTGTTCAGAGCAGGCGGTCTCTGTGGAAACGAGCCCACTGAATCACCGAAGAACAAGGAAATAGCCTCGGCTAGAAATTCCTATCAAATGGACAGTGAATACATGCATGATAGTTTGTGCAGACCACGATAATGACGTTGTAGCCTATATGCACGTTAAAGAGAGAGAGAAAAAGCAAACAATAAAAATACGTAAATTGCATTAATTCAAGGAGGCAATTAAATCCAATGAGCATAACTCCACTATTCAACACTTTAAATAACAGCCTATACCGGTTGTGGAGAATGGCGCATACAGTGATCACTGTGATCACATCCTCTCTCCACAAGATTTCGTGTATTTTTGTGTGCCCTAACATATATGGAGGAAAACAGTAAACAATAATAAATATGGATTCAACAAATAAAAGGTGACAAAGAGCTAGCCTACGATGTTTTTTACGCATAGGACTAAGCGTAATCCGCGTAATCAGCAAGTGACACCCAACTGGTACAAGGTGCCTCTCAAAAAGCTGCCTCAGACCGCTCCCCATTAAAGTATGCGGATCATGGTTAGACCCAGGCCACTTTGCAACAACATCAAGAATGTTAAAAGTTGCATCAAAAACAATCTGCGTGTTGGTGGAATGTAGCCTACTTTCGTTTCTATTGACGAACACGTCCTCATCTTTTGATGGCGCAATTATTTGTATGTGCGTCCCGTCAATAGCACCGACCACACCGGGCATACCTGCATGCCATGAAGTTGGCTTTGATCCTCCTGTGTAGTTGTTGATTGTCCAAAGGAAACCGGATAAACTGTTGGATGATATTAATGGTATTATTTCAGCCTTAACCAACTTTGAACTGCTCTGTCAGCTCTTCTAGCCTGTATGTAAATATATGATCATTGTGGAATCGTGTGTGTGTGTTTGTGTGTGTATGTATGTATATATAGGCCTATATATATATAGCCTATATATATATATATATATATATATGTGTGTGTGTGTAAGTATTTTTTATTCTATTTTTATTATTTTATTATTATTGTGTTGTGTTGGTGTTATGGACCTTTCATGAGATGTGTCCTTAAAGTTTGAATTTAATTGAATTGATATGTGGTCTACGGAGCGCGTTGATGGTTCGGTTTATGGCTGACTGATGGTTGCGATATTCCTAAATCGTCGGCATTGCAAAGTTGCATTTTCCCCGTTGCTAAATATCGTGTTGCCAAACATTTTATTTCCTAATCGAGTTATTCCTGTTAGTCGGGGATGTTATTGCATCCCGCACTAATTCCACAACAAGTTTTATACCCTCACGATTTAGCCTATATCTCTTGATCAATTCACAGTCTTCCATTGTCTCCAAAACATTTCGTCTCGCAGCCATTTTCCGATTCTTTGTGAATAGGTCTTAGTGAGTTAGGAGTCCTCTCGAGGACTTTTAAGCTCTCCTAGACTTAGGTGCTACTTTTAGGCCTAAGATCCTTTGTGAATTGCTCTTAGTGAAAAACATTAGGAGTCCTAATTTTAAGACTGACACGCCCATTATTTTTAGGAGTTTCTCCTAAATTCGCCAGTTAAGAGCTACTTTTAGCGCTAAGATCCTTTGTGAATACGGCCCCAGGTCAGGAAAGTACATTTAGCGGTCTCCCAGCCACAACTGATGCAGCTTTAAACAGCTTGATAACTCACATTGCTGAACAAGTGGGACAAACCATAAAAGATCAATTAAGAAGTGAGCGTGAAGAAAGGGTTATCAATGAAACACAAGCTAAGAGCAGTGTAGATCAGATACCCACTGAACCCTCTTACCTTAACTTGACTGGTGCAAAGTTTGTCCTACAGTCAGACGTCAAAGAGCCCCCAGTCTTCAGAGGGGATGGATCAGACGAGAACACGGTCTGTGAGTGGCAACAGTTAATGGAAGTGTACTTCAAGAAGCGAGCTATACCTCTGAAAGAGCAGTATTCTGATATAATATCTAAACTCATGGGCAAAGCTAAAGATGTTGTACGGATAACTCTGAGAAGCAGTCCATCGGCAAAGCCCCAGGATGATCCTAAAATCATCTATGACATCCTTCGTCAACATTTTAGTGACGTGACGTATTCATGCATGCCTATGGCTGATTTTTACAGCACAGTCCCAGCAGCAGGCGAGAACTCCGTTGAGTACTGGCTTCGGTTGAACAAAGCAGTTGATGCAGCAGAAGAGGGCTTGAAAAGGCTTGGTCGCCACATTGAAGACCCTTGTCAAGAGGTAGCTATGATGTTTGTCAAACATTGCCCAGACCCCTCCCTTTCTGCTGTTTTCAAGTTTAAAGCCCCTGGTAAATGGACAGCCAGTGAGATTCAAGAATACATTGATCGTTACCAGATTGAAATGAAAGAGCAAGGGTTCTCCAAATCAAAATGCCCTCAGTCACTAAGGGTTCATGCTCAGTCCCCTGCTTCCAATCCAGAAACATCTCACTCGAATATGCAACCTGTGCAATGTGAGAACAGTGTAACTCCCAGTCCCCCTTGTAATGATGACAGCTTGAAAGTCTTGGTCAGCCTTTTCAATCAAGCATTGTCGCAGAACAGATCCGAGAAATACAATCCAAAAACTCCAGATCAGTTCCAGCATAAATGCTGCAAAGTCTGCCAGTCTCTGGAGCACTCGACTCTCGCACACTGTAGGCAGCATCGCCTATGTCTAGGTTGCTTTAAGCCCAACCACATTAAGAGGGACTGCCCTAACCGTCATTCTGGCCCAGCTCAGCACGTCTCCCCACCACAGAGCACTCAGCCTTTAAACTAGCTGGCCCACATCTGGCGAGGGGATGTGTGGGTACAGGAGAAGAAACCCTCATCAGTGGCGACATCGAGCAGCACTATATTAAAGCGTGTGCTGCTGCACCAGCTGGTGCTAAGGTGATTGTTCAGAACACACAGAGGGTTGGCCCAGTTGATGAACTGTTTTACACTCCTGTCATCATTAACAACACATTCCAAGTACAGGGGATGCTCGACTCTGGTTCCATGGCCTGCACACTGAGTGAGAGAGCAGAGCATGAGATGCTCAGTAAAAAGTTAATCACAGAGCCCATTCCATTTAATCAAGATGTGGTGCTAGTTGGATGTGGAGGATCATTGAGCAAACCCAAGTGTATGTATGAGGTGAAAATGAAACTGTATGGAGAGAGCTGTATCGTCCCTGTCCTTGTTGTGCCCGGACAGCGTGATGATTTAATCGTAGGCACAAATGTCATCAGATTCATAATGCATCAGCTAAAAGTAACAAGTAATTATTGGAACCTTGTCTCCAGTGGCAATCTTCTTCCAGAGTGCGAGCGGCTTCTCGACCTCTTGTCAAACTCATCCCGGTGGAGAGGTGACGAACTTCCAGATAAGATTGGAACTGTTAAACTCCAGCAGTCAGTCACTCTGTTGGCAAGGCAAGAACACTTGGTCTGGGGTAAATTACCTAAAAATGCTTCTATGTCACCTGGCAGCACAGTACTCGTTGAGCCCACCTCAAGTAAGTCGATACCACGTAACATTATGGTCGGTCGTGTCATTACGCCATTGTGGGGTGATAGATGGGTCCCAATGAAAATCACCAGTGTGTCAAACAAACCCGTCACCTTAAAGAGAAACTGTAAGCTGGCGGATGTGTCACCCTGTCTGGCTGTTCAGAACACAAGCCAGCCTGAAAAAGAGACAGAAGGAGTAAAGCAAAATACTACCAGGCCTTCAGATCTTAAACAGCGCCTCCAGCAGGTTGGTCTCGCTGACATCGATATTGATCAGTGCCACACTGAGTACAATGGAAAGTTAAAGTTAGTTGAGCTGCTTGAAAAATACAACGATGTTTTCTCCAAACATGCTCTAGACTGCGGTGAGGCAAAAGGTTTTGTTCATCGCATCAGACTCACTGATGAAAGACCATTCCGCCTCCCCTATCGGCGAGTACCACCGGCTCATTACCAAAAGCTGCGTCAGGTCTTATCTGAAATGGAAGAGCAGGAGTTAATAAGAAAATCTGTCAGTGAGTATGCCTCCCCTCTAGTGCTCGTGTGGAAAAAGGATGGCAGCTTGAGACTCTGCACGGACTTCAGATGGCTCAACGCCAGAACGTTTAAGGACGCCCACCCATTACCGCACCAGTCAGACTGCCTGGCCGCTCTGGGTGGAAACACCTACTTCAGCACAATGGACCTGACCTCGGGCTTTTACAACGTTCCGATGGCTGAAGAGGACAAAAGTTACACTGCATTCACAACTCCAATGGGGCTGTATGAATATAACAGGATGCCACAGGGTCTCTGCAATAGTCCCGCATCCTTTATGCGTATGATGCTCAGCATATTTGGAGACCTGAATTTCAGCAGTCTATTGTGCTACCTTGACGACCTGCTTGTATTTGCTTCAACCGAAGGGGAAGCTTTGGAGAGGTTGGAAACGGTCCTACAGCGACTCCGACTTCACAATCTCAAACTGAGCCCTAAAAAGTGCCATCTTATGAGGTCCTCGGTCAAATTATTGGGTCATATCATTGATGCCAATGGAGTGGCTGTAGACCCTGCAAAAATTGAGGTCATCTCAAAGATGTCAAAGGAAGATATTATGGAGGATAATGGCTGCACACCATCAGTGAAGAGGATAAAGTCCTTCTTGGGAATGGTATTTTATTACCAACACTTCATCCCTAATTGCTCTTCCATAGCCAAACCCCTCTTTGCCTTAACTGGTGGACAAAAAAAACGTGGAAAGATCAAAGTAAAATCCAACATGGGTTCTTTCAGGAAGCTCCACCCCTCTGATTGGTCAGACGAATGTGACAAGGCTCTGTGCAAACTCAAAGACAGACTCTTGAACTGTGTTGTTCTCTCGCATCCAGATTTCTCACAGCCTTTCATCCTGTCCATTGATGCATCTTTAGATGGGCTAGGCACTGTATTGTCCCAAGTACCAACTGGCGAAAAGAAGGCACGCCCCATAGCTTTTGCTAGCAAGACACTGAGCAGCTCTCAGAAAAATTATCCAGCCCATAGGTTGGAATTTTTAGCATTAAAATGGAGCGTGTGTGAGAAGTTTAGTCATTGGTTAAGAGGCCATTCTTTTACAGTTTGGACTGATAACAACCTTCTTACTTATATTATGACAAAACCTAAGCTCGATGCTTGTGAGCAACGCTGGGTGTCCAAACTTGCCCCGTTCACATTCGACCTGAAGCACATACCCGGCACTAAGAACACCGTTGCCGATGCTCTTAGCAGATACCCTTTTGCCACCACAGTCAGTCGCAGGCTCATCACAGAGCAGTATAGCCGTCTCCTCGATGAAGCTGAGGATATCAGTCACAATGGCATCCAGGACACCTTCAGACTGAAAGTCCAATGTCACAGAGTCACACATTCAAAGGCTAAAGGTATAAATATTCAATCTGGCCCTTTAAAACATCCTTGTGACACAGTAACTGTTCAGGCTCTTCTTAATGCTTCTGATCAGTGGGAGGTTGCTACAGAGACCAGGGCTGTTGAGTTGCTACAGTCAGTCCAAGACCTGTTGCCACCAGGGCAAGATTCACTCCCTGTGTTTACGTTAGAGGAACTGCAACGTAGTCAGGAGCTTGATCCCACCATTTCAGGCATTATGCCATTCATCATACGCAAGAGGCGCCCCTCAAGGCGTGAAAGAGCGGGGCTTGATGCTAAAGCTATGTTACTTGTGAAGCAATGGGAAAGGCTCAAAGCTCAAAATGGCGTCCTCTATAGGGTTGTCAAAGACCACATCAGTAAGCAAAAGAGGCACCAGTTTGTTCTTCCTGATAGCCTGAAAGAAAAGGCATTACAAGGCATACATGATGTTGCTGGGCATCAAGGACAGGCACGGACCCTGCATTTAGCGAGACAGCGTTTCTTTTGGCCAAAGATGGAGTCTGATGTAAAGCAGTATGTCAAGAGCTGTCATAGATGCATCCTGGCCAAAACACCAGACCCCTCTGCTCGAGCTCCATTAGAGAGCATTAGAACATCCGCTCCCATGGAGTTGGTCTGTATTGATTTCTGGAGTGCGGAAGACAGTAAACAGCACTCAGTCGACGTCCTGGTCATCACAGACCATTTTACTAAGTTAGCACACGCTTTCCCATGCCCAAATCAGACTGCAAAACAGGTTGCGAGGAAACTGTGGGATCACGTTTTCTGTGTGTATGGGTTTCCTGCACGCGTTCATTCTGATCAGGGAGCTAACTTTGAAAGCGAGCTCATAGCTGAGCTGATGAGATTCTCTGGAGTTGAAAAATCACACACCACAGCCTATCACCCAATGGGAAATGGAGGGACTGAAAGATTCAATCGAACATTGGGCAACATGCTGCGGTCTCTTCCTCTCGGAGAGAAACAGAAGTGGCCTCAACAGATACAAACCTTGACATTTGCATACAATGCAACCGTCCATGAAACAACAGGATATGCACCATTCCATCTCATGTTCGGCAGAATCCCGAGGCTCCCGGTGGATGTGATGTTTAAACAAGTGCTGCACGACTCAGTGGTTGTCGACCATAACAGTTATGTGAAGACTCTCAAGTCCCATCTCCATGAGGCAGCCAGAATTGCCCAAACCCATGCTGTTAAAGAGCAGGATAAACAAGCAAGAGGTTACAACAGAAAAGTAAAAGGCACTTACCTCAATGTTGGTGACAGAGTACTCATTGCCAATAAAAGTGAGAGGGGAAAGAAAAAGCTGGCTGATAAGTGGAATGCATCAGTGTACACAGTCATAGACAGAAATGAGCGAACGCATACATACAGAGTGGAGAGCAATACAGGTGACACAAAGGTGGTTCACCGTAATCTCGTTCTGGACGTCAGCTTCCTGCCTGTGGTGACAACTGAGGCTGAGTTGTGTTACAATGACTCTGAAGGAGATATGAGTGCTGCCGACTCTCTGGACCCTTTGGAGGAGGAGGATTTGATGGAAAGAACCAACAGATGGATCATGAGTGGATCAGAGGACTCTCGGAGTCGGGAGACTCAGAGCAGGGGACTGCTCGAGCCGGACCAATCCAGTCAAGCTGCTTCAGAGTTGGAGGATGAAGAGCAATCTGTACATGGACGAAGCCACTGTTCTTCCAGTGTGCAAAGTGACTTGAGCAAATATAGTGATCTGGCCAGCTTAGTTGTTGAGACTGGCTCAGACTCTTTACTCATGTCTGGTGTACGATCAGAGCCTTCTAACACTCAGTCACCTCCAGTAGATAAAGACTGTAGCACAGAGACACTGTCAGCACCAGCAAAACCAGTTATTGTGACAGATGCTCAAGTTCACACAAGTCATGAAACTGACACTCAGATGCACTCGTCAGCAGACACAGGAAAGGTTGTCAAGACACGAGCAGGCAGAGTCAGTAAAAAAGCCAATCGACTCATTGAATCGATGGCCCAAAAGCCAATTATTGCCAGGGATCTAGCAAGTTCATTTAGAGAGAAGGCTCAGTCAATCCTTACACTGTTTTCTTTTGTGCTGCTAGCATACGTTTGGGTTCTGATATGCGTGTAACATTTTTTTGTACATATGGGACATTGTGGGAACCAAAGGGTTTCTAATTGAATGTGTTAAATGCATGTGGTAATGACAAGGAGTTGGTTTGGTGTATAAGGCATCATATTGTGAGGAACTGAGGTCTGATCATCCTTACGTTTACTCTTAACCTATTTTGTAGGTGGCTGTGTAGCTGTCATGGAAAGCTGAGAGTTTTTCATTTAATCCTTGTCAAGTGTTTGCATTTTGGTTTCATTTGTTGAGCCCTGTGTCCCATTGTTACAGTCAGGATTTTGGCGAAATTTAGGAGGGGTGAATGTAACCGGTGTACAAGTTATATTTCACCAAGAATCCTTTTATGCCTTTAATTTGTTAATGTATTATTTTTCTTTTATACACTTCCGTATAAATGTATATTTGTTTTGAGAGTTTTTATTTTGATACCTTGGGATGTGTGATTCCGTAGTTACCCGTGAGGTCACTTCCGTTTATTTCGCGCTATCCTCTTCAGTCGGCGATATGCCATGGTGAAGAGAGGTAGGAATGCACAGTGCTCCTCAGAATGAGTGTATAAAAGTGATTAAACACGGTAAAACCTGTAACGGATGTGTAAATAATGTTCTTTTATATCCAGTATGGCAGTTTTTGTTGTATGCTCATGTCGCGCACGTGTCTCTTGGTGTTTTAGTGGAACGCACGTGTGACGCACATCTTTAATGGCCGTGCTGGTGTGTTTGTTTGAACCCAGGTATGTTAGCCCGCTTTGTGTATTTATTTGAATGTATTTTTTATTTCATTTCATTTGTTTAATAAGCACTTTGGTGCAAGTGTTAAGTCATGCAATAACATTGCTAGTGGTGTTTTCGTCAGTCGGCGATATGCCATGGTGAAGAGAGTGGAACGCACGTGTGACGCACATCTTTAATGGCCGTGCTGGTGTGTTTGTTTGAACCCAGAACCCAGAATAAAGACTCCTTCAGCTGGCAAAGCAGTTTCCTCCGACTCAATCCTTTAAAACACAACGCAGATTCGGCCGAAGCAGCAGTAGGCCGGCTACACCTGCAGGATTTAGATGATCATTGTGCAGTATGTGTGCTGTAGTGCATCATGGTCTTACAGATTTTTGACACATAAAAATTGCAAATTAGAATAAATAAAATAACAGAGGATTAAGTGCATTTCAGATATTGTATCTACTGAATATACATTTAACGTACATAATATAAAGATGGTATTCAACTGTTAAAAGTTGTTGTAGTTGTATTATTATTATTACAATTCACAAGGTTATAACACAATTTGCAAACTTGTAACACAAATGAGTCTTCAGTCGCGGAGCCAGAGGGGTGTCCGGGGTGGCACTGGACACCCCTGATATCTGATTGGCCACCCCAGGTGCCACCCTAAAATTTCATTCGTTACTTTAGCAATTTGAAATCCATTAACTCAGTTAGATTTTCATTTGTGTTACAATTTTGCAAGTTGTGTTGCAACCTTGCAAATCGTATAATACAACTACAACTAATTTATTCCCTGTCTCCCTGTGTCCCAGCCACCACCAGCATTGCCTCAGCAGCCAGTCATGCAGCCTGGGCCACAACAGGTTATACCACAGCGAGATCCTGCTCAACCTATAGTGCAACATGGCCCTGCTCCTGTCCAGCAGCTCCAGCAGCCCCCCCACCCCCAACTCCACATCAAGCTGCTTACTATGCTACCTGATGGTCAATATCATCATCTACAGCCACAGCAGCAGCCTCATCAACCTTATGGGCAGTTAGCACCCCAGTATGGACTGTATGCACCACCTATCCACAGGAGAGTGACTGCTCAACTTGCAACGAACAGCACCCAGTACATTACAGCAGAGACTCTAACACACCTGGTATAGCCTACATTTAAAGTAATAGGCCTAATTGTCAGGAATTGTCAGGATCCCAGGCCACACAACACAAACTACTTCCAAATAAATTGTATTTCATTCCTAAAATTAACATAGACCCATATTCCTTCATGTAATTAATTGGGTTATGTGAAAAATGTTTTAAAAAATTTAAAAATCTGTGTAGTCATCTCGTGAATTTGTTTACATCACGTGACTCCGGTTGATTGACGGGTGAACGGACGGTGTTGGCAAAAGGTAATGATGTTGAGTCTTCATGGGGTCTAGTCTACTTCCCATTTGTTTGGCTGTAAACAGACATAGGGCCCTATCTTGCCGGTCTGAAACGCAAGTATGAAACGCAAAGCGCAAGTGGCTTTGTGGGCGGATCTTGGGCGCTGTTGCTATTATGCCGGCGGGATAAATGACGCTTGCGCCCAGCGCAAATCTAAAATGGGTTGGTCTGAAGCATAGACATCTTATACATAGACGGAGCATTGGCTGCTGTGGCGCGAGAAATTCGGCGGCCATCTTGGAGTGGTGATGGGGGTGGGGAGCAGCATAGATTGACAGTTGACACGTATGGCCAGGAGAAGAAAACAAGGATGCCGAGCTGATGTTCAGCTATTCCTGCTCAAATGAGCGGACGGTCGAAAATAGAAATCACAGGATTACTTCTCACAAGTAAGATTTAACATTACCGTACTATTGGTTGTATTTTGTGAAAATACGGTATTACATGCCAAAACATGCTCGTCAGCGCTAGTAGGCAGTAGCATTCGATGCTCCGTCTATGTATAAGATGTCTATGGTCTGAAGTAGCTACATTAGTCATAGGTGTGGTTTGGGCGTAACGTGCAATAAACCAATCAGAGCGTCGGCTCACATTCCCTTTAAATGCAGGCGCGCTTGTTCCATGGCGAGCACATCGCGCATCGCCACTACTGGACCCAGACGTGTCCAATCCCGCCGTAGCGCGCGCATGCCCATTCTGTTTAAATCTTTTCAGCTTCTCATTTTCCGTTGACAAAATGTAAATAAAGAAATGTCACAAAGACATACTTTCCGATGTTTTGGCCTCACTCTCACTGAATCACGAGGTTATGAATGCATGGTGATATATTTGCAATGTGGTCTAACATTAGACCGAGATTACTTTGCTTATAGACAGTGCTTGAAGTGGAAAAAAATAAGTGCCGGTGTCGTGCCAAAAAGTGATTGTCTGCCAGAAATTGATTGAAGGCTAAATACAGTTACTCAAAGGTGATTTCTACCTAAATATGATTTGATCTCATTCATAAGCTTCATAATATAAACACTGGAGCTCACAGGACACCTTGGAATTATTTTAAAGGACCATTAACACAAAATAGGCATTTTCACCTGCCAAAAATTGATTGAAGAACAGACGTTAAACTTTCGAAGACACGTGCCTTTGCTATAATTACATTATTACAGTTGTGTGTATCTGCATATTATGGCCGTTTAATCCAGAGAAAAGCAGACGTTGTTGCGCTACCGCTCAACGGGCTGCTTTGCGCGCTCCCGCGGCCAGAAATCAGATTCTGGCAGACAATCACTTTTTGGCACGACACCGGTACGCAAGAAAAAGTGCTGGTGCGTACCGGCCCACTTCAAGCACTGCTTCCTAGATGATGCAGCTCTTCTATCAAATAAGCTGAAGCACTTATTTGCTTGTAACTCTTTCGGTGTAACTGAAAGAACATTCGGCATACATGCCGAATGTTCTTTCAGTTACACCGCTTCGTGTTTCTGTGTGTTTTCGATTATAAAACATTTCACGCGCTGTTGCTGGCATAATAAAAGGTGTCATCCTGGTGTCCTTATATACCGTGTCTTGCGACTATTGGCCAAACAAGTTAATTTGATCCGTCATTACTATTAGCCTGAATATTTTGGGTAACTGTGTACGCTAGATTTATGTCTATTTTTTCACATATGTGGTAATATTTTTGCTTGTATGTATGGTTTGCAAAAATGGGAACTGCTTCCTTGTAGATGAGAGAAGCAAAGTGTATGCACGTTGTACACACGCTACATTATGGCCAGGGACGGGAGGTTCGGGAGATTTCCCCAACGGCCGGACGATTTCAGGCCGAGCCGGCCGGCCGTAATTATTTTTTTATTTTATTTTGTATTTTGTATTTTGTGTATAATTTTTTTTGGGCCGGTCCAGCTTATTCAGACGCTTAAAATAGCGTCTGAATAAGCGCCACTGACTTTAGACTCGGTTTTTCCTGGTCTGTGGCGCAATTGTTTTCTGAAACTGCAGAATAGCACCAGGGAACATTTGCGCCGGGACACGCCTCCTGTTTTCGCTGAACCGCCCCCGGAGCGCAAGTTCATTCCCCAAGTGAAGGACCTTGCGAGGGAAAATTCCAATGTGCGTCGGGTGCAAAATAGGAATTGTACAAGCGCCAGTGTACAAAGTCAATTGCGCTGAGTGCAAGATAGGGCCCATAGTCCCCTTGTAAACCAGGGATGTCTTTGAGATAGACACAGGTAGAATGGATGTTTGTACAGTCTATAAGTTGAACTTCATTAGAAATCCCTTTGAGAATCCCGGAGGCACTGCAAACCGTTTCTCTGTCTCTTACCACCCATCTGGCTGGCAGTACTGGGTCTATAAAAGCATAGCCCACTTCACTACCAATATCAACAAAATACCTGACTATCCCAACAGATCCATCATGGGTAACCACAACATGGTTTATTCGCTTAGATAAGGTGGTTCTGCTTTTTGAGTGAATGTGATTCCCATTAACGATTGCTCTGTGGTGAAAGTTACATGTTTATTGATAAATAATGCTAGACTCCACAAAGAGGAAAGCCTCTCTTGGTGTTGGCTTCCGTACAACTGGACGACCTTGAAGAACTTGAAGAAACTTCACATTTGTTGGTGAGTCTGTAGCCCCTTAGCATGTCCTCTACAAAGGTTTTACTTGCTTGGTTTGAGTCTGTGCTGTATGAAATAGCTAGTAATCTTGGAAAGTATTGGTAGATTGTAAACATTTCCACTATTTGTCCTGGTACACCCTGGGTGCCATGAAAGAGTTTTTGAAGTCTTCCATTACTACTCTCAAATACAAATGCACTTTGAGCCCACAAAGGTCCCAAATTTTGAACTGATAAAGGAGCATGCAATATTATGTGTATATATTATGTATTATAGCTGACGTGACATTTCCCTAGCCTGGTTCCGCCCACCTCCGTACTTCCGCTCAATTTTCATTTCACTTCAGTACTAGGTCTGGGAGTGCTGTATGTTAGAACGATTTCTTTTCCTTCAAGTTTGTCCTTCCAATCAGCGAACAGGAGGTGCGGCCTGAGAACAGTGACGTATAGGTCGTGCCGAAACCCGACACAATCGAAGCGGCGTATTAGCAATGACAAGACCCAGCTTCGACAGTTGACTGCAAGCATTATCTTGGTCTTTACTATCAAAGATTAATTTAGAATGACCATATGTTCCTAGAACTCTTAAATTGGATGAACAAAGCCTGCAGCAATCGCTAACAGACATCTCCACACAACCCTATGCTCACTGCATCTGCCGTTTGTATACAGTGTACTGCGCGCAACGTGGTTTCCGGCGCATGAAATACGTCACGACCAAACGTTAGCGATTGGTTAAGGCAGATCCAGAGTGGCACTGGGCAGAGCCAATAGGTTTTAAACTTCAACAGCACCCGCCTTCAAGTGAGAAATCGTTTGTCTCTATAGCAGTTCTAGCCCATGAGTATGAATGAAATGAGTACGAAGGTCTAGTTAGGACTAGGCTAACATTTCCCATACAGCTGTTCAAACTTCAACACAAATTCACTATAAAATAGCTCAGACAAGGCAATATCATCAGAGGTAATCTTTCAGCAGACAGACCCTGTACAAGCAGTAAGAAATGTTCCAGGTATTGTCTAGGTAGAATACCATTCAGACAAGAAAGACTGTAGAACAGTCAACGTCAACTGGCGGCCCGCGGGCCAAATGCGGCCCGCCAGAGATTTCCATCCGGCCCCCAGAATAATACTGAATTTAGGAATAGCCTAGTGCAGTGGTTCTCAAATGGGGGTACTTGAAGGCACTCCAGGGGGTATGTGAGATCCGGGGTGGGTTACGATCGCGCGCATCCCCCCCACCCCTAGGGATGGGGATCGAAACCCGGTTCCATCAAGGACCCGGTTCCACTTTTTTCAAAACCCGAATATCAATAACGTTTGGACTTATCGATACCACTATCGAGTCTCGTCCTGTAACGTAATTGTGTGTCCCTCGAGTCGCGTCACGGGGGGGGGGGGGGGGGGGGGGGGCGCGATCGTAAGCCACCCCGGACCTACGACCGACGGGGGGGCAGGTAGACACCGCTAGACACCGCTAGACATACGGGAGAATATCTAATATCTTTCTAACTTTAAAAAACACTTTAGTATTTTTAAGACGATAGTCGCACATCCCTCGTAACTACGCCGTGAAGGTGAACCCTCCCGGACTCCGCTATTAACATGAACCGCTCCGCCGGAGGAGCCGCACATCCACACGCACCGGACACCACAATACCAACACACATGTTTTCCATTTGATTGCTTTTAAATAAAGTTGTGTGCAGTTATACGGTTAAATACGATTATTAAAACCCTAATTATGACAGTCCTGGACCGGCCCAAAAATGTGCATCGGCTCACCCGGTACGCCCGATGGCCAGTCCACCCCTGCTTGTCCCGTTAGTTAAAAATAGTAATCCAATTGTGAAATCCGTGTTTTAATCGGCAGCATACAAGCTAGTTATATTGAAAAGTAAATAAAGATTCAGACGTGCTGCGTGATGATGTGTTCAGGTTGGCTCAGTAAAACGACTATTAGGTTATCATGATGCGTTGAAGTGTAATGTAAAGAAAAGGGAAATTGAGATTTTGGCGAGAAACATGAGTAATACAGTTGTATAGTATATTAAAAATCTGGAGGATCATGACTGACAAGGCAGACATGTTAATTTTTCTGCAAAAAAACCCTGTTAAATTATGAGATTATATTTTATTTCCTTTTGTGTGACCCACATTATGACTTATTTTTCATTTGGTGCTGCTGATATATTCTTTCTATTGTTAGTTGTATGTCATTTCGAAGTGGCCTATTACATTAGCCATGTTTATTGAAGGCTAGAAACGTTTTTGTTATGCTCACTTGTTAAGCAATACCAGTTCTGTTGAAAACAAATTGTCGCGTCGTCTTTCCACCAAATAATAGAAAAGTATCGATAGTGGTATCGATAAAGACTCGGATCGATAAGGAGTATCGATAAAGGTATCGATATCAATAAATATTAACGATCCCCATCCCTACCCACCCCCCTGTCGGTCGTAGATCCGGGGTGTGTTACGATCGCGCGCTTGTTTTTTTTTTTCACGAGCATCTGGCCCTTACAGTGTCTGCAGAGAAAAATTCTGGCCCTTGGACAAATTTTGTTGATGACCCATGCTGTAGAATAACAGGAAGTGTCGAAACTCTGAGGCTTTCCAATATTTTAGTAAAGTGATTGACCGTGGAGGTTTTGTCACGTTCACTGGGGGTTTCATTGTAAGCACAATCTTTTGTTCATGCAATCCATGTATCTTCCAATGTACCAGGGCTCAAGGTGGTATTTGGACTCAAACCACAATGTTTCATTGTGCCGACATACACCAAGTAAAATGCCATGCATGTAATCATAGGCAAATCCGACAATCATATTAAAAAATGTGAGTACCATTAAGGGAGATGGGCCCTTCACACCATGTATAATGTTTCTGGATTGTACTGCCTCTTCAACCTCTATGCTGTGTTTTCTGTCTGTGCGTAGATCTGGCTCATTCTGAAGGGGATACACTCTTGTGTACCCGTTGCCTTTTTCCACAACTTCACCCTTATGGTAGCACCAGTTGCACCCATGTTCTCCTTTGAATTGCTTAATATTCTGGACTTTGCAGTGAGCAACAGAGTCAGTTATACAAAGTAAATTGTAAACAGGTATCTTTGTTGCTTTTCCATTCAGCTGGCATGTCAAGCCTTCGTTTTCAAGCAGTAAACATTCATCCACAAAGGGTTGCAGGAAATAATTAATTTCTGGGCATGTATGTCCAAACCACAGTCCTCCAAGAATGATGTGCTTTGCTCTTAATTTTGGAGGAAGCTCATTCATGGTTACTTGTAAAAGCAAGATGTGAAAAGGGGATGACTTAAATGTGGGAATTTTTAAAGTCCACTTGACTTGTAAAATGCACCATCGTAAATGTAATTTATACTGTTTGGGTTAATCTTGGACCTGGTATATTTATAGCCTAATGCTTCACAGAATTTGGGGTCTGTTAACTTTTCTTGTAGTTGTTTTGTCAGTGACAATTTCATGAACACTGATCCACTCTTTACTAAGGACGATGCATCCCCTGGGCTATTTCCGCATGACATGCAGCAATCTGGAACTTCACCACCAAATAAGTACTTGCATGTTGGACATGTATACTGCACTTCAAAAGTGTCATTAATATGAAAATATTTCATGAATTTGTACAGACTACTGGGGACGCCATTTGTTCCCTCTGGGCAATGAAGGTTTATAAGTTGTAACAAGTCATTGAGAGCCAACTTAGTGGTTGTATGTCTTAGACCAAAGCATAATATGGAAAGTAGAGGATCATCCTCATTTATCTTGGCATCTGGATATATTTTTTACAGGTGACGGAGGCTGGCGTCCAAAGAATGCACCTTGCTCGAAGTCACTCTCAGAATCAGCTTCCTAGTGGGAGAAGAAAACAAGCATTGAAAAAGACTAAAATAGTTTAAAATGACTTTGGTGTAAGTCAACAGCTTACCCTGTCGTGTTGGCTTACCTGAGGAGACAGAGGCTAAAAGATCCGCCCTGCTCGACGTCACTCTCGGAATCAGCTTCCTAGTGGGAGAGGAAAACAAGCATTGAAAAAGGCTAAAAGAGTTTAAAATTACTTTGGTGTACGTCAACAGCTTACCTGCCGTGTTGGCTTACCTGAGGAGATGGAGGATGGTGTCCAAAGGATCCGCCCTTGCTCGACGTCACTCCCGGAATCAGCTTCCTAGTGGGAGAGGAAAACAACCATTTAAAAACACTAAAATAGTTTCAAATGAATTTGGTGTACGTCAACAGTTTACCTGCTGTGTTGGCTTACCTGAGGAGACGGAGGCTGGCGTCTAAAAGATCCGCCCTGCTCGATGTCACTCTCGGAATCAGCTTCCTAGTGGGAGAGGAAAACAACCATTGAAAAAGACTAAAATATATTAAAATTACTTTAAAGACTAAAACATTGTAGCTTACAATGTGTTGTGTAGGCTTCAACAATACCTGCTGTGTTGGTTTACATGAGAAAGCATCTATTGTAAATGGCGCAAATTTTGCTTCAGTTGGATACATATTTACAGGATGTCATGGTTGTGTGGTTCCGCTAAGCCGCTGTGAAATACTTACTCGCAACAATGATTTATATTTCCTTTTCCTTTTCAAACCTAAAGAAAAACAGACATCGATGACAGGAATTACTTAGATAAATGTACACCAATGTGAATGAGTAGGCAGGCAGGGGTCGAAAATAAGTATCTGTTTAACTCCTTTAAAAATAGATTTTTTTTTGCACTAACTTATGATTAGGTCTCTTACTTGAACTGCTGCTGCTCACTCCCTTAACCCTCTTTCTTACTGTGTGTGTGTGTCTGTCTTTTTTATGTTCATTTATTTTTTATTCTTGTTTCTATTCTTTTTCTGTTTCATTGTATAGCACATTGATGTTCTGTTCATGAAATGTACATAAAAACCTTACATAAAAAGCTAACTTAAACATTCATATCAACAGCAACATGGCATTGTAATATCAGCTACATGTGTGCTCAGTCTATTTTTCAATATCTGAGAAAATTCATGGTCCCCATTCATAGGTCAAGTGTCACAGAAAATCCTGAAAATGTGGGGAATTGGTTTACATCCCTGTAGGTACACCTTTCTCTCTGCCACATCCATGGTGGAGACATTTAAACTGTGAAGTGAAATATCTAACTGTTTACGAAGTCAAATTATCAACCAAAACTTGCCAGAATGTTTGTGCGCCCTGAGGACTGAGTCCTGTAGGAGTGCGAATTACTGAGACGATCGAGCTAGTTCCAACCGTCACAGTCAAAAGTTTACCAGGTATAGTATTAGATAGTTTATCATGAAAGAAACTTGCTATTACAAAACAGATGTCTGAGCTTACATGGGCTGTTATCTCCAACTACGTCTTTCAATGAGATGGAGTGGTCAGTAAGTATATTCGTGTTTAACAGAGTAATAACAACCTATGCTAGCTAGTCCCGATTCAGAACCACGGACAGCAGTTGAAAATCCTCCTGCGTCTGAGTAGTGAGAGACTTGTGCGAGCCTCTACAAGTGCATGACAGCTGCATTGCCAACTGCCAATTTTTCCTCAGAAAATCTAATGTCCATTTTGTGAGTAAGTAATCAAACTATGTCCAGTGTGTGAGTGAGTGAGTGAGTGATTGAGTGAGAGAGTGTGTGTGTGTGTGTGTGTGTGTGTGTGTGTGTGTGTGTGTGTGTAAGAGAGAGAGAGAGAGTGTGTGTGAATATGTTATTAAGTTGACTTGTTGGTTTTTGTAAAGACCAATATATTAAAACTTCCTGTTTCTGAATACAGTGCAACCATTTGTTTTTCACTAAAAACTCTTTGGTGGGTCACACCCACTTACAGTGTCTAAAGATAAATCAGTGTATGGCATGACACATGTCCCAACCTCATTAATGTGCTGCCCATGTATAATACATTGGGTTAGGTAAATAAGGTGTAGGCTAAGGTATGTTGGCCTTCATTTGTAATGTATATTTTTTTTAATAATTCACATATTTCAAGTTAGGGACCATTTACAATAAGATATTAATATTGTACAACAATATATGATTCAACCCCCTTAAAACCATATATTTTCTAAAACCATATAACCTGAAGTTGTCATTCAACTTGAAGTGTGGCATTTTCCATTTTAAAGTCCTCCCCAAATCTTGTGAAAATTGTAGTGTCGCCGTTTTAGTTTTTCTATGACAAAAACACTACATGTTTGGAGGTTTTTACACCGCTGAACCCGAAAATGTCGCATTTTGAAATCTGGTCACCTTACTGTGTATTCATCTCAGAATTACAGGCCTACATACACAACCCTAGAAAATCAGCCATTAATACTTCCAACTACTTATATTACATTTAAATTAAAAGACATGAATACATAGTTAGTGTATTTAGTGTTAAGGTCTGCGTTTTGTCCTAACAGTCAACAATTATCGTTGTTGTTTTTTCAATCAATGACTGGTAAGTAACTGGAAAAAAAGGAACCTTGGAGATGCCGGGGATTGAACCCGGGGCCTCATACATGCAAAGCATGCGCTCTACCACTGAGCTACATCCCCACTTAAGGTTACAGGACGGATACAGAAGTTAGATTAGATAATCATGACAAATTAATATACTAACTAACGAGAACAGTAGATCGTTTTTAAGAAATCTGGATCTGTCATTGGTTTATATTGAATATAATGTCCCATAAATGTATT
Organism: Merluccius polli; assembly: GCA_030340625.1. Taxonomy (NCBI): domain Eukaryota; kingdom Metazoa; phylum Chordata; class Actinopteri; order Gadiformes; family Merlucciidae; genus Merluccius; species Merluccius polli. The sequence continues at coordinate 229,886 of JAOPHQ010001419.1, read as the reverse complement.
TTTCTGTGACTGGCTGATGTATGGTTTTCCATGGCCCCACACGCTTAACACATTTTTACTTTATGTTGCTACATTGAACACGATAAACCGGAAGTCTTTCTTTTGTGCTTCTTTGGGGTCTCGTGGAGGAAGTTATTTACATCAGACTGCTGTCGTTGATGAAACACCATGGCAGACAAAACACAAATACAAGAAGCGATTAAAATCCAAGGTGAAGTCGTTCGCAAACTAAAGTCAGAGAAGGCGACCAACGATCAGGTCAGTAATGTATCATATTTACTGACCAGCTCTGAATGATATAATGGCTGCTTGACACGCGGGCCCATATACGATCTGTTAGTGAGCCATCTGACTGCAGGTCAATCTGTTACACATTGTGTGTATGTAGCTGTATTCATATGTGTTAAAAATACATGGAAAGTCCACCGTGTCAACCAGCTGATGCTCAGATCAACTAACAGTGCGACTGACTGTCAGGCTATAGTTAGCTGTTGACATTTCATCCCAGGCTAGTCCGATCATCAACACGAATCAATTTGAAATAAGCACATTTGAGAATATAAACAATCCGTGTGTCATTCGTTCTGTTCATATTCAATTGAGAATTCAAAATCGGAAAATGAAAAAACGATGTTATTTCGTTGTTCGTTCATGAATCTGACACCAAAAAACAAATAACGGTTTGTTTTTCGTACTTTCGATTTTATGGTTAGATCAAAAATATGAAATGAAAAACGGGGCCACAGACTGAACTTGATTTTGATATTTAATTTGTCTGATTTTTGTGGCCCGGAAGTTATTGACTTCTTCGTGTGTTAGTTGATAAGCTTGATAATGGTGGGCGAACAGTTGAGTGTGAGAGAGAGCCTGAAAAACCAGAATCACGCAATGATTGTTAGTCAATGAATGAATTTTTTGGAGTAATTTTGTATCGACACCATGGCCGCACTCGTGTTCTAATGTTTATCGGTACAATGAAACCTCATGTGGATGACAGGACTTAAAACATACGACCGCTCATGTCACTTAAGCAACTGCTTTATTGTTCCCCCCAGCAACCCACAACATCGTATAGATGGTTCCTATGTGACGTGGGCCCATCACAATCCATGTATCATTCGTTCTTTTCATATTCAATTGAGAATCAAAAATCGGAAAATGAAATTATGTTATTTTGTTATTCGTTCATGAATCTGATACCAAATGTCAATGAGGGTCGTGCGGAACACAATCTTCTAACACTCATTTCAGAGCATCGCTGGACACTAATCTGCTGCAGCGTAGTGGAAATCTGATGCGTCTTGCCAGTTTCAAATAAATATTTAATTAAATTAACGTATAGTTCCAGTGTAGTGATGGGTCCACGTCACATAGGAACCATCTATACAATGTTGTGGGTGGCTGGGGGGAACAATAAAGCAGTTGCTTAAGTGACTTAGCCTCTTTTAAACGTTCAAATCCCTCCTCTCTTGCTTCCAATTGGAGATGTTGCTTTCACAATTGTAATGCGTAACCGTTAAAGCAAGTAATTATTTCATACTGCAGGACTTTCAGCGTGTCGGTTATTATCCGATTTGTACGCATTTCTCTCTATATGTTTGTTTGTATTTTTAATCGTCTAGCGATATTTCAATTCTCAGCACACAAGCTTATTGGTTTGTGCTCAAACACTGTTGCTAAACTATTGCCCCTGATGAAAGACATAAGGTGCGTTTCCATCCACCTCTTTTTATTCGAATTTTCAATTTGCGAATAAAAAGACCCAAGTGGAAACGCCGAAAATTCGAATAAGTCTCCAAATATCGATAAAAAGTGTTTCCGCTGGAGGGAGGTGGAAAAGTTGGTGTATCGATAAAAGGTAATTCGACAAAGTGCAATGGAAACCGATTTAGCGATACATTCGAATAAATGACGTACATAAATCACGTGACTTAAATGTCACTCCAGCTTCTGCCCCACTGGAGAGACGAAAATGGCGGCAGACGAAAAATATCAGGGCCGTGTTCCGATAGCCGTACTACCCGTACTTAGTATACTTAGTTTGAGTACGTAGGGTGTTCCGATTATGATCGCGGCGAAAAGAATTGTACTTGAAAGGACCCATATGTGTACTCAAAACCATAGATATATATAGAACACTAGATGTGTTACGGCGGAGTCTAGAACGTCCTCACAGGTCGGCCATCTTACTCCAGGCAAGACGGTCGACCACAGGCATCTTACCACAGGCAAGATCTCAGTACAGGGTGGGGGATTTGAACATGCAGCCTTTCTTATAGCCTATTTGTAATAGGAAATAGTGTAATCTACCTATTTTAGAACTTTATTCTATTTTTAATTTTTAATTTTTATTTTTTTATTATGCAATTACGCAGTGCACTTTGGCATTTATAACAAACCAAACCGTTTGAAAATCGGATGAAATTTGAGCAAGTTATGGTTATTTAAAAGTACATGTACCACTACAACACATGTTATGGGGGACCGAGCTGCCTGGAGTAAGATGGCCGCCATGTGCGGACGTTCCACTCCGTTGGCCAGCAACGCGGACGAGGCATCTAGTGTTCTATATATATCTATGCTCAAAACGGCCAAAATGCTGAGTGTGCTACGGGGTACACTATGCGTACTCAACGACAGCCATCTTAGCTACGTAGCGGAAGAGGCGGAGCCAGGCTGAGCCGCGCTCAGAGAACGTCTAATAGAGCGTAACAGTGACCGCCCCTTTTTAACAGCTCCGGTGCCGGAAGTAAATTTCCCATGCATTTATCTCGTCCACTTTTCGTATAATCCTTATAAAAAGAGTATTAAGACTTGAACCAAGCCAATCGTTCGTTATGGTAGTCGTGACCATATTATGTTTGATTCGGGATGAGTAGTTCCTCACTCGGTCAACAAAATAAAGTACCTTTGGCTTTTCTTCCGTTTTCCAAATTCTTTTTATGCCCGAATCAAACATAAGAGATAAATGCATGGGAAATTTACTTCCGGCACCGGAGCTGTTAAAAAGGGGCGGTCACTGTTACGCTCTATGACTTCACGTGTTTGGCGGGGTGACGCGCCGCGCAGCTGATGTCATTTCCGTTAAGTGCGCCACAGAGTACTGCATTTGGAACAGCACTAACATCTGAAGCTCTGCGTACCTATAGAGCGTAACAGTGACCGCCCCTTTTTAACAGCTCCGGTGCCGGAAGTAAATTTCCCATGCATTTATCTCGTCCACTTTTCGTAGAATCCTTATAAAAAGAGTATTAAGCCTTTAACCAAGCCGATCGTTCGTTATGGTAGTCGTGACCATATTATGTTTGATTCGGGATGAGTAGTTCCTCACTCGGTCAACAAAATCCGTTTTTTTTTTTTTTCTTCCGTTTTCCAAATTCTTTTTATGCCCGAATCAAACATAATATGGTCACGACTACCATAACGAACGATTGGCTTGGTTAAAGGCTTAATACTCTTTTTATAAGGATTATACGAAAAGTGGACGAGATAAATGCATGGGAAATTTACTTCCGGCACCGGAGCTGTTAAAAAGGGGCGGTCACTGTTACGCTCTATTGAGTGCGGATAGTGTACTATGTTGAAGTGTACTCACGGAAGTTAGTGTACTCACAGATATCGGAACACGCCTCAGGTATGTGTGGACCGAAGAGGAGACTTCAACGTGCCTTGAAATAGTACAAGAAACAAAGGGTTTTTTTTGTAAGTTTTGTTTGTTGCTTGTTTCTTTCAAGTTTTCGTTTCGTTCGTTTTGAGATTTGCTGGCGCTCTTTTAATTACGTCGTCTCGTTGCAGTGGTATAATGGCACCTGACTGGAGAATTAGCGCCACCTACTGCTTATATTGATGAACCAACTCCTAATATTCGAATAACAGTAGTGGATGGAAACGCGCATCAATTCGCTTTTTCTTTTGCCGATTTTCTGAAAATTCGATTAGGATTTGTGATACATTTGGATGGAAACCAAGCTATAGTGTAGTTCAGATCTGTATTTCTGCCTGTGGGTTGGGATCTTTTGTCGGTTAATTGACCCTGCATTTCATGTTCCACCTCCCACTCTGTGATGATGCCCCCTGCCACCCACCTAGTGCTAGGGTTGCTCACCAATTTTCTCCTGTTCTCCCTGCCTGGGTCCCTTGGACGACCACCGCCGTCACCACAACCTTGGTCTGCTTGCATCCTCCGTCATCGCTCTCACCTACCTCAACTATCCCCTAACTCACCTCTCTGGGGAATTTCTGGAACATTTCTGTGAAACTCCTGGCACCATGTTTGACTGACTGTCTTGGATTACATGGCTGGCCAATGGACAACGTTTGGTCTGTGATGCTCTGTTGAACTGCATCCCTGTACGGATTCCTGGGAATTTATTTGCCATTTTTGTTATTTATTATTATTTTGGTAATAACTGTTGCCGGGATGAATACACTGGTTGCTTTCACAATCCAAACATTTGCTGGTTTGTCCGCGTGTCGTCCTGGAATGTTACGATCTCTGCGTTCCGTTACTGGTATGACCATCACTCAGGTAAGCTCGGAGTAATACGATTCCCAGGTGCATCAATGTTTTCCTAATCCTCAGTATTTCAAGATTAAGGAAGTTCACAGATGCCTTGGTTTTTCTTGTTTTCCAGATTGATGAGGAAGTATCCAAACTGTTGGCGCTGAAGGCACAATTGGGAAGCGACGATGGCAAACACCAATTTGTGCTCAAAACTCCCAAGGTAAGATAATTTAAACATTACTGTTTAAATTAACAGAACATTTGGTAACACTTAGATTAGGGACCACATATTCACCTTTAACTAGTTGCTTATTAGCATGCATATTAGCTCTTTATTAGTCATTTTGAGCACTAATTAATGCCTTATTCTGCATGACCATGTTCAACAACTACGAGGCCATTAACTAAGCGTTTTCCCTCAATAACCTCCTAATTACAACTTATTGATAGGAAGTAAGGACATTGTAGTTCTCTTCTCATGTAACAAAACAAAAAACTACAAGTGTTAATAGTGTCCAAATAACTCTAAATTAAGTCTTTCTAACTCAGAATATTTTACCCATTCTAAAGTGAGGTCTTGCTCATAACTAATGTACTAGTAGTTTGACACTTATTAACCCACACAGGTTCCCTATTCCAAAGTTGCATCCTTTTCACACTTAGTTAATGGTGAATATGTGGTCCCTAATCTAAAGTGTTACCGAACATTTTAAACATAACCTTACATTTCAGACTAAAAAAAATCTTATTTTCCATTGGCTAGATTTACCCTGGCATGTGTGTAATTGTTGACTCAATAGTCTGGCTTTTTCTAATAAAGCATATATAATATCAGGATAAGTGTATATAATAGAACATGATAAAGGATCATTTAAGGTGCATATTTAAATGTGTTTATATTTTACAGACTGTATCCCTGAAAACAGTCACTGGGTACTGTAGGTGACTCTAGTTCAGTGCTAATGGGGTTTTACTGAAACATTTTACCCTCACTAAAAATGTGAATCAGTACATTTGAATAAGTGAAAAGTGAATAATAGCGTATAGGAGTAGGTTCAAAATGAACATGAGAGGAGTTAAGTAGTCAAAATATCATAGTCCTAAAACAAATACATTGCAGGAATACAAAAGTCATAACTACTTGGCTAAAAATGAAACAACAAAAAATGCAACTATTTTGTGTGAAGTTGCACACCCACAATTAACCAATTGTAAGATGGCGTGTATGGAACACATACTTGTTGAAATAAGTCTCTTAATGGTCCTGGTCTTTACTTCCTGTCTCCCAGGGAACGAGAGACTACAACCCTAAGCAGATGGCTGTCCGAGAGAAGGTCTTCAACACCATCGTCAGCTGCTTCAAACGCCACGGTGCTGAAACCATCGACACACCTGTATTCGAGCTCAAGGTACCATGGGCACTGGTAACACCATACACAAATAGTGTTTCTATAAATTAATTGGTTTCATATGCAAATAATTGCGTCATTGTTTCTTGGGATGCTGTGTAGGAAACCTTAACAGGGAAGTATGGAGAAGACTCTAAGCTCATCTACGACCTCAAGGACCAAGGAGGCGAGCTGCTGTCCCTTAGATATGACCTCACCGTATCCTTGTCAAACACGCATCACACTTGCTTATGTTTAAAAAAAGCTATTTTTTTTAATACACATCTAGTTTACATTACATTGTGTACCGCAACCTAAAACAGAAGACACAAGGACATCAAAATATCTGTGAGCTTACATCAAGAATGGCTTTTAACAATACAGTTGAGATATGAATAAATTATAGTTGGTATGTACTGTGTCTCAGTATGATGGGACTCCTAATAAATGGGAAAATAAAAACATTGCATGAATGTGTATATGAGTATATATTGTTGCTTGCTATGTAGTAATCAATGTACTAAGCTAACCCACCTGAATATCCTAGCATGTCCTTGACCACCCTCTCAGGTGCCCTTTGCTCGCTACCTGGCCATGAACAAGATCACCAACATCAAGCGCTACCACATCGCCAAGGTCTATCGCCGTGACAACCCAGCCATGACCCGAGGCCGCTACAGGGAGTTCTACCAGTGTGTGAGTGATTCTTAGTACATTTAATGTTCAGGAGCTGGTTGCACCAGCTTTGCGTAAGTTCAAACGTAGTCTAGTTATAACGTAAGTGTTAAGCGTCCGTTATGCTAGCCGTTCCCAAGCTGTCGCGCGACAATGTGACTTCACGGGAGCTGATTATTGATTGATATAAAATGATTATTTTATATAATAATTTTATTTTATAACTTAATGCCGCTTTGAGATAGTTTTTCAGCCACGTAATTTCACTCGTCTTTGACCGCAACAACAGTAGACAGCACTTGCGTAAAACCACGGTTTATTAGCGAAACAATATACACCACACAATAAAATAGAAAATATAAAGAAAGAAGCCTTAGCAATAAGGCGCATTAAAATGTGCCTTCGAACTCGTCCATTTTCCTGTTTCCGCTTTGGCACGCTCAACTGAAGAAAAAAAAGAGTGGTGCGCGACCGGGCTTAAATCCTGGCGCACCGGGGAGATCTACGTCATTTTGACGTCACAATGTCGCGCACGGCAGGTATACATGAGCCTTTATGTTGTGTACCATATGTTCACAATAAGGAAGTGGTGTATGTGTGGTATGTATTGTGTCTGCACTGAACTGATCTCTGATCCCAAGTGGTCTTTGGAGACCACTTGGGCATAGGAAACAAAACAAACTACAGTACATGAGTCTGAAAAATCTATAATGTATGACTGATGTTGTTTTGCACGCCCTCCATAGGACTTTGACATAGCAGGCAAGTACGACGCCATGATACCTGACGCAGAGTGCCTGAGGATTGTCCATGAGATCCTCAGTGAACTTGACTTGGGAGACTTCCACATCAAGGTATGCCGGGCAGACACTCCCTAAAACACAGACAGGCCCTGCCCCCAAACAATATTATTTTCAATATCAAACACAGGCATACATGAACATCCACATTCATTTAATGTTCTCCCCTTAAAATCCAGGTGAACGACAGACGCATTCTGGACGGGATGTTCGCAGTGTGTGGTGTTCCCGACGACAAGTTCCGCACTATTTGCTCGACGGTGGACAAACTGGACAAGGTATTTCCTGAATTTCCTATCTGGGATAATTACAGCACAATCTTATCGTATTGCTTTCTGCTTCTTCACACCGACACGCCGAATGACACTCACTTAGACTTAACTACAATGTAATGTGAATGTAACTGTAATGTTTATGTAATTGAACATCCCATGTTTAGTTACATTGAACAAAATATTGTGAAGACACTGGGATGTATAATCTCTAAAAACCCTCTCTTTTATCTGAATGCCACCACTCCACCTCTCCTTTGCCAGATGTGTTGGGAGGATGTGAAGACGGAGATGGTGAAGGAGAAGGGTTTGTCAGAGGATGCTGCCAACCAGATTGGGCAGTATGTCAGCATGCAGGGTAAGAGTGCTACCGTCTGGGTGAGTCAGTGGCTGCATTTGGCCTCACTGTGGCCCCTTTGGGGGGGAAATTGAGACACGTTCAGTGGTTTTTGTATGGTTTCTTGTACATTTGAAGTCTGAGTACATTCTTTAATATGTCAGCTGGCAAATCCACTCTTCAGAATTAAAATAAATTGACATTGACATTGACAATGACATTTCTCATCATTTTTTGTTGAGATTTATAGTTTTGCAATGCTTAATCTAGTCTTTGCTACTGATTTCCCATCCTCTGCACTATTTAACTTCTATAGTATGTCTTGTATTGTTGTTGATGTTGTAGGTGGGATGGACCTAGCAGAACGCCTACTTCAAGACTCTAAGATGTCCCAGAGTAAGCAAGCCTGTGCAGGCCTCAGCGATATGAAGCAGCTCTTCAGCTACCTGCAGCTTTTCCAGGTCACAGACAAGGTGAGACGTTCAGCTACCTGCAGGTTTTCCAGGTCTCAGACAAGGAAGGCATCATCAACAGAACTGCTGAACATGATACATATTTGAGCTACTCTTGACACTCTGCACACACTGTGACATACAAAGTGTTGAATCATTCTGATTGGTGGGTACAAAACTGATTTTTACTATTTAGTAAATTGCTTGTATCCAGAGCAACTTACAGTGAATTCAGATGCATGCAACAACCTTTATTTATATAGCACTTTTCTGGTACAAAGTGCTTCAAGGGATACAAACAGACAGTTAAAGAGTACAGTAACAGTCTTAAATAGAGAAATAAATTGCCCATATCCCAGCCAGTAAGTAAAATAAGAAAGTTAAACATAGAATAAAACTAAAGAAAACATTCATTAAAATAATAGAGAACAAATAAAAATTAGATATTTAAAGGCTGACACGTAGTTCGCTGATCTAATTTCATAGATTTGTATATCTTACTGTTGACCTCTCCTCCCTCCGCTCCCATGCAGGTGGTGTTTGACCTGAGCCTGGCCCGGGGTCTGGACTACTACACGGGCATCATCTACGAAGGGGTGCTCACTCAGGCTGGTGCCACTCCAGCCCCCCCACTACAGGCACGCGCGGGGGACACCCTAGATGGAGTGGAGAGCGTGAGCGTGGGCAGCTTGGCCGGTGGTGGGCGCTACGACGGTCTGGTGGGCATGTTCGACGCCAAGGGCAGGACCGTGCCCTGCGTGGGCGTCAGCATCGGCATCGAGAGGATCTTCTCCATTATGGAGCAGAAGGCGGAGGTGAGGCCCAGCTGGTAGTGGATACAGCAGCACAAACACACACAAATGTACTGAAGTTGCGCTGTAGAAATCCACCTCTAACTTCCAATACAACCCCTTGCTTTCCCAGGCAGAGAAGGTGCGCACCACAGAAATCCAGGTCATGGTGGTTTCAGCACAAAAGAATTTACTGGAGGAGAGGCTGAAACTCGTGACAGAGTTGTGGAATGCTGGCATCAAGGTATGTGCATGTGGATATAGACTTTTTTTTTTTTAATTAGGGATTGGGGGGGAAAAAAGTCTAATATAGACAATACTAATAAAAACATTTTTTGTGGTATTGTCCTACATATGGTGCATAGAGCAATCGCCTTTAGTCAATTTGCATTAAATATGTTCTGTTTTGTTTGGCCATATTCATTTAAAAAACAATGGTGGACAGACGACCTATAGAACTCGAACACCAATGTTAAACCTATATGTTAAACCAAACAAAATATAAAACCACACAAAAAAATGTAATGGATCGCAATGTTTACAGAATCTCAGTATTTACAGATCTGCAATACGTACCGTATAGACACTAAAAAATCTTTGTAATATCGTGTCATAAGGTTCATGCCGATTCCCGTCCCCATCTTTTATTCTTACAATTTTGTAATGATCATCGCAATGATCAACCTGCATTTTCTGATTATTTTTCTATTTGTACTCGCATGTTCTCATAAACTAAAACAAACCCATTTATCAGACTACTAGATCCTGTCACTGTGATTAACACATGAATTGCTAAGAGAGGATATAAACCTGAAACTAAAATAGGGGTTGAATTGATAGACAACACTGTTAATCAAAGCCAAATACTTTGGTCCATTCACATTTAGCAAACCTAGTTTGGGTAATTGTGTGTTTGTGTGTATGAAGGCCGAGGTGATGTACAAGAAAAATCCCAAACTGTTGAGCCAGCTGCAGCACTGCGAGGAGTCAGGGATCCCGTTGGTGGCCATCTTGGGGGAGCAGGAACTGAAAGATGGAGTGGTCAAACTCCGCACCACTGCAACAAGAGAGGAGGTGAGAGACGCATGGTTCAATTTTAAACGTCTTTAGCCCTATTTACGTGTGTGTGTGTGTGTGGGATACATTGTTTGTAGTAGGTAAATCCAATTTTGTAAAAAAATCTGTAGCCATTTAACTACCTCCTGTGTTGATCTGCATTCCATTCCAATGTCCAATAGAGCTTGTACATCGCAATGCCACGCAATGATCGCCTCCATTTTGGAAGCATAGGAGCATTGGAATATTAGTTAGTATGTTTATAATAATGTTTTTTGGTTGTTGTTTAGTAATGAATCTGGAAATTATTTGTCATTATGGGGAGACATTGTTTGAAACTGACACAAAACTTTAGCCTAGGTTATGGTATTTACATTGATTTAGGATGCAGTACTACAACTCACTTGAGTCCTCTCAATATGGTGGAGTATTGGCAACAAAAAATCCCATGATGCATTCTGATGTACAAGCCCTATAGCTATACTGCCCTACAAAGCCAACTGCAGTACCTACATCAACAGTGAAACTGAGAAAAAATACTATTAATAAACAAGGTTTCAGTAAGTAAGTTTAGTTGCAATTTGTACACCTTTTTTTCCCTCAAAAAACTGAGCAATACTGTATACTTTGTCACAAGACAACTTATGAGACATAAATCACCTGCTTGTATACCAATACAATACCATTCTCCTAGGACTGTTTTAACTGAAATATTGTGCAGTGTACATGTGACCTTATAGATTCTTCATGTTCTCAGGTTTAAGGTCACTGACAACTTATACCATGATTACAAACCACTGAATCCTTCAGAGCTGGACCCAGCGCAAATAAAGCCCCATGATAAGCACCAAAAGAGCTCAACGTTGCCATTTATTCCCTATGGGACATGCAATGGAGCTCAACCTAGCATCGGCGCTACTCTATGGTGCTGCTACACCTAAACTAGCTCTGGAGCTGACACCCACGCTTAACATAGACATGAGGCTTTAGGCCTTGATTCTTATTTCAAAAGAACACTGCTTGGTTGTTATGTGTAACTTAAGACCCTCTGCATGGTTTTCTCTGCGCAGGTTGATGTCTCTAGAGTGGACCTCGTACAAGAGATCAGGAAGATGACCTCGGCGGTTTAAAACCCCCTCTTGGGACAGCGTCATATGCACACATGGAAAACAAACTGCCATGCAGCACCGATTATGCTTCCTGTCCTCCTAAAACAAGAACATGGAAAAAGAGCATGCACCAAATGACCTATACTGCAGAGGGGGAACACGCCCTTCACACTCATTGTTATATATAATGGCTATATCAAAGTATTATTTTTAATGGAACTACTTTAATGTATTTAGTTCAATTGTCTGCACATCTCCATCTCGACACTGACATGCAAGCTTGCCATATCGCAGTTACAAGCCGGGCTGTAATATAAATGGTTGTGGAACCTTGTAAAACATGCCTTATAAACTCAGCTCAATCAAAATAAAGTATCATAGGCTTTGTCTGTAAAACATGCCTGTGTCCTTTGTATATAACAAAAGGTTGTTTTGCTAAGGGAATAATCAAATGCAAGCGGTTTTACAGTGGAATTGCATTGTTTGCCATAAACCTCTCCTTATAGGTTTTCTTTTGGGGACGATGGAGTCTAATCTGAACAAGGCACCTGGCCCAGAAGGGGTCTCGCTGCATTTAAGGTGGGTAATGACCAACTATGTTATGTTGCACATTTTCTCTTTATCCCTCTTCCAGTCAAGTCAAAGATTTCCGTGTGGTGGAAAACATGCATCTGCACACCTAGACCCACTTAATTTTGCCAATAGGAAGTTAGGAGTGGACGATGCCCTCAACTTCATGCTAAACGGAGTCTGCATTGAAGTCAACTGTGGCAGACTAGACTTTTTCCAATTAATACAATTGTATTTGGTCAATACAATGTTAGCCAACAAGGTCCTTGATAATTAAATAAATCACTTCATCACAGAGGTGGTAGGGACAATCAGGTGTAGCTCATTAAGTTAATTATGGTCTAGGTAATGATGATACACCTCTGTTATTACTAACTGCTGTTTACTGACAGCAGTTAGTAATAATTTTCCATTGAATCATTAACTGATATATGGCATGGTAGTCAGTACAGGTTTGTTGTTTTACATAGGGCTGTGCATTTCCCTATTTTGTACCCGTTGTGTGTGCCTGTTTCCCCAACCATCTTGCTTGTCATGTATTTGGTAATGTCTAGTTTCCCTTTGAGGAATTAAAAGGTTTATCATACTGTACTATATGAATACAGTATACACATACATTCACTAGCAGGCCAACACTGAAACAATGATTGGTAGATTAATGTGGGCCAGTCATTTAATCACGCACGATTAAACCAACATGTCCAACACAAATGCGAAATATAGAACAGAATATAAATATTTACATAATATAGCCACCCAACAGATCATCACACAGCGGCTGTCAGCTTATTTTGATTAAAATGGAAAAAAACAAAAGCATGCACAAGACAGATTGTAACATTAATAAAACATGCAAAACAAAATGCAGTGTTTCTTAAAAACAAAAAAATGGTAACTCCCTGAAACAGTCAAGGTAAGGTATTCAACATATAGAAGTTGGGCGGCCTAGCATGCCAGAGCTGGGACGGCGGAGAGGACCTGCCCAGCTACCAACTGGCACACCTCGTCCAGTAGGCCTGCGGTGTTGTGGCTCAGCACGGAGGCAACCGTGAAGGGGCAGATGACGCCAGGCAGACACGCCTTGTAGTGAAGTGGATGGTTCCGCCCGGGTCAACGTGGCTGCACTCCAGCTTCATGACTGGCTTGGCACCGTAAGACTCCTCGCACAGCTGACGGAGCAGTGAGAGGGGCATCTCGGGGGGAGGAGGCTGCGGAGAGACGGGTGCTCCCACGGCTCTGTTAAAGGTTGTAGCGGTGCGGGGGTGCTGAAGACGCGGGGGTAACTGTGGGGCCCTGACTGTGATGGCCGTCTTGATCTTGTGCTGTGCATGCTGCCATTTGATGGAGACCCTCAGGGAGAAAAGCTTCTTGAAACCTTGAGAAACATGAAGTTGAAATGTGGCTTTTCATTTCCCCGAGTATTTTACGAGCTTCCAAACTTTTTCCATTTAAAAATGTGCAGTATGTAGGACTTAGTGGCATCTAGCAGTGAGTTTGCATATTTCAACCAACTGAATACCCACCACCTCTCCCTTACCTACAACATAGAAGCTATGGTGGCCTGTAAGGTGCCAATAGATACTTCCAAAATGATGTCAGTCTAAGTGATGAGGAGCCTTGATAGTTATACATTTAGTCTGTAAAACTAGGTCAGAGCGGTTTGGAAATATGGCGGCGCAAGATGGCGGGCTTTGTGGAAGAGGACCCGCTCCCTATGTAGATATTGAGGTATGGCATTATGACATGAAAAAGCGATTTATCCAATGAGCGCCGCGGGGACTAAAGTTTAGCCAATCAGTGCCGTGTCAAGCTGGGGGCGGAACTAAGAAGGAGTAATAACAATGGCGACCGCTATAGACAAGCGAGACATTGCTATCGAGGCTGTTCTAAATCGAGGCAAGTCTTCTCAATATTGGCCGACATCGCAGTTTGTTTTTACTTCACTGCACTCTTAATACCCCGGCAAAACCAGGATGTTGGCATGGCTATGCATCAGTGTCGACTTCAAATTACATTAGATTCAGGCGGATATGTTGGTCTCTAGTAGGGCATTTACGACCACATTTTAGTAGTCAATTTATCGCGGCAAATATATATTTTTCACCCAATAATGATAATTCTTCAAAAAAGGTCTCAAATACAACCAGTAAAGGGTAACTGCCCCTTTTCCACTGCTTATTGTCGGCTCGGCTCAACTCTATGCACTTAGATTGGTTTTCCAATAGCACCGGGTTGGGTACCTGTTACTTTTTTTGGCATCACCTTGGTCAAGGTTCCAAGTGAGCTGAGCCGATACTAAAAGGTGACATCAAAACACTAATGGTTTTAATAAAGAAGGGTTTTAATAACGAACATATTTAGCAGCTGTTTCAATGTTTAAGTGAGGCCAACAGCTTCCAAAAAGCTCTACCTACTAATTAGGGTTGCAAATGTGCATTTTCCTTAACCGATAGTTTAAAGGGATAGTTCGGATCTTTTGAAGTGGGGTTGTATGAGGTACTTATCTAGAGTCTGTATTACCTACAGTAGAAGGCGGTCAGCGTACCCCCAGTTTGGAGAAGCAGACAGCTGTACCAGCACAGATGCCAAGCAATGTACTGCTGTGAATGGGGCCAGCAGCAAAAGGTATTTTAGCCGCCTGAAAACAGGCCCACCTAAAAATGTTTTAAAATTCTACATCAGTTAAAATGTACGCTATATAATTGTATTCCTACAGATAAGTGCAAATGTGCCGCGCACTGTACTATGTCGCCCGCAGATCAGCTGTTTGGAAGAAAGTGCTGTTGCGAGAGAGTGCCACTTGTGTAGGAATATGAAAGTTATACGGTTGAGAAAATGTAGTGCTAAAGGAAAGGGCTGTCTGACGGCAAGTTAAAACGGTGAGAATATTACTTGTATAGTGTACATTTAAACTGATAGATCTGTTTTAGGTGGTTAAAAAATACATTTTTGCTGCTGTCCCTGTTCACGGCTGTACATTGCTTTAGGCACATTAGTAATGTGAAACATTAATTTATTAAGCACAAACAATTTAAACAGAATAAAACAATTAGGCTCTCGCTTCAAACGGCTGCTCTTGTCCGCCTGTCCTTAATAAATGACGCTTCCAAACAAAACATTGTCAAATGGGGCACACTGCCATTTCTAACAAGGCAGACCCATTTCTAGACTAACAAGGCAGACCAAACCAAACCCATTTCTAGACTAACAAGGCAGACCAAAGCAAACCCATTTTTTTAATAAACAAAGTGCTGTATAAAAGGAAAATAAAAAATACTCCGACCCTCTCAAATACTACTGGTTTCTATTTAACAAAATCTACGCAGTCAGGAGTGAGTTGTGAGTCGCTGGACTATGTTTTGCCCTCTTCAGCTTGCCTCACCATTTCCCACTGCTCGAGAGATTTGTGGAGATGAAAGACACCATAATCACCACATTAACCATATTAGCACTTAGCACAATGCCACTCTCAACACCTTTTCTGCAGAAGAATGGGAGATGATTCAGCAGGCACTGAAAGCTTTTCATGAGGCACAATTGCAGCAGTGCAGAGAAGCAAGTTGCTATTTGAATACATTAATTCATTTCCATTCATCATGATATACATTTCCATCTATTTTATTACAGGTTTGTGACTGCCTCCGAAGTCACCCTGATGGTAAAGGGCCTACAAAGGATTGTGGCAAACCTGAGCCGGCAAGGTTCAGTCCACCAGCAAATCAGACTTGTTGGGGAAAATGCAGTCTGAATTTGAAGGGAGATTCAGCCGAGTTGAGGATTCCCATCTTCTTGCTGAGGCCACGATTATTGACCCAAGGTTCAAGAAGGCTGCATTTACTGATAGAGCAGCTGATTCAGCATTCAAGGGCATCACTGCAATGGCAGCCAGGGTGAGCCTGCAGACCAGCCGCAATGAACAGGAGGAGGACCAGGCAGGAAACACACCTGCACCACATGTGGATGCTGGCGGGGCACTGTTCTGGCAGGACTTTGACCAACATATCAGGACAGTTAAGCAACAGAAACCCCTCTGCTGATGCCATGTTAGAGGTATGCTCCTATCTGGCAGACTCCCTCATCCCTCGGACTTGAAATCTGTTGAAATGGTGGGAGGCCCGGCAGGCAGTCTACAAGAGACTGTGGTAATGAGGTCGAGGCTATGCATTGTTGCCACATCTGTCCCCTCTACCGGGGGTACCGAGATCTAAGTGGTACCAGTGGTATCGGTTCTACCTGGGCCAAATAACATTTTCTTCTGTGCCTCATTTTGGTTTTGCAACGAAATACGCCTTCACCCTCTTGTGGTCAGAAAAGTTGCAGAGCACTTTCCTCTCTACTGCTGCCCAGCTGCAGCCATCATGTCTAAAGTAAAACACTGTAAAGTGTGGCTTTACTAAAACAAAAAATGACAGCAGCACATGCAAGAAGTGCAACACAACTATTTCGTATAAGGGGGAAATGCCTCCAATTTGATTACACACTTGTGATGCTGCACATATGAATATAAGGGATGACAAATTTGTGGTGAAATGGTGGATGGTGGAACAACCGAAGTAAAGCCAATCTGATGACACTGCTTATATCTGCATATGCTGCATTTTAGTTGCATTACAGTATACTAGATATAAGTATACTAGAGTATACTACCTGAATAAACCTCATGTCGCAATTCGCCAGGCGATCCAGTCAGGCTACCAACCCAGTTTGCTTTTCTCAACACATACTAAATAATTAGTATCTACTTTCATGTCTCCATTATAGACTAAATGAATGAACAAACTCATGGTTTTCCTCCTAGTGTTTCCTTCTACTCCCCCCTCCAATCCTGACACCAACCCCTGCTGCCGATACTTGTTTGTGCAAAACAATACTCAAACTATGGTATTACTATGCAATGCACATCATTACAATAGCGTTTGCCTGTTCCCAAATAAAATGCCAATTTCACTTTACCTCTTTAGTGAACATGCTTCTTTCTTTCTTATTTCCAAAGTGATCATTTCTTTCGCAGAGATGTTTCTAAACAAATGTGCGTCTTGTGTTTGTGGTTGCTAGGCTATGACACTATGCTTTTATGACAAGATGCTCATGTCTTGACAAATAAGTTACAATTAAAAATGGAAGAATTTCAACAATTGAATAAGTTGTTTGGTCTTCATTTTAAAAGAAGATGTCATATTGGTTCTGGCACTGTTAGGAACTGGTACCTTTTCAATTAATCAGTGTTGGCATGGCATTCCTATATAAAATAAAATGGTATCGATTTCGGAACCGGCATCGTTTTACAGGAATCAAAATCGAACCGGAATCTAAATATTTGAAACGATACCCAACTTTAGTCCCCTCAGAGTTTTCTCAAAAACGGGTCACATTGTGTCCGAGGAGGAGGAATAGAATTAGTGCAGAGAAAATGAATGACTTTCCTGAATGCTAACCTTCCTTAATGCTTAAGGAGAAATGTGCAGCCCTAGTGTAGGCCCTTGTGACATTTATTTGTATTGTTTATGCCCTGCAGTGAGCAGAAGTACTGATATTTATTTTACATTACTGGCCTACATTGTTGTTTGGATTTTATAGTTTGCCAATTCATGCCCTGCAGACAAGAGCTGCTATTTATCAGAAGTATTTGTTGTTTATTACTTTACTAGTTTGTTTCTCTTGTTGTTTGCTATTAAGAAGTGATGTGTAGCCTAGTGTATGCCCTTGTGACACTTATTTTTTATTGTTTATGCCCTGCAGTGAGCAAACACGCTTATATTTAGGGCTGCCCCCTAATGGTCGACTAACCATTAGACGATCGGAAGAGGTTTAGTCAACCTAGTTTTCATTAGTCGCTTAGTTGCACAAAAAGACAAAAATAAATGCAACAAATGTCGCAAACGAATACAACCTCAAACATCCGAGTCGATTTGCTTTGATTATCTCTTATTCGTTAAATGAGTGCATTGCTACCTCCCGCCATGCATTTTGTCGCCACCAAATGGCGTATATTTAGGGCTGTAGTCTCCCGGTCAATCGACATGCTCTCGTCCGACCAATGAGAAGAGAACTTTCACTTTCATAAGAAGAAACGCGCTACATCAATAGCCTTCAGACTACATGTTAAAACGGGGGTGTTTGAACTCGCCCAACCTGGTCTAACTCGTTAAACGTTTACTGAATGTTTACTCGGAGTCGGCTCCAAAAATTATGACAATGTCAAAGAAGTCGGTGGTGTGGCTGCATTTTGCAAAGACGGATGACCAAAGAAAAGTCGATTGTAAACTTTGGAAACAGCAGTTTGCATATCATAGCTCACCAACCAACATGGCATATAATTTAAAAACAGTTGGCTAACTGGTCTGATGCTCCGCTCTAATGTGGTATTGGAATTGCGCACTTTATAGACCCGCTATGCCTTGTTTGAATTACGCACTTAATTTTCGTTTTGGAGAATTCTTTTTAAATGTTTAATAACCTGTGGTACTGTTAAAAACCTTCCACTAAATTATGCTCAGCCTTTACACCAGTTTTGAGCTTATTGAGGACTAAAAATCCAAAAGGCTGAGCCCATTTCTGTGATAGGATTTTATGTAGCCTAAATTGTTCTCACCTTGAGCTGGTTTGTTTAATAAATGTTCTTTTTAAAAATGGACTTGCCTTTTTGTATTTAAGAGTAAAAGCTTTAAGTTAATATAGTCCAGGTGATATGTGCCAAATTTGAGGTGATATGTTCACTTTTTCATAAAAGCATGAAACTTGGTACACGTGTACAGTTTGAGGCCCCGAACATTTTCAGACATGGAGCCATCGCAAAAACGCCCCGTGGCGGCCATGGTGGCCATTTTACTTTCCGCCATAACCAAATTGTGTATTTTGCATCATATCTCCTGAACCAAACATGATAACACAGAAAAGGTGATGTCTACCCCTATGTTTTGATGGTCAAGGATTACAATGATACCATATACAACATCATAAACTGTTCAGGTGAATAGTTAATGATGAATTCAGTGACGTGAGAAGGAAATCACAGTATCTGGGAACCTATGTTCTAAAACATAATTATTTTGTTCATTAACCCTGACAATACTGTAAAGAGTAGGACAATATTTAATATGACCTTAACAACTTAGCTTGAAAAGAATGTCTCAAACACAAAGATTTACTTCAAAAAATTAATTTCAGAAAAACATTTGTTTGATTTATTGTTGTTGCTGTTGAACCTATTCTTCACTGTCTCCTTCACAGTCTCCTCCACATTGACACAGTGCTGTGCATTTTAAGGAGGCTTTTTTGCATTTGCAATGCCCCCGGCAGCCTTTCTTGCAGCCACAACTCACGAGTTCAAGGATGGACTGGCTTGCCTGTGGAAGAGTTGACCACAATGGTCTCCAATCGCTTGGGTCCATCCAACCCCAGTCTGCTGGAGATGGCATATTTGGTGCCACCTCAAGTGCTTGTCCCCAACAGTGTCCTCCTTGGTACACTGCTCTTTTGAGGTGCTGCACCAGTGCCTCCTTAGTTGTGGGGATTTGCTCCATTCCTCTTCCTTTCTTTGTGAACAACTCAAGACGAGCTTGATCAATGTTGACTTGGCTGCTGGTACGAAAGTAGAGGAGAATTGTGAAGCGCTCCACAATGGAAATTACCTCCTCTGGAATGCTTTTTGGAACCTTTGACAGAGCCATGAAGGCCTCTGTTGCCATGGCATAGGCATTCCAGGTATCCCATGCTGTCTTCTTGCCCCTGGTTGCAAATGCTGATACTGTGTCACAGCCAGTGAATGCATGGAACACAGGAAGGGCCTTGGATTTGTCAGGACCCAGAGACTTGGCAATCTCATGGGCAGGGATGTATCTGAAGTTCTTGCCAGTCCCAAATGCCACCCACAGCTCCTCAATGTCCAGCTCTGACACATGTGCAATGGCTAGGACCACAACATCTGTGTCCACAGTGCGCAGGGTGATCTTTTTGAATCCTTTTCTTGCAGCATCTGCCGCATGGAGTAGCATCCTTGTATCTGCCTCTTCATGCGTGCAAGGGGCAATCTGATCTGTTTCTTGTGGGTGAGATGATAGAACATTGGGTCCGCAAGTGGAAACAACTTGTTTGGTGGTCGACATTTCCACAAGGTTCCTGGCCAGAAAGTGAAAGAGTTCCGTTTTGTTTTCATCCACTCTCAGGAAGCCTTTCCAATTGGTAGGTATCTTGTTTTTTCCATCCACTCTTGTTCTTGTCCCCTTTCCCTGCTTCTGTCTTGTCTGGGACTTTAAGCTGTTAACTTCATAGCAGTCCCATACAACATCCACTCTGCTGGCCCTTTCAAGTTTCTCTGTGATATAAGGTAAGAAAATCTTGCTGGAAAAGTCAATGAAGGTTTTAGCTACACCTGGTTTCAGCATGTTGATGACTGCTGACCCATCTAGTATTTGGACCTCACTGTCTGGGGCACTGTTTCGTGAAGCACTGCTTATGCTGTTTTCTAGGCAACTCAACAGATCAGCCTTGTTTCCCAAGCGTAGTCCACCATGAAGGGAGAGTGATGGAGAGTAGGCCTGATTTTCGTGTTTCAAGAAGTTTTCTAGGTTCCCATCACGGGTCTGACAGGCGATGTAGAATCTGGAAAACAGTGCACAGTCATTTCTCAGTGATTTTTCAGCGAGTTTAGTCTTGGACTGTCCTCTTATTGGAGCCGTTTTAAAAAGAGGGAGCTTGTTCCTCTTTAAAGGGGCAATGATGGGTTTCGTGCCCTGCATCCTCTCTGCAACAAAGAGTTTGTACTGCTCTTGGCCCATCCTCTCTGCAACCCGAACAGCATCAACAACAGCTTGGTCTGCTAATTCTCTTGAGTCCAGCTTCAAAAGGTCGTTGCTGTTCTCTGCGAAGGGGTTTCCCATTTCCTCAATCACGAGAACTAATGCACTCACATGTTTTTGGAATTTCAGCTGGACACTTTTGGAAAAACAAGATACCTACCAATTGGAAAGGCTTCCTGAGGTTCCTGAGGCTTCCTGAGGTCCAAATACTAGATGGGTCAGCAGTCATCAACATGCTGAAACCAGGTGTAGCTAAAACCTTCATTGACTTTTCCAGCAAGATTTTCTTACCTTATATCACAGAGAAACTTGAAAGGGCCAGCAGAGTGGATGTTGTATGGGACTGCTATGAAGTTAACAGCTTAAAGTCCCAGACAAGACAGAAGCAGGGAAAGGGGACAAGAACAAGAGTGGATGGAAAAAACAAGATACCTACCAATTGGAAAGGCTTCCTGAGAGTGGATGAAAACAAAACAGAACTCTTTCACTTTCTGGCCAGGAACCTTGTGGAAATGTCGACCACCAAACAAGTTGTTTTCACTTGCGGACCCAATGTTCTATCATCTCACCCACAAGAAACAGATCAGATTGCCCCTTGCACGCATGAAGAGGCAGATACAAGGATGCTACTCCATGCGGCAGATGCTGCAAGAAAAGGATTCAAAAAGATCACCCTGCGCACTGTGGACACAGATGTTGTGGTCCTAGCCATTGCACATGTGTCAGAGCTGGACATTGAGGAGCTGTGGGTGGCATTTGGGACTGGCAAGAACTTCAGATACATCCCTGCCCATGAGATTGCCAAGTCTCTGGGTCCTGACAAATCCAAGGCCCTTCCTGTGTTCCATGCATTCACTGGCTGTGACACAGTATCAGCATTTGCAACCAGGGGCAAGAAGACAGCATGGGATACCTGGAATGCCTATGCCATGGCAACAGAGGCCTTCATGGCTCTGTCAAAGGCTCCAAAAAGCATTCCAGAGGAGGTAATTTCCATTGTGGAGCGCTTCACAATTCTCCTCTACTTTCGTACCAGCAGCCAAGTCAACATTGATCAAGCTCGTCTTGAGTTGTTCACAAAGAAAGGAAGAGGAATGGAGCAAATCCCCACAACTAAGGAGGCACTGGTGCAGCACCTCAAAAGAGCAGTGTACCAAGGAGGACACTGTTGGGGACAAGCACTTGAGGTGGCACCAAATATGCCATCTCCAGCAGACTGGGGTTGGATGGACCCAAGCGATTGGAGACCATTGTGGTCAACTCTTCCACAGGCAAGCCAGTCCATCCTTGAACTCGTGAGTTGTGGCTGCAAGAAAGGCTGCCGGGGGCATTGCAAATGCAAAAAAGCCTCCTTAAAATGCACAGCACTGTGTCAATGTGGAGGAGACTGTGAAGGAGACAGTGAAGAATAGGTTCAACAGCAACAACAATAAATCAAACAAATGTTTTTCTGAAATTAATTTTTTGAAGTAAATCTTTGTGTTTGAGACATTCTTTTCAAGCTAAGTTGTTAAGGTCATATTAAATAGTGTCCTACTCTTTACAGTATTGTCAGGGTTAATGAACAAAATAATTATGTTTTAGAACATAGGTTCCCAGATACTGTGATTTCCTTCTCACGTCACTGAATTCATCATTAACTATTCACCTGAACAGTTTATGATGTTGTATATGGTATCATTGTAATCCTTGACCATCAAAACATAGGGGTAGACATCACCTTTTCTGTGTTATCATGTTTGGTTCAGGAGATATGATGCAAAATACACAATTTGGTTATGGCGGGAAGTAAAATGGCCGCCATGGCCGCCACAGGGCGTTTTTGCGATGGCTCCATGTCTGAAAATGTTCGGGGCCCCAAACTGTACACGTGTACCAAGTTTCATGCTTTTATGAAAAAGTGAACATAATTTTCACATATCACCTGGACTAATAGGCTATTTTGTGTTTTTGAGATCACACCCGTGTAGCCCCATGTTCGGAGTCGGACATCACGGTGCGGGCTGGAACAATAGTGGAGGGTCCTGTTTATTATTATAAAATAAGACAAAAACCATAATCTTAAAATTATTTTGTATATTCCTCAATAGTTCTTGTGCTGGGATCACTGATATCGTTCTATTTTTGGAAATCATGGGCAGGTGCACGCTGATCGGCTCTGAGTCTGTTATTTCAGTATAAAATAATTTGGTTAGAAATGATTTAATATGCTGCAAATACTAGCTTTATGTTAATGTATAATTCATTTAGGCTAATAAGGCTACCAGGTAGAGTGCACTTTACTTAATCTAGAGATAATGTGCAGATTTCTTTTTTTCTTTTTTCCCGCGACCAATCGATTGGTTGAAGAGTAGGTATGATTTCAGTCGACCAAGACTTTCTTTGGTTAACTACACATCCCTACGTATATTATTATATTATTGTCTTTTTCAAGTGGTAATTAAAAGCCCATAGAGATATACTAGAGTGCGTAAAACATCTTTGTCAGTTTAGTTTTCCTGGAACACAGCAAGGAATACACACAGCAAGGTCTGTATTGTTTTGATTTCTTCTTCTACAACAATGTATTTGGTCTTCAAATGGATATGATGTACGTGTTTATTTGCATGTAGAGCGGGGAAGTGAGATCCGATCACAAGTTGTCCCTTAAGACGAATGTGGAGACATGTTAACGCCAGGTGTGAACTGACTACTTTGAGCTGTCCACTTGGGATCGGATCAACCAAGACACATGTTAACGCCAGGTGTGAACAGGGTTAGGGTTAAAAAACACAACTCTTAATTTCATGGGATTATACATTAAAGCACTTATGATTATATATACACCTTTTAGAAGGGAGGCCACTTTGCCAAGCCCCTCAATGCTGCTAAATGCAAATGTTGGCGCAATTACCCAGATTTTCTCTTCAATTCCCTAAACACCAACAACCATGAGATTCCTTTAATCTCATGGCTTGGTTTTGTCATTCATTTGACCAATAAATTACATTTATCGATAATTCAATAATAGAACATTGTTAACTTCCAGAATACATTGTTGACCAATAATACTCAGTTCAGTAATTTTGCTGCCCCCTACATACCTTCCCCCAGATCTTTCTTGGCCATGGAGGCAGCATGGTGGGACACATAGATCACCAAAGCAGACACGCCCTTGATGTCGGGCCCCGACTTCAGGGATAAACCTTCCACACCTTCAGTCAGATTCATCAGCACCTTGTTTTGAGAAAATGACAATGTAAGTAGTCAGTCAAGTAAGGAGTAGTCAGATCATGGAAAGAATGCAATCATTGGTGAAACATTTGAATGTTTATTTGGTCAGAGTATGCAGTATATTCCAATGACAAATGGTGTTTAAGACCTATGAAAATTAAAAGAAAAATATTGCCCTGAAGAATAGTTTTTGTTTTTTACCTTCCATTGATGGCAAGCAATCCAGCGCCTTTCACACAGTGGATTTACCCAACACTAAGAGCTTGATGAAGACCATTACATAAGCATGGATTTACACTACAGCTGAATGATTGATGATAGTTGATAAGACTAATTGTTGTATAAATTATAATTTTTTGTAGTCCTTTAATTAAAACACGCTATTCAAAAAAGTTTTCTATCATTACCCCTTCAACAAACTAAAGCTAAATAAGTAAAGACATGTCTTCCATTTGTCATTACCCACACATTTCTTTGATTAACCTTCAGGAGCAACGCATTTCATATACATTTATACATTTCATATATAACGCATTTCCTTCCAAAAAAGACAAAATCTTGGGAGTTACAGCTGGACTCGTTTTTGTAATGCAATTTGCACAGGCAGACCAAAAAAATACCTTGAACCTTGTGGTAAGAAAATGCTAGAGCTACAGTGAATTATATCATAGCATATAATTGCAATGTTGAGAGCATTGCAACTACCTGCCATTCATTACAAGTTACGTCATGTTCAAGTCAGTTTTTTGGTCTGTGTGTGCAGTGCATTACAAAAATGTCCAGCTCTAACTACAAGTCTAAAAAAAGTTTGAATCGATTACTTTCCCCACACATTGAAAGATAGCATCAGGACTTCATCATTTTGGGTCATAAATGATAATCATATCAGCCAATAAGAAGTTATGATGCAATAGCATGTAGAACGAGTCCTCTACAATGTAAGCCAATGTAGTGGTGTTGGGTTCTGCCCTACCTACTGGAAAAGCATTCCAGTAGTAGGTAGGGCTGGGCAACACATCGATATTATAAATCGATATTGTGATGAGACTAGATATCGTCTTAGATTTTGGACATCGTAATATTGTGATATGGCATTAGTGTTTTCCTGGTTTTAAAGGCTGCATCACAGTAAAGTAAAACAAAAAAAAGAGAAAATGCATTTAATTTCATTACTTTAGTATTTCATTCACACAGACGTATACAAAAATAGGCTTTACCATGTGGTTATTTTTATATAGACTATTTATTTATTGAATTACCAGAAAATATGCTATATTGTGCTATATATATAGAAGATTTTGGCCATATCGCCCAGCACTACCAGTAGGTTTGTCCCAGACCTACCTGCAGTAGCTCCGCCCACTGTGTGCTTGCCGGCAGCTCTCCGACGCACAGCTGCCGCTTCTCGGTGCTGTGGCGGACGACGAGGTACACCCCGGGCTCCAGCTCATAGCCGTGCAGCCGGCTGATGGCGTCGGTGGCCATGGCGCGGGTGCCGTACTTGGCATAGGCGAAGCCTCGGTTCTGGCCGCTGAAGTTCATCATAAGGCGGAACTCCCAAAGCGGGCCCACACCACTGAACAAGGGGATCAGCCGGTCCTCGTAGGTCTCCCGAGGGAACTGGCTGATGAACACCTCACAGCCGACGCCTGGGGTGGGACCCTCCCACTCTACAGGGTAGGGTCATATCCATTTTTTAAAACCGTTAAAACTAGGGGTGTGACGATACACTAAACGCACAATATGATACACGATACTGGCTTTACGATAGTCACAATATTAAAAATTAAGTTCAAATGAAGACAATGTATAATTGAACAAGATTACTTGTTTATTCCTGAGGGAAAAAATGTACTAGGTGGACAATGTTTACCACAAAGTATGGCTGTTATATGTTAGAATAACTAAACTATATAGCATAACTAATAGCTAAAATAACTATTGTCACTAATAAGTGCTTCCGGTGTAGTCAGCTGATATCCAGGCCAAGACTTCCACTCCTGTGCTCCAGTCATTGTTTACAGTCCGATTAACAAGTTGAAACACGTGAACAGAGTTGGCGTTAAGAGACGATGTCTACGACCGGATTGTTTCACAAGTAGCCTTTTTACAAGTAACTAATAAAAAGCTGAAACATTGTTGGACGATAGCCGATGGGTTCCCAGATTGCATTTCGGCTGATTCGTTCCGCCTCTTTTGCTCTCCACACGGACCGTTTACCCGGATGCGACCAAAGCCCGCTCAAACGTGTTCGATCAATACTACTTAGACCAGAAACAGAAACCAGAACACGTCCGATACCAAAATATTGTCCCGTTGATTACAGATTCTGAATTCATATGCAAATACCTGTTTATAGAGGTTATGAGTCATGCTCGTTTCACGATGCATTTTTTAAGTTCCATGATGCATATCGTCACGTTTTCATTTGGCAATATTTTGTGGCACGATATTTCGTCACACCTCTAGTTAAAACCTCTTCAACCATTCCAAAAATAAGCAAATCTTATAAAACACCAGCGCACATCTTATAACATCCGTTTCCAATGTGCCATGAGCTGCTACGCTCTCTTCTGCCACAGGGTGTAAGCAATCGTCTTCGTCGCAAATCACCTTTTTCCCCCCATTCTTGTTTCATACATAATAAACCCATTAACAAATCCAGTATAATGGTGCTTTTCCACCACATGGTACCGGCTCAACTTGACTCTACTCGCTTGCATTGGTTTCCCATTAGCAAAAGTTGTGATAGTAACTGGTACCCAATACTTTTTTGGTATCGCCTCGGTCGAAGGTTCCAAGCAAGCTGAGCCTAATAAAAGGCAACCTGAAAACACTGCTAATGGTTGATGGTTTTAATAAAGAAGGGTTTTAATAATGAACGTATTTAGCAGCTTTTTAACACATTTTTTAAACGAATTGAACTTTGGAAATTAAAAGTAAAAGATAATCAGTTGATAAAAACGATTCTGCAGCAGTGGTCTCCAGCCGGCTCTGATTAAAACAGGGAAAGATACACACTGTGATTTTTTAAAATTTAACTATCCCAATATTTGTTCAGAAAACCGAATGACTATTGTACAATGTACAATGTTTCACGCTGCTTCGCTAATCCTACACTGAGGGGAGTACCATCTGCAGTACTTTGTACCAAAACGAGTAGTCGAGTCGAGCCGATACCATGCAGTGGAAAAGTGCCATAAGGCTACTAGGTCTGTTTGAGTAATAGAATAGCGATTAATTATGACCTTCATCAGCTTGCTATTCATAACTTTGTGTTAGTAGGCTAGGCCTATAAGCTGAAAGGAATTATTAAATCAGCATTATATCTGGCTATCGCTTGCCTCAAACGGAGGGGCAGTTTTACCCGGAGATGGAGCAACGTAGCCAGCCAACATAAGAACAGTAATAGCATCGTATTTCATGTTTTTTCTCCATATTCTGCATAAACGCCGATATAGTTTGAGACATCATTTTACCTTACTCATTTTTCATCTTACCTGCTTTTTAAGGTTGTGGAGTAAGAAAGGGGTTTGGTTCTCCTTTAAAGGGCCCCTATTTTACCACCAGGTGTGAGTGTGATGAGCCATTACAAGCCGTTTCAAAATCTATTCTAGTGACATCACAAGCGAGTGTTTACAGAGTTGTATGACCAGACTAGACCAGTCTATCAGCCTACCCAGTGGACTGTACCAACTGGTACAGTGATCAATCCATCATACAGCTGGATGGATGCTCCCACTAAACTGTGCACAGATTAGCCAGGCTAATAACTAATCATTAGTTAACTATTTTATGTTAAATATTAGTAATAAGAAGAACATACAACTACATTGTGTCATACATACTTACAATGTGCCATATATAAACAAAACTGTCAAAAGCCTTTCTCACCATCTGGAGGTCCTCCATACTTCCTCTGACCGTTCACTTGCGCCAGTTTAATCTTGTTCTCCTTTTGCCATTTCTCTAACGCCTGGAGCCGCTGGGGATTCAGCATCTGGAGGAAAAGTTTAGAAACAACTGATCTGTGTTTACCAAACGGAATAGATAGGCTGCAAACTAGCCTACGAATTGTAAAACAACTGCACACACTTTTAACTAACAAACGGCATACGTGCATTGAAACAAAGTAGCCTAATTAAACAAACGTTATGTTAAATGTTAAAACGTCGGCCTACAAGAAAGTAGAGGCGAGGTCCTGAGTTCGCAACACGAGGCGCGCTCGTCTCCCTGGCCGGTAAATGATGCGGTGGACTTAATTAATTCACTTGGAAACACTTGTTTTGAAACGGAGTCGTATTGCCTTTATCTGGTGATTTTATAAGTATGTAGCCCGATTTGCAATTCAACAGTAGGCCTACAGCAAAACAACCTAAAACATTTTTAAATGCAAACGTTTTAAAATGTCCACGAACACTGATGTTCGTTAGCCTGTCCTTCATGTTATTAGTTAATTAACGTAGCCTAATTTCAACATTTACATTAGGCCTACCTTCTCTAGTCACCTTCACACGCTCAGTATTTAATTCCACATCAGGAGTCTCTCTCGACTTTCGTGTAGCAGGTAGAAACCTGATTGAGGCCACGCCCTCTAATTGGATCTTGGGGCTAAAAGTAGCTCCTAACTGGCGAATTTAGGAGAAACTCCTAAAAATAATGGGCGTGTCAGTCTTAAATTTAGGGGCCTCATGTACGAAGGTTGCGTACGCACAAAAAGGTGGCGTACGCACGCGCACGCTCACGTTCAGATGTATGAAACGTGAAATGACCGTGGAAATGTGCGGTGCCTCACGTCAACTTCATGGCTGGCGTACGCACGTTTCTACAGCTATTGTTCCTTTGGCGACACTTGGAGGTGACGCTGGGAAACTGTTAATAATGTCAAAAACAATTAGTCATCAGAGTGATGTGCACGGCAGAGACACACTTATGAACAATTAACACACCCACCGTGTTTGCAGTTATACGGGTGGATATAAACGCATGCGCAATGTGATGAAGAAAATGGTATTACCGATGGCAGCGTTAGCGTTGTTAGAGGACCTTGCAAATGGTGCAATCCGACGTGAGCGAGTATTTAGGGAACGCGAGGATTTACTTGCAAACGATGACAATTGGCTCATAAGCCGATTTCGAATGTGCGACAAAGTATGCGGGAGTCATTAGCATTACGGAATTTGCTCAAAAACAGCGCCACCTAGTGGTCTTCCAAGTGTGCGGCATGAAAGTAACGCATAGAATATATTCCTCCGCTTCACCTCCACCTTCAGATCCGATCACTTCTTCTTCACCTGTGTGTGTGTGTGCGCTGCTCGGACCCCACGGCATGTACCGCCTCACACACACGCTCCCACTAATCTCCTTCCTCTTCATATTGATCCCCGCTGACGGGACCAGAGGGAATCTCCCTCCGCGGCTCCACGTCATTCACCACAATCTCCAACTCGGACTCTGTGAAATGTCTTTTCTTTCCTTTGTTCATGCTTGTGTTACACCCAGAGAGTGAAGCTGACTCAAGGGTTGGCATATTTGGGTGCGCCCTGTTTGGTTTCATGTGATATAGGCCGTCTCACCCACTGTTTTCATTGCCTGATGAAGATCCGATGGGATTGAAACGTTGCCTTGTTTTTAAGTAAATGAATGTCATTCTGGAGCAGGAGCATAAACATTGTCTTGGGATGTGCGCACAACTCCTCTCTAATACGCCATTACACAATTGTGTCAACATTTATTTGAGTAAGAGCATTCACAGTATGTTCACTTCATCCTGATTGTGATTGCACCACAGATAAATTAAGAGTCAGTCAATGCTAGAAAAAAATCAGGAAGAGTTTAATTATTGTGGTTAATACCAAGAGATAGACAGCATAGTTTCTCTTAAGCCACTCTAAATAAACAAGCAAATAGTCAGGGTTTAAACATATAAGTCAATACTTAATCCAACCTCAATTAGTGCTAACCTGGCAATCCCTAGCAGAAGACTACTGATGAGAGGTAGCAACAAACACACACACCACCTGATTCTTCTTAATGCATATATGCAACATTGTTATGTTGTTATTCATCTTGTGACATGATATCATAGATACTATACAAACAAATGTGATCTTAAGGAACAGCACCGTTTCTCAAGATTCATATAAGTTATACTGTATGTTTGCATACAAAACAGTTGTAAAATAACAACCAAAAATGCTTTTATTGTAAAAGTCCACACTGACTCAAGAGTAGATTTAGATTCAGAAAAACAATGAACATGTTGCTCAAGGAGAAGAAAGCTAGACCTTTCATTATGAATATAAAACGTTTAAAAATAATAGCATGTCTATTCATTAGTGGTGCATAGTTAGAATACATCCTCCCAAAATGTGCATGAACAACGAAAACACACTTTTAAAAAATGAAGGAAAATGAATGCAATTCATATGAGTACCTTTAATCCACAACCCTTTCTGGATACTCATATAATCTGATCTCACAAGAGTGTTTCTGACAGTCTGATTTATTTTTTACCCAGACCCTTTGACCTCTAGGTGGGGGTGCGTGATCATATCTCAGTCGATCTTTTATTTTTTGACGTGCGACTTGTCAAAAGTGCTGATGGCCGTGTTTTTGACGTTGATCTATCTTGTTGACGTGGCTACTCTGGTCTATTCTGCGAATTAGTTCACAGAGTCCCTTTCTGCTTGACCCCCACATCACTGCTTGCAGTTATATTTATATTTATTATTATTATTATTATTATTATTATTATTATTATTCAAGCACAAAAGCTATTATTCTAGCGCAACAACGGTTAAAAAACGTGTTTCATTTTGATATTTACCATGACAAGACAATGACCACTATGGCAGCTTGCGGTTTGTTTGGAACTATTGAGGCTTACATGAACCACGTGACAGCCCTAGCGGCGACATCAAAGCGTGTCGCAACTCTGTTTTCTCTATAGAGCGTAACAGTGACCGCCCCTTTTTAACAGCTCCGGTGCCGGAAGTAAATTTCCCATGCATTTATCTCGTCCACTTTTCGTATAATCCTTATAAAAAGAGTATTACGCCTTGAACCAAGCCGATCGTTCGTTGTGGTAGTCGTGACCATATTATGTTTGATTCGGGCATAAAAAGAATTTGGAAAACGGAAGAAAAAAAAACAAAACGGATTTTGTTGACCGAGTGAGGAACTACTCATCCCGAATCAAACATAATATGGTCACGACTACCATAACGAACGATTGGCTTGGTTCAAGGCTTAATACTCTTTTTATAAGGATTATACGAAAAGTGGACGAGATAAATGCATGGGAAATTTACTTCCGGCACCGGAGCTGTTAAAAAGGGGGCGGTCACTGTTACGCTCTATAGCTCTGCGCAATAGGATAGCGCTACAACCAATCAGAGCAACGAAGAATGTGACGTAGTTAGAGCGACAGCTCTGACTACGTAATTAATCAAAACTCTGAATACATATTTCTTTTCGAGGAAAGACTTAAGTGCTTGTTCTTTTCTCAAATAAAATGTTAAATTCAAGTCTTGACGAGTCGCAGCCAAAGCCGAGTCGAAAGACAGCAGCGGCAGCCATTGTTTACCTAACACGGAACCGTCGCATCTCTGTCGTCATGGTAGCCCGGTATTGAAATATTAAGAATGCTATGCTATATATTAAGAACGCTATGCTAAAAGGCCCAAACGGTATCCCACAATAGTAAAAGGCCCAAACGGTTACTTAGAGCTAGAATAGCAGGGTCACGATAGACATTCACATTGTTTATGAATACTTCACCCTTCCCCCACATGTGAGCCAGTCCAAAACCAGACATAGTGATCATTGTTTATAGGCTCCCCTCCCCTCACAGAGAATCCCTTGCGCACCCAGATGTAACAAAAATGTCCAGGGGAGTAGCAGGTGATAAGCGCTACTGCCTGAGACTGAGAGCCATGTTAATCAGAGCGCTTGGTGATGTCACGCGGCCCAAACCTCGCACATCTTAGGCGGGGGAGGCCCGGTCAAAATGGGCACTGCGACTCAGCCTCCCCATGAAAGACGGGGGAAGCCAATTAAAGATGCCCTGCTATCTAACTTCAAACTAGAACTTGCCCTTTTTGAACCAAAAAGTATCCATGTATCCGCTCATGATGTCATCCCCCTGGCCGAACCTGCCCTTTAATCTATATAGCCCCAAGGGACCTGAGACTCAGGGCTCACAATCAGCAGAACTTCTCCGGAGGCGAAGCTCTTTGTGACACCAGCGCTGTATTTGTTATTGATTGCCTTTACCCGTTGACATTGATTAGCTTTTGATTAAGAATAAATATACTCAGTTTAATTCAGTTTACATCTCTTTATTTGCTCCTCTTTTTGATCTGAACCCTTAAAGGGCCCGCGCCGTTGTTAGCCTAGCTTAGGCCACATTTTTCTCCCAACAGAATGGTGACCCCGCGACGTGATTTTTAACAACTGCGGGAGAACCGACACAACGGCGGGCGCCTGCGCCGGTGACGCCACCAACCTGAGTCCACTGTCCCTGTGATCACACAACTGAGAGGTAAGCAGAACCTGTTGACAGACGTGTTCAAATCTGCGTAGTGGCTCATGAAACATAGTGGGGCAGTGGTCCAGGTAATGGTAAACTGTGCATAAATTGTAATGTTAATGTACTGTTAAAATAATACCTTCTGATACGAGTGTCATACGAGTGTCGGACCCCGTCAACGACTATTGGCATAATTGTGTATGAGATAATAAGCCCGCGGAGGGCCAAGTAGGTTCGGGAAACCTAGACGCGTAACTGTGCATGAGGCGGCGTGTTCCATACTCTGACCCATCCCCGACCAGGTTATAATCCGGTTCCTAAAATAGAGTTTTTCAGCTCTAGGCGTACCGGCAGAGTGCTAAACGCACTCCCCGAGGGCATAAAGCTCCGCTTTTAGACTAGACTCCGTAAGGTTTCGAGACCTAGACGCGTATAGGCAGCGTATCGATTACCCCTCCTTTCCGCAATTAAGTAAGCGGACCCCTAACCTAGGACCTCCAAAACGAGCGTTCTACCTAATTCTATACGTATTAGATAACGGATAGGACAACCGGACTGAGATTAAATAGTAGACCGGAAGAAAAAAAAACATAGACATTCTAAAAAGTGAGTGTTTTACCAGCCTCCGTATCCGCATTAGAGAATCGGATTGGAGATAAGAACGGGTTGGATGCCCGGAGCCGCGTTTGACTAACGGCATGGATGTATAGAAAACTCCCAAACGAGTGTTCTACCCCTTCCCTATTCGAGATCAAAATAACGAATAGGATAAACCGGAACCGCGATTGAATAAGCGGACCGAATAGCTGGGCCTCCCCAAACGAGTGCGCCAGGCGCGATTAGACAGGAGCGCAGATTGAAGTAGGCAGAAAAGAAGGGGAACCCGACGGCTCGGCGCCCTTAAGGGGGAGTCGCGGGTGAGGACGTCGGTAAACGGTTACCGAGGTTGCTCATAATTTGGTGGTACCACGTGCATAACTCTGAATACCGGTATTTGTCTATATTTTGGTGTGATTGATTGTCCCTGTATCTGTGAGTGCGAGAAGCGCGGCCCGGGCCCGAGTGTGTGTGTGTGCGAACGGCTCCCTTCTGACTGTCTGTGCGCAGGCCTCTGTGTGTGTGTAAAAAAAAAAAAAAAAAAAAGTACTTGAGCAGCTTTGTTGTTTATACCTGATCGCTGTGTGGTTTATATCTGATCACTGTGTTGCTTTTAATTGATGGGTTGGTGATAGATATATATATATTCGTAAGTGGAGGATATATTATCTGATCACTGTGTTGTTTACCATTGCTGTGTTGGTGATAGATATATATATATTTGCGGAGTGGAGAATATATTGTCTGATCACGGTGTTTCTCACAACTGCTGAGTTAGCAATGGATTGCCTGATCATTGTGTTGCTTAAAACTGCTGTGCTGTGGTTGAGAATAGACGGCCGCCGAGCCATAGGATAGAGCGGTTAAGCAAGTGTAGGAATAGAAGAAAGGATCAGGAAAGTTGCTAAGATGTGCGATCGGAAGATCGGTAAGATGGAGAGAGAAGTCCAGATGCGGAAAGTTGATGTAATCCTGGCCGCGAGCACCGAAGCGGGTGCTGGGCCGGAGGGAAAGAAAAAGTGGTCGAATAGTACAGACAGCAATGGGAGAAGCAAGGGTGGGTGTCCAAGACCGGCCTAGCCGAAGCTCATCTCCGCAACCTGGAGGCTGAGGTAACTAGAGAGACAGCTAGGGCAGCCCGCCGTACCCTGCCCCCGACCCTGACCATGGCCGTGACTGAAGACAAACGACCCGCAACGGCCACCCCTGACCCTACCTCCCCGACTGCCCCTCCCGTGACCCCTACCTCAACCCCGACTCCGACTACCAACCCCGGCCTCCCGGCGACAAAAGAGCAGAGGGCTCTACTCCCCTACCCCTCCCCTTACTAGCGATTGGAATGTGCTCAAATAAATTGTATTAAGAATAGTGTTTGTATACCTAAGAGTCAGGTAATAGGATCGAGTGGCTTGGGAAGCCTGTAGAGAGCAGGGGTAGGAAAGAGCAAGGAAAGAAGGAGAGGAGAAAAGTGAAAAGGTGGGAGGGGAGCAGAGCAGCTTTACATTCACTTGGAGGGGACAAAGAAAAAGGCGTTGGCCCTTCTGTTATTTGGCACGTAAGAAAGAAAATTAATAGGGATCATTAGGCCTAAAGTTAATTTTAGTCTACGTTTGGTCTTTGAAAAGTGCCTAGGAGGAACGGATGTGTGAGAGACTGTAAAGAAAAAAGTAGAATAAACAGCAGTTATAGATATTATTACATTGTGAGTGTGCTGCAGATGAGAGGATGAAGTTACTTATTAGTGATTGCACTTTAAATATTATTAATGATAAGTAGTTTAATTACAGGAGTGACGACTCCTTATGTAAATATTGTAAAAAACAGTTTTATTATTTCTTAAAGTTGTGAAACTATTTAGATTAAACAACTGCTGATGGAAGCCTATAGAAAGACTCGCAGAGCCGATGCAAATGATTCTCTATACAGGGGACCACTAGGTTTCCCCCTCTGATCCATAAGGGCGTTGGCCCGGCTCCGCTCTCTCTGAAGTCACTTTAACAAGTGAACTGCGCATGCGAGGATTTTAGGAGGAGCTACAGGTTACACAGACACGTGGCCACGCCCCTATTGCACTCTTGGAGCTGCAAGGGGGGGAGAAGGCAGAATGAGGCCTAGTACAATAATTCTGTTTATTGATGGTCATTATTTGATCATGAATTTTCCAATCAAGACTTTTAAATTCATAAATAACCCTATGTTGACAGATGTTATTACAGCGATAAAAGATGTTCTTATGTTACAACTGAATGATTACATTTAAATTTTGTCCTGTCATTAATGTGAAGCAAATTTGCTTGAATAGGCATTGAATTCTCTGTTTTGTTTTTGTTTTTCTTTTCCTTTATCTACATTTGTACGAGAATCCTAAGCGAAGGAGGGGACCTCCGTGGCCAGGGGGTTCCTCTCCAAAGGGACATCTCAAACGTCTCGTATGATGATAATAATAATGATAATACATTTGTTTGAAGGTGTCTTTCGAGACACAGGGTCGCCTTACAGTGCAAAGTGGTAAAGGGACAACCAGCTCAGTATGTCCCATGGGGATAACAGACTTAGAGGGGTTAGAAAAAAAAAAACATGAATAAAGAAAGCACTGTGATCATTAGAACGTTTAAGGATTTGTTGGGACACAGAGAGTGATTTCATTTTGTTTTGGTTTTTTGTTCTAGTTATTGTGTTTTATTTGTTAAATTGCCAAATTGCTTTGGTCAGACAAATGTTGTCTGGACATGCCAACAAAGGTGTCTGTCATATGAATGAAGTTAAAGCAGGTGAAGACAACAGCTCCCCTACTGTTAGAAACCTGCACTGCATGTTGTAGTCCAGGAAGTTTCTGCACACATGCTTCCCGTGTGTGTGTGGGTTTGATAGTTGTTACCCCCAGTGGCCAATTTGCAAATAATTTTACAGCTTGAGGTACTGAGCTACTGCTAACACAATGGAGTTTAAGAACAATCACCATATTGTACCATTTTTATGTAATTACTCCTCTTCATGTGACTAGTTACCTTTGAATGATAGTTACAAGGTCTAGGACGACGATTGAAGCCATTTCACCTGACTGGTTCCAGCCATAGTACAACAACGCGTCCGTGACTGCCCGACCTGTCAACTCCACAACCCCCGACCAAGCCAAAAGTCACCACAAGGCCACTTCCCCGTTCACTCCCGTTCCAAGAACTGTGCATAGACTACACCGACATGGGCAAAGACAACCAAGTGAGAGGGTGTTGTTATCTGTTAGTCATAATAGACCGATTCTTTAGATGGGTAGAAGCTTTCCCCGCCAAACACAAAGACGCCCAAACGGTAGTAAAACACCTGCTACATGACATTATTCCTAGATGGGTCTTCCCCAAGACCATAGCCTCAGACAACGGTAGCCATTTCGCGAACAGACTGCTAGATGAGGTAGAACGCGCCCTAGGACTTGATCACCGATATCAGGTCCTCACACTCTGCCTATAGGGCCCATGTCAGATCACTTAGATGAAGTCCTGTTAGAATACGTCCAGGCCCTAACCCTTGTCTCTCGAGCTTTGTTCACTCAGGTTGCCGCCCCGCCATCTCATGTTTCCAACCCGGCTCTCACCCTACCTGGTGTCTACCTCTACGTCAAGGTCCACAAGAGGAAGTCACCGGGTCCAAGGTGGACAGGCCCCTACAAGGTACTTTTGGCTCCCCCCTTCTCTGTCTCCCTACTAGGCAAGAGCGGAGCGGAGTGGCACCACCTGACGCACACCCGGAAAGCAGCTGGGCCTGTTTCACGCACCTATGGTCAGGTTCATGCCGATCTACAGGCCCTTGAGGAGAAGCAGCCCGCCAACCTACAGACGGGGCCATAGGGGAGATATGGGGAGGAACGAGAGCTTGAGACTACTACTGGGAGCATTGCTGAGTGTGTCAGTTGGCACGCTGCTCCTGTATGGTCTCTTGCGACTCATCCTGCCCGGCCCTGTTCCAGTCCCGACAACCCCTTGGAGAGGGGGCTTCCTCGACTACGACGGTGCCAACGGCACCAAGGCCAACAACACCAACGCCACCAACATCAACGCCACCTGCGCCAACGACACCCAAGGTACTGTCCATAACCCCCCACTTGTCTACAACCCCCCTGCCCGCAGACGCAGAACCATCCTCCCCCACGACGACCCCCATGCGCCAAGAAGAAATGACTCAGACCCCTGCCTCCGCCAGTTTGATGGCGTTCAGATCACCCACATCAACGGCACCAAACGTATGTACTCTATTCCCCTGCACACCCTATTCACTGCTGCTATATGGAAACGTCCCAGCTCTAGGTGGGAGCATGACAACAAGTATGTGTGCGACGGACCGATAGAGGGTAAACCTGAATGGCAGAAAGGCACGTCCAGGGGTTTTGGTCTAACGGGGTGTAGAAATGCGGGGCACATTCTATGGGACACCAGAGACAAAAGGGCGGGGACAGGAATGGAAGGGAGCGGCAAAAGAGCGGCTAGAGCTTACACCAATCCTCGCGCACGCTCAGACGATACTAGATTACTCCAGGAGGGCGGGAAATTAAGTATGGAAGGAAAAAACGTGATCCTCACTCTCACTTCGGTAGGCGCTCACCAATATCAGAATCCTCTATGCCCCTCCGCACCAGACGTTTGATATCTAACTGTGGGAGTTAGTATGTGGGGAGCATGGGACCCCATGAGCGTCGTTAGAGTTAACATCCTACCCGAATCGCACTCGTCAACCCCGGCAGTTACCTATTCTGATCAAGGCGTGACTATATTCAATGTAGAGTCCACTAATGACATCCCCACCCACGACGTATTCGCCCAAGCCACTGGGCTCTCTGAGACTAATCAATGGTTAGCATGGCTAATTGGCACTGTTCGCCTACAAGGGCTGTCTGATTGCGTCGCTTGTGCAGCAGCTCGTCCCGCCTTAACTACCATCCCTGTCTACCTCAATGCGACCGACGACTCCCGTGGCACCTATTGCATGCTGCGGCTCTTTATGGAAGCACACCCCAAGAATTGTACTCTCCTCGGGAATTTGTTTCCTCCCGGTCTAAACGAGACGACTCCGCCCACCTTCACTGCACGACCCGCGTCCTATTGGTGTTTCACTCGAACGGGTAAGCGACCGGTAGGTGATATTCCCGCGGCATGGTGTGAACACACAACTAACGTTACTGGATGGTCAAATATGACTCACCTGACTCTCGGTCGAATGGACCTTTATTGGCTATGCGCTACTGACATTCTGCGATTGCGTCTACCTAAACACTGGTCGGGGACATGTACTATCGTGCGACTGACTGTGCCCGTGACCGTATTCGTCCAAACGTCTAACGCTACTAACAATACGGCCCCTGAACGCGCCCGACGTGACACTACCTACCCCGCCAGTTTCGACCTCACCCAAAACTCTCCCTGCTACATCGACGCTATAGGCATCCCACGAGGCGTTCCAAACGAGTACAAATTAGCAGACCAGATTGGGGCCGGATTCGAGAACATACCGATCCTATCAGCTCTCTTCCCTATTACGCCAAACAAAAACGTCAATCGCATTAACTATATCCACTACAATGTGCAACGCCTGGCCAACCTCACCAGAGATGCCGTGGAGGGCATCTCTACCCAACTCGCTGCCACCTCACTAATGGCGTTCCAGAACCGCGTGGCCCTGGACATGCTCCTTGCCGAGAAAGGAGGTGTCTGCGCTATGTTCGGCGACCAGTGCTGCACGTTCATCCCCAACAACACAGCCCCGGATGGGTCTGTTACCAAAGCACTCAATGGTCTCCGAGCTCTGTCCACGGAGCTGAAAGAAGCCTCTGGGTTGGACAACCCACTTGAGGCCTGGATGCAAGGCCTGTTCGGCAGATGGAAGGCCCTTGTCATGGCCGTCCTCACCTCCCTTGCCTGTTTTCTGGCTATTCTTATCACCTGCGGATGTTGCTGCATCCCCTGCGCCCGTACTCTTTGCCTCAGACTCATTGCCACGGCCCTGTCCAAGGAGGACGCTCCCAAAGACTATGATCACCAGATGGTCTCTCTCCTGGTCGAGCCCTGTCAAGACTGCGACGATTATTATGACGATGTGACCAGTCACGACGACGACGATTACGATCGCGAGGCGACCATGACTATCTATTAATAGCTTACGAAGTTGTTCCGCTCCCCTAAGGCATGAGGGCAACTACGCTGTATTGCTTACGCTGTTCCCCCTACATTCCTTTTTGCTTAGCATGTTCCACGTGATGAGTGTAGAGTCAAAAGGTATGTTGGCATTTAAGTCTTACGTTGGGGGTGTTACCACCCTGCTACATGGATAGATAAGGACTCCGCTAAAGAAAGTTGCTATTTAGCATTTTTACATTTTTATATATATATTCACATTTTTGCATATAATCAGTTTTATCCTCTCCTATATGAAGACATATATATATATCCTAGAGCTCTACCCGATCCACCGTTGAATAAACAGGGGTGAAGCATGACCCATGGAGTTATGACCCGGGAGAGGTGGCTGAGGGAAGAGCTGAGCATGTATCCTTATCCCATCCCCCGCTGTTTTATGCATTATGATCCCGTTATTACATTTTATACTTTTGCATTTTACTAGTAACATTTGTTAGATGTGATGGTACTGCCTGTGTCTGACCTCTAGGCGGAAGCCGCCAGTTGGTACCGACGGGTAGCCCATCTATTGTGATGCTGTTCCATTATATACGTTTACCTATGCATGCTTATGTGCTGTGTTTATGACTAAGTGCCTATGTTCAACAGGTGTTTTTTAATGTGAAGTCATCTTGCGATGACTTGAGAGGGATATATTGAAAACCACCTGTTGCTTTACGACTGTTTTACTATGTACCCCTGAGTCTCAACAGGTCCGCCCTAAAAATGTGTATTGAATTGGCAACTCTAGATGAGGAACAAAAATTCGCAATTGGCAACCGTGTATTGTAAAATCTTTTATTAACACGATATATTGTTAGGCGTAACATATATTGAAAATATATTGAAATATTAAGAATGCTATGCTATATATTAAGAACGCTATGCTAAAAGGCCCAAACGGTATCCCACAATAGTAAAAGGCCCAAACGGTTACTTAGAGCTAGAATAGCAGGGTCACGATAGACATTCACATTGTTTATGAATACTTCACCCTTCCCCCACATGTGAGCCAGTCCAAAACCAGACATAGTGATCATTGTTTATAGGCTCCCCTCCCCTCACAGAGAATCCCTTGCGCACCCAGATGTAACAAAAATGTCCAGGGGAGTAGCAGGTGATAAGCGCTACTGCCTGAGACTGAGAGCCATGTTAATCAGAGCGCTTGGTGATGTCACGCGGCCCAAACCTCGCACATCTTAGGCGGGGGAGGCCCGGTCAAAATGGGCACTGCGACTCAGCCTCCCCATGAAAGACGGGGGAAGCCAATTAAAGATGCCCTGCTATCTAACTTCAAACTAGAACTTGCCCTTTTTGAACCAAAAAGTATCCATGTATCCGCTCATGATGTCATCCCCCTGGCCGAACCTGCCCTTTAATCTATATAGCCCCAAGGGACCTGAGACTCAGGGCTCACAATCAGCAGAACTTCTCCGGAGGCGAAGCTCTTTGTGACACCAGCGCTGTATTTGTTATTGATTGCCTTTACCCGTTGACATTGATTAGCTTTTGATTAAGAATAAATATACTCAGTTTAATTCAGTTTACATCTCTTTATTTGCTCCTCTTTTTGATCAGAACCCTTAAAGGGCCCGCGCCGTTGTTAGCCTAGCTTAGGCCACATTTTTCTCCCAACACCGGCTTTCGACTCGGCCCCTCACGCTGTGATTGGGCTGCCACTAGGGGGTGTCTAGAGTTCTAGGCTATCTCTGACGTGCACATCACTCTGATGACTAATTGTTTTTGACATTATTAACAGTTTCCCAGTGTCACCTATAAGTGTCGCCAAAGGAACAATAGCTGTAGAAACGTGCGTACGCCAGCCATGAAGTTGACGTGAGGCACCGGACATTTCCACGGTCATTTCACGTTTCATACATCTGAACGTGAGCGTGGGACGCCTTTTTTTTTGCGTACGCAACTTTCGTACATGAGGCCGCTAATCTCCTAATTGAATTCACTAAGAGCAATTCACAAAGGATCTTAGGCCTAAAAGTAGCACCTATGTCTAGGAGAGCTTAAAAGTCCTCGAGACTCCTAACTCACTAAGACCTATTCACAAAGAATCGGAAAATGGCTGCGAGACGAAATGTTTTGGAGACAATGG
Organism: Merluccius polli; assembly: GCA_030340625.1. Taxonomy (NCBI): domain Eukaryota; kingdom Metazoa; phylum Chordata; class Actinopteri; order Gadiformes; family Merlucciidae; genus Merluccius; species Merluccius polli. Next base: position 188,520 of record JAOPHQ010001419.1, on the reverse strand, counting down.
AAGAGCGTGAATTGATAAAGAGATATAGGCTAAACAGGAATAACCCGATTACTCCGGAAATTAAATGTTTGGCAACACTGCGTTATTTGGCAACAGGGAAAATGCAACTTTGCAATGCCGACGATCTAGGAATATCGCAACCATCAGTCAGCCGTGCCATAAACCAAACCCTGCGTTGAGGGTTTGGTTTATGGTGTTTATGATGATATGTGCTCTGTAGACCACATATCATCCAACAGTTTATCCGGTTTCCTTTGGACAATCAAGAACTACACAGGATCAAAGCCAACTTCATAGCAATTGCAGGTATGCCCGGTGTGGTCGGTGGCGGTGCTATTGATGGGACGCACATACAAATAATTGCGCCATCAAAAGATGAGGACGTGTTCGTCAATAGAAATTCCATTCCATCAACACTCAGATTGTTTTTGATGCAACTTTTAACATTATTGATGTTGTTGCAAAGTGGCCTGGGTCTACCCATGATTCGCGTATTTTAATGGAGAGCGGTCTGAGGCAGCTTTTTGAGAGGCACCATGTACCCGTTGGGTGTCACTTGCTGGGTGACAGTGGCTATCCCTGCAAGACGTGGCTCTTGACACCCTATCTCAATCCACAACCGGGAGCACAGTTAAAGTATAACATGTAAGTGATTACGCAGATTACGCTAGCATGGTAAAGTTGGTTTTATATTCGACACATTCGAAAAATCTATTTTGCACTGGCTTTTGACCTACCCGTATCAAAACACCTGGGTTCACCAGACGTGTTTTGATATGGGTAGGTCAAAAGGCCAAGCCGCATAATAGATTTATAGCAGTTTTTGAGAGTAAAAAATATTTATAAAATCAAAAGGTGGGTTTTTGGAAAAAAGAAGCTTTGTGTTATGTGTGGGGCAGTTAGCTGGGTTCACCAGACGTGTTTTGATACGGGTAGGTCAAAAGGCCAAGCCGCATAATGGATTTATAGCAGTTTTTGAGAGTAAAAAATATTTATAAAATCAAAAGGTGGGTTTTTGGAAAAAAGAAGCTTTGTGTTATGTGTGGAGCAGTTAGCTGGGTTCACCAGACATGTTTTGATATGGGTAGGTCAAAAGGCCAAGCCGCATAATAGATTTATAGCCTTTTTTTCCATAATTAAATTTGTATAAAATCAAAAGGTGGGTTTTTGGAAAAAAGAAGCTTTGTGTTATGTGTGGGGCAGTTAGCTGGGTTCACCAGACGTGTTTTGATATGGGTAGGTCAAAAGGCCAAGCCGCATAATAGATTTATAGCAGTTTTTGAGAGTAAAAAATATTTATAAAATCAAATGGTGGATTTTTGGAAAAAAAGAAGCTTTGTGTTATGTGTGGGGCAGTTAGCTGGGTTCACCAGACATGTTTTGATATGGGTAGGTCAAAAGGCCAAGCCGCATAATAGATTTATAGCCTTTTTTAACATAATTAAAATTGTATAAAATCAAAAGGTGGGTTTTTGGAAAAAAGAAGCTTTGTTTTATGTGTGGGGCAGTTAGCTGGTTTCACCAGACGTGTTTTGATATGGGTAGGTCAAAAGGCCAAGCCGCATAATAGATTTATAGCCTTTTTTAACATAATTAAAATTGTATAAAATCAAAAGGTGGGTTTTTGGAAAAAAGAAGCTTTGTGTTATGTGTGGGGCAGTTAGCTGGGTTCACCAGACGTGTTTTGATATGGGTAGGTCAAAAGGCGAAGCCGCATAATAGATTTATAGCAGTTTTTGAGAGTAAAAAATATTTATAAAATCAAAAGGTGGGTTTTTGGAAAAAAGAAGCTTTGTGTTATGTGTGGGGCAGTTAGCTGGGTTCACCAGACGTGTTTTGATACGGGTAGGTCAAAAGGCCAAGCCGCATAATAGATTTATAGCAGTTTTTGAGAGTAAAAAATATAGATTTATAGCCTTTTTTTAACATAATTAAAATTGTATAAAATCAAAAGGTGGGTTTTTGGAAAAAAGAAGCTTTGTGTTATGTGTGGGGCAGTTAGCTGGGTTCACCAGATGTGTTTTGATATGGGTAGGTCAAAAGGCCAAGCCGCATAATAGATTTATAGCCTTTTTTAACATAATTAAAATTGTATAAAATCAAAAGGTGGGTTTTTGGAAAAAAGAAGCTTTGTGTTATGTGTGGAGCAGTTAGCTGGGTTCACCAGACATGTTTTGATATGGGTAGGTCAAAAGGCCAAGCCGCATAATAGATTTATAGCCTTTTTTTTCCATAATTAAAATTGTATAAAATCAAAAGGTGGGTTTTTGGAAAAAAAGAAGCTTTGTGTTATGTGTGGGGCAGTTAGCTGGGTTCACCAGACGTGTTTTGATATGGGTAGGTCAAAAGGCCAAGCCGCATAATAGATTTATAGCAGTTTTTGAGAGTAAAAAATATTTATAAAATCAAATGGTGGGTTTTTTGAAAAAAAGAAGCTTTGTGTTATGTGTGGGGCAGTTAGCTGGGTTCACCAGACATGTTTTGATATGGGTAGGTCAAAAGGCCAAGCCGCATAATAGATTTATAGCCTTTTTTAACATAATTAAAATTGTATAAAATCAAAAGGTGGGTTTTTGGAAAAAAGAAGCTTTGTGTTATGTGTGGGGCAGTTAGCTGGGTTCACCAGACGTGTTTTGATATGGGTAGGTCAAAAGGCCAAGCCGCATAATAGATTTATAGCAGTTTTTGAGAGTAAAAAATATTTATAAAATCAAAAGGTGGGTTTTTGGAAAAAAGAAGCTTTGTGTTATGTGTGGGGCAGTTAGCTGGGTTCACCAGACGTGTTTTGATACGGGTAGGTCAAAAGGCCAAGCCGCATAATGGATTTATAGCAGTTTTTGAGAGTAAAAAATATTTATAAAATCAAAAGGTGGGTTTTTGGAAAAAAGAAGCTTTGTGTTATGTGTGGAGCAGTTAGCTGGGTTCACCAGACATGTTTTGATATGGGTAGGTCAAAAGGCCAAGCCGCATAATAGATTTATAGCCTTTTTTTCCATAATTAAAATTGTATAAAATCAAAAGGTGGGTTTTTGGAAAAAAGAAGCTTTGTGTTATGTGTGGGGCAGTTAGCTGGGTTCACCAGACGTGTTTTGATATGGGTAGGTCAAAAGGCCAAGCCGCATAATAGATTTATAGCAGTTTTTGAGAGTAAAAAATATTTATAAAATCAAATGGTGGATTTTTGGAAAAAAATAAGCTTTGTGTTATGTGTGGGGCAGTTAGCTGGGTTCACCAGACATGTTTTGATATGGGTAGGTCAAAAGGCCAAGCCGCATAATAGATTTATAGCCTTTTTTAACATAATTAAAATTGTATAAAATCAAAAGGTGGGTTTTTGGAAAAAAGAAGCTTTGTTTTATGTGTGGGGCAGTTAGCTGGTTTCACCAGACGTGTTTTGATATGGGTAGGTCAAAAGGCCAAGCCGCATAATAGATTTATAGCCTTTTTTAACATAATTAAAATTGTATAAAATCAAAAGGTGGGTTTTTGGAAAAAAGAAGCTTTGTTTTATGTGTGGGGGAGTTAGCTGGTTTCACCAGACTTGTTTTGATATGGGTAGGTCAAAAGGCCAAGCCGCATAATAGATTTATAGCCTTTTTTAACATAATTAAAATTGTATAAAATCAAAAGGTGGGTTTTTGGAAAAAAGAAGCTTTGTGTTATGTGTGGGGCAGTTAGCTGGGTTCACCAGACGTGTTTTGATATGGGTAGGTCAAAAGGCGAAGCCGCATAATAGATTTATAGCAGTTTTTGAGAGTAAAAAATATTTATAAAATCAAAAGGTGGGTTTTTGGAAAAAAGAAGCTTTGTGTTATGTGTGGGGCAGTTAGCTGGGTTCACCAGACGTGTTTTGATACGGGTAGGTCAAAAGGCCAAGCCGCATAATAGATTTATAGCAGTTTTTGAGAGTAAAAAATATAGATTTATAGCCTTTTTTAACATAATTGAAATTGTATAAAATCAAAAGGTGGGTTTTTGGAAAAAAGAAGCTTTGTGTTATGTGTGGGGCAGTTAGCTGGGTTCACCAGATGTGTTTTGATATGGGTAGGTCAAAAGGCCAAGCCGCATAATAGATTTATAGCCTTTTTTTTCCATAATTAAAATTGTATAAAATCAAAAGGTGGGTTTTTGGAAAAAAGAAGCTTTGTGTTATGTGTGGGGCAGTTAGCTGGGTTCACCAGACGTGTTTTGATATGGGTAGGTCAAAAGGCCAAGCCGCATAATAGATTTATAGCAGTTTGTGAGAGTAAAAAATATTTATAAAATCAAATGGTGGGTTTTTTGAAAAAAAGAAGCTTTGTGTTATGTGTGGGGCAGTTAGCTGGGTTCACCAGACGTGTTTTGATACGGGTAGGTCAAAAGGCCAAGCCGCATAATAGATTTATAGCCTTTTTTAACATAATTAAAATTGTATAAAATCAAAAGGTGGGTTTTTGGAAAAAAGAAGCTTTGTGTTATGTGTGGGGCAGTTAGCTGGGTTCACCAGATGTGTTTTGATATGGGTAGGTCAAAAGGCCAAGCCGCATAATAGATTTAAAGCATTTAAAGCATTTTTTTTATATAAAAAAAGATATAAAATCAAACGGGGTGTTTTTTGAGAAATTAAGCTTTGTGTTATGTGTAGGACAGTTAGCTGAGTTCACCGCATGTGTTTTCACATGTGTACGTCAAAAGGTCAAGCCACATAATAGATTTATAGCATTTACCATGTAAAAATTTTCTAAAATCAAAGGGTGTTTTTTTGGAGAAAAGAAGCTTTGTGTTATGTGTAGGGCAGTTAGCTGAGTTCACCCTATGTGTTTTGACATGGGTGAGTCAAAAAGTGAAGCCGCATAATAGATTTAAAACATTAATGGTATAAAATAAAAAGATTGTTTTTTAAAAAAATGAAGCTTTGTGTTATATAGATAGGCCTTGTATTAACACATTAAAGTTGGTTTGACACAAATTCGTCCATCGAAGCCAGTGCAAAATAGATTTTTCGAATGTGTCGAATATAAAACCAATTTTACCACGCTGATTACGCTTAGTCCTATTCGCAAAAAAAAACATCGTATTAGCTCTTTGTCGCCTTTTATTTGTTGAATCCATATTTATTATGTTTTACTGTTGTGGAGAGAGGAATTGGGCAGATGAAACGTCAGTTTCATGTCCTGCATGGCGAAATACGCCGAAGTAGGCTACAGTGATCACTGTATGCGCCATTCTCCACAACCTCTGCAAGCGGAGGAACATTCCACAGCCAGATGATGACGATGACCACGATGATGATGATGGCGATGATCATGATGAATTTGGCCGTGTGGAACAGAGTGGACTGGCATTTAGGGATCACTTTGTGAATACACACTTTAGGTAAACACCATGGCACAAATCAGTCAACACACGTGTAGTTGATAACATTTATTTATTACATTCATACGTTTTCCTTCATTTTTTCTAATTTCAGACTGTAATATTCGGCCTTTAGTTTTAATAGCCGCTCTTTTGCCTTTAGGACCTTTTTCTGCCTTTTTAAAACCCCCATTTCCATCCTCAATTTTTTCTCCACTAGTGAACTGGACCCAGCAGCAGGAGGGAGAGGAGAGGCAGGGGGTGCACAAGGAGGGAGCGAATTGGAAGAGGAAGAGCAGGGAGAGGAAGAGCTGGGAGATGAGGTGCAGCTGGCAGAGGAAGAGCTGGGAGAGGAGGTGCAGCTGGGAGAGGAAGAGCTGGGAGGGGGAGAAGAGGAGGAGCTGTCTGATGAGATGCAACTTTCATCTTGATTTCTCCTGTGGGGAAGATATATATATAATTTGAAACACATTTTTGGGAAGTGGGTTGAACAGTTGCACATTGTAATTCTTCTGTAAATATTAAACAGAAAGGTTTTTCATGTAGCCTATTGCAATTATTGCATGCATACCCCTCAATCTCCTTCAGCAACTCGAATGCAGGATCAGCTGCACCCTCAAGGCCGGTAATGCTGGTGTCCGAGCCTAGGACGGCGTACACCACTGACGCAACTGGCGATAATGGCTTTGGTGCAGATCCTCCTCCAACAAATTAAATTTCAGTTTCATTCACAACGTTTCATATCACTGCAGCCTTTGTTAATTGTAAATTTAAGTCATGCAAATGCATTTCCCAAATGAATGCAAGCAATGTTAATGGACTTACCTGTAGCCGCGACGGCTCTTTTATAGTCGGCAATCTCCGACCTAGACTGATTGCAGCGCATACCACCTCTTTTCACAGTCGTCGGTAGAGCGACACACCGCAGGGAAGGAAGCATTGATGTTCAATGTTATTTCTTCCCATGCCTCCCGCTTCTTCCTGCTGGTCACTCCAGAGACAAATTTTCCTTTTATTATCCCCCTCCTCTCCAGCACAAACTGGGCCAGCAGTAACAATTGGTCCTGGGACCAATTGGGCTTGGGCTTGCGCTTGCGTTTCGCTTTCTCTTCACTTTCATTCATCATGATAGGGGGACTTAAACGGCGGTATGGGCTGTTATTTAAAGTGTTTAAGTGATTGGATCATAGTTTGCAGGGTGCTTTTAATTGCCTCCTTGATTTAATGCAATTATCGTATTTTTATTGTTTGCTTTTTCTCTCTCTTTAACGTGCGTATAGGCTACAAGGTCATTATCGTGGTCTGCACAAACTTGTCATCATGCGTGTATTCTGCTAACTGCACTGTCCATAACTATTTGATAGGAATTCATTTCTAGCCTAGGCTATTTCCTTGTTCTTCGTTGATTTAGTGGGCTCGTTTGTGGGATGTTACGGATGAGTTTCACAGAGACCGCCTGCTCTGAACAACCAATCACCGTACTGACCGCTTCTAAACTCGTGCACGAGAATCGACGTAATCCATAGCAATGGCGCGTCACTCTTAGTTCACTCTTAGTGATTTATCCTTAGTATGAGTAGGTTTCAGCGGCTTTGTGAATAACTTTTAAGAAAAAACTCCTACGTAAAATGTTTTAGCGCGAGTTAGAAGCATAGACATAATATACGTAGACGCCTCATAGACTGACGCTGCCTGTTGGAGCTGACGTATCAGCGCGGCCGCCATCTTGGATGGGTCCCCAGTGCGTCCCCAGTGCATTTATTTCTACTGAGGAAGGTGTATCCCCAACTACAATAATAAGCATAACTCCCCAAATTTTTACCGGATTTTCACACGGTTTGGTTTGTTACAAACGGCAGAGATTTATTTATGATACAGGACGAATTAATTTTTTTTTTTTTAAATGATAAGAATTATTGTTCAATCTTGCTTGTGAAAGGTAATCCCACGCGATCTGGTGTCAATACTGCGCCATAAGCTGCACAAAATACTGGCATAGCTTGCTCTCCCGTTGACTCCTATGCTAGACTAGAGTGAGGAGACCCAACCAATATGGTGGCGACGCTGCACTGTAAAAAAGAAAAAGTTGAGAAAACTTAAAATATCAAGGCAACATGATGCAAGAGATTTTTGAGTTTTCTCAACTTTTGCCAGCTGTTGTTGACTTAACTAAGGTTTTTAAGTTTTGCCAAGAGTTCTGCCAACTTGGATCTTTTTGTTCACTTTATGAGGATAATACTGTGAGACTAATTAAGAATTTCTTGCTTGAATGCGATGTATTTCTACCTTCACCAAACACAGATTTTTGTGTTGAATTAATAAACAATTTTTCCCATCAATGTCATGTATTTCTACTTTCTTTAAATATAAATATTCTTGTTGTATAAATACACAATTATTCCTTCAATGGCATTTATTCCTTGATTCACCTAACACAAATATTCTTGTTGAATAAATAATACAATTTATTTTGGCTATAATTTTACATTCAAAACTGCTCAATATATGGATAATTAATAATACACACTACAGCTGAATGTTGTCAAGATTTTTTTTATTCAGTTTACCAGTGAACAACAGTAAAACCATCATTAATGCATGTGTAAAAAAACAACATACATACTGTTCTATTAGTCTAATATTAACATTTGGAGCGAATCTTCCTCCATGCTGAGAATTTGAAATTGACACTGAACTGAAATGTAAATGTTTACATGTGAACAGCCATTCTAGCCATTTGGTTATTTTTTTTTGCATATACACATCCAAGCTTAAAGATTACTTAAACAGTAATGTATTTAACAGTTGAAACACTATATGCACCCCTTGGCAACTGCCAAATGATTATATATTCCAGAGGTCAAAGAGATTAACTTGTTTGTTGCAGATTATGAAACGTGCATACTGTTCTATAGTCTAGTAACATTTGGGGTGAATCTTCCTCAATGCTGAGTATTTTAAATCAATGCTAGTCTTACTGAACACGTATATATAATGATTACCCTCCACCCCCCCTCATGGTTGGCGGCTTCTGAATTTACACATTAACACTGAATTACTTTGTGCCATTTGTTGACTTTACATGTGAACAGCCATTTTTTTTTGTTTTTTGCATATACTGTACACATTCAAGCTTTACTTAAACAATAATGAATTTAACAGTTGAAACACTAGACACCTTTTGGCAACTGCTGAATTATTATATAATCCAGAGGTGAAGCATATGAACTTTGTTTTGTTTTACATGAGTGTAACAACAATGCACTTAAACTTCAATAACAGTCACAGTACAAGCTTCGCTTTCAGTGACCTTGTGCGCTGTGAGCATCGAGAGCCACCGAGCGAAAAAAAGATGGTCTGAATTGCCTCAAAGGAGTACCTCATCTGTTTTGGATAGTCAATGTTGAGGGCATACAGGAGGCCGAAGAGGTATGCCATGGCAGTAGAGAGGTTTGGAATATTATGAAGCACAATGTCCCCTTCCAACACAACCGCCTGGTCTCGCACAGTGTTGTCAGCTTCATCATGTAGCACAGAGAGGATGGCAACAGATGCACCTTGCACCACTGGTGCCAAAATGTCGGTGTCCTGAGGAAGGAGAACAGGTACATTATTAAGAGCTTAGAAAAAGTAAGACAGTAGAAAGAGCATTTTCTGAAAAAAAAAATATGTGTGAATTCTGAAAAGGTTAATGCTAAAGCTGAAAAGTATAACTTGTAAGCAGAGATGATTGGCTTCATAACGGCTAAAAGAAGTTGAAATGTTAAAAAAAAAAAGGCAGAAGAACATGGGCAGCTATAAACTGAAATCTGACAGCCAATGAAAACTGCTAAAGCCAAGAATAGATTTAGTAGTTTAAGGAGGGTGATTTACATGAAGTAAACAAGTTGGTGTAAAGGAAGTAGTGAAGCTGTGCAAAGAGCCCATTGTTACAATGGTTCTGCTTTTAAAACAAACAAAAATGACAGCCAAAAAAAGCCTTACTCTTAGAGGGTCATCTTTCAAATTTTGTCTCTCAGCTTTCAGCATTCAAATTAATGATTTGTTTAAGAAAGATTAAAAAAAATAAAAAAACATTCAGACTAAATACATTTATACTGATGAAATTAATTATTTAGTACCACGCTATACTAATTTGCCATTTAACTTGTGGAGGTATTAACCAGAAAAAATAAATCTCTTTCTTTAATCAATGTAACCCACCAACCTTGTGCTGAAACACCACCCAAAATGACCAACTGTTCCCCTCAGCAGAAAAAAATAGATCTGAAGTGGAAAAGTCCAACCCTCACCCCAAAATCATCTGGACTGATAAACTGCCCTGGGGAGGTGTACTTACATTTTGGATTAACTACTCCTTAAAAACATCTTGTGAGAATAAGTAATTAGCTGCATGACCTGAATTATTTGTCTTTCCTGCAGTTACTTTTACTTACCAAGCACTTCAGGAAAAACGTGGTTGCATCTTCGCGGAGGTAGATAGGCAGGCCTCTCAGTGCTGCTGTTTTCCGGTGGGACACAATGTCGGATGTCTAAAAGTGGAAAACATAAGTAGTTCAATTAGTATAGTACTGTAATGTTGTCATTCCTAATAAGTATATTCATGCTCTTCTAAAACTGCCAGGCAAAAGAGCAGTTCACTGACCTGATCATCAAGTTGATCAAGGAGGTCCTCCATCTCCTGACCAAAAGCTCCTTTCTTAGACCTGTAGATTTTCAGCAGGCCAGGCCCAAACTTGTCAAGGAATGCATTGAAAGTCCCCAGGAGGTCTTTGCTCGTGACACGATGAAATTCCTTAGATATCTTAACAAGAAAACCAAAAAAATATTATCAATTTTCAAACCATAATGTCAGAATTTCTTACAGGAAGTTCCTGGGTAACTTGTTATGAGTCTGCACCATGTTAAATATCTGACCATTTTTCTGTGACCTGTGAAAAAGTGGATTACATACTAAAATGCACCACAGGAAATAAAGAACCTCATTTTTAACGGAGCTCTCCAGGCGGCTTGCTGCCTCTGCGAGGTCCCCCACCTCGGGGGGGCCTTGCCACTACGTGGAGATTCTCAACTTCGGAGCAAACTTCTAAACAGCCGTCATTTAGACAAACTAACCGCACAATGGGGATCTAAACCCTTACTTTCTCGCATGAAAAATTATTAAAACTTTAAAAAGTGACGAAATAACAGCGCTACAGCAGAACATAAAACAACAAGTAATGGCGGCGCCGCGGAGAGGTGTGGTTTTTTTTCTGTGAGAGAGGTCGCGATAAACGAACACCATCGTTGTTTGCCGCCTTGTTTAACTTACCCAGTGTTGCACCGGATAAAAAATGCACAACGTTGGCTTTTCATAATGAATATAGTTCCCGAATTACTTACACCACTGAAATGACAGCCCACGTGCCTGCATAGCTACACGGATATGCTCCTCCGAGCTCCGTTTACCCCATGTGAAAGCGTCGTCAGACGAGGCGCATGCGAAAAAGTTACCAACAACAACAGACAATGACCCTACAGTAAAGACAAAGTCAACCATGCACTAATTCAGCGTGATGGAAGTAAAAACACGCTTATCTTACCTGCTGGAGCGAAAGTTTGGCCAGCTCCCACCACGCGGTTTCTGCTCCACAAAATGTCGGACGGGCACATGGCAAAGTTGTTAAAACCGGTTCAAACTGGTCCAGGCTTGTGTGCGCATGCGCAAAAGAGCAAATGACGGAGTTGGCCCAACTCAACTCAAAAATCTGCTTATAGATTTACAATTTCTTGTTGAGATGACTTAAAAATAGTAGTTAAGTCAACAATGGGAAAAGATTTGCTGGGCAGACAAGAGTTTATAGATTACTTATTGCAAAGCCATATTTCTGAGTCAGTTTAATTTCAAAATTGTAATGAGATCAACAATTGCTAGTTATCATTTTTACAGTGTGGGTTACGTTCCAGCATGTCATGAGGCGTCTACGTATATATGTCTATGGTTAGAAGCACTCCTAGCGGTAAGATAAAATGCTTTGTGGATACGGCCCCTGGTCCCTCATCCATATAACCGACCAAGCTCACGTCTTTATTTCAATTACTGGTATATCAATGTTTCCATACCAATTAACCTGGCATTAAAGGTACAATGTGTAGAATTTAGTGGCATCTAGCGGTGAGGTTGCAGATTACTAATTCAGATTGCTAATTCAGAGCGTGAATATCCAATATATTTAACTTAAAAAAACAAACACTTTCAAACTAGATAAACTGCTATTGAGATTCTTTTAATACACCACCACAGTAGTGCTATGCTGCTACAAATGTAATTTTCAGTTTTGATCGGGATTTGGTCGGGATGTCCCTGGTGGGCGGACATTATTGTAAAATATATTTAACACGGGGTAACTCCGCCCCCCCGGGCCAGCTACTAAAAGTTGGCGAACAAAACTATTTTTGTCTCAACAACAAAATGCAACAGCAAAGGCTTTATTTCTTTACAGCCATTTGTCTGTTCTGGGCTACTGTATAAACATGGCGGTGCAACATGGCGGCCTCCGTGGAAGACCTGGGCCGTGTTCCGATATCCATACTTCCCGTACTTAGTGTACTTAGTTTGAGTACGTAGGGTGTTCCGATTATGATCGCGGCAAAAGAAGTGTACTTGAAAGGACCCGTATGTGTACTCAAAACGGCCAAAATGCTGAGTGTGCTACGGGGTACACGGATATCGGAACACGGCCCAGGGCCGTGTTCCGATATCTGTGAGTACACTAACTTCCGTGAGTACACTTCAACATAGTACACTATCCGTACTCAATAGGTACGCAGAGCTTCAGATGTTAGTGCTGTTCCAAATGCAGGGCCGTGTTCCGATATCTGTGAGTACACTAACTTCCGTGAGTACACTTAAACATAGTACACTATCCGCACTCAATAGGTACGCAGAGCTTCAGATGTTAGTGCTGTTCCAAATGCAATACTCTGTGGCGCACTTAACGGAAATGACATCAGCTGCGCGGCCGCGTCACCCGCCAAACAGGTGAATTCATTAAAGGTTCTCTGAGCGCGGCTCTGCCTCTTCCGCTACGTAGCTAAGATGGCTGCTGTTGAGTACGCATAGTGTACCCCGTAGCTATCGGAACACGGCCCAGGGCCGTGTTCCGATATCCGTACTTCCCGTACTTAGTGTACTTAGTTTGAGTACGTAGGGTGTTCCGATTATGATCGCGGCGAAAAGAAGTGTACTTGAAAGGACCCGTATGTGTACTCAAAACGGCCAAAATGCTGAGTGTGCTACGGGGTACACTTTGCGTACTCAACGGCAGCCATCTTAGCTACGTAGCGGAAGAGGCTGAGCCGCGCTCAGAGAACGTCTAATGAATTCACGTGTTTGGCGGGTGACGCGGCCGCGCAGCTGATGTCATTTCCGTTAAGTGCGCCACAGAGTACTGGGCCGTGTTCCGATATCCATACTTCCCGTACTTAGTGTACTTAGTGTGAGTACGTAGGGTGTTCCGATTATGATCGCGGCAAAAGAAGTGTACTTGAAAGGACCCGTATGTGTACTCAAAACGGCCAAAACGCTGAGTGTGCTACGGGGTACACTATGCGTACTCAACGGCAGCCATCTTAGCTACGTAGCGGAAGAGGCGGAGCCGCGCTCAGAGAACGTCTAATGAATTCACGTGTTTGGCGGGTGACGCGGCCGCGCAGCTGATGTCATTTCCGTTAAGTGCGCCACAGAGTATTGCATTTGGAACAGCACTAACATCTGAAGCTCTGCGTACCTATTGAGTGCGGATAGTGTACTATGTTTAAGTGTACTCACGGAAGTTAGTGTACTCACAGATATCGGAACACGGCCCTGCATTTGGAACAGCACTAACATCTGAAGCTCTGCGTACCTATTGAGTACGGATAGTGTACTATGTTGAAGTGTACTCACGGAAGTTAGTGTACTCACAGATATCGGAACACGGCCCTGGGCCGCGTTCCGATATCCGTGTACCCCGTAGCACACTCAGCATTTTGGCCGTTTTGAGTACACATACGGGTCCTTTCAAGTACACTTCTTTTCGCCGCGATCATAATCGATCATAATCGATCATAATCATAATCGATCATATCGGAACACCGATATGATCCGATAGCCGTACTACCCGTACTTAGTATACTTAGTTTGAGTACGTAGGGTGTTCCGATTATGATCGCGGCGAAAAGAAGTGTACTTGAAAGGACCCGTATGTGTACTCAAAACGGCCAAAATGCTGAGTGTGCTACGGGGTACACTATGCGTATTCAACGGCAGCCATCTTAGCTACGTAGCGGAAGAGGCGGAGCCAGGCTGAGCCGCGCCAGAGAATGTCTAATAAGGAGAGAAGTTCCACTCTCGGTTTACTTCCGGGTTCTGAACTGTTGCAGTTCCCCTCTGGTTCCATGTGAGGGCGCTCACAGGACGAGTGCAGAATGAATGGCGGTCTATGGAGCTATACCCCTCAAACTCCACTTTTCTCAGGATATAATTTTGTGTCTAGTAATTTGAATGTTGCTTTCGAAAGGGGATGCAAAGAAATTACACATTGCTGGGTGTTAGATTTTTTAGAGTCACTTATTTGCTTTAAAAAAGTATTTTAAAATGTCAATGACGTCATACACATCTTACGACCAGAGATACTGCTTTACGGCAAGCCTCTCCCTTTCCCTCAAGGCATCGACAACACAGCAGTACATACATAACGATACGCAGATAAAAGTGCCAGCAACCAAAAAAAGTTGCTGTGTTAAAAAAAAAAGAACTTGGGCGAAAAGGTCCACCTTAACATTGTGGTCCCGCTTCGGATGCCAAGATGCCATCAAGCAGATCTCTGGTCGTAATCAGTCCTTCACTGACCAATCAGCGTTCATTAGCAGAATGCTAGCGTGTTATCGGCAACAACAACTCGTCCTGTAAGAAATCGAAAGGACATAAGTACTCGTTCATTCAACTTTCGATCTATAACCCATGTTGAACTTGTAAAAACTACAATCAAATCTGAGATTTCTCAATGAGAATCAGGTGAAAGAGACACATTTAGCCGTCTAGCTCCATCTGCTCCCATTCATTCTGCACTCACGGGCGATCGCCCCCAGTGGAGCTCTGGTGGAACTGCAACCAAAATTCGGTACAATGGGACTTAATAGGGAGTGGACAGGCTCTCCGTAGACGGGCTCTGGCCGCGCTCAGAGAACGTCTAATGAATTCACGTGTTTGGCGGGTGACGCGGCCGCGCAGCTGATGTCATTTCCGTTAAGTGCGCCACAGAGTATTGCATTTGGAACAGCACTAACATCTGAAGCTCTGCGTACCTATTGAGTACGGATAGTGTACTATGTTTAAGTGTACTCATGGAAGTACGGATATCGGAACACGGCCCTGCTCCCCATGTAGATATAAACGGCTCATTCTAAGGTAACGAAAACACGATTCTCATTTTCATAGGATTATACACTAATTAAAGCATACTTATGAATATTATATTCCATTTCTGCCAAGACATGCCACTTAATTCTACAAATTGGACCTTTATACCCTTTGAAAAAAACAGTTAATATGCATTACAAAGTCTATATTTAAAAAGCCATAATAATCACTCATTCACTCACACACATAGCACACACACAGGCTATTATGACTATTATACAAAACACATGGAGTCTAAGGTGCTGCCTCCACTCCCAGTAGTTCTGTCAGCCAATGGGGTTTGAGTGGGTTGGCCATTCAGTCTATGGCAGCCCAGTCTCACGTCAAGCTGGTCCACAGCGCAAAACGTATTAGTTTCACAATAACGGCCCTAATATTGTGAGATGGCTATTGTTTTCTATTGGCCTGCGTCCAAGTCACATGACTGTCAAGCTTTTGTCTGCCAAAGCAAAACAAAATGGCTGATATTCCTTTTATTCTCAGTGGAAAATGCAATATTTTAGTTTATTTTAGTTTCAGCATGAAAATGCTTTTTCATAACATTTATAGTGAGAAAGTGGCATTTTATTTTCATAATCTTTGTTAAGCTTAGTTTGTTAGTTATTACGAATTCTTCCTGCCCGATCGTACTGCACATGTGCAACTCTCAACAAAGATGAAAAAGAAGTGAGATAGCTCACAGAATAGACGCCATGAGACCGGAGCCAAATACTCCCTCCCGTTTCAGAAGCGGAGCGTTATGGCCGCCGATTTTGTTGACTACCAACCCGGTATCACTATTTTCCATGCTCATTGTCACAAAAATGTATCTATTGAATCGTGCTCTGTGACACGATTCAATTTTCATGACAATGAGCACGAAAAAGCGTGATACCGGGTTGTCCATTGTGTGTATTTCATTTTTTGGTCCACTTGGCAGTGTAGGCAGATTATTCGGTCACTTCCTGTTGGGCTTATAGTTTTAGTAGACTTTAATGCCTTAGTTCATATAAAAGAGACCCCATGTCTCCATCTTATTAAGTCATTCTAGGCCCCTATTAATGGTGTTTTTTTACCCATTTGAATCACTTCAGGTTGGGCTAGAGCAGTGGTTCTCAACCGGTGGGGCGCGCCCCCCCGGGAGAGTGTCCTCACCCCCCCAGGGGGGCGCGGATTCAAAAAGGAGAACAAATACGCGTCCGGTTTTTCAAAGCCCTGTCCGGCATCCGGCGCAGCATCAAGCCGGACGCGTATTTGTCCTCCTTTTTGAGAGTGCAATAGTAACACACCGCGCCCCCCCCCCCGCCGGTCGTAGGTCCGCGGTGTGTTCCTATTGCGCGCCCCCCCCGTCGGCCGTAGGTCCGAGGAGTGTTACGATCGCGCGCCTCCCCCCCCCACCCCGTCAACAATCGCGAAGCCCCCCCCCCTCCCCGTCAACAATCGCGAACACCCCCCCCCCCCCCCAATAATCGCGAACACCCCCCCCCCCCCCACCACCATGGGCTGAGGTGTCCTCCTTTTCAACAACTCATAAATGGTCACCCTACCGCCCCCCCCCCCCCCCCCCCCCCCCCCCCGGTCGGATTACGTCGATTCTCGTGCACGAGTTTAGAAGCGGTCAGTACGGTGATTGGTTGTTCAGAGCAGGCGGTCTCTGTGAAACTCATCCGAAACATCCCACAACGAGCCCGCTAATCACCAAAAAACAAGGAAATAGCCTAGGCAAGAAATTAATTCCTATCAAATAGTTATGGACAGTGCAGAATACACGCATGATGACAAGTTTGTGCAGACCACGATAATGACGTTGTAGCCTATATGCACGTTAAAGAGAGAGAGAAAAAGCAAACAATAAAAATACGTAAATTGCATTAAATCAAGGAGGCAATTAAAAGCACCCTGCAAACTATTATCCAATAAGCATATCTCCAGCACTTCAACACTTCAAATAACAGCCCATACCGTGGAGAATGTGGAGAATGGTGCATACAGTGATCACTGTGATCACTCCACAACATTTTGTGTATTTTTGTGTGCTCTAACATACATGGAGGAAAACAGCAAACAATAATAAATATGGATTCAACAAATAAAAGGCGACAAAGAGCTGATACGATGTTTTCTACGCATAGGACTACTGCTCATTTCCACCGGAGCGCCGCGTTACGGCTGCGCCGCGGTCACCGCTGCTGATCGCTGCCACTCTAGTCAATGAAAGCATTTCCACCGGGCGCGCTGCGGAACGTCTCAGCAGCGTCCCAGGAGCGGCGCGCCGCAGCGCTATCTTTCCGTAGCGTTCTATTTTTGACGCAAGCCGCTGCTGAACCGCGTCAATTTAAACAGAGCAGACCGACCGGGCAGTAAGTGAAATAGTAAAAGCCATAGAGCATCCGGTCAATTTTCAAAATAAAAACACCCTCCCGATCGAACACGGCCACAAATCGTTGTTGTTTATAACTGACTTTGTCTATAGCAGTGATTCTTAACCATAGGACCGTGGCCCAAACTTGGGCCGCCAGCGCCCCCCAGAGGGCCACAAAAAACTTTCAGTTTTGCACCTGTGGGCCGCAAGGGCCGCGAGACTGCGTGCAGCTTTCGACCACGTGGTGGCGGTAATGCATCACTTGTTAAACAACATCACAGTTGTTTAACAAGCGCTAATACACAGAGAAGAAGCGGCAAAAATGTAGCCTGGTTCCGCCCGCCTCCGTACTTCCGCTCAATTTTCATTTTACTTCAGTACTAGGTCTGGGAGTGCTGTATGTTAGAACGATTTCTTTTCCCTCAAATGTGCCTTCCAATCAGCGAACAGGAGGCGCGGCCTGAGAACAGTGACGTATAGGTCGTGCGCGAATTTCAGTTATTGAGCGGAAGTATGGAGGCGGGCGGAACCAGGCTAATGCTAATGCTCACTGCATCTGCCGTTTGTATACTGGGCGCAACGTGGTTTCTGGCGCATGAAATACGTCACGACCAAACGTTAGCGATTGGTTAAGGCAGATCCAGAGTGGCACTGGGCAGAGCCAGTAGGTTTTAAACTTCAACAGCACCTGCTTTCAAGTGAGAAATCGTTTGTCTCTATAGCAGTTCTAGACCATGAGTATGAATGAAATGAGTACGAAGGTCTAGTTAGGATTAGGCTAGCAAAAATTGAGAAGTTTTTAAAAAGAAAAAATGAAGGCGAACGTCCTGCCAACCCCCCCACCCAAAAGACAAAGTTTTTACGGAAATACAATCTCGACTTCATTAAATACGGTACATGGTAAATACATTAAATATTTTTCATTCATTTAAAGTAAAATCCTAATATTGGTCTTTTTTTTATTATTATTAAAAAGCCTGACTTGATCCTTGAAATTTTTTCTTGTCACAGCTTGATTTGCTCCAGGAATTATCAGCCTGTTCGGTGTCTTGATACAGTATGTGTGCAGGTTTACATACACGTTTAATAAAAGTATTTGTGATGATCCCATTTTATCATGTCATTTTATTTGATAAGGTTTTTGCTTGTTAAACAGTAAGTGGATTTGGTTTATTATTGAATACAAATCAAACCGAGAGTGAGGTCAATTAAACCTATACAGTGTTAATATTTAATGGGCCCCGGGCCACTTTGTACTATAACAAAAAGGTCAAAAAGGTTAAGAACCCCTAGTCTATAGGCTACAGCACAACACATTAGGACATAACAACAATAAACAACACTAAACACAATTAAACCAGACAAAAAAAGTAAACATTTACTATATATACAGTATATATAGCCTACAAACTCATGGCAGAAGCACACAAATCTAGGAAAAATGACCAAATCAACAGCAAATCAACTTCTGACAGACAAAGCAACTGCAAGTCAACTTTGGAAAGGCAAAGTAACCTTTTATTTGTTTGTTCTATTTTGACATCCACAAATTATCACGTGGTCTCCTGATTCTCGCGTGGTCTTGTAGTTCTCGCGTGATCCCGTGAATCCAGCCGCCTCGCAGCGCTACGCTGCCGCGTCTGGTGGAAATTGACGCAGGGCAGAGGACGCAGCCATTCCGCGGCGCAGCCGTAACGCGGCGCTCACGTCCCTGGTGGAAATCCGGAGCGTAATCACTTACATGTTATACTTTAACTGTGCTCCCGGTTGTGGATTGAGATAGGGTGTCAAAAGCCACGTCTTGCAGGGATAGCCACTGTCACCCAGCAAGTGACACCCAACTGGTACATGGTGCCTCTCAAAAAGCTGCCTCAGACCGCTCCCCATTAAATACACGAATCATGGGTAGACCCAGGCCACTTTGCAACAACATCAATAATGTTAAAAGTTGCATCAAAAACAATCTGCGTGTTGATGGAATGTACTTTCTTTCTATTTACGAACACGTCCTCATCTTTTGATGGCGCAATTATTTTTATGTGCGTCCCGTCAATAGCACCGACCACACCGGGCATACCTGCAATTGCCATGAAGTTGGCTTTGATCCTGTGTATTTGTTGATTGTCCAAAGGAAACCGGATAAACTGTTGGATGATATTAATGGTATTATTTCAGCCTTAACCAACTTTGAACTGAGCTCTGTCAGGCTCTCATCCAGAATGAGGAACCACTGGCGTTCTAGCCTGTATGTAAGTATATGATCATTGTGGAATTGTTTGTGTGTGTTTGTGTGTGTGTGTATATGTGTATTTACATATATGTATGTACATGTCTATACTGTATATGTGTATGTATTTTGTGTTCTATTTTTATTATTGTATTGTGTTGGTGTTATGGACCTTTCACGAGATGTGTCCTTAATAAAGTTTGAATTGAATTGAATTGATATGTGGTCTACAGAGCGCGTTGATGGTTTGGTTTATGGCGCGGCTGACTGATGGTTGCGATATTCCTAAATCGTCGGCATTGCAAAGTTGCATTTTCCCTGTTGCTAAATATCGTAGTGTTGCCAAACATTTTATTTCCGGACTAATTGGGTTATTCCTGTTAGTCGGGGATGTTATTGCATCCCGCACTAATTCCACAACAAGTTTTATACCCTCACGATTTAGCCTATATCTCTTGATCAATTCACAGTCTTGCATTGTCTCCAAAACATTTTGTCTCGCAGCCATTTTCCGATTCTTTGTGAATAGGTCTTACTGAGTTAGGAGTCCTCTCGAGGACTTTTAAGCTTTCCTAGACTTAGGTGCTACTTTTAGGCCTAAAATACTTTGTGAATTGCTCTTAGTGAAAAAAATTAGGAGTCCTAAATTTAAGACCAACACGCCCATTATTTTATGGCCGTATTCACAAAGGATCTTAGGGCTAAAAGTAGCTCCTAACTGGCGAATTTAGGTGAAACTCCTAAAAATAATGGGCGTGTCGTTAATGGTTGCACATGCGCAATACCAATCAGGCAGGAAGAATTCGTAATAACTAACAAACCAAACTGAATGAAGATTATTAATAAAATGCACATTTCTCACTATAAATTTTATCAAAATGCATTTTCATGCCGAAACTATCTTAAAATATTGCATTTTCCACTGATAATAAAAGGAATATCAGCCATTTTGTTTTGCTTTGGCAGACAAGCTTGACAGTCATGTGACGTGGACACAGGCCAATAGAAAAGAATAAGCCAAAAAAACTTAGCCATCTCACAATTTTAGATCCGTTATAAACTACTACATTTTGCACTGTGGACCAACGTAGCTATTACATGTTTTGACGTGAGACTGGCTTGTCTATGGAGGACAGAAAGAACACCATCATAGCTGTATTTTCAAATGATATCATCCATGGGATATACAGTACAAATAAACCATCTTAACTGGTTATTCGATGTGAATGATTAACTACACTATTTGAATTTCCTAGCCCTGTGTCTGTGTGTTCCTGGGTTTTTGTCTGCCTCCAGCTAGCTTTGAGGTATTGAGGTAGCCACTGTACAGTAACGTGTAGGCCTATATCTCGTCAACACCAACCATGCTCATGCTTTTCCGGTGTCTGTTTTTTTGTTGTTTTTTTTTTACAAAAAATGGTTGGTAAGAATCTTGCTGGTGAATATCTTTACCAAAAAAATAACTTCAATAACGTCAAGTTTGCTTCTGCATTACTGACATCTTCTGGATTCATTTGGCCATTCGCTCCCTAAATTCTAATTATTAACTGTGTTTTACACAACAAATTTAACAAACAATCTCTAAGTAATCTTCTTATTAATCAACCAAAGTTGTTTTATTTGAAATCTGCAACGCTAATTGCAAATCCTATCCGTATCTGCTCTTATTTATCCATGTGCACTTTTACTATTGACTTGAGCCCAAAAAACTTGACTTGGACTGGTACCCAAAGACTTAAAACCAGCTCTGGTAAATACATGCCTTTTATCAAATATATGTGAATAATGTTATTGTTCAGAAGTTTGTAATAAATGTACCAATACGATTTTGTACCAGACTCTCGTATCATGTTTTAGTTTGTTACTGTAAGTCGATGTGTTCAATGTAGACAGCAAAGTGCTGTAAGGTTCATGCATGCAGTCACACATGCTTATCTGTTATACCTCTATGAGAACATGTAAGTTATAAAATCATTTTATAGTGTGTATCCTGTAAGGAAATTGGAGAGAAACATGCAAGTTCACTAATGCTTCATTTAATTATTGCTCACATATATGTTGTATTGCATTTCTTTTTATTTTGTGTTTCTTTGTTATGTTTCTGTTGAGCAACATACCGCTGCCGTATTTTTGGTAGATGTAATTTACTTTGTCTCTTTATTAAATGGGAAAAAGAACATTCAACCATTGTGTCCTGGTGGTAATTCCTGTGTGTGTGTGTTTGTGTGCGTGCGTGTTTTGTGTGTTCGCATTCTTAGATCCGTCAACTAAACCACCTTGTGTGAGGCAGCTTTATGTGAAACCTGTTGTCCAGTAACCGTTGTGAACAGGTCGGTGGGGAGATTTGCCTAGCCTTTAACTACTGTATGTACCAGAGGCCTACCCCACTTGTCGGCACTCTACCTCTGAGCATAACCCTGGTCAGAGCAGCTGCCGATCGCGTCTGTCTGATGGCTCTCCCCTGGGACCCTATGCACTTGGAAGTTTGCTGAGATTATTAAGAGTTTGGATATATCTAACTCTCGGGATATGTTTCTTCATTGATGACTAAATAACCTCTTAGATCCACAATGCTTATTCCATACCATTCTTATCATAAGAGGATCGAGCCAACACACTTGTGCTGGGTCACCCATGTTAAAATCGGCTTCCACTTTGTCCTTATATCGCCGCTTTGCATCCTTCACTGTCTTTCTCAGGCCATAGGCTGCTACTTTATACTTTACACTTGGTTCAGGTAGTCCTGCTTGTTGTTGTTAGTGATAAGACCCAGCACCACGGTGTCATCGGCGAACTTGATGATGGAGGTTGAACTGTTGGAGGCTATGCAATCATGTGTGTAGATGTTGTAGAGCAGTGGACTCAGAACCTGAAATGATCCCAGAGTTATAGGCGGCAGTTCGCGCTTTTAATGCTGCCTTGGCAGTTCTATCTACCCATGGTTTCTGGTTTGGGAAGACTTTTATTTTGACAGCCTGTGTGGTCTCACAGTAGAGTAGGTTGACGTAGCTCCCAACTACTTCGGCAAACTCTCCGACGTCATCCAAGGACTCACAAAACATCTCCCAATCCACGTTGTCTAATTGAAGCAATGCTTCTGATTGGTCCATCCAGCATCTGACGTCTTTCATCACTGGAGCCTCACGCAGTATATTGTTTATATTTTGGTTGTAGGAAAATGGACACGTGGTCCGATTTCCTGAAGGCAGGCAAAGAGACAGCTTGATAACTGTCCTTAAACAGAGTATAACAGTGGTCTAATATGTTTTCACCACACATGGGAATGTGAATGTGTTGTTTGAATTCTGGCAGGCCCTGTGAAAGTTTGGCTTTGTTAAAGTCCCCGAGGACGAGGCAGCTGACGGATGGCGAGACTGCTGCCTGTTTATCACCTCCTGCAACTCGGATATGGCAATATCAGTGTTAGCATGAGGGGGAATGTAGACCGCCGTGGTGATGATTGCTGTGAACTCACGGGGCAGATAATATGGACGGTACCTGATGGTAAGGTGTTCCTGATGGGGAGAGGACAGCCAGTGGAGAGGACGGTGGTATTCCTCGGGTCACACCACTTCATGTTTGTCATGAGACAAATTCCGCTGCCTTTGGATTTCCCGGAATCTTTTGTACGATCCATGCGAGCAATGTGAAAGTGCTCGGCTGGTGTGACCGAGTGGTCCGAGATAGACGGGGACAGCCAGGATTCAGTGAAACAGGATGTTACAGTCTGATATCCCGCTGGAAAGCGATCCGTGCCCTGATCTCATCCATCTTGTTCTCCAAGGACTGGACATTTGCGAGCAGGATACTGGGCAACGGTGGATTATGTGCCTTGCTTCTCAGTCTGTTTCGGATCCCTCCACGTTTCCCACGGTGTTTCTTGGACCGTCTCCTAGGCCTGCTACTCCTGTTTTTTTACCCTTCCGTGTGACCGTGTTTTCCCGGAGGATCTTGGCTGGGAACGTCAGCTTGGGACGCGCTAAAAACAGGTAGGTTTAACTGGTCTCTGATCTCCAAAAGCGTTTGGTGATCATAAATGATCATGCTAAAAGTTTGATCTGTGTAACTGATTAAAACAATAAGAACTTGTAGTGCCGAGAGACGGGAGGCAGAGTATCCATAACAGAGTTTTAATTAAACACAACTGAAACAGTAGTGGAACATACAGCAGTGGAGCTACATCAGAAAGCCATGAGGACTGAAGTGAGGCGGTCGTTCCATCTCCCTAAACTGTCTGTGTGAAACACGCCCCCCCCCACCCATAGTTCCGTGGGTGAATTATGTTAATCACCACACAAGCCCCCCCCAGAATTCACTCATAGTCAAAGTCCTTGTGACGGGAAGGGGTGACGACCCGACCCCGGTGCGTGCGGATGACAGGGGCCGAGGCAGAGGAAGCAGCAGGCACAGCGGTGCCGTCCACCAACTCGGAGGTCCCGGGGGTCAACGAGGTCGAGCGAGCCTCAACGGGTAGTGGGGGGTGGGGCGCAGGCGGATGGCCCCGACACGGGGGCTGCGCCACCTCCATTGGTCTGGAAACGTCCACATTAGCAGGTTTAATCCTATCCACGGAAACGGTCTCAGGCCTACCCCCGACGTCCACCACCACGCGCTTGTTGGCGTGGTGTAAATCCCTGAACGGGCCATCGTAAGGAGGGCATAGGGGACCACGGTGGGCGTCGTGGCGAATGAAAACATAATCCACCGCGCGCATATCGGGGGGCACCCAGAAAGTGGAGGTGCCGTGTTGCGACGTGGGAACGGGCGCGAAAACCTCGGCGGCTTCCAGGAGGGAGGAACGTTGCCTGGCCACCGACCAGGGAACCGAGGCGTCTGGAATAAAATCCCCCGGCACCTGTAGACCAGCTCCGCCGATGAGGACTGCAGGTCCTCCTTAGGGGCGCACCTGAGGCTGGGCATCACCCATGGCAGCTTATCCACCCAGTCGCTGTCCTTCAAGCTGGTGCGTAGGGCCGCCTTCATAGAACTGTGGAAACGTTCGCACAAGCGGTTAGCCTGGGGGTGATAGGTGGTAGTGGGTGCAGCTTGACCCCCAACCCCTCGGCCACTGCGTTCCAATGAGGTGAACTGCAACTGAACGGCAAAACAAATATTGCTTTTCATTCTCGCTAGCTGATTCTGGTGTTTCATTTCCAGTAAGCTTACTGACTCATTTCCGGTCTACTTCCTGCTCTGTGTACACCGTTTGGTGTTGTAGCTCTGTCAGTGAATGCTAAATATAAATTTGTTTTACTCATTACAGCGGTTATTTACCCGCTTAAACATTTAAACGTAGACTAGTTTTACCTGATCACTTGGAGCTACTTCTTTCTTTTAGCGACTTTTCGCTATTTTAAAGTTTTCACACGCTAGTTACATTAGGCATTAGCAGTTAGCGATGGCTTCTCCCTCTTCCTCTGCTCCTCTTTCCTGCTCAGTGTGCCAAATGTTCAGTTATTCCTCCACCTCTTTTAGTGATAATGGTACCTGTATTAAATGTAGTTTATTTACTGCGGTGAGGATTAGTGACTTAGAGGCACGGTACCACACCACACCGTCCCTGGTAATCGGTGCGGGCCGACCGGAGGTAGCTCTAGTTAGCCGTCCCCCGGTAGACCCCGAACAGCCGGGAAGTCAGGGAGAGTGGGTGACTGTTTGGGAGAAGCATAGCGGCAAACCACTGAAGCCCACGGCTCACCACATTCACGTTTCTAATACGTTTTCCCCACTCAGCGACGCACCCGCTGAGGAACAGACTCTGGTTATTGGCTCTTCTATAGTCAGAAACTTGAAGTTAGCGAAGCCAGCGGCCATAGTTAAATGTATCCCTGGGGCCAGAGCGGGCGATGTTGAATCCTATTTAAAACTGCTGGCTATTGTTATTCACGTCGGCGGTAATGACACCCGATTACGCCAATCGGAGGTCACTAAAATTCATGTGGAGTCGGTGTGTAGATATGCCAAAACAATGTCGGACACCGTAGTTTTCTCTGGACCCCTGCCCAATGTGACCAGTGACGTCATGTATAGCCGCATGGCATCCTTCCACCGCTATCCAGGTGGTGTCCAGCAAACCATGTGGGCTTCATAGATAATTGGCAGCCTTTTTTGGGAAAACCTGGTTTGATTAGGAGCAAGCATCCATCCCACGTTGGATGGAGCGACTCTCTTATCTAGGAATATGATACAGATTATTTCTAAAACCTGACAGTCCAGAGTTGGGACCAGGAAGCAGAGTTGCTGTCTTACACATTTCTCTGCGCTTCCTCTAGTACAGTCACCCACCCACAACCCCATAGAGACTGTGTCTGTCCCCCGACCACCTACATTATTTAAAGAAATAAAAACAAGAGGAGTTAACCATGAAAACCTGATAAAAATTAAAACCAACTCCTCAGTAGCACAACATAAAATAATGAAATGTGGAATGTTAAATATCAGGTCTCTGTCCTCCAAAGCTGTTTTAGTGAATGAATTAATATCAGATTATGATATTGATTTACTTGTCTTTTATTGACTATTGACTTACCTGTCTTACTGAGACCTGGTTGTCCCATGAGGAGTATGTTAGCCTAAATGAATCCACCCCCCCCAGTCATATTAATACTCACATTCCCCGAGGCACAGGCCGAGGAGGTGGAGTAGCAGCTATATATGATTCGAGCGTTTTAATGGACCCTAAACCAAAACTAAATTATAATTCATTTGAAAGCATTGTTCTTAGTTTTTCTCACCCAAATACTAAAACACTGCAGCCAGTCCTATTTGTTATAGTATAATGGGCTTGGAAAACGCCGATTTTGGAAACGGACTGAGCTAGTTGCCGACTAGTAACTAGCCGCTGAGCTAACAGCTGAGTGAGCTAACAGCTAACAGCTGACTCGGCTAAAGTTGACAGCGCTAAAAAAATAAAAAAATAACTAGCGCAACCGAACAATAAATGGGTCCGAAGAAGCTACCAGAGGTCGACGACATAAAAAAGTCGCTCGACTTCCTAGCCGAAGAAGTTTCCGCTGTCAGGCTGCAGCAGACGGGCATCTTGACTCTGGTGGAGGAGGTGAAAGCCCTTTGCATACAGAATGAGGAGAAGGATAAGAAAATCGCCTTCCTGGAGAACAGAGTTGCCGACCTGGAGCAATACACCAGGATGAACGACATCATCATCACTGGGCTCGATATAAAACCCCGGTCATACGCTCGTGCGGTGGCCGCCACCAACGGGGAAGAGTCCGGGGACCTGGATGTGAGCTCCACGGAACAACAGGTGGCCGCTTTTTTGCAGACCAGAGGCATAGAGCTGGACTGTGGGAACATCGAGACTTGCCACACTCTGCCCAGAAGAAACGCCAAAGAGAAACCAGTTGTCATCATGAGGTTTGTAAACAGAAAACTCAAGATTGCACTGCTGAAACGGGAGGAAACTAAAAGGGACAAACGTTTTCATCAACGAGCACCTGACCAAACACAACGCAGATATCGCCAAACAAGCACGCTACCTGAAGAAACAGAAAAAAATTCAACATACCTGGACCACAAATTGCAAGATATTCATTAAACTAAACGGAACATCGGAAGAGGCAAAAGTACTGATGGTTAAAAGTATCAACGACCTGGACAAATACCAATGATCAACATGGGCTGGACTGGACTGTAAGGTAACAAACGCATAAACATGATGCACACTGAAAGAGCTCACTCATTTAGTCCTGGAGACAACAGTAACACAACACAGAGGATCAATGATCATGATAACCCTGAACTACAAACATTTCAATATACGGAACACAATTTATTGGATATGGAACATGACATAGACCCGGACAACTACCTCTTCAACGCCATCAATAATAACTGCTGCTATTACACTGATGAACAATATAACCAAATCAATAAGGATGGGAAACTATCAATTCTACACATTAATAGCAGGAGTCTGTATGCAAATTTTGCAAGTATCAAGGATTACCTGAATCAGTTTAAACAATCATTCAACATCGTTGCAATCTCTGAAACATGGATTAACGCAGAAAAAGGGGTGGACTTTGAATTGGAAGGTTTTGAGTTTGTGCATATGGATCGACAAAATAAAGGTGGAGGAGGAGTCGCAATATATGTGGATAGAAACATTAACTTCAAGGTGTTGGAAAGTATGTCAATGGTTGTGGACAACATGCTTGAATGCATATCAATTGAACTGTACAAAGAAAAAAATAGACCAGTTATCATTAGTTGCATATATAGGACACCGGGCTCACATATTGAGCTGTTCAATGAATGGATGGAGGAAATGTTCACAAATAAGAGTCATAAAACAATTTTCATCTGTGGAGACTTCAATATTGATCTCCTTAATCCAAATAAACACAAAATGACTGATGACTTTATTAACACAGTATATAGTATGAGCCTATACCCAAAAATCACCAGACCCAGCAGGATAACTACACACTGTGTGCAACTCTGATAGATAATATATTCACAAATGACATTGTTCACAATACAATAAGCGGGCTACTCATCAGTGACATCAGTGACCATCTGCCAGTTTTTACAGTGTATGACAATGACTACAAGACTAACCTACCTGACAATAAAACTGTATACAGGAGAGTGAGAACAGAAGTATCAATATCAGCATTCAAAAATGACCTAATGGCACAAAACTGGGATATTGTATACAATAGCAATAACATAAATAGTGCATATGTTGAATTCTTACAAATATTTAAAATACTATATGATAAAAACTGTCCTGTAGAAAAAATTTATAGGAAACTAAAATATGCTGATCATCCTTGGATCACAAAGGGTTTGCAGAATGCCTGCAAAAAGAAAAATACACTGTACAGAGAATGTATGAGACAGAGAACCAAGGAGGCAGAAAATAAATATAAAAAATATAAAAACAAGTTAACCAATATTATAAGAATAGCTAGGAAAGAATACTATAACAAAATATTAGATGATAACAAGAATAACATTAAAGGTATATGGAACATACTGAACACTGTAATAAAAAATAGCTCTAAACAATTAAGTTATCCTAAGTATTTTATTATCAATAACACTGAAAAGCACGACATGAATGACGTAGTTAACAGCTTTAATATATTCTTTGTTAGTGTTGGACCTGACCTAGCAGAACAAATCCCAGATCCAGTAACATCTGAGGAGCAGAGTGACAGTTTAATAGACCGGAATCTAAGTTCAATGTTCCTCACAGCAGTGGATGAGAAAGAAATTATAAATACTGTTACCAAATGTGCAAATAAGACATCTAAGGACTGTGATGATATTGATATGACTGTTATGACTGAAAAGAGTGATTGAGGGGATTTCGAAACCATTAACATACATCTGTAACCTATCATTTCAAACGGGTACATTTCCAGACAAAATGAAAATAGCAAAGGTCATACCTCTGTACAAAACTGGGAACAAACACCAATTCACAAACTACAGACCTGTGTCATTACTATCTCAATTCTCTAAAATTCTAGAAAAACTTTTCAAGAACCGACTGGACAATTTCATAAACACAAATTACTCACTGAAAGTCAATATGGATTTAGATCCAACAGAGCAACATCACTGGCATTAATCGATTCAGTTGAGGAAATTACAAATTCAATAGACCAAAAACAGTATACAGTTGGGATATTCATAGACTTAAAAAAAGCTTTTGACACAATAAACCATGAAATATTATTCAAGAAACTAGACCGGTATGGCATCAGGGGAAAAGCATTAGAGTGGATCAAGAGTTACTTAACTAAAAGGAAGCAGTTTGTGAAATTGGGTGATGCTTGTTCAAAGTGTTTGGACATTACCTGTGGCGTCCCTCAGGGGTCAGTGTTGGGCCCCAAACTCTTTATACTGTATATCAATGATATATGCAAGGTATCGAAAGTTTTGAAGTTGGATTTGTTTGCGGATGACACAAATATTTTTTGTTCTGGCAGTGATCTACACATTTTAACACAAGTGATTAATACTGAATTGAATAAATTAAAAGCATGGTTGGACAAAAATAAACTATCATTAAACCTGAGCAAAACAAGAACAATACTTTTTGGCAATCACAGAACTAATGTACAATTAAAGATACAATTACAGGGGGTTAGTATTGAAAGAGTAAATGAAATCAAATTTTTAGGGGTGATCATAGATGACAAGATTAGTTGGAAATCACAAATTAAACATTTACAAACCAAACTATCAAGATGCATCGCAGTACTAAATAAAGCAAAACAGGCACTGGATCATAAATCACTCCGTATTCTATATTGTACATTAGTTCTTCCATATCTCATTTACTGTGTAGAAGTCTGGGGCAATAACTACATTACTACAATACATCCACTTCTAATTCTACAAAAGAAAGCAATACGGATCATTCATGGGGCAGGATACAGGGATCACACAAACTCACTATTCTTACAGTCAAAACTCATAAAATTCAAAGATATTGTGGATTTTCATACAGCACAAATATTATTCAAAGCAAAAAATAATCTGCTACCAGAAAATATTCAGAAACTATTCACTGGAAGGTGTTGTGAAAGGCGGTTTCAAAGCGATGGTGATGGAAAAAAATGAAACCCCTACTCACGCGTGTTCGTTAATGAAGCGATAGAAGAAGTTGTTTAACTTTAAGAAATAATCAGTTTTATTGTTAACACCAGTATAATGTGCAGAGTTTTACAGATATATCTGGGTCCGACTACATTTCCCTGACCGAACAACAAAGTGTGTGTGTGTCAGTTCGCGAAGTCTGAGCACACATCTCTCTATCTCAGGATGTTATATACACAAAACAATGCAACCGTCATCACAAAAGGCTGGCTGTCTACGTTTCCCCATGTCATCCTCGTATTATCTGACTCCCACTGTTCTTTACATGTTCAAAGACAAGCCTGCCTGTTCTTTACTATCATATGTTTATCACCATGTATTCTGCACATGTCACCAACAATGTACTCGTCATGATTCTGTCTTACTTCAGCAGAAAGGCCCCGAGGTTTAGTGTGACCCAATTCATTGGTCATCTGATAGATCTAACATATAACCATACCTTCAATCCCTCTATTGGTCTCATCAAAACATGAGACCACAAAAATTACCGTAATAATGGGACCATAATGCCTCTTGCGGGGCATAACTCCATGGGTTATGCATCATCCCTTTTTATTCAGCGGCAGAAAATGTTAAATTCAAAAAAAAGTTAAAATTCAGGACCTTCCCCACACTTATTAGATTCATATAGCATCCTGGCAAGACTGTAGTTACGTTTTATCATTAAAATTTTTTAAGGGTCACAGGGTACTTTTATACATGTCTCTCATTCTTCCCCCCTTTTTTGGGACCTCCAAAGTCCCAAAAAACTACCAATTTAGTACCTTGTATTTATTCAAATTCGACTATATGCCGGACCGCTAGATGAACCTACAGCATCACATTTGGTTATCAGAAAAACCATTTCTTAATCAGGGCTTTCAACCCGTTAAGTTTGTCAGGGCTCTCAACCTGAAGGTCGTCAGGATTCTCAACCTGAACTTTTGACAGGGCTTTCAACCTGTAGAGATGTTAGGATAAAAAGATTACCAAATGTGAAATACTTTCTAAGTTTTGAACCCTCCCATTCATGCATATCACATTAAAATTCATGCAGTAATCAAGCAAAACAAACATTACACAATATTAATCAACAAATATGAACTTAAAAACTCCGTCCGGGCATGGATGTATGTCGAATGATGTGGAATGATCTTCATGTATTGGTGGGCTGCAAGCATGTGGGGGGTTTTGGGCAGTCGTTGTTGTTCCTGTTCGCCCGCCATTGTCGGGCCCTGCTTCCAACCCGCAGATTCGGTGTCAGGTTCACATGGAGCGTGCCCATCATGTGAGCCTTCTCAAGACCGGGTTCGACCCAGCACTCCCCCAAAGACGTGTGTTCGGGGTCCGGTTTGCATCGAGAGGTTTCTAGCACTTCATATGCAAACCGCCTCAGGACCGGGTCAGACCCAGGTGGGTCCAACCTTCCATCTGGACGGTTGTCGTTGCAGCCTCTGCTTGTCATGAGGCTGCTGCCCCACGGCTGGGCTGGGCCCGTGCTGGGGATGGTTGTTCTCTGCTGGGTACACCTGCTCCCAGCACTTTCTCTCCCGGGTTCGTTCCAGTTTCTGGAATTCTAGTGCCCCATAGAGTCTGCATGTGCGTGTGTGTGGTCTACTGGACCTGTTCCCAACATGTCGGCATCCCCGGAAGCTCTGGTCGTGGCGGATGCTCTGTTATGGTGTTGTTTCCACACCACTGCAGGGGTTATAACAATCAAAGCAAACATACAACTACACCAAGCCACCCCATCTTGGTTTCTGGGCGGTACATCATTATTTATGATTATACTACTACCAAGATAAAATGATTATATACGAAAAATGTAAACGTACTAATGCTAAATAGCAACTTTCTTTAGTGGGGACTTTTTTCTTTCCCTTCTAGCACCTCCCCGGGTTCTTGCCGGTGGGTCAGATGCACCGCACAGTGACCAATGATACCAGGTTTCACCTTTGCCGTCCAGCCGGACAGCGTGTGAGGTTCTCTCTGTCACCCGGTATGGTCCTGTCCACCTTGGCTCTGACCACTTTCTCTTGATGACTTTTAGCAACACCCACTCGGTGTCTTTCGGGGCTGGTGCCTGCTCTGCACCCCCCTGGATTTCTGTCACCTGTTTGGAAAATGCTGCAACTAGTGCCGTTAGTTGATCATAGTATGGATTGTAGGTCAGAAATGGAGTGGGTGGGTCTGTTACCCCCCTTTCGATGTTTCTGGCTGTACCAATCCCCAGTAGATATCTGCCCACTGGTCACCAGCACCTGGTGTGTTGTCTTGGGCTAAGAGCATCTGTGAATGGGACCCCCACTGGCTCACCGAGCAGTTAAAGGTCTGTCCATTTGGAAAAGTCACAATCAGACCGTCCGGTCCGCACAAAATCGATGGTCCGCTTTTCACCAGTAAATCCCTTCCCATAAGATTCACTGGACACTGAGGAGATACAATATATCGATGTTCAAAAGTCTGTCCTGCCACTGATGTGCGCAAGGGCGTAGTCAAAGGCAGATAATTGGGCTGTCCCGAGAAACCCGTCAATTCAACCGTGTCTGTAGTCAATTTGGGGCTCGGTACTCGGCAATTCAGAGTAGAGTACCGTGCCCCAGAGTCCACAAGAAAAGGCAAATTCTTCTCCAACACCCCCAGTGACAAATAGGGATCCACCAACCCTATGTCAGAGGTTTCCGGGCCCCTTCATGAGTCTTGCTGATACAGGAAACCCTCTTCCCTCTCAGGCCCTGGTCATTCTGCTGTACCCTCTCTGTCTCTTCTCTGGGTTGCTGTAACATTTGGCTGCTTTGTTTTGACGGTTTTTTTATCTCCATTTATCTGACGCCGCTCGTTCTCTAATTGTAATTTCAACAACTGGGTTGTACTGATAGCCAGATCAGACTCAAGGTCCCTCTGTTTTTCTTTGATACATGACTAATACTAATTTTAATGCCTGTTTTAGATATTCTTTTCTTACATT
The DNA here is from genome assembly GCA_030340625.1 of Merluccius polli. NCBI lineage: Eukaryota > Metazoa > Chordata > Actinopteri > Gadiformes > Merlucciidae > Merluccius > Merluccius polli. The sequence continues at coordinate 155,594 of JAOPHQ010001419.1, read as the reverse complement.
TCTCAGAGATCTTATTGATCTCATTTTTACGTAGATAACAAACCCTACCCAAAATGTCCGCTGCTGTTAACGACATATTTATAAGTGTACTAACACTCTATTTTTAAGCAATATGTATTTCTGATTACTTTTACTCTTACCTTATTAAACAATGTTTATTATTTTTTTTATTAACTTTATTCTTTACTTTAAATGGTGACATATCAGCCCTCTCCCTGCTCCCTGCTCGGTCAGGGTCAGACGGCTGGCTCTTAGTACCGTCGCTCTTGCGGGTTGTTATGGCTACGGGAGCGCCGGCGCCTGCGTTGTTGTTTTTGTCTTTTTTAGCTTCTAATGCTACACATGCTAATGCTACTGTACGCACTGACGCTCTCCCTCTTCTGCCTTATGCCTTTCTACTCTTTTAACACAGCCCTCTCGGCCTTCGCCAGATAGGGTGACAATCTGTCCTGTTCCTCGTCTCCTGGTATCTGTCCCTTCTCCTGGAGCCACATCCAGGTCACCTCGTAACCCTCCATTATCTTTCCCTGTGTATTCGGTGTACACCCACTACTCAATTGGATCCTGATTCGTTGCCATTGCTCTCCTATGGTGTCCCCGTCCATTTTTACCCACTGTCTTTAACCAGTACACACTAAATCAACAAAACAATTTTTATACACATACAGGGTCGGTGTGAATGACTCACGGTCTGCTCTCTGCACGAAATATTGCCCAGTGAGACAACCTTCTAGGCTGAAAATGATTTCAGTCCGGTCTCACCCGAGCTTCATGCAGGACTTTTAGACACACTTTCCCCGTATCCAACCACCCGTTTTTCCCCACAGAAAAATATTTCCAAATTGTTTTTTTTTATTTTTTTTTTTAGCTTTATACCCCACAGAACAGGCGTTAGACGAGATTTATGAGAATCTCACGAAAAGTCTAACCCCTGGAACCACCCACACAATACAATATTCCTAAATCATGATTTTCGGGCCGTCTCCAACAGACTCCGGGAAATGATGATACCCTTGGGCTACTCTGGCTACCCTCTCAGAGTTCCCTCTTCTGGTCTTGCAAGGAACCAGCTACCTTGGGGCCGTATACCCCTTTATCCTCCGCCAATTGATGTACTTATGGCAAGGACGGGGCGGAATTTAAACCGCTGGATCTTGGTGGGGCTCTTCCTCCCCACTAGGGATTCCAACCCTTGGGCGGCTCTGCGCGTACGTTTTCACGGGCGGCCCCCTGTTTGGCTACGTCCCAATTCCTACAAAGGAGCGTCCCTGGCTCTTTGTGGGGCTCTTCCTCCCCAACAGGATTCCAACCCTCGGGCGGTCTCTGCGTTCGTTAAACGACAGGTCCCCTATGCTGCACACTATACTGGTTTAGACTATGTCTAGGACGGGTATCACAAGTGACTTCAAAACAGTTTTGGTAATGCCCAATCGCAGAATTTTGTTATAACAGGCTTCTGCTTACCTTTTTTGTGTGGCGCCACGTAGTTCTGCTGTCACTCGGTCCTCTCGCCCACTGGGTCACTTCTTCGTCTTCATCACGTCTCGGGGCCATCAATTGTTGTGAAAGGCGGTTTCAAAGCGATGGTGATGGAAAAAAATGAAACCCCTACTCACGCGTGTTCGTTAATGAAGCGATAGAAGAAGTTGTTTAACTTTAAGAAATAATCAGTTTTATTGTTAACACCAGTATAATGTGCAGAGTTTTACAGATATATCTGGGTCCGACTACATTTCCCTGACCGAACAACAAAGTATGTGTGTGTCAGTTCGCGAAGTCTGAGCACACATCTCTCTATCTCAGGATGTTATATACACAAAACAATGCAACCGTCATCACAAAAGGCTGGCTGTCTACGTTTCCCCATGTCATCCTCGTATTATCTGACTCCCACTGTTCTTTACATGTTCAAAGACAAGCCTGCCTGTTCTTTACTATCATATGTTTATCACCATGTATTCTGCACATGTCACCAACAATGTACTCGTCATGATTCTGTCTTACTTCAGCAGAAAGGCCCCGAGGTTTAGTGTGACCCAATTCATTGGTCATCTGATAGATCTAACATATAACCATACCTTCAAAGGGAAGGGGGTTATAATTTAAGGGGAACATTTAAATTCAAAATACTGAAGGCACGCACAACAGGAAAAACTTTTTGTATTTCAATTTGTGGGGTTAAATTATGGAACAGTCTGGAGGAGACGCTCAGGGAATGTCCAAACATAAACCAGTTTAAAAAAATATATAAGGAGATGATTTTTACAAGGTACAGAAATGAGGAGGGTGTTTGATTATCACTGGGTGTATATTGTTTATTTATTTTGTTATTTATGTATCTTTGTGTTATCTTCAGTGTGTGTGTGTATGTCATATGTATGTGTATGTATGTAGGTATATATGTACATGTATATGTGTATATATGTGTAGATATATATGTGTGTGTGTAGGTCTGTGTGTATATATGTTTATATTTATATATTGTACTATGTGTCATCTTCAGTATGTGTGTGTATGTTATATATTATAATACTATAAAGAATAATATAATATAATATTTTATTAGGATAAATATTTTTGAATCAGATTTATGTTTTGTTAGATATAGAACAAAGGAAATTGACAAATGGAAGTTATTATTATTGTTATTATTAATAGTAATGATAATTAATGATAGAAGGCAAAATACTTCAGTAGTATTATTTATTACAAGGGGGTGGACTAAAATAAGTTTATACTTCCTCCCACTCCCTTTCGGATATGTAAACAGAATTTATAGTTTTCAGTTTATGTTTACTCTGTTATACTTTGTTATTTTAAATTTTTATTTTTTTTCTTTATGATAATTTTTGTTTTTTTTGTTTTTACATGTTCGAAATAAACTATATCTATCTATAGTGTACCGCGCTCCTGGACTGTACTCTGATTTTATATCTGAATTCTCAGAGTTTCTATCAAGTTTAGTTCTTAAATCAGATAAAGTAATTATTGTAGGTGATTTTAATATCCATGTGGATGTTACAAATGACAGCCTTAGTAACACATTTACCTCATTAATAGACTCAATTGGCTTCTGTCAGAGTGTAAGTAAACCAACCCATTGTTTTAATCACACTCTTGACCTTGTTCTATCATATGGCATGGATATTGAACATTTAATAGTTTTTCCACATAATCCTCTCCTATCTGACCATTATTTAATAACTTTTGAATTTCTATTATTAGACTATAAGCCATTAAGCAAAACTTCCTACAGCAGATGCCTATCTGACAGTGCCGTAGCTAAATTTAAGGAGGAGATTCCATCAGTGTTTAATTCAATGCCATATCTGAATATAACAGATTCCTATATTAACTTTAGTCACTCCCTCGAGTGCTGCAGGCTCTCGACAATCAACATTAGAAAAACTCGTACTCAAACTCAAACTCGTCAATTAAAACAAGAAACAAGGAAATCAGAAAGGAAGGAATGCCAGAGGAGCCTTTTACTCAGCACTAATAGAAGAAAATAAGAACAACCCTAGGTTCCTCTTCAGCACTGTAGCCAGGCTGACAGAGAGTCACAGCTCTATTGAGCCATGTATCCCCATAAACTTAAGTAGCAATGACTTCATGAACTTCTTTTATAATAAAATGATTACTATCAGAGAGAAAATTAGTCACCAAATGCCCTCAATAGGTATCACAGGCTCTCCAACATCAGACACTTTGACTGGTGCAACCTCAGATGTGTATTTGGAGTGTTTCTCTGCTGTCAGTCTTCATCAGTTAACTTCTATAATTTCTTCATCAAAGTCATCAACCTGTCTGTTAGACCCAATCCCAACTAGGCTGCTTAAAGAAGTTGTACCCTTAATTGGCACTTCTTTACTGGATATGATTAATCTTTCTTTATTATCAGGATATGTACCACAGTCCTTAAAAGTAGCTGTAATTAAACCCCTTCTTAAAAAGCCCACTCTTGACCCAGGGGTTTTAGCCGATTTCTAATCTCCCCTTTCTGTCTAAGATTCTGGAGAAAGTAGTCGCCAAACAATTGTGTGACTTTCTACATAACAATAGTTTATTTGAGGATTTCCAGTAGGGTGGCCATTCGTCCGGCTTCAGGCCGGACTGTCCGGTTTTTCAATGCCCTGTCCGGCGTCCGGGACAGCATCAAGCCGAACGCGTATTTGTCCTCCTTTTTGAGACACTAGGCTTGAAGAGCGGAGTTCTAGACTCTGTGCTGGGACGCAGCACAACGTCCAATGCAGTCACATATCTGGTTTAACTAGGGCAGGGGTCGGCAACCCAAAATGTTTAAAGAGCCATATTGGACCAAAAAAACAAATATGTCTGGAGCCGCAAAAAAATAAAAGCCTTATAGAAGCCTTATATTGAAGGCAACCCATGCTGTATGTATCTATAGTAGCTATATTAGCCTACTATAGAAATGACTAAGTTAACTACAAATACATAATGAGCCTTCATGATTAAATGTTTATTTTTCCTGCAGTGCATCCTGTAGCAGTGGTTCTCAACCGGTGGGGCGGGGCGCGGGTTCAAAAAGGAGGCGCGTATTTGCGCCGGACTGTCCGGTTTTTCAGCCCTGTCCAGCGTCCGGCGCAGCATCAAGACGGGCGCGTATTTGTCCTCCTTTTTGAGAGCACAATAGTAACACACCGCGCCCCCCCCCACCACCCCCCGCCGTCGGCCGGAGTGTTACAATCGCGCGCGCCCCCCCCCCCCCCCCCGTCGGCCGTAGGTCCACGGTGTGTTACTATTGCGCGAACCCACCCGTCGGTCGTAGGTCCGCGGTGTGTTACTATTGCCCGGTCCAAGAAACGTTGAATCCTCTGTTCTCCTCAGTTATTTTTCTCTTTTTCCCTTTGGGATCCATGGCCCATCATACAGCCGCCGGTTTGTTTACAACAGCCACCTGCCTGGCATCCCGCCTTACTGATAGAAACGTGTGTCGCAGGCTATGACGTAAATCTTTGTTGACAGAAATGTTGAAATTTAATATTTATTCTACACATTTTTACAGCATTGAAAAACGTTAATAATGTTTGTGTCATGTTTGTTTTCCTACAGAAACCATATTAAAACAAAAAATATATTTCTCTCCCGGCCCCATCTTTTTCCATTTTCAAACATGTTTGAAAAAGCTTCAGGGAGCCACTAGGGCTGCGCTAAAGAGCCGCATGCGGCTCCAGAGCCGCGGGTTGCCGACCCCTGAACTAGGGTGACCAGACGGCCTCTTTTGCCCGGACATGTCCTCTTTTGGAGACCTAAAAAAATGTCCGGGCGGATTTTCGAAATCGTCCGGGATTTTGTTTTCAAACATGCAACATCGGAATTTCCATTGCGTTCGCTGACCAACTAATCCCGCCCTCCCCCTACTCAGTTCTGTTGGCTTTGCTTTGAGTGGCAGTGAGTAGGGGGAGTTACCTGCATACGGTCTGACTGTAGAGCTACCGTCATTGGTCGATAGCCTTTTCTGTGAGCTTTTAATTGGTCAGTCTGCACCTCAGTGGCACGAGCAGCTTCCTTGTTTATCAAAGAGAGTGCAGGTACCGGCAGCGTCTCTGCAGCTAAGCCAAAACGTAAATGCAAGTTCACGGATGAACTAAAAAAGAAATATCCATGCTGTCGTCTTGGTCGCGATCCACACAAAGCTTTTTATTATTATAGCCACCGTCACCCTAATTTCCAGTCAGGATTTAGAGTTCATCATAGCACAGAGACAGCTCTGGTTAAAGTTAATAATGACCTTTTGATTGCTTCTGACAATGGACTTGTCTTTGTACTTGTATTATTAGATATTAGTGCTGCATTTGACACCATTGATCATAATATTCTTTTATAGAGACTCGAGCATCAAATTGGCATTAAAGGAACCGCACTAAGCTGGTTTAGGTCCTATTTATCAGATCGTTCACAGTTTGTACATGTTAACGATGAATCTTCAATAAATACTACAGTTAGTCATGGAGTTCCATAAGGTTCTGTACTTGGACCAATACTATTTAGTTTATATATGCTCCCTTTAGGCAACATTATTAGAAATCACTCCATTAACTTTCATTGTTATGCAGATGATACGCAGTTATATCTATCGATCAAGCCCGATGAAATTAATCAATTATCTAAATTACAAACATGTCTTAAGGACATAAAATCCTGGATGAGCTGCAATTTTCTGATGTTAAACCAAAATTCTTGTACTTGGCCCAAAAAACCTGAGAGATTCAATGTCTACACATATAGCTACTCTAGATGGCATTACCTTGGCCTCTAGCACCACTGTCAGGAATCTTGGAGTTATCTTTGATCAGGATCTGTCATTTAATTCCCACATAACGCAGACCTCTAGGACTGCCTTTTTTCATTTACATAATATTACAAAAATCAGACGCATCCTATCAAAGACAGATGCAGAAAAACTAATCCATGCATTTGTTACTTCAAGGCTGGATTACTGCAACTTTATTATCAGGTTGTCCTAATAAGTCCATTAAGCCGCTCCAATTAATTCAAAACGCTGCAGCACGAGTACTGACAGGAACTAGGAAAAGAGATCACATCTCTCCTGTACTAGCTTCTCTGCATTGGCTTCCTGTAAAATTTAGAATAGAATTTAAAATCCTCCTCCACACCTATAAAGCTCTTCATGGTCAGGCCCCTTCATATCTCAAAGAGCTCATTGTACCCTATTACCCCACTAGAACACTGCGTTCTCTGAATGCAGGGCTACTGGTGGTTCCTATAGTTTCTAAAATTAGAACAGGAGCCAGAGCCTTCAGTTACCAAGCTCCTCTTCAGTGGAACCAGCTTCCAGTTGTGGTTCAGGAGGCAGACACCCTCACCACATTTAAAAGTAGGCTTAAGACGTTCCTCTTTGACAAAGCTTATAGTTAGGGCTGGATCAGGTGAGTCCTGAACCATCCCTTAGTTATGCTGCTATAGGCCTAGACTATCGGGGGATTTCCCATGGTGCACTGAGCCTCTCTCCCTCTCTTTCTCTTTCTGCACACATTCATGTCCCATTAATGCATGTTACTAACACTTCTTCCCTGGAGTTCCTGTGTTTTCTCGTCTCACAGGTTCTCATGGATCCTGGTGGAGCCTTCTGCCATGGTCCTGCTTGACTGCCATTGCTAATATCTGTGATATTATTGTCATTATTAGTAGTTATTATTAAGTATTATTATTGCTACAGTTACTGTTGTTGCTGCTCGCTGTCATTGCTGCTGTCGTCATCATGTTCATTAGTGCATTGATGTAGTTGTTGTCTGTCTGTCTGTCTGTCTCTCTCACCCCAACTGGCAGATGACCACCCACCTAGAGCCGAAGGGTCTGTCCGAGGTTTCTGCCTTTTAACAGGCAGTTTTTCCTAACCTCCTCTCGGGACCAGCAAACTCTTCAAAGGGGGCCTTAATATGGCGGTGCACCTTGGACCGCTGACAGGCAACGCACAAGCTGACCCAAGCACTAACGTGTCTTTTAAGCCCCTGCCAAACAAACTTCTGTGAAACCAACATTACCGACGGATCCTGCCAGGGTGGGAAAGGCCATGCAATGCTTCAAAAACGGGCCGGCACCAGTTCACCGGGCCCAGCGGTCAAGGTTGGCCTGTGGAGACGTCGCACCATAGCCTCACGCCTGAGCCGTCAACCGCGACTTCCTCCAGGTGCAAACCAGTATCCGAAGGCTTGAGGATCTGGACTCCATGGTCAGAGGCCTGGTCCACGCTCATACGGACGTAATCCAGGCCCAGTTGGACAGCTCCGATGACTGCTCTGGAGAGGCAGTCCGCGACGGCAATGTGTCGGATGTCCGTGGTGTACTCAGAGATGTACGAAAGTTGGTGTGCTGGTGGGCGGACCACGGCTCTGCCACCTTGGACATGCAGAATGTTAGTGGCTTGTGGTCCACGAAAGCTGCAAACTCCCGGCCTTCCAGGAGGGACCGGAAGTGGCGGATCGCCAGCCAGAGTCCAAGGAGCTCCCTGTCAAACACGCTGTATTTGCGCTCCCTGGGGGTCAATTGGCGACTGAAAAAGGCGAGCGGCTGCCAGGCACCATCGACCCATTGCTTGTGCACCGCGCCGGCGTAGGCAGATGCGTCGGTGGTGATGGTGATGGGGGCCTTATGCGACGGATGGGCCAACATGGTGGCTTGGCCCAAGGCGGTCTTCGTGGCCTCGAACGCGCTCTCCCTCTCCGCCATCCAGTCGACAGCCTGGCCGGGGGACTTGTCCTTCAGGGCCTCGTACAGCGGGTGCATGATGTGAGCTGCCTGGTGGATGAACCGGTGGTAAAACGTCACCATCTCTAGGAAGTCCCAGAGCGCCCAAGCTGTGTGTGGGCGGGGGAAAGCAGAAATCGCCTCTACTTTCGACGAGAGAGGGGCGGCCCCATCTTTGTTGATGAGATGCCCCAGGAAGTGGATGGAGGACAACCCAAACAGGCACTTCGTCGGGTTGATGATCAGTCCGTGTTGGTCGAGCCTCATGAAGAGGTAGGTGCCCCTGGTGCTTCTCTTCAGAAGAGCTGGCGACCAGGATGTTGTCCAAATACACAAAAACGAAAGGCATCTCTGTGAGCGCCGAGTCCATTAGCCGCTGGAAGGTCTGAACGGAATGTTTAAGTCCAAATGGCATTTGTAGGAACTCAAATAACCCGAAAGGTGTCACTACCGCCGTCTTGGCAATGTCCGAGGGATGCACTGGCACCTGGTGGTAACCGCGCACCAGGTCCACCTTTGAGAAGACCCGCTTGCCCGCCAGGTGTGCTGAGAAGTCCTGGATGTGCAGGATTGGGTAGCGGTCGGGTGTGGTAGTGTCGTTCAGGCGGCGGTAATCTCCACAAGGTCGCCACCCACCGTCTGGCTTGGGAACGATGTGGAGGGGTGAGGCCCAGGGGCTGTCTGAGCGGCAGATGATGTCCAGGCGCTCCATGTTGGGGAACTCCGACCTAGCGACCTTCAGCCTGTTGGGGTTAAGTCTTCGGGTCCTAGCATAGACGGGTGGGCCTTTAGTGTCTATATGATGCTCTACCCCATGTTTGTTAAGTTAGGCTTATTAAGTTATTAAGTTAGTTATGTCAGGTCCATTAAAGTCAAGAAACACAGGAGATAAAAATACTGTATGAAATTTTTATTGAATAAATGATTAAATAAATTTGGCAGTATGGCTCCGTTCAGAGGAGTCCCCTGATTTTACATGAGCACCATGAAAAAAGCAGAGAGTCAGGGGACAGCATTAGGGGACGCTCGCCCAGTTTAAGACTGGGAGAGCTAACTATTCCCCCATGAACAGAGCAGGCAACAATGACAGACTATGCCAAGTTTCAACAATTTTTATTGATTTTTAACAGGGAATGACAAACAGACACAAACAAACAGAAATAACAATAATAATAGAAAAAAAGGAGAAAAAAATATAATAATAATAATAATAATAATAATAATAAAATAAATAAATAAAATAAAATAAAAACTCGGATATCTTGCATATGCACATACAGTATATATGTATATATACACATGTATATATATGTGGGGTTTGTGTCCCGGGGAAGAAGGCTGCCGACAACAGGAAACGCTTATAACTCACTTTATTTGTTTAGCTTTAAGTTATTTAACTATGAACCAGAAGGAGAGGTATTATATGTATATCACGCTGCGTGGAGGACCCCAAGCGTTGCATCCTCAGTCGCTTTGCTTCCTTCCTTTGCGCTGCCTGGGGTGATCTGACTTGAGCCGGCGGAAGTTCCGCCGGTATTCACTGGGCAGGAGGCGTGGCCTCCATGCCGCACAATGGCCAGCGCTAAGCGCCGCCTCCAGTATATCGTTTGGCGCCATCATGTGTTGAGGTGCAGTTACTACAACTTGTATATTTATTTCTACTCCTGGCTATGTGCAGATATTTTACAGCCTGATGATACATGTTATTAATTCGCAACAGTCCCTCCTTGGTCATCACTGATGACCATACTATAAATTAATAATGCTATGCATCATGTAAGGTCTAAAAATGGTGAGTATAAATTCAAGCGAAAAGAAAAACATCAACATCACCAATCGACTTAGTTCGGGAAAACCTCTTCTAGACAGTAGGAAAACCTGTCGCATCTCTAAATTGGATGGCATTCACCTTGGTGTGTCTCAAAGAATACATGGGCCGTAGCCAACAGTAGACAAATTATCATCACATCATACAATCCATATGTCATACCATTATCACAGTATCCTGAGGACAGAAAGGCATAGTAGTTAATGCATTGTAATTTCCCCATATGAAATCCCTTCAAATACTTATATGCATGTATAACCAAAATCGAATACCTCCAGGTATAACAGACATTACCGTGTTAGCAGCTCTGGCTAACACAGAAGAGACATTATCGTGTTAGCAGCATTAACCCTATATAGATCTAAAAAACGCCCTGTAGACTAGCATGCAATTGCTCAGATGGTTTCCATGCACGCAGGTTACTCAAAGATCATCAGTGTTATCCCCCGTATCTGTAGCCAACCTCAAGTCGGACAGTTCATGAATTCAATGCCCATCTTGTGATCCATAGGCAAGGCCCACACGCCAAGGTTACCAACACGTACCCATGTGTGCCTTCCCCACGGATCCACTCCTCACCAGTAGTCAGAACATTTTAGCAGCATCAAAAAATTCATCCGTTTCATTATTAAAGCAATCATGGGACTACAGCATAACACATTCCGAACTTATAATGCATTGTATTGACAACCGTGAAGCATACTGTGTATTTAATAATTCAACATTCAAGTAAAACAGGTGCCATGTCCTCCTAGACACAGGTGCCGAACTCCAGGATATCAGGTACCACAGCCTGATCAAATCGGGGCGCTCCACTGTCCCCTGCACACTCTCGGGTACACCTGGTCACCTTTCTCCACCCTGGTTGGTGGTCCATCCTTTGGCTCTGCACTCTGTTTCTCGGAATTGTCAGTTTCTTGAATGTCCCGTTCACTCTTTCCACCATTCCCAGTGAATGTAACATAACTGCTTGTTTGATGGGTGACTGCTGCACCACCCGGTGTTGGCGCTGTAGTTTTGACACGGCGGTGGAAAAAGCTAACAAGTTAAGGTGTTAAACACAGCATAACAGCATTAGGCGTTGGCGTAGTAATTCCCAATTTTCTATGTCAATAAACTATTTAGCTTATGCATTAGATCCTTTCCCAACAGATTGCTGAAGTATTTCCCAATGATTACTTTAACCTGGTCCTTGCAAATGTTTAAAGAACATATGTCTGACTTATGCAAATTCAACACTTAAACAAATAAAACGGAAAAAAAAAACAAAAAACAAAAAATCTGAATGCACAAATATTCCCCCCTTGTAAATAAAATGCAAAAATATTTCCCTCCTTGAAAATAAAATACTCTTGAAAATAAAATGCAACAATAGTCCCTCCTTGAAATAAAATACATTACTTAAAATAAAATGCACTACTTATTCCCCCCTCGTGACTTTGAAAAAGTCACGCAAAATTAACACAAAGTTAAGCATGTTGCATTCATTCTTCCTGCTTATATTGACCATATTGATGATATCATAAAATATATGCATATGACAGTGATTCTGGGTCCTAGTTTATCAAACCTTTTGGAACAACTATTTTAGTCTTCTAGCGTTACCTTTAAATCTTATGCCCACATTATTTTAATTTACTTTTAGACTAGGTAAACTTATTCAATTGTTCTAATAAGGCCAAATTCATGAGCTAGTCTCACCCCACCGGAAGATCTCTTCCCAGTTACCCTTTCAGCAGCTGAAGAGAGGTCTTTCCAGGTCGGGTTACCATCATCCAGTCGAAAACCACCTCTAGGAGATGAAAAAAGAGTATCATGACGGTAGGGAAGAACTCACCCCCCCATCAGGATGAAGCACTTCTCTGCAATCCAGTCACTGCCAATGCACAACAAATCATAATTATAGAGTGTTAACATCTTTCAACATCAATCGCTTGTGAATAATCAATCATTAAAAGAATAAAAAGAAAATTAAAAATATAGTGTATAAAAACACATCACATTCAGATAAGACTGTCAGCCATGTTGCCTCCTAATATGAAACTTATCAACCGCTGGTAACAGGAATGTTCCTGCTGTTCATTTTGTGTATGCGGTCCATTTCAATGTCCAAATATGAGTTTGAGTCCATTTAGGGCAGGAACCCCAGATCAACTGTCCTCTCTCTAATGGACCCCCCCTCCATTGTCCTGGGGGAAGAGAGACCAGAACCAACCAGTATCTTTGCAAAGAAAACATCTAACACAATACAACAAACAATATGTAGACAGTGGTTTCTTATTATGTAATTATAGATCAGGCATGTCTTAACCCTATATGGTCTTATATCATTACTAATCTAAGTAGTTCAAACCATATGTGAAAGTTATATCAAAACAAACTTGCATACAAAGGTGAGTCAAACGATGGGTGTATATGGTGAATGAAGTTAAAATTGAATATATATATATATATATATATCCACACACAATCATTGAATAGTTTTGCTTACTAAAAATGGATATGGCTCAAATAAACCAACCTCAATTCCCTCATTGTCATCGCCCAAATCACCTCTAATAATCAAATGGCACCTGTGTGTGTGTCCCAGGTGAAAACCCTCTGGTCCATCTAAGAATCATAGCCTCAGCAACGGTCAGCATCATTGAGCAAAAACAAAACATCGTACATAAAAACAAGACAATGGACACCACATTATGAAGGTAAACCGAGCAACCCAAAAATTGACTGTATTAATTGTTACACCCCTACACTGTGTATCAGGTTATGACTCTACCACACTCCCATATCGTCGCTTGAGGCGGGAGCAAAGTCCCTGGACTGTTAGTCCCCAGCGCTGGTTGACCTCTGGACTACTGTGGACGAGTGGTAGAGGAGATAACTTCTGATTTAAATGAAACTATCAGATAGGGCCGTATTATGCCCATCAACCATCTTATGCACAAATACTCATGAGGGGGTACCAGGGGTTCGGGGCTTCATGTGACGTGACTGAGCTGTTGGTCTGCTATTTGTCCTATAAAGCACAAAACACTCACACAAACAGTTAAAAGTATAAAACAAATACACAAAGAAAACAAAATCAACAGGAAACAAAAACAAATAACAGACATATATACATAGTTGACCTGATCTTCAACCGTCCTAATGTTCGCATTGCTTTCTTCGTTATGTTTCATTATGTCTATTATTATTATTATTATTATCATTATTACCACTACTATTATAAGGTAAACCCCTACATAACTCTATAATGCCTCCCTCCTTTGTTAGATCTCCTTATCTAAATTACCTCCTGCGGCTTTATCTCTGCTCTGTCCCTCTCTCTCTAGACCACATTTCTCTCTTTACCTTCTATAACTTTCTTACACTTTCCCTTCTTCTATCCTTCTGTCTACTTCCCTCTGTCTTTCTAAATAAATCCTCCTGTTATAAGAATTACCACTTACTGTCCCCATCTCATTGTGTCCTGTCCAACTTCCCTTTCCTCCTTTGTTAACCTTATAATTTCTTATCATTAATAAAAACAAAAAGAGGTGTTCATGATCTTTCTTTGGAAGGGGCATGGAGGTCCCCTCCTTCTCTTAAGGTTAAAGGAAAGAATAAAACAAAGAGTTAATGTCAATTTTAACACCTTCCTATTACTGACAAGTTGATGCTTATGAATAATCAGTTTTTACACAACAACACTTTTTATCACAGTAATGACATCTGTTAACATAGTTATTTATAAATGTATATGTCTAGATAATAACATTAAACCAAATTATTGTATTGGGCTCCGTTCTGCCTTCTCCCCTTGCATTCTAGGAGCGCACAACTTCATTCACACTCCATTCACACTTGCAAACGCAGACTGGCAAACGCCATTCCTTTGTCCCCTTCTTCATGGTCAGTCGTCGGGGGAGGGGGAAAGTCTGGGTAGTCTGGGTGGGGGTAAGGGTGGTCGAGGGGTAGGGGGTCTTGGGGGCCATTTTGGGGACTCCCAAAATGGCTGACAGGGATTTGTAATCTATGCTCCCTGCTGTGTTACTAGGCCTACCAGTTAATATTGTGTATATGCCCAACTATGTGTGTGCCCATATGTGGAAGGGCTCCAAATCCACGGGCACTGTTAGGTATATGTCTATAGGTTAGATAGATGTGTTTACCGTCTCTCTTACCCTAGACCTAGCATAGCCATTAGCCTCCACTTGGGCCAAATGGCTAAGAACACCGGAATGTTACCATCCCCCTGGAGAACAATGAGCCATAAACCACCCCCCGTGGTGGGCTATCTTCAGTTCTAAATACCTAGCATATCCGCTAGGCCCTCGTGTTAGCTTATGTGGCTAATGCTACCATGCTTTTGTTAAGAACAAAGACCCATATGAGATAACCCACGTGTTGGGCTATCGTCAGTTACATGTACCATATTCTGCAGACAAAGCTAAGATGCACCCTAGCAAAGTTAGCAAGCGTTAGCACATAAAGGATTATGTACACAAACGTGGGTTATTGTGTTTCATGCAAGTTAGCGTAGTTCTTTGAGAATACAGTGTTAGTAACAATGTTAGTAGCGATCTGTACCCTATCGCTCTCCGTTTTCCACTCTCCTATACTCTAGGGGTTATGCCCCAAATTTATATTCCCAGTTTTGTACTGAGTTTTAATTTTTTTTTTTTTTTTTATTATTTTTAATTTTTTTTTTTTTTTTTTTTATATACTTTTTATATTCCCAAGTTTGTATTAAGTTTTAAATTTTATACTCTAAAAGCTCCCGCGCCCGAGTTTTTTAGCCTCCCAGGCTCCGTGCCGAGGTTTAATAATACATACAGTACTGGCCTCTTGGTTCTTCTATTTGTCGTACAATGGCGACTAATATAATTTAATCAATCCCAATTTGAGTATTCAGCGCCTGTTCATTTTACGTCGGCTTAACTATAACGACTATGGACCGAAGAACCAAAGCTCTACCACAACGTACGCTAGCAGCTCTGTCACCTAATAATCCTATATCTATCTATGTGCAGTTTTAGCCTGAGCAATGGGCACTGCTTACCTCCTGTTACGGCGCCATGTGGCAGAGCTGATGAGTCGTACGGCTGCAGTGCGGCCAAAGTTCCAAGGTTCCAAATAAAGCCTCTCTTTCCCCGAATCACGTCGGGAAGTCACCAGAATGTGGGGTTTGTGTCCCGGGGAAGAAGGCTGCCGACAACAGGAAACGCTTATAACTCACTTTATTTGTTTAGCTTTAAGTTATTTAACTATGAACCAGAAGGAGAGGTATTATATGTATATCACGCTGCGTGGAGGACCCCAAGCGTTGCATCCTCAGTCGCTTTGCTTCCTTCCTTTGCGCTGCCTGGGGTGATCTGACTTGAGCCGGCGGAAGTTCCGCCGGTATTCACTGGGCAGGAGGCGTGGCCTCCATGACGCACAATGGCCAGCGCTAAGCGCCGCCTCCAGTATATCGTTTGGCGCCATCATGTGTTGAGGTGCAGTTACTACAACTTGTATATTTATTTCTACTCCTGGCTATGTGCAGATATTTTACAGCCTGATGATACATGTTATTAATTCGCAACATATATAAATAAAAAGTAAAAATAAAAATAAAATAAAAGATACAATAAATAAACAAATAGAGTAAAAAAAGTTGACACAACGAAATGATAGCTGCATTATACAAACATTGATGAAAACCAGCCTACCCTCCTCCCACACCTTCCCCGACCCTCTAAACTCTCCCTTCAGTCTCTTTAAGGCCAAGACTTTGTAAGGATATTGGGGGTGTCTAGCCCGGGGCTACATGGATTCAACAAGGATAGATTTTCAACAATTCAGAAAGAGGTTAGTAATAAGTAAATAAAAATGATGAAAATATTAGTAATAGTAATAATAATTATAATTAAAAATAAATTAAAAATAAAAAACCCACATACACACACAACCAAAAAGGGAAGGGGGGGGGCTAAAGATCTCACTTCAATACTGGTATCCTAGTCCTCATTTAGTGGAATTTGTAAGCTCTTATAATACAGGGGGTCCTGTAGTGATGTTCTTTGAGGAAGAAGGCCGCCGACACAGGATCGCTTTTAACTCACTTTATTTTTTTTAGCTTTAGGTCTATTATCTATGAAGCAAATGGAGAGGAATTGTAAAATTCACACGCGTGGAGCTACCCTTAGCTGGGTATCTAATAGATACGCTGCCTGGGGGTTTCTGCCCTTTCCCCGGATGTGTGGTTTGGTAGTACCTGAGCAGGCATGGCCTCTATGACGCATACTATGCTCTGATTGGCTAGTGTTTAGCGCCCGCCCCCAGTGTATTATGTGTGCCGCCATCTGGTGGCCAGGTGCGGTTAATACAACTTATATATTTATTTCTATTCCCTAGTGGCTATGTGAGGATATTACAGTCTGTTGATACATGTGCGGTTATACATTCGTCACAGTCCAAGTCCTCTCAAACTTTTGCAAGGAGCCTTTAAGGGTATATCTGATCTTCTCAAGTGAAAGAAAGTGCATTACATCTCTTATCCATCTTGGAAAGGTGGGAGGGGTGTCTTTCTTCCAAGAGAGGAGAATGAGCCGTCTTGCAATCAGGGAAGTAAATGCTATGACTGCCCCAGCCTTGCCTTTAAGGCCACGGATTGATTTCAGGGGTGCAACCAAATAAAGCTCATATGGGGTTGGGGATGACATCTTTTTGTGTTTAACTGGTCTGTCTGGTATACAGTGGCCTACAATGTCGGAGGTGTCGCTGTTGCGGTAAGCATACTGACTCATTTCCGGTCTACTTCCTGCTCTGTGTACACTATTTGGTGTTGTAGCTGTCGGTGAACGCTAAATATACATTTGTTTTACTCATTACAGTGGTTATTTACCCGCTTAAACATTTAAACGTAGACTAGTTCCACCGGATCACTCGGAGCTACTTCTTTCTTTTAGCGACTTTTCGCTATTTTAAAGTCTTCACACGCTAGTTACATTAAGCATTAGCAGTTAGCGATGGCTTCTCCCTCTTCCTCTGCTCCTCTTTCCTGCTCAGTGTGCCACATGTTCAGTTATTCCTCCACCTCTTTTAGTGATAATGGTACCTGTATTAAATGTAGTTTATGTACTGCGCTGGAGGTGAGGATTAGTGACTTAGAGGCACGGTACCGCACCACACCGTCTCCGGTAGTCTGTGCGGGCCGGCCGGAGGTAGCCCTAGCCGTCCCCCGGTAGACCCCGAGCAGCCGGGAAGCCATGGAGAGTGGGTGACTGTCCGGGGGAAGCGTAGCGGCAAACTACTGAAGCCCACGGCTCACCACCAGCCCATTCACGTTTCTAATACGTTTTCCCCACTCAGCAACACACCCGCTGAGGAACAGACTCTGGTTATTGGCTCTTCTATAGTCAGAAACGTGAAGTTAGCGAAGCCAGCGGCCATAGTTAAATGTATCCCTGGGGCCAGAGCGGGCGATGTTGAATCCTATTTAAAACTGCTGAATAAAGACAAACGTAAATATCATAAGATTGTTATTCACGTCGGCGGTAATGACACCCGATTACGCCAATCGGAGGTCACTAAAATTAATGTGGAGTCGGTGTGTAGATACGCCAAAACAATGTCGGACACCGTAGTTTTCTCTGGACCCCTGCCCAATGTGACCAGTGACGTCATGTATAGCCGCATGGCGTCCTTCCACCGCTGGCTGTCCAGGTGGTGTCCAGCAAACCATGTGGGCTTCATAGATAATTGGCAGCCTTTTTGGGGAAAACCTGGTTTGATTAGGAGAGACGGCATCCATCCCACGTTGGATGGAGCGGCTCTCTTATCCAGGAATATGATGCAGTTTATTTCTAAAACCCGAGAGTTGGGACCAGGAAGCAGAGTTGCTGTCTTACACACTTCTCTGCGCTTCCTCTAGTACAGTCACCCACCCACAACCCCATAGAGACTGTGTCTGTCCCCCGACCGCCTACATTATTTAAAGAAATAAAAACAAGAGGAGTTAACCATGAAAACCTAATAAAAATTAAAACCAACTCCTCAGTAGCACAAAATAAAAGAATGAAATGTGGACTGTTAAATATCAGGTCTCTGTCATCCAAAGCTGTTTTAGTGAATGAATTAATATCAGATTATGATATTGATTTGCTTTGTCTTACTGAGACCTGGTCCCATGAGGATTATGTTAGCCTAAATGAATCCACCCCCCCAGTCATATTAATACTCACATTCCCTGAGGCGCAGGCCGAGGAGGTGGAGTAGCAGCTATATATAATTCGAGGGTTTTAATGGACCCTAAACCAAAACTAAATTATAATTCATTTGAAAGCATTGTTCTTAGTCTTTCTCACCCAAACTGGAAAACACTGCAGCCAGTCCTATTTGTTATAGTGTACCGCGCTCCTGGACCGTACTCTGATTTTATATCTGAATTCTCAGAGTTTCTATCAAGTTTAGTTCTTAAATCAGATAAAGTAATTATTGTAGGTGATTTTAATGTCCATGTGGATGTTACAAATGATAGCCTTAGTAACGCATTTACCTCATTAATAGACTCAATTGGCTTCTGTCAGAGTGTAAATAAACCAACCCATTGTTTTAATCACACTCTTGACCTTGTTCTATCATATGGCATGGATATTGAACATTTAATAGTTTTTCCACATAATCCTCTCCTATCTGACCATTATTTAATAACTTTTGAATTTCTATTATTAGACTATAAGCCATTAAGCAAAACTTCCTACAGCAGATGTCTATCTGACAGTGCTGTAGCTAAGTTTAAGGAGGAGATTCCATCAGTGTTTAATTCAATGCCATATCTGAATATAACAGAGTCCTATATTAACTTTAGTCACTCCCAAATTGATAATCTTGTTAATAGTGCTGCAGGCTCTCTACAATCAACATTAGATTCTATCGCTCCTAGAAAACAGAAAATAATAAAACATAGGAAACTAGCACCATGGTACAACCAACAAACTCGTCAATTAAAACAAGAAACAAGGAAATCAGAAAGGAAATGGCGCGCTTCCAATTTATTAGAAAATCGCTTAATTTGGCAAAATAATCTTAAAAATGATAGAAAGGCCCTCCGTAATGCCAGAGGAGCCTTTTACTCAGCACTAATAGAAGAAAATAAGAACAACCCTAGGTTCCTCTTCAGCACTGTAGCCAGGCTGACAGAGAGTCACAGCTCTATTGAGCCATGTATCCCCATCAACTTAAGTAGCAATGACTTCATGAACTTCTTTTATAATAAAATTATTACTATTAGAGAGAAAATTAGTCACCAAATGCCCTCAATAGGTATCGCAGGCTCTCCAACATCAGACACTTTGACTGGTGCAACCTCAGATGTGTATTTGGAGTGTTCTCTGCTGTCAGTCTTCATCAGTTAACTTCTATAATTTCTTCATCGAAGTCATCAACCTGTCTGTTAGACCCCATCCCAACTAGGCTGCTTAAAGAAATTGTACCCTTAATTGGCACTTCTTTACTGGAAATGATTAATCTTTCTTTATTATCAGGATATGTACCACAGTCCTTTAAAGTAGCTGTAATTAAACCCCTTCTTAAAAAGCCCACTCTTGACCCAGGGGTTTTAGCCAACTATAGACCGATTTCTAATCTCCCCGTTCTGTCTAAGATTCTGGAGAAAGTAGTCGCCAAACAATTGTGTGACTTTCTACATAACAATAGTTTATTTGAGGATTTCCAGTCAGGATTTAGAGTTCATCATAGCACAGAGACAGCTCTGGTTAAAGTTAATAATGACGCGCGTGAATTTACATACCCCTCCTTTTGTTTCATAAGATAAATACCTAAAGCTAAACAAATAAAGTGAGTTAAAGCGATCCTGTGTCGGCAGCCTCCTTCCTCAATGAACATCACTACAATCTGGTGACCCTGACGTGATTCAGAGAGGAAGGCATAGTCTGGAACTCGGGAAGCTTGGCCGCGCGGCAGCGTACGACTCACCACCTCTGTTACAAGGCGCCTTTAACCAAGGTAAGCAGTACCTATTGCCTGCGGCTGAAACTGCAAATAGTTAGCTATAGTGATATTAGGTGACAGAGGTGGCTAGCGGGCGTTGTTGTAAAGCTCTGTTTCTCCGGTCCATAGTCGTTACAGTTAAGCCGACGTGAAAATGACCAGGCGCTGATCACTCTGATTGGGAATTAGTTAAATGATATTTTGTCGTCATTTTACGACTATATAGAAGAAGCAAATGGCCAGTATTATATTATTATTCGGGTTCGAGGCCCAATTAGTGTTTTAAAGTCGGGTTTGAGGCCCAATTAGTTTTAAAGTCGGGTTTGAGGCCCAATTAGTGTTTTAAAGTCGGGTTTGAGGCCCAATTAGTTTTTAAAGTCGGGTTCGAGGCCCTAGGGTTTGAGGCCCTAAAATTGTTTTATCTTGGTTTGTGGCCCAGTATGATACGGTGTTAAAATCGGATGTGGAGAACCTGGGAAACCAGTGAAGTTGTATTTCCATTCACAGGGTTAGGGTGACTGCCCCTGAAGAACTCCCTCGTGGGACAAAGGAAAATGGCGTTGGCCATTCTATTTACTTGGACGAGCAAGAAAATGAATGTGGTTCATTAGGCCTAAGGTTAATTTTAGTCTGTCTGTTCTTTGCAAGGGCCTAGCGACGGACATGTGTGGGACTGTAACAAAGTAGTATGACGCGGTTATAGACGCCATTACGTTGCGTGAGTGTGCTAAATAAGAGTGAATGAAGTTACTTGCACTTCTAGAGCTGCAAGGGGATAATTCGGTTTATTGATGGTCATTACGTAATTATGAATGTTATTATCTAGACTTTTAAATTCATAAATATCCATGTTAACAGATGTCATTACTGCGATAAAAAGTGTTTTTGTGTAAAAACTGATTATTCTTAAGCATCAACTTGTCAGTAATATGAAGCAAGGTGTTCAAATTGACATTAACTCTTTGTTTTATTCTTTTCTTATTTACATTTACACAAGAACCTTAAGCGAAGGAGGGGACCTCCACGGCCGGGAGGCTCCTTCCAAAGAAATATCTTGAACATCTCTTTTTGTTTTTATTAATGATAAGAAATTACAAGGTTAACAAAGGAGGAAAGGAAAGTTGGACATGGCAAAATGGGATGGGGACAGTAAGTGGTGATTCTTAAAACAGAAGGATTTATTTAGAAAGACAGAGGGAAGTAGACAGAAGGATAGAAGAAAGGAAAGTGTAAGAAAAGTTAGAGAAAGTGAAAGAAGGGAAAGAGAGAAATGTGGTCTAGAGAGAGAGAGGGAGAGAGAGCAGAGATAAAGCAGGGCGGCACTAGAGCTGCAAGAAGTACTTTAGATAAGGAGGTCTAACAATGGAGGGAGGCAATACAGAGTTATGCAGGGGTTTACCCTATAATAGTAGTGGTAATAATAATGATGATAATAATAATAATAATAATAATAATAATAATAATAATAATAATAATAATAGACATAATGAAACATAATAAAGAAAGCGCTGCGAACATTAGAATGGTTAAAGATCTGTTGGGACATAGAAAATACATATGTAGAGGTCAACTATGTATTTATGTCTGTTATTTGTTTTTTGTTTCCTGTAGATTTGTTTTCTTTGTGTATTTGTTTTATAAATGTGGGTAACAGTGTTTTAGTGTTTTGTGGGACAATTAGCAGACCAACAGCTCATTTAAGTTGGATACTATTCATCTAAATCAGAAGTTATCTTCTCTACCGCTCGTCCAGGGCTTAATTTGAGGGGGAGCAAGCCGGAGCGCGCTCCGGAACCTCTGACGTTGGCTCCGCCAGCTATTTATAGCTGTCATCCGCGATCCGCCACCTCTCTTGACAAACAATATATATATATATTTTTTAAATCAAATAATTAAACAAATAAATTAAAGTTTGTTTAGTGTCAATGTCTGGTTTTGATATCCGTCTTGTTGGTGATTTCTGTCATGAAACAAACGAGATACTGAAAATATCTATATTACGGAAAAGGAGTGTAAGGGTGTAACGTGCGAGTGTGTGTGTTGTGTCTGCCCCTCCCTCTCGTGTTCCCTATCACCTGCTTCCCGGTATGCGCCTTCACCTGTTTGGAATGATTGTGTGCACATGACTTTATTGATTCATTGGTGAGGGTATTTAAGGGTGCTTGTGTTCATCACTCTTTGTCTGTCCGTATCCGTGAGTGCAGGTGTGTTGCCTGGTTGTCTGTCGGTCTGCCTCTGTTAAGAGTAAAATAGTATCTAGTGTTATCTGCCTTCGGTGAAGCGCGTTTTTGTTTTCCGTTTTCTTAAAAGTGTTTTCTTTCTGCTCTGGTGATCGAGCGGCCGTCGTTGGTGGCCTTTTGTGTTCTGTTCGTTTTTGAACCTCTTCCTTTTTCAAGGACTTGGTGTATATTGTTAACTATTTTATCCGGGCACATCCCCATTCCCTGGCTTTAGTTATACTGTATTGTCTTGCTTTGTTGACTAAATACAGCATTGAACATAGGAATTTGTAGTCTATCCGGATTTGATGTGACTATCGTTATTAGGCCTACAATACATGCCCAGATTATTTTCGGTGTGGCGCACAGGGTTGCTCGAAAGCGCCCCCCCCCCCCCCCCCCCAAACGTTTTTTTTTCCGCACCGGAGCCACTCATCCTCTGCGCTCCGGGACCTCCCACGTTACAAATTAAGCACTGCGCTCGTCCACAGAAGTCCAGGGGTCAACCAGCGCTGGGGACTCTAAAGAGTTCAGGGAAATTCCCTCCTCACAAAATGAGTTAGAGGGACCCGCCCTAAAAGGACCCTGTGGGAGCGCGGTAGTTATTACAATGCAAACACCTGATACGCAGTGTTGGGGTGTAACAATTAAACAAGTCCATTTGTAGGTTGCTCAGTTTACCTCCATAATGTGGTGTCCATTGTCTTGTTTTTATGTATGGTTTGTTTTTGCTCAATAATGCTGACCGTTGCTAAGGCTATGATTCTTAGATGGGCCGGAGTGTTTTTACCTGGGACACACACACAGGTGCCATTTGATAATTAGAGATGACTTGGACGATGACAATGAGGAAATTGAGGTTGGTTTATTTGAGGTATACCCATTTTAAGTACTCAAAACTATTCAAAACTATTCAATGACTATGTGTGACTACATATATATTCAATTTTCACTTCATTCCCCATATTCACCTATTGTTTGACTCACCTTTGTATGCACGTTTGTTTTGATATAACTTTCACATATGGTTTGAACTACTTAGATTAGTAACGATTTAAGATCATTTAGGTCATTTAGGATTTGGACACGCCTGATTTATAAACAATATTAGAAACAGCTGTCTATATATTGTTTATGTTATATTGTGTCAGATGTTTTTCTGCAAAGATACTGGTTGGTTCTGGTCTCTCTTCCCCTCAGGACAATGGAGGGGGGTCCATTAGAGAGAGGACAGTTGATCTGGGGTTCCTGCCCTAAATGGACTCAGAGACTCATATCTGGACATTGAAATGGACTGCATACACAAAATGAACAGCAGGAACATTCCTGTTACCAGCGGTTGATAAGTTTCATACTAGGACGCAACATGGCTGACAGACAGTTATCTGAATGTGATGTGTTTTTACACTCTATATTTTCTATTTTCTTTTTGATTCTTTTAATGATTGATTATTTACAAGTGATTGGTGTTGAAAGATATTAACACTCTGTAATGATGATTTGTTGTGCATTGACAGTAGTGATGGGTCGTTCGCGAACGAACTAGTTCGAACGAACTGAACGAACTGAACGAACTGACCTCGTTCGCCACCGTCGTTCGCGTCGTTCGTCTCGTTCGTCTCGTTCGCTGAGTCTCTCTGACGCGCTGATTCGCGGCGCCGCTGATTCGCGAGTCGTGACTCGTTCGCTGACTGATTGACTCGAGGACTGAGACGTCACTCACGACTCGTCATCACGAGAGCCAGCCAATGTATGTTGTCTGTCTGTCTGTGACAGTCTAGGACGCTTTCGAATGGTTGACACATTAACAATACCACTTTCACATTTGAATATTGCCTTTTACATTTACATATCAGTGAAATGGTAAATACATGCTGTCTTTGTATTTTCTGTGTCATGCCAGATTAATAAAATATTTGAATGTCTCGTCAATCTGTCTCGTTCCTTCATGCTTCCTTCTCACGCACGCAACCCGGCCGGGACCCCCGCCTTGGAGGATCTTGGTCTTGAGTGGGGGTGGCCAATGGCCATCTTCACAATAGTAAATCAAATATGCCCAGAATAAACACAACTGTACATCATTAACTTTAAACTCATCATTGCTAAATCAAGTCTATTATCTTGCTGATATACATCCAATAATCTACTACGCCCCCCCCCCCCCCCCACACACACACACACACACACACATCCCGCTGCGTTTGGTTTGTCTAACGTTACGTTGAATTGGGGGAACGGGGCATTTTGATCCTGACATGTCATTATGCATACATTAAATAAATCTGTTGAACTCAAATGAAATACATATGTTAACATATTCAACCAGACACAATGTTGTATTTGCTATTAACACATTTATTAACGCCATCAAGCACCATTGCACGATTGTGAATCGTGATTTCATGATTAGTTAGTAAATGAGAAGAACGAGGGAGTCCGAGACCGACTCAGCTGCATTCGTGATTCGTTTGAATGTTGTGTGAACGAGGAGGAGCCGAGTCTGACCGACCGGCTGGCATTCGCCGTTCGCGAATGACAGCCCTGAGCCGAGTCGTTCGTGATTCGCGAACGAGGGAGGAGCTAAGTGAACGACTGAACGAGTCAGTGAATGATTCAGCGCTACCGGAAACACGAACGAACGAACGAACGAACGAACGACTCTTCATGGCGAACTGAACGACGCAAACTAGTTCGCGCAAACGAACGAGGAAATCCACCACTACTGTTAATCTCGTCATTTGTGACCGGAGAATTAGCAGAACCTGCCGCAGCTGCAGGTGCTTCCGTGATTGGCCAAAGCAGATCTTCTTCTTCGTCGCGCGTGGTGTTTTTTTTTTCTTCGCGCTTGGAAGTTGATAAACAGGAAGTAGGTCACCAACTCGATTTTTATTTTGTAGTAACGAGTAACGAAGATGGTTATGGGAAATGTATCGGAGTAAAAGTACACATTTTAGTGAGGAAATGTAGTGGAGTAAAAGTAAAAGTTGTCAGAAATATAAATAACGAAGTAAAGTACAGATACGTGAAAATTCTACTTAAGTACAGTAACGAAGTATTTGTACTTCGTTACATTACAACACTGTTTGCTATTATTCACACATGTATTAACACCATCAACCCCCCTCCCCCAGTTGGTTTGTCGGAGTTGAACTGTAACTTGATCTCTGAATGGTAACTTAACTGCATTCGTGATTCGTTTGAATGTTGTGAACGAGGGAGGCGCCGAGTCGGTCAGACTCGGCTGGCATTCGCGAACGGCGCCGTTCGCGAATGAGAACGAGGGGCGGAGCTGAGTCTGAACGACTGAACGACTGAATGATTCACCGCTACCGGAAACACGACTGAACGAACGAACGAACGAACGACTCTTCATGGCGAACTGAACGACGCGAACTGATTCGCGCAAACGAACGAGGAAATCCACCACTACTACTCGCTAGTGATGGGTCGTTCGCGAACGAACCAGTTCGAACAAACGACTCTTTAAAGTGAACGAACTGACCTCGTTCGCCACTCTCGTTCGCGTCGTTCGTCTCGTTCGCTGAGTCTCTCTGACGCGCTGATTCGCGGCGCCGCTGATTCGCGAATCGTTCGCTGACTGATTGACTCGAGGACTGAGACGTCACTCACGACTCGTCATCACGAGAGCCAGCCAATGTATGTTGTTTGTCTGTCTGTGACAGTCTAGGACGCTTTCGAATGGTTGACACATTAACAATACCACTTTCACATTTGAATATTGCCTTTTACATTTACATATCAGTGAAATGGTAAATACATGCTGTCTTTGTATTTTCTGTGTCATGCCAGATTAATAAAATATTTGAATGTCTCGTCAATCTGTCTCGTTCTTTCATGCTTCCTTCTCACGCACGCAACCCGGCCGGGACCCCCACCTTGGTGGATCTTGGTCTTGAGTGGGGGTGGCCAATGGCCATCTTCACAATAGTAAATAAAATATGCCCAGAATAAACACAACTGTACATCATTAACTTTAAAACTCATCATTGCTAAATGAAGTCTATTATCTTGCTGATATACATCCAATAATCTACTTCGCCCCCCCCCCCCCCCCCACACACACACACACACACACACACACACACACACACACACACACACACACATCCCGCTGCGTTTGGTTTGTCTAACTTTACCTTGAATTGGGGGAACGGGGCATTTTGATCCTGACATGTCATTATGCATACATTAAATAAATCTGTTGAACTCAAATTAAATACATACGTTAACATATTCAACCAGACACAATGTTGTATTTGCTATTAACACATTTATTAACACCATCAATGTGAACGAGGAGGAGCCGAGTCTGACCGACTCGGCTGGCATTCGCCGTTCGCGAATGACAGCCGAGTCGTTCGCGATTCGCGAATTGAGAACGAGGGAGGAGCTAAGTGAACGACTGAACGAGTCAGTGAATGATTCAGCGCTACCGGAAACACGAACGAACGAACGACTCTCTGTGGCGAACTGAACGACGCGAACTGATTCGCGCAAACGACTCATGAAATCCATCACTAATTGACAGTGATTGGATTGCAGAGAAGTGCCTCATTCTGATTGGGGGTGAGATCTTCTCTAGATTAGGAAACCGTCATGATACTCTTTTTTCATCTCCTAGAGGTGGTTTTCGACTGGATGATGGTAACCCGACCTGGACAGACCTCTCTTCAGCTGCTGAAAGGGTAACTGGGAAGAGCTCTTCCGGTGGGGTGAGACTAGCTCATGAATTTGGCCTTATTAGAACAATTGAATAAGTTTACCTAGTCTAAGAGTAAATTAAAATAATGTGGGCATAAGATTCAAAGGTAACGCTAGAAGTCTAAAATAGTTGTTCCAAAAAGCTTGATAAACTAGGACCCAGAATCACTGTCATATACATATATTTTATGTTATCACCAATATACAGTATAAAGGTCAATACAAGCGGGAAGAATGAATGCAACATGCTTAACTTTGTGTTAGTTTTGCGTGACTTCTTCAAAGTCACGAGGGGGGAATATGGAGTGTATTTTCAAGGGGGGAATATTTTTGCATTTAGATTTTTTTGTTTTTTGTTTTATTTGTTTTATTGTCGAATTGGCTTAAGTCAGACAAATGTTCTTTGAACATTTGCAATGACCTGGTTAAAGTAATCATTGGGAAATACTTCAGCAATCTATTGGGAAAGGATCTAATGCACAAGCTAGATAGTTTATTGACATAGAAAATTGGGAATTACCTTGCAAACGCCAACGCCTAATGCTGTTATGCTGTGTTTAATATCATTATTTGTTAGCTTTGTCCACCGCCACGTCAAAACTACAGCGTCAACACCGGGTGGTGCAGCAGATACCCATCAAACAGCGGTTAGGTCACAAGGAATGGTGGAAAGAGTGAATGGGACATTCAAGAAACTAACAACATTTCTGAGAAACAGAATTTCAGAGCCGAAGGACGAGCCACCAACCAGGGTGGAGACAGGTGACCAGGTGTACCTGAGTGTTCAGGGGACAGTGGAGCGCCCTGACTTGATCAGGCTTGGTTACATAGACTGGTACCTGATTTCCTGGAGTTCGGCACCTGAGTCTAGGAGGACATTGCACCTGATTTACTTGAATGATGAATTATTAAACGTACCGTTGTGGGTCATGTTTGTCATTACAATGCATTGTTCAAGTTCGGATGTGTTATGCTGTTTTCCCATGATTGCTTTAATAATGAGACTGATGAATTTCTTTGATGCTACTGGAATATGTTCTGACTACTGGTGCCGAGTGCCGGTCCACGGGCGAGGCACACATGGGTTCATGCTAGTAACCTTGTCGTGTGAGCCTTGCCTATGGATGGCAAGATGGACATTAAATTTGTGAACTGTCCGACCGATGGTCGGCTACGGCTACGGGGTGATAACACTGTGATGATGTTTGAGAACCCTGCATGTATGGAGACCACCTGAGCCATTGCATGCATGTCTACAGGGCGTTTACAACGTGTCAGGGGTCAGGGGTGCAACAATTTTGCCGCCCCCATGAACATTACGGGGTGCGTGATTGTTGACGGCGGGGGGGGGGGGGGGGGGGTGCTAGCGGAAAATTTTGTTGAGCGGGGGGGGGGGGGGGGGTGCTAGCGGAACATTTGGTTGAGCGGGGGGGGGGGGGGGGGGTGCTAGCGGAACATTTTGTTGAGCAGGGGGGGGGTGCCGGCGCCCCAAAAAACACTGGTGACGGCGCCCCAAATTCGATTCATAGTTGTGGGCGGTCCTCACTGAAAGCTGACGGGCCCCCTGATTGGCTGGGGCCCGTAAGCGACTGGAGTACCTGCTTACCGATAGTTACGCCACTGCACATGTACCATACTCTTCAGACAAAACGAAGATGCCCCGTAGCAAAGCTAGCAAGCATTAGCACATGCAGGGTTAGTCACAAAATATATTATGATTCATGCAAGTTGGCTTAGCTCTTTGAGAATGAAATATTGCCATCAATATGTTCTCAATCGACCTCACGCCACTGGTTTCCCAGGTTCCGACACATCCGATTTTAACACAGTATCAAACTGGGCCTCAAACCCTTAACCAGTTTAATAAGATATAACAATTTTAGGGGCTTGCACCCGATCTATAATTAATTTTAGGGCCTCAAACCGATTTATTAAACACTTCTAGGGACTTGAACCGATTTATGAAACAAATTTAGAGACTCGAACTCTGGGCCTCGAACCCAATAATAAAACAAATTTAGAGACTCGAACTCTGGGCCTCGAACCCAATAATACAATACTGGCCATTTGCTTCTTCTATACAGTCATACAATGACGACAAATATCATTTAACTAATTCCAAATCAGAGTAATCAGCGCCTGTTCATTTTCACGTCGGCTTAACTGTAACGACTACGGACCGGAATAACAGGGCTTTACAACAACACACGCTAGCCACCTCTGTCACATAATGTCTCTATATCTATCTATGCAGATTCAGTCAGGTTCTGCTTACCTGGTTTAATGGCCGGCTTGTGACAGAAATGGCGAGTTGTGCGCTACCACGACGCCCCGCTTCTCCCGGTCCAAGGCCTCTTCCTCTGCATCACGTCGGGAAGTCACCAGATTGTAGTGATGTTCTTTGAGGAAGAAGGCTGCCGACACAGGATCGCTTTAACTCACTTTATTTGTTTAACTTTAGTTATATTAATCTACGAAACAAATGGAGGGGTATTGTAAAATTCACGCGCGTGGAGCGACCCTTAGCTGTGTATCTGTCCAGATACGCTGCCTGTAGGGTTTCTGGCCTCCCCCCGGATCTGTAGTTTGGTAGTATCTGGGCAGGCGTGGCCTCTATGATGCATAATATGCTCTGATTGGCTAGTGCTGAGCGCCCGCCCCCAGTGTATTATGTGTGCCGCCATCTGGTGACCAGGTGCGGTTAATACAACTTATATATTTATTTCTATTCCTTTGTGGCTATGTGTAGATATTACAGCCTGTTGATACATATGTTATTATTTATTCTTAACATACTCTAGATGGCATTACATTGGCCTCTAGCACCACTGTCAGGAATCTTGGAGTTATCTTTGATCAGGATCTGTCATTTAATTCCCACATAAAGCAGACCTCTAGGACTGCCTTTTTTCATTTACGTAATATTACAAAAATCAGACGCATCCTATCAAAGACAGATGCAGAAAAACTAATCCATGCATTTGTTACCTCAAGGCTGGATTACTGCAACTCCTTATTATCAGGTTGTCCTAATAAATCCATTAAGACGCTCCAATTAATTCAAAATGCTGCAGCACGAGTACTGACAGGAACTAGGAAAAGAGATCACATCTCTCCTGTACTAGCTTCTCTGCATTGGCTCCCTGTAAAATTTAGAATAGAATTTAAAATCCTCCTCCTCACATATAAAACTCTTCATGGGCAGGCCCCTTCATATCTCAAAGAGCTCATAGTACCCTACTACCCCACTAGAACACTGCGTTCTCTGAATGCAGGGCTACTGGTGGTTCCTATAGTTTCTAAAAGTAGAACAGGAGCCAGAGCCTTCAGTTACCAAGCTCCTCTTCAGTGGAACCAGCTTCCAGTTGTGGTTCGGGAGGCAGACACCCTCTCCACATTTAACAGTAGGCTTAAGACGTTCCTCTTTGATAAAGCTTATAGTTAGGGCTGGATCAGGTGAGTCCTGAACCATCCCTTAGTTATGCTGCTATAGGCCTAGACTATCGGGGGATTTCTCGGGGGATTTCTCTACACTCTACATTCGGGACTCCCGAATGTAGAGTCCAACTCCACTGCTGCACCACATCACCTCCTACTGGATGTCTTAATGAGCTGCATTGAACGCAATAAGATCTATTGAGAACGCCAAATCCATATTTCCAGTTATTTTGATGAAAGTAATGTAAAAGTAATGCAAAAGTAGTGTAATGCCTTACAATTCAAAGACAGTAATATTGTAATGTAACGAATTACTTTGAAATGACAGTAATAAGTAATAAGTAATGAATTACATATTTGAAGTAACTTGCCCAACACTGCCAATGAGTTAATGGGTGAATGCACGGATGTTGTCTGGAGTTTGAAATTTCTCCTAAATTGTGACCAAATTCTGATTGAATGATAGACAACTGGGTTAGACTGAAACTGACTTAAGTGAGGGGGCATAGAGGCACATAACACAGAGCCCAAGTTGATTGGACTACTGGCATTTTCCATTTGTACCCAAGCATCAAGTCTACTTGGCTCATCTCTCTCCCTCCAGTGTAACATGGTTTTTATATTGCATGCCCAATAGTAATAGATAAAGTTAGGTAACACCAGGCCTGCAAGCTTTTTAGGCCTTTGAAGACCATCTCTATTGATTATGTGAGGTTTACCATTCCATATAAATGATATGTTGTTTTGCAATAAATTAAAAAAACGTTTTTTTGATCAGAATTGGGATGTTTTGAAAGAGATAAGACTGATCCGACCGACTATGGATAGAGGGAGTTTTGCCCATCTAGCTGTCTTTTTTACATTTTTCAAATAAGATAAAGTTTTTTGTGAAGAGGGATGGAAAAGTAGGAGTGATCTGAATTCCAAGATATTTGAAGCCTTTCCCAACAATTCTAAATGGGAGGTGAGAAGCAGGAATTAGAGTGGCAGACTGATTAAGAGGAAATATTTAGCTTTTTTCATTGTTAATTTTATATCCTGAGAGTTCCCCAAATTGAGTCAAGATGCGGAGGATGACAGGAATAGAATTTACTGGATCAGCAGCATACAAAATAATGTCATCTGCGTATAAAGATATTTTGTGTGAAATGCCCCCTGCTCTATACCTAGGAAGTCAACTGATTGCCTGAGAGCTGCGGCGAGGGGTTCTATGGCAATGGCAAAAAGTAAGGGGGAAAGGCTACATCCCTGCCGTGTGCTTCTGTTAAGAGAGAAAAATTCAGATTGCTGTCCATTGGTGATAACTGAGGCTACAGGATGGGAGTAGAGGAGTTTTATCCAGGAAATTAAAGAGTCATCGAGTCCAAATGTTTTCAGAGTGAAAAATAAATACTGCCATTCGACTCTGTCAAATGCTTTTTCAGCGTTGAGAGATATAGCCATTTCAGGTGAGTGGGATGGAGAGGAGTAAACAATATTGAGAAGTCTTGAGAAGATTTGAACTAGAGTGGTGGTTTAAAATGAAGCCAGTTTGGTCTGGTGAAATTATTTGTGAGATAACCTTCTCCAATCTTGTAGAAAGGATTTTAGATAGGACTTCATAGTCCATATTTAAAAGGGAAATGGGGCGATAGGATGAACACTGGAGTAAGTCCTTACTTCCTTTCGGTAAAAGTGTTATTGCGGCCTGACGTAAGGATGGTGGGAGGTAACCTAAGGACAAAGATTCATTCAGCATGGCCCGGAGCAGAGGGGAAATTTGGAGTGCAATGTTTTTATAGAATTCGTAAATGTAGCCATCTGGGCCAGGTGTTTTGTTGCATTTTAAAGAATTAATGGCCTGTAAAATTTCTGCGTCCGTAATCTCACCTCCCAGTAAATTGTTCTGTTCGGCAGAGACAGAGGGAAGAGTGAGTTTATCAAAAAAGGACTGGAGCTTGGAGGGGTTGCCATCACATTCGGAACTATACAGGTTACTATAATATTGCTTGAAAACATTAATTTCAACATGGTTTATGATTAATTCACCTGTTTCATTGTGAATCTTAGGAATAAGACAGGAGGATAGGGTCTGGCGAGCCTGTTGGGCTAGCAGCTTGCTGACTTTATCGCCTGAGTCATAAACCTTAGATTGAGCTTTGAAGAGTAAGTATGTGGCTTTGTCAGTAGAGAGTAAGTTATATTCTGTCTGCAGCCGTAGTCTTTCTTTGAAAAGTGGCGGGGAGGGGGAGGATGAGTATTGATTGTCAATTTCTGCAATGGATCGTGAAATGTCATTTAATTTGGATTATCTTGCTTTCTTTGCTCTAGATGAATATTCAATTATTTGGCCACAAAGATAGACCTTGAGGGTCTCCCATAAAGTAGAGTGGGAAAATTCTGGGGAGGTGTTAGTTTCAAGGAAGAAGGAGGTTTGAGAAGAGATATGGCGTATAAATTGTTCATCAGCTAATAGGAGAGGATTAAGTCTCCAGCTGCGGGAAGGTCTGAAGCAGTTGGGTAGTGTAATATCAAAAGAGACAGCACCATGATCTGATATAGTGATGCTATGATATGAGCAATAAGTAACATTACCTAATAATCTGTTATCTAGGAGAAAATAATCGATCCGGGTGTAGCTATGATGGGTATTGGAGAATATTGAAATATTAAACAACATGCTATGTTATATATTAAGAATGCTATGCTAAAGGGTCCCACACTTAAAGACAGGAATAACAACAGGCATAGTAAACATTGTTTATCAGTGCTTCCTCCCCCTCCCCTCACAGAAAGCCCCTCACGAGAGAACCAGTCACAGTTTGATAGTTTATAGATGTTTACCACAAGCCTTTCCCTCCCCTCATAGAAATCCTTTCACAGACACTACGTCACAGTTCAATGGTTATAGGTGCACCCTATCCTCTTACAGGAAGTTCTCCACGTACCCTGATGTAGCGACACAATAGTTAGCGATAAGCGATACTTGACTGAAACCAGGTGCGAGGCTAAACAACAACGTATTCAGAGGCGCCGAGCAGCGTAGCAGCCTAAAAACTCACACATAGAACGCAAGGGAGGCAAGGCCAACGGGTACAGTTCCCAGCCTCTCCCCACGATAGACGGGAAGAGCCCACTAAACCTGCCATCTAATCTGACAAGTTCCCTAGCTCCAAACCAGCTGCACTCACCCTCCTTAGCCATAAAGTATCCATAGAAAACCGCTTATGACGTATGCCCTTGTTTCGAACCCATCCTGTAAAACATGAGATAGTACAGCTCCCCTTGTGACAGCCCAGGCACCAAATGTATCTTTCTAATCTATATAGTTCCCGAGGACCTGAGACTCAGGGCTCACAATCAGCAGAACTTCTCGCGAGGCGAAGCTCTTTGTGACACCCGCGGTATATTTGTTATTGTATGCTTTTACCCGTTGACTTTGATTAGCTTTTGATTAAGAATAAATATACTCAGTTTAATTCAGTTTACATCTCTTTATTTGCTCCTCTTTTTGATCTGAACCCTTAAAGGGCCCGCGCCGTTGTTAGCCTAGAATAGGCCATAGATTTTTCTCCCAACAAGAAGAAGGAGAATACTTTTTTGTTATTAAACTTAAATCTCCAAATATCTGAGACACCATACTGCAAGATGAAACCATTTATAACTCTGGCTGATTTAGTGAGGGATTGGGGTTTGTTTGATGATCTGTCCAATATAGTGTTAAGTACGCAGTTGAAGTCACCCCGATTATCAAGTTGTAATTATTATCACTGGGTATGGTAGAGAATAATTTGTCAAAGAAGTTACCATCATTGTAATTTGGGGCGTAAATGTTAACCAAGATGACAGGACTGGCAAACACCTGGCCCGAAACAATGACATACCTCCCATTAGTATCAGCGATCACCTCCTTAGCTTGAAATGGTATGTCTTTATGTATAAGGATAGCCGTCCCTCTGGCTTTAGCATTGAACTGCGAATGAAATACCTGGCCCACCCAACCTCTTTTAAGGTAATTTACATGGTTATTCATAAGGTGAGTTTCCTGTAAGAATGTTATATCTGAATTTAATTGTTGTAAATAGGACCAAATTTTCTGTCTTTTTATCCATGTGTTCATACCTTTTGCATTTAAAGACAGGAAGTGGATGGGACGACTTGCATTGCAATTAGATATAGTTGGCATGTCTTAAGGGGTTATGGGGATGGATAATAGGGCAGTGAGACCGGGAGGAGGGAAGAAAAGGAGAGAGGGGGGGGCACACACACGCGCGCGCACACACACACACAGCAACAACAACAACAACAACTCCAGCTGACATGCTGAAGAGAGGCGTCAAAGTGGGGGCAAGAGCTTTGAACACTGCTCCTAACTAACAGCTTGGAGAACACCTAACTTACATTGAAACTACTCCTGAGTAAAAGGGAAAAGTGAACATTTAAATTTAAATGTAAACACCTGTGCAGAGAGCAAAAGAAAACAAAAAAAAAAAAAAACACACCCAGAGGGGTTAATACTAATAGGTGTCTTGATGAATATCGAGCCCCGCCACAAACGTGAACAAATGTATATCAAATATGCATACAGCTAACTAGACGTGGCAGCAGCATAGGTTTATGATAACAGGCACATTTTTCGTTCATGAACCTGAATGGTACCCACGTGCGTATTAAACCAAGTCTGTGGGGGACATGAGACTCCGCGTGTATAACGTGAGCGACAGCAAGCACCTCCAACATGAGGAGAAACAGAAGTCCCTCAATAAGCATCTAAAGTCTTAATAAATGGCAAAACCGTAACATGAGCTTAACTCTTGCTTATAGGGAGATTACCAAAGTAGATTGTACATGTTGGGTCTTAACAATAATAAACAATGAACAAAATGACCCTGTACCTTTTGGCATCGCTGTGCTCGGTTGTTTTCATATCGTTATCATTTTAAGAGCCGGTCCGTGTGGAGGTTGAACCAGGAAGGTTGTTATGAAGATAGGAGGAAACTTCAGGCGAGGAGAAGACGAGTTTCTGGCCGTTCTTGTCGGAGACCTGGAGTTTTGCAGGGAAGAGCATCCTATATGCGAGGCCGGCGTTCCGACCTCGGCGCTGTAATCCGGGTAGATGTGTATGTTGGAACCGCGAAAGGAAAGTGAGCCTGTCTCCCTAGCAAGCTTCAGGATGCGCTCCTTGGTCTGGTAATGGTGGATTCGCGCAATGAACGGACGGGGGGGGTCGTCTCTTACGGAGGATTGCAAGTCTGTGAGCCCTGTCAACAGTCGGAGGAGTGGAGAAAGAATGTGCGCCGAATATTTCTTTCAAAAGTGCCTCCATGAATGCGGTTGGCTGACCGCCCTCAGCTTTCTCGGGTACGCCGGTTATACGGATGTTATTTCGCCGTGACCTGTTTTCGAGGTCGTCGGTCTTAAGCCGGAGGTTCTGGTTCTCTTTAGACAGGGCTAGGCAGGTGGATTCAAGGGTTGTCAATCTGGTCTCTATGTCGTTGAGTGAAGTTTCCATGTTTTGAATTGATTGGTCGTGACGTTCAATCCTTGCATGGTCAGCAGAAAGTTGGTCGGAGAGTTTAGTTATAATGCGGTCTTCCATTGCCATCAGAAGTTTCTCTATGTCGGCTAACATTAGCGGCGTGTTGCTAGCCTGTTGCTCAGCTTGGCTAGTTTGCAAGTCATCGCTCTTCGTCGGAGATTGCTCAGTTGTAGGCTGGCTCTGTTTTTTGCTTCTGTCCATAGTTCTTAGCACCCCACACTGGTCCACACAGATTTGCACTGGCTTAATGGTATACGGAAACTAGAGCCCGACCGATATGGGATTTTTAAGGCCGATACCGATACAAATATTTGATGATTTAAAAATCCGATATTCCGATATATCGGCCGATATATACATTTAAAAAAGAAATTCCAGAAACACGTAACAAAACATAAACAGATATCCCTAACATTAGTTATATGTAGTTATTTATGAGTCCTCACTAAAATAATAGGATAATGCAGTGAACACACTTCACTGATGGGTCACACCGCAAGCGACATGAGCAGCAGGGGGCGCTGTGGCTGCTGGCTGCCGTCGCCAGGGGGCGGGGCTTCAAGCAGCACTGCAGACAGTTCGGTTGCTCCCATTGCAATATCAAGTTTGTAGTAGAGCTATTCGGCAGGCCGGCGTGACAAGCATGTTCAAATAACAATTTACACGTTTCCCCTGTTTATTATTTAGTAATCAAAATAACAGAAATGGAGATAAAGCATTATAAAGCGCAAAACACACTGCTGCCGCGGCGCGTCTATGACACAAGTGCCGCCCGTAGCACCCATAGGAATATCGTCGTCTCCAGAACAGAAGGAAAACTAAAGAAAAAAAAAAAGTGACTTTTCGGCGGCACTTGATGCGCGGCGACGCTGTGAAATAGGACAGTGGCGTTAAGTGTAACGGGTTGCTGCTTCGCACCGACGCCGCTCATTTGCATAAAGTTAACAGGGGTTAAAGCAAAAAAAAAACCTGAGCCTGAACTTTTTTTTTATGTGGGTGGTGGTGGGTGGTGCGTGGTGGTGGTAGGGGGGTCATCGTGTGGCGTGGACCAGAGGAGGCTCTGCCATTGAGGAAACGGAGGAAGGCCCTCCCCAAACTTTCTGAGAAAAATAAATAAATAATTGAACTGGCTAAACTCCTTTACAAATGCTGTTTAATATCAGTATGTAATACTATGCATATACACAATTCATTTCCCTGAGTTAAAATAACATCAGCACCCCCTATCGTAACCATTAGTATTCAGAGTCGCGCTTTTGTTTACACACATTTGATTGGCTGAGCAGCGTCACGTGGGACGCTTCACTCGCATGCAATTGGTCTGTA
Source organism: Merluccius polli (assembly GCA_030340625.1). Classification (NCBI taxonomy): domain Eukaryota; kingdom Metazoa; phylum Chordata; class Actinopteri; order Gadiformes; family Merlucciidae; genus Merluccius; species Merluccius polli. The sequence goes on along the minus strand of JAOPHQ010001419.1, from coordinate 118,339 downwards.
AGGTCCACTAAGCAAATGTCGTAGAAAGACTAGAAATGCTGCGCTGGTTAAAATAGAAGCGCCCCGTCATAATGTAGAATCCCTCAATAGTTTATTGATTATAGGTCTGGGTCCGCATAGGACGGCGTCTGGGTCCGGACCCGGACCGCAGTCCGCCTGTTAGTGACTTCCGCGCTAGACTTTTCACCGGACTTTTTCATCATGCACTCGTCATGCAAAAGCCCGGTGATTTTTCAAGTGCCGGTATAATTTGGTTATGTTTCCGCTGGATGTTGCAACTTTAGCGCGACGGGTCACAGTACCTGTTTCTGGTGCACGTCTGCAGCCTCAAAACCGAAATACTCACAAATGACCGACGTGCTATTTTACGGAATGCAGGCTATGTGTAAAATAGTTGGCACAACAGATCTCGGGTCAGTCAGGAAAACCGCGGCTTTGGCGATCATGTGATCGCGTTGTCTGAAATCGCAATTTCGATCAGAAAACGATAAATCGTTCAGCCTTAATTGGCAGATGAACGCATTCACTCGAAATCTATAGGGATGATATGGAAAGGTTTTTTTTAAATATAAGACTTATTTTCACAGCCAGACGCTGCACGCCGGAAATCCGGCACGGTGCCGGAAAACTTTAATCCCTGAGTTAAACTAATTTCAACTCTCCGCGTCGCTCTGGACGCTGGCATCGCGCTGCTCGCTGCCGCCGCCGCGCCGGCCACTCCTCGTCGGCAGCGCTCATTGAAAATGAATGACTGCCGGCCGCTTTTGCTGCTTATGTCGCTCGCGGTCGTGGATAACTCGTTCGCTCTGCCCGACTCCGGCTGGATCAGCTGGTTGTAGGATTTGTGGCGTTATAACGTGGTTGAAGGGGGTTTTGTCCGTTCTTTTAAATATTCATTTATCGGCCATTATAAATGCCGATACCGATAGTTTGGAAAATGCCTAATATCGGCCGATAATATCGGCCCGCCGATATATCGGTCGGGCTCTAACGGAAACACTTATTGCACGGATTTAGACAAGATTTAGATAAGATTTCAACAGAGCTCTCCTGGTGAGCGACCTACTCCGCCATTTTCCAAAACCGGAAGACTATGCCATGTTATACATGACAAGGTGGAGCAGGGGAGGCGGTGGGTTGCAAAAATGCATGCAGCATGCAGTTGGGAACAAACTGAAGCAGCTTTAAGTAAGGTGCCTTGTTTGAGCGTGGCCACTCAGAAGTGAGGGGAGTTGATCAGCTGAGGCAGAACAGCTGTGGCAGATCAGCTGATGCGACCGTGTTGTTGTTAGCCGAGGGGAAGCGGTTAGCTCTTGACTACATGGCCTGCCAGAACTGACGCTGACGCTCGATTTCTGTCAGGTCCATTAAAGTCAAGAAACACAGGAGATAAAAATACTGTATGAAATTTTTATTGAATAAATTATGAATTAAATTTGGCAGTATGGCTCTGTTCAGAGGAGTCCCCCGATTTTTCATAAGCACCATGAAAAAAGCAGAGAGTCAGGGGACAGCAGCAGCATTAGGGGACGCTTGCCCAGTTTAAGACTGGGAGAGCTAACTATTCCTCCCAAACAGACCATACCTGGCAATCCTCTCGAGATCGAATTAAAACGAGAGGATGGTATTAAGCAGTTTTAATTTAGACACACCCCCCAAACCAGGACATTGGTTTCCCTTCCGGAGTGACGAACAGCGGCTCCTGGGGTCCAGCACGTGGACGGCTTTGCAAGTAGGTCAGCATGGAAGACAGAGGACAAAACACGGCATTAGACTCTGAGACGTACACGACTGTACCTTTGCCATTTTTTTGAGTTTTGGAGTGTTTAAGAAACAAGGTGAAATGGTGCTCATAAATTTAAACATCAGAAATGGTGAGATCGTGATCTGGGTCAAAAGAACATGTGCGTGAAGAAAATTCGCCACCCCTTAGAAAACCATAGAAAGCTGGGAGAATGACCGTCTCTAACATTTGATCTGTGTAAGGTCCAAAACACCCTCCCCTTAATTGTGAAATTATTTTCTTAACTAAGGGTAATGTGAAAGGGAGACGTTTATCATTGCCTTGAGGCGACTCCTTTTTGAGGCCGTTCAGCAGGAGGCGTATGGACGGGTTTTCCAGAATGCTAGCAGCGGAAGGGTCCTGACAGCGCAGGTGGAACTGGATGCCGGCGACCATACTTTTGATAGAGGATGGCTGCATCTTTTTGGACTCGAAGCAGTGGACTATAAATGCACTTATACAGGATATATTAACTGGCAGTGCTGCTATAGATAAAGTAGCACACAAAGTGGTGAAGTGAGACCAGGCTGAGTCATACATTTTTAATGTTGATTTGGCTGTGGATCATTTAGTCTAGAATGGTTTGACTGTAGGGAGGGCTTGATCGGGCCGCTCCTGGACACAGAAGATGGAATTTCTGCTAATATCTGGCTCCTCAGATGATGAGAGCCGAGGGGAAGCGGTTAGCTCTTGACTACATGGCCTGCCAGAACTGACGCTGATGCTCGATTTAAGTTAGGCTGCTCCTTACCTAGCAGGTTGAGCATCATCTCCATATGCTCGGAAGGCTTGCTGTCCCCGAGGCCTCGAATAGCCAACCGTTGGGCCCATTCAGACTGCGACAGTTCAAAAGTCTTCATCAGGAAGGCTTTGAGGGCCCTGTATTTGCCCTGGTTCAGGGGGTTTGTGATGAAACTTGCTGCCCAGGTTGCAGTGGATCTCCCCAGCACTGACATGACAAGGTAATAGCGCGCGGTGTCATCTGTGACGTCACGGATAGCAAATTGTGCCTCTGTCTGCGCGAACCATGCCGTTGGTGAAAACTCCCAGAACTCTGGCAACTTGATAAAAGTGTTATTCGCCATGTTCGTTTTGCTCCCTGAAACTTCAGCGAGACCTACATCGGGGTCATCAGTGTAGTGCCGAGAGACGGGAGTCGGAGGTGGAGTATCCATAACAGAGTTTTAATTAAACACAACTGAAACAGTAGTGGAACGTACAACAGTGGAGCTACATCAGAAAGCCATGAGGACTGAACTGAGACTGAGTCGTTCCGTCTCCCTAAACTGTCCGTGCGAAACACGTCCCATCCATCCATCCATCTTCTGCCGCTTATCCGGGGTCAGGTCGCGGGGGCAGCAGCCTAAGCAGGGAAACCCAGACTTCCCTTTCCACAGCTACTTCGTCCAGCTCTTCCTGGGGGATCCCGAGGCGTTCCCAGGCCAGCCGAGAGACATAGTCTCTCCAGCGTGTCCTGGGTCTTCCCCGGGGTCTCCTACCAGTAGGACGTGCCCTGAACACCTTACCAGGGAGGCGTCCGGGAGGCATCCTAACTAGATGCCCGAGCCACCTCATCTGGCTCCTCTCAACGCGGAGGAGTAGCGGGTCTACTCCGAGCTCCTCCCGGATGACCAAGCTTCTCACCCTATCTCTAAGGGAGAGCCCAGCCACCCTGCGGAGGAAGCTCATTTCGGCCGCTTGTACCCGCGATCTTGTTCTTTCGGTCATTACCCAAAGCTCATGACCATAGGTGAGGGCAGGAACATAGATCGACTGGTAAATCGAGAGCTTTGCCTCTCGGCTCAGCTCCCTCTTCACCACGACGGATCCGTGCAGAGTCCGCATTACTGCAGACGCCGCACCAATCCGCCTGTCGATCTCCCGCTCCATCCTCCCCTCACTCGTGAACAAGACCCCGAGGTACTTGAACTCCTCCACTTGGGGCAGGATCTCATCCCCGACCCAGAGAGTGCACTCCACCCTTTTCTGGTTGAGGACCATGGACTCGGATTTGGAGGTGCTGATTCTCATCCCGGGTGCTTCACACTCGGCTGCGAACCGTTCCAGCGAGAGTTGGAGGTCACGGTCTGATGAAGCCAACAGGACCACATCATCCGCAAAAAGCAGAGACCCAATCCTGAGGTCACCAAACCGGACCCCCTCAACGCCCTGGCTGTGCCTAGAAATCCTGTCCATAAAAATTATGAACAGGATCGGTGACAAAGGGCAGCCCTGGTGGAGTCCAACCCTCACTGGAAACAAGTCCGACTTATTACCGGCAATGCGGACCAACCTCTGACACCGGTCATACAGGGAACGGACAGCCCGTATCAGGGGGTCCGATACCCCGTACTCCCGGAGAACCCCCCACAGGACTCCCCGAAGGACACAGTCGAATGCCTTCTCCAAGTCCACAAATCACATGTGGACTGGTTGGGCAAACTCCCATGCACCCTCAAGGATCCTGCAGAGGGTGTAGAGCTGGTCCACTGTTCCACGGCCTGGATGAAAACCACATTGCTCCTCCTGAATCCGAGGTTCGACTATCCGACGGACCCTCCTCTCCAGCACCCCTGAATAGACCTTACCAGGAAGGCTGAGGAGTGTGATCCCCCTATAGTTGGAAAAAAACCCTCCGGTCCCCCTTCTTAAAAAGAGGGACCACCACCCCAGTCTGCCAATCCAGAGGCACTGCCCCCGATGTCCACGCGATGCTGCAGAGTCGTGTCAACCATGACAGCCCCACAACATCCAGGGCCTTAAGGAACTCCGGGCAGACCTCATCCACCCCCGGGGCCCTGCCACCGAGGAGCTTCCTGACCACCTCGGCAACCTCAGCCCCAGAGATAGGAGAGCCCACACCCGAGTCCCCAGGCTCTGCTTCCTTACCGGAAGGCGTGTCGGTGGGATTGAGGAGGTCTTCGAAGTATTCCTTCCACCGATCCACAACATCCCAAGTCGAGGTCAGCAGCGCACCGTCTCCACCATACACAGTGTTGACGATGCACTGCTTCCCCCTCCTGAGACGCCGGATGGTGGTCCAGAACCTCTTCGAAGCCGTCCGGAAGTCGTTCTCCATGGCCTCACTGAACTCCTCCCATGTCTGGGTTTTTGCCTCAGTAACCGCCACAGCTGCGCTCCGCTTGGCCTGCCGGTACCTGCCTGCTGCCTCCGGAGTCCCACAGGCCAAAAAGGTCCCATAGGACTCCTTCAGTTTGACGGCATCCCTCACCGCCGGTGTCCACCAGCGGGTTCAGGAATTGCCACCACGGCAGGCACCGACCACCTTGCGGCCACAGCTCCGGTCGGCCGCCTTAACAATGGAGGCGCGGAACATGGCCCACTCGGGGGGCGAAACACGTCCCCCCCACCCATATTTCCGTGGGTGAATTATGTTAATCACCACAAACTATAGGTAAAATGCAACGGCGTCTGGACACAGCCGCGCTCACCTTCTGTGAGTATGGCTATGCCATACTCACAGAAGTTGCATGCTATCTTAAGCTCAGCATCCTCTCTGTCCTCACTCAGGCCTGCTATGACAGTCACTTCATTATCAAGTTCAGTCCCACTCTGCTCTTCTTCTACGTCCACATCAGATGTCCACTGGGTCTGTTCTCCTATCTCGTCGTCTCTCCCAGGTGCTGGTGTTGTAGCCTATGGCTGGAACTCTGTAGCCTCTGGTCTGAGGTTGCTCCTGGTTTGTGCTGTGGAGTCTCCTTGGGGCCTTCCAGGCATGTATTGCCAGTCAACCTCTTCATAGTCAGATGAAGACTCGAGTTCTGTATTCTGTGTTGTCAATGTTTGATTTGCGTGAGCAGCGAGGATGAGCAGAGCAGCAAGATGGCGCAGGTGGCTGCGTCACAGGTGACAGACAGACACTGGCAAGCATGGTATGTTGGGCTCCGCGCTGAAAGTTCTGTCTCTACTTATCAACGATCTATGCGTGTTTAAGATAAACAACTTGCCGCCTTGACCCAGAGTGAGTAGTTTTAAAAGGTATGGACTAATCTCTGGCAAACAATGCCGTCACCATCTGAAGTTGCCTACGAGCAAACTACAAGATAACCTACCAATACTACTCACATGCGTATTGCTGATGCTGGTGCCTTTGACAAAAGGACAATGCTCGCTCACCTTAACCAGAAACGTGGACTTTGGTTCCCATGCCATTTTCCTGCATACTCAACAATGGCCAGGCACGAACATGCACGCCAGGTCCGAAAAACGCCAATCACACCACTCGGAACAATAAGCGTGCCTGGATAAAAACAGCCATAATCCACACCCTGCAGATATTGCTAGCTGGCAATGTCCAACTGAATCCAGGCCCCAGCGAAACCCTACAGGGAACGCTGAGTCTCAGCTGTACGGAGGTGCGTGGTACGACCGATAGCACTAGGCCTACATCCCCGGAGTTGTACTCTGCGGGGATGCACTCTGCAAGGGAGAACCTGATCGCGGGGAGAGTTACCAACTGCTCCATCATGGCACCCGACCTCGCGCCAGGAACCCTGGCCTTCCAGCCAGAATCGGACTGTCTTGCATTGGGGGCTGTCGGGTTGAGAGCCGGAGGCGACGTGGGACCTGAGGACTCCAGCTGGTCACTGCTGAGGGAACAGTGTGGAGGCAATACGTATACACACAACCCACAGCCCAAAACAAGCCGGACCCAGCTGGAAAACTCATCAAAACTGCACCAAGAATACCAAGCCGATTCTCAAACAGACCAATATTTTCCAAACAGTCTATCATGCCAAAGTCATATGGGACCCTGCTGTTAAACCTAGGGGTATATTTGGGGGGCACCTAAATATTAGAAGCCTTCTCCCTAAATGTGATGAAATCAAATTATTACTGTTGGACTCAAACCTGGACTTATTATGCCTTAGCGAAAGCTGGCTTCATGGCAAGGTTTTAACTTCAGTTGTTGACGTCCTTCAGGTGCGCTGAAATTGAGTTTGACTATGATGTTAGTGATGGCTCGTTCGCGAACGAACCAGTTCGAACGAACGACTCTTTAAAGTGAACGAAGTGACCTCGTTCGCCACTCTCGTTCGTCTCGTTCGCCGTCGTTCGTCTCGTTCGCTGAGTCTCTGACGCGCTGCTGATTCGCGGCGCTGATTCGCGAGTCGTTCTGACTGTGATTGACTCGAGGACTGAGACGTCACGACTCACGAGAGCCAGCCAATCGTATTTAAATATCAGTGAAATGGTAAATGCATGCAGTCTTTGTATTTTCTGTGTCATGCCAGATTAATAATATATTTCAATGTCTCGTCAATCTGTCTCGTTCTTTCATGCTTCCTTCTCACGCACGCGACCCGGCCGGGACCCCCGCCTTGGAGGATCTTGGTCTTGAGTGGGGGTGGCCAATGGCCATCTTCACAATAGTAAATAAAATATGCCCAGAATAAACACAACTGTACATAATTAACTTTAAAACTCATCATTGCTAAATCAAGTCTATTATCTTGCTGATATATTAAACATCCAATACGCCCCCCCCCACACACACACACACACACATCCCGCTGCGTTTGGTTTGTCTAACTTTACCAAGTCTATTATCTTGCTGATATATTAAACATCCAATAATCTACTACGCCCCCCCCCCCCATCCCGCTGCGTTTGGTTTGTCTAACTTTTCCTTGAATTGGGGGAATGGGGCATTTTGATCCTGACATGTCATTATGCATACATTAAATAAATCTGTTTAACTCAAATTAAATACATATGTTAACATATTCAACCAGACACAATGTTGTATTATTCACACATTTATTAACACCATCAACCCCCCTCCCCCAGTTGGTTTGTCGGAGTTGAACTGTAACTTCATCTCTGAATGGTAACTTAACTGCATTCGTGATTCGTTTGAATGTTGTGAACGAGGGAGGCGCCGAGTCGGTCAGACTCGGCTGGCATTCGCGAACGGCGCCGTTCGCGAACGAGGGGCGGAGCTGAGTCTGAACGACTGAACGACTGAATGATTCATCGCTACCGGAAACACGACTGAACGAACGAACGAACGAACGACTCTTCATGGCGAACTGAACGACGCGAACTGATTCGCGCAAACGAACGAGGAAATCCACCACTATATGATGTTCCTATTGCGTGCCTTGGATTAAATGTCTATCTATCCCCGGAGATGCATTTCCACATTTTAGTCCTATAAAACCCGCCCACACATGGATAGTGGATTTTATGAAAAATTAGAGAAACTGCTTAAAGCGATCTCTCACAAAACAGAGGTGATGATATTCGGTGATTTCAACATTAACTGGGCAGATAAAAAAGCTAGAAGTAAACTAAAAAGTACCATGTCTAAACATGATTGAAACATGATTTCAGTCAAATAATTAAAGGGCCAATGAGAATCACTAGATCAACTCAGTCCCAGATAGATCTAATATTCACAAACAGGACTGAACGCATAATAAAAATGTTCAACCTCATAACAGGCTTATCAGATCACAATATGATCTTGGCAGCTAGGAAATTAACCAAGAAACGTTTTGTCAATTATAGACTAGGCCTACCGAACGCAGATAAACTCATAATACCGAAGCAAGAACTACCAACTTTGGAACACGAACTAAACTTGTGCAAAGTACTGACCCGAACACATGTTGTAGCAAACTTATGAATGCCATTAATAAAATTATCTCAAAGTTCCTCAAAACAGCTAAAAAATCTAAAAGGAAAAATTCCCTTCCGTGGGTTAATTCATCTATTAGATAACTAATGAAACAACAGGATTTTGCGCTCAAGGCTTGTGTAAAGAGTCGTACAAACACAGCCCTAGCCCTATACAAAGGGCTCCGTAATAGAGTCACTAAAGAACTATGTGCAGCTAAAGCAACATATTATATTACACTTTTAACGGAGGCTAAGGGTAATAGCTCATTTATCTGGAAACAAATTAAAAGCTTAATAGAACCACAGAAAGCTCAAACCATGGTGCAGGAACTCAAAATTGGAGATCAAACCCTCTCAGACAGTGGAACAATTGCGCAAACACTTAATGACTATTTTGTTGGGTCAGTTGAGGACATAGCCAGAACTTTTAAGACAAGTGTCTGGTCTGGCCCAACCACAGCTGAAAAGAAAGGCCAAATGTTTGAACTCAAACAAATATCTAAGGACCAAGTAGTTGAGATAATTAAAAAACTCAAAACCACCCATTCAAAAGATCTCCTTAATTTAGCTTTTGTAAAAAGACATGTTAATGCACTGGCCGAACCGCTGACCCACTTGGTAAACACCTCCATGGTAAGTGGGACGTTTCCTGAAGCCTGGAAATAAGCAAGGGTTATACCAATATTTAAATCTGGAGTGACGGACCAAGTGAACAATTACCGGCCAATCAGCATCCTGCCTGCCCTATCTAAGATTTTGGAGAAGGTGGTTGCTACACAATTAACGAAACACCTCGAAAGCAACATACATCTACACCCATTGCAATTTGGATTCAGGGCAAAATTCTCAACAGAGAGCGCAAATTGTTTCCTCTTGGAACAATTGAATCTTACATAGACAAAGGTTATTTGGTGGGGGCAGTGTTCTTAGATCTTAAAAAAACATTTGACACTGTGAACCACAGCATACTAATATCTAAACTAGACAATTATAATTTTGCAGAAAAAACACTGGCTTGGTTCAAATCGTACCTTTTGAACCATGAACAATGTGTTGCTATCAACAATGCCAAATCATCATTTTTAAAAACCAAAACCGGAATTCCACAGGGGTCGGTGTTAGGACTGATACTCTTCAGTATGTTTGTCAATGACCTCCCTGATTCATGCCAAGGGGCTGATTTTCAAATGTACGCAGACAATGCGGTTATTTATGCCCATGGTAAAACAGCTGCTGCATTCTCCCACAAGTTAAATGAACATCTAGAGGCCATCTAGACAAGTCCTGTCTGGCTTAACGTTAATAAAACTGTGTCAATTTGCTTTTCCTCTGGGAGGCGCCCCACACCAATTGCTCTAAAAATTAACATCAATAATCAACCAATCAGCCAGGTCACATAAGTTAAATATTTAGGTCTAATGCTGGATGCTCATCTCAAATTTGATAAACACGTAAAGAAAATCTGCAAAATGGTTAGACTGAACTTATTTACCTTCGGACTAATCAGAGAACGCTTAACATTTGAAGCAGCCGATATATATTTACACTCAATGATCCTCTCACACCTCGGCTATTGTGTAACTGCACAATAGCCGAGTCAAGGCAAGTCAAAGGCAAGTCTTTGCGGTAGTCAAACCTCTGGAGAGACTTTACAACTGTGCATTAAAGACCTTAGGTAAGAGGCCGATAAGATCTCATCACTGCGATGTCCTGCGGGACCTGAACATGCTCAGCTTTGATAATTATATAGCTTTATCCAACATCAACCTAATTCACAAGTGCCTGCATGATCGGGCCCCTCAGGTTCTCTGTGACCTGGTCCAACCGATGCAGGCTGTAGAGTGGTTCACTAGAAGCGCTGCTGCAGGTAACTGTAGGGTACCTCACTGAAAAACCTCCTTTGGCCAGTCTTCATTCCTCATTAATGGAGTTAATATATGGAACAGTTTACCCACCGAGCTCAAGGCAATTCATAGTCATGGGCGGTTCAGGAGCAAAATGAAGGAATTCCTAAAAGACAACCAGGTATGTAGCCATGTATAGGGAAATGTGGGTATATTTTAAGAGTGAGTGTATGTGCGTGTGTGTGTGGTGATTATGTATGTATGAATATATGTATGTATGTATGTATGTATGTATTGTGGCGCCCGCCGGGTACAGGTAAGGAGGAGGGTATGTGGGAAGGTGGTGGATGGGGTGTATGTTGCCCCCTGCCATCTGGTGGCCGCGGAGCACTTTTCACTCTCGCCCCTGTCTAAAGGAAGCCCGCCCATATATGGAGTTCCGACGGGACCAGGAGAGACACCTGGGAGAAGCGGAGCAGCTGCAGCCACTCGCCCTAATGAGGGGAGAGGGTATAAAAGCAGCAGGAAGTGGACCCAACGGGGAAGGAGTAGCTGGAGAGCAGTATGGTGGTAGTACGTAGAGAGAGAGAGCTGAAAGCGCTGTGTATGACCCTTTTTCCCTGGAGAACCCCGTTGGCCGATCGACCCTTGCACCGTCTGAGAACCCGCCCGTGTACCGACCCCCGCCTGTCTGACATCCCTCCCACCCGCCGAACCCTGGTCCATCTGAGAGCCCGCCTGTGTACCGACCCCCGCCTGTCTGACATCCCTCCCTCCCGCCGAACCCTGGACCGTCTGAGAACCCGACCCCGTGCACCGAACCCCACGCTCAACCACCGACGACGAGTCCAGAGCCTGAGCCCCCTCAGGACCGACCCCCCCTCTGCTGTGGCGGCGTTTTCCCCTCTCTCCCCCTCTCCCGAATCTCCAATAAATTGGACTAATTGTGAAATTGGTGTGGACAATCAACTGTTTTTCAATACTGGTTTAGTGGCACCTCTTCTCCTCCCTGAGGTTGCCACAGTATGTATGTATGTATGTATGTATGTATGTATGTATGTATGTATGTATGTATGTGTGTGTGTTTATGCATGAATGTAATATGTATGTGCTTGTATGTATCTACATTATACTAGTTAATTTCTAGGTCCAGATTAAGGGAAAGGTAGGCTATTATGTGGCTGTGTTATTTAATATATTTATAGATGGATGGATGAATGGTTGAATGGAGGGATGGATGAATGGATAGGATGCTATTGCTTATGTACAGATGGATGGATGGTTGATTGGAGAGTGGATGAATGGATAGGGTGTTTTTTAAACATGTTTTTTTGTAAGTTATTTTAAAGGCCCCTCTAGGGATGGGCATTGGAAATTAGCTAAGGCTATAAATAGGGATGTCCGATATTATCGGCCCACCGATATTATCGGCCGATATTGGCATAAAAAATCAATATCGGAAAATAACGGTATCGGTTTTTTAACCGATACCGAAATCGATTTTGAAATAATTTCAGACATCTGTTATGTTTCAAGTGAGGACGTGGTTTGATGACATCATCAATAACAAGCCTGGGCGTGTGCGGCCGTGTAGTGGGACGCTAGTTGTAGCTGTAGTTATGTCGGTGGTTTGGAGTTATTTCAAAGTTTCTACGTTGAATAGTAAAATAGGGGTCAGCGCAACATACTGCGAAACAGGTCTCATCACAACCGGTTCAGGTCCGCTGTACCGCGCTCACATTATTTTATTTATTAATCCGCACCTCCAGACCGTCACCGGGGCTTCAGAGTAATGTGTCCGAGGAGAGCAGCCCTCTCCCGGACACACACGCTAGCTTTTACCGCTGTTTTAAAAAAAAATTGTATTTATTAATCCGCACCTCCAGACCGTCACCGGGGCTTCAGAGTAATGTGTCCGAAGAGAGTAGCCCTCTCCCGGACACACACGCTAGCTTTTACCGCTGTTTTATTTTTATTTTTTATTTTTTTTAATCCACACTTCCAGACCGTCACCGGGGCTTCAGAGTAATATATCCGAGGAGAGTAGCCCTCTCCCGGACACACACGCTAGCTTTTACCGGTGTTTTGTTTTTATTTATTAATCCACACTTCCGCTCGGCATAAAGCCTATTGCGGTTTGCAATGAGTGTAAAGCGGAGGTTTCACGTGGCCGCATATATCGGTATCGGTATCGGTTGATATCGGTATCGGAAATTAAGAGTTGAACAATATCGGTTATCGGTAAAAAAGCCAATATCGGACATCCCTAGCTATAAATGCTATGATGCTTTCTGTTGGATTGTTGTACAATCCACATGACTTGTATCTGTCCCTATCAAATAAAGCATAAGTAAGTAAGTAAGTAATGTATTTTTCTCTTTGTGTGTCCTCTCACCTCTTTTCTTTCCCGGCTTGTGTGACTCAACTGGCAGAAAGTCACAGGGGAGCAGCAGATTCCGATGAAGCACTCTGGTGCGACCCTGGCCATCCTCTGGTTGCACTTCATACACTGGGCTTTCTGGGGATTTTCTTTTAACAACCAAATGAACTTTCTCTTCCCAGAAGGGCCTGAGTTTCCCTGGTCCACCCTCTTTCTGACAAGTTCCTAATGAGAACTCGGCCGCCAGTATGCAGCTCTGCTCCTTGAACCTTTCGGTCATACAGGTCTTTTCCCCTTTTTCCGCTGGCCTTTGCAGCCTTGGAGGCTAACTGGTATGCCTCTTCCATCCTCTGTTTCCACTTCTTTGCATAGTCATCATGAGATGCACTGCCATCACTGTGAGGGATGCCAAACATGATGTCGATGGGCAGTCTGGGGTTACGACCAAAGAGCAGGTAATATGGTGCGTATCCGGTGGACTCATTTTGCGTGCAATTGTAGGCGTGCATGACCTTGGTAAGAGAACTTTTCCAATCTACTTTGGCATCATCATCCAGGTTACGCAGCATAGCCAGCAGGGTGCGGTTAAAGCGCTCCACTTGACCATTCCCCTGCGGGTGGTACGGGGTGGTGTGAGAACCTTGGATGCCACAGTACTTTTGGAGCTCAGCAAATAACTTCTCAAATTCCCTAGCCTGATCATGATGTAATTTACACCGTGTTCCAAATTACCTGCAAGGGAGAATAAGTCATCAACCCACCAGTTTAATGAATTCGAATGTTATTGAACAAACCTCCCAATGATAACAGTATTTTTTTCAAAAATCAAAAACTTAAAATGCACTGTTCCAAATTATTATGCACGACAGAGTTCTATAACATTTTATAGGTTGTTAAGAACTGAAAATGCTAATTTTTTGAATTTGCAGCATTAGGAAGTCATATTTACTGAAATCAAAAGCTATTTCAATCAACAACATCTTAACAGGTCAAGTTACATTTTAACATAGGACCCCTTATTTGATAGCAGCTTCACAATTCTTGCATCCATTGACCTTGTGAGTTTTTGGAGAGTTTCTGCTTGAATTTCTTTGCAGGATGTCAGAATAGCCTCCCAGAGCTGCTGTTTGGATGTGAACTGCCTCCCACCCTCATAGATATTTTGCTTGAGGATGCTCCAAAGGTTCTCAATAGGGTTGATGTCAGGGGAGGATGGGGGCCACACCATGAGTTTCTCTCCTTTTATGCCCATAGCAGCCAATGATGCAGAGGTATTCCTTGCAGCCTGAGATGGTGCATTGTCATGCATGAAGATGATTTTGTTACGGAAAGCACAGTTCTTCTTTTTGTACCATGGAAGAAAGTGGTCAGTCAGAAACTCCACATACTTTACAGAGGTCATTTTCACACCTTCAGGGACCCTAAAGGGGCCGACCAGGGGGGTATACTACGAAGCTCGATTAGTGGGTTAGCGAGGTATGTTGCGCTCAAAGCCTGGGTTAGCTGTCCTACGAAAGTCGCTCTCTTTTAGCGTCGCTGTATCACCATGGTAACTTATGCTGGCAACCAAACCTGGTCGGGAGGAGGTTTTCAGCTCAGACTTTCCGATTAGTTCGGCTTCTTAAAGCTGCAGCGCCGCTTTCGGGACAGATCCGATCCCTTTATGAGAGATACAGGTTCTCATCAGAGGGTATTCGCTATTTGGTCGTCCTTGTTGGACCTTATGAGGGCAATGCTACAAAAAGAAGCCGTGCGCAGTGTGTCTGTGTTTCACTGCGATGTGTTGCCACGGGTACATATTTGCATACAGTTGGTGATGCCGAACATATAAGCAAAAAGGTGCCTTGCGATACGCGAGGTTGTAGGTGCTGCCCTAAATACACTGCTAAATATGTTCGTGGTGTTTCCCAACTTTTTGCCAAGTTGCAAGTTATCAACTTGCAGGTAAAAGAAAACACGTGTATACGTGAATGAGCGGTAGAGTGGCGGTAGCGCGTCAGTCTTCAGATTCTGCGTGCTGGGTTCGATCCCAAGTGAAGTGGGTATGTGTAGTTTATTAAAAAAAAGTTATATTTCTTATGTCATATGGAATACTTATTCATTAATGTTATGGAATTATCCAGTTTGGTAATCTAGATGGGGGTAAAAGGCATGATGATGGACATATGAACCCCGGTCGCTGGCGTTCAGCTCACATACTAATCCACCACACCACCGTCGCTACCATCCAGCACATGCAATACGTTTCTTACATATAGGATGTATTTGAAAGGAATTCCCTAAATTACACAAAAAAGCAAGTTGGAGGTTGCTTTTGCATTTTGCAATCATATGCGTAAGAATTGTTCGCCATTAATCCCAATAGAGTATTGGGATTAATGGCGAACAATTCTTACACATTCACAGAATCTGCTGTTTGTTGCCAGCATGGGCAACTGTATTGCCCCTTGCCGTTATTTGCTTTTTAAACTCCTCGTATGAGTTCATAATCACTACTTGCTCCTCCTGAGTGACATACAGCCCGTGTTCGCTCCGTCGGATCCATTGCGTCAAGGTGAATGACGTATTGACGTTGGGTTACGCCCTTTTTATGTGAACGCGCATTGAACCTAAAGCGGAAAACCTGGCTTGACAAATTTACCTTTAAGTGAGCTTCGTGGAACCGTTTAACTCTGATCGCGAGTTTCGTCTTTAGCAATCGAGGTTTTCCCAAGAAAACCTGGATATGTTCAGCGAGCTTCGTAGTATACCCCCCAGCTCTCTCCCCATGATTCCGGCCCAAAACATGACTCCGCCACCTCCTTGCTGACGTCGCAGCCTTGTTGGGACATGGTGGCCATCCACCAACCATCCACTACTCCATCCATCTGGACCATCCAGGGTTGCACGGCACTCATCAGTGAACAAGACTGTTTGACAATTAGTCTTCATGTATTTCTGGGCCCACTGCAGCCGTTTCTGTTTGTGAGCATTGGTTAGGGGTGGCCGAATAGAAGGTTTACGCATAACTGCAAGCCTCTGGAGGATCCTACACCTTGATGTTTGTGGGACTCCAGAGGCACCAGCAGCTTCAAATATGTGTTTGCTACTTTGTAATGGCATTTTAGCAGCTGCTGATGTTTTTGTCTGGCAGAAACCTTCCTCATTGTGCCTTTATCTGCACGAACCCGTGTGTGCTCTGAATCAGCCACAAATCTCTTAACAGTACGATGATCACGCTTAAGTTTTCGTGAAATATCTAAGGTTTTCATACCTTGTCCAAGGCATTGAACTATTTCATGTTTTTCGGCAGCATTGAGATCCTTTTTCTTTCCCATATTGCTTGGAAATGATCGTCTGCTTAATAATGTGGAACGCCCTTCTTAAGTAGTTTTTCCTTAATTGGGCTCACCTGGCAAACTAATTATCACAGGTGTCTGAGATTGATTTCAGTGATCCACAAGAGCCCTGCGACACAATACCATCCATGAGTTTAATTGAAAAACAAAAAATGTAATCTTTATGACACTTAAATACAATTTGCGTAATAATTTGGAACGCGGTGTAGAGGGGAAGCCGAATTTGAGGACAAAACGAGACGAGACACAACGAAAATGGTGGTCATGTGACGAAAAATATAATCAAATTTATAATGCAATATTGTTGACGAATAAAAACAGGACTAAGTATGGTTTGCAAAATAAAAACTCTGCTAAAATATCTCTTCATTTTCGTTGACCAAAACGAGACGAGACAAAATGTTCTAACATTATTTCGTCTCGCTGAGTCTCGGGGCTGCATCAGCGCACTGCGAAGACGCAAGCGACATCACTTCCTCAATCCCCACTCGCGGCAAGTTAAAGGCCTTTACACACCGGGGGCATTTTTTTCATGTAATTAATTTGCATGTAAATATATTTTTTCTTACTGTTGTTTTTGTCATGAGTACTTTCACACAGAACGCAAATATTACGTGGCGAAAAAGCGACGTCGAGTTTTCACACAGCGAATAAAGGCATCAACCAATCACGTTACAATGTCACGACAATGGCGGACCTGTTGATTGTGTTTCTCATCACCCTGTATTATCTGATAAAGGCGCTAGCGTCCCCAGAAGGACCTCAAAACCTGGCAGGTTAGCCATGTGTGTGTACTTCTTACATGTTTGGTGGGTAACAAAATGTAAATTCAAATCAGAGCGTCTTCCGTGTCTGGAATTGAATGTTTTCTTGAGTCTATAAGGTAACAATAATATTAGGGGTGACCCCGAATAGTCGACTATTCGACGATTCAATCGAAGGAGCCTGATTTGACTGCCAATCTCATAGTCGAATCGTCGGCAAAACACAGGACCATTTCATTCGGGCTATAGGCGGTGCTGAATGTCTGATTTTACATATAGTTTCTTTCTCCCAATAAATCATGATATACTGTATAGCCTATTTTTGTATAAATATCAAGTGCAAAACACACTGCCGCCGCAGCACTGACACAAGTGTCGCCCCTAGCACACAGAGGAAGCGTTGCGCTGCGGCGCGTCAACAGGAATATAGTCGTCTCCGGAGCAGAAGAAAAAAAAAAGAAAAGAAAAAAGCGCCTTTTCGCCGGCACTACGTGCGGCGACGCTGTGAAATAGGACAGTGGCGTGAAGTGTAGCGGGGTGGCGTGCCGGCGCCGGTGTGGGGCTGCACATTGAAAATAATAGGGGTGGCTGTTTTGACGCGCGCCGCCGAACGGCCTCGAAATTGTTGAGTGTTTCAGCTCTTTAGTCTGGTGTGGAAAAAATGGAAGCCAATGTCGCAAATGAGAATATGGATCAATGAGCAAAAAAAAAACATGATTCGACGATCAGTCGACTATAGGCAAGACGAGTCAGATTCGACTATGTAAATTCTTAGTCGGGGACACCCCTAAATAATATAATAAGATAACCTTGTTTGACTTGTGAAATGGGTGACTGAAGATTTTGGTTATTTGTCTATACTATACTTGTACTACATTAACTGGGTTAAATAGAATTGCATAAAAAGAGACTAAAATACAATTTTCATTGACTAAAACTAGACTAAAATGTCATCAGTTTTCGTTGACTAAAACTAGACGAAAATAGTCATGGATAATTCTGATAATTCTGACTAAAATAAGACTAAAATGCTCAGACTTTTAGTCGACTGAAACTTGACTAGACTAAAAAGAGTATAAACGTGACTAAAACTAATAAAGACTAAAATGACAGTTTGACACAAAGACTAGACTAAAACTAAAATGAAAACAGGCCGCCAAAAACAACATTAATTGTAGCCAATGATTGGCTCTTCTGCTGCTCCTTTCTCAACCATCACAGGCACTTGAAGCGTGAACTGTGGAGCTTTTAAGGGGTCTAGTTGGAATGGGACCTCCACCCACCCTAGGAAAGGGATGTCAGTTTGGTTGACAGCTTTTCCCACAAGAGCGCCAGGGCCGAGGAGCTATTCAGTGCTCCGCACCTTCACCTTCAGGATGCATTTCTTCCTCCACGTGTCATTGATGAGGCAAACTTGTTATCCAGTGTCCCATAGGGCTCGAGTCTTCACCCCATCTAGGTAGCAATTCACCATGCACTTCTTGCCAATGAGACGCAGCAGCTGTGAATGGTGTTGAGAGGAGATGTGACTAACATATAGGGATGGCCCGATACCATTTTTTTCAAAACGAGTACAAGTACGAGTATTTACATTTGTGTACTTGCCGATACCGAGTACCGATACCGATATTTGCGCGACTGTTGACGGGGGGCGGGCGGGATTGTTGACGGGGGGCGGGGGGGGGGGGGGGGGGGGCGTTTGTAGCGCACCCCGGACCTACGACCGACGTATTATTACAGTCCTGGACCGGCCCAATAATCTGGACCGGCCCAAAAATAATAATACACAAAATAAAAAATAAAAAATAATCGGCCTGAAATCGTCCGGCCGAACCTCCCTATGGCAGCCCGTCCCTGGTTATAGGCCTATGCGGCGCTCGTAAAAGCCGAACAATGCGCCTACATGCGCTCTTAAAGGTTTGGAAACGATTCAACAAGACTGAGTCTGTATTCCAATTACAATAAGTTGCCTACTTATCGGCCAACAATAATCAAACAAGGCAGTAAAAGTGGGCATTAAACTGTATAACTGTTTTGAAAAAAGGGGAAAAAAGGCCGACATATGCCTACAATATGCAGCCGGCGCTCGGAAAAGGCTCGCGACAAACAGATGAGCCACACATTTAGAAACAATTGCATGAACTATCTAAAAGCAATACCTTAGTCAGAAAACATATATGAGGCTGAACGTTTTGCTAAAATGTCACAGTTATGGAAATATTGTTGCGAATTAATAACATGTATCATCAGGCTGTAAAATATCTGCACATAGCCAGGAGTAGAAATAAATATACAAGTTGTAGTAACTGCACCTCAACACATGATGGCAGCAAACGATATACTGGAGGCGGCGCTTAACGCTGGCCATTGTGCGTCATGGAGGCCACGCCTCCTGCCCAGTGACTACCGGCGGAACTTCCGCCGGCTCAAGTCAGAACACCCCAGGCAGCGCAAAGGAAGGAAGCAAAGCGACTGAGGATGCAACGCTTGGGGTCCTCCACGCAGCGTGATATACATATAATACCTCTCCTTCTGGTTCATAGTTAAATAACTTAAAGCTAAACAAATAAAGTGAGTTATAAGCGTTTCCTGTTGTCGGCAGCCTTCTTCCCCGGGACACAAACCCCACATTCTGGTGACTTCCCGACGTGATTCGGGGAAAGAGAGGCTTTATTTGGAACCTTGGAACTTTGGCCGCACTGCAGCCGTACGACTCATCAGCTCTGCCACATGGCGCCATAACAGGAGGTAAGCAGTGCCCATTGCTCAGGCTAAAACTGCACATAGATAGATATAGGATTATTAGGTGACAGAGCTGCTAGCGTACGTTGTGGTAGAGCTTTGGTTCTTCGGTCCATAGTCGTTATAGTTAAGCCGACGTAAAATGAACAGGCGCTGAATACTCAAATTGGGATTGATTAAATTATATTAGTCGCCATTGTACGACAAATAGAAGAACCAAGAGGCCAGTACTGTATGTATTATTAAACCTCGGCACGGAGCCTGGGAGGCTAAAAAAACTCGGCGCGGGAGCTTTTAGAGTATAAAATTTAAAACTTAATACAAACTTGGGAATATAAAAACTCGGCACGGAGCTATAGAGTATAAAAATAAAAAAAAATTAAAAATTAAAAATTAAAAATAATAACAAAAAAATTAAAACTCAGTACAAAACTGGGAATATAAATTTGGGGCATAACCCCTAGAGTATAGGAGAGTGGAAAACGGAGATTGATAGGGTACAGATTGCTACTAACATTGTTACTAACATTGTTACTAACATTGCTACTAACATCAAATGCACAAAGAACTACGCTAACTTGCATGTAACTCAACAACCCGCATAATTCGGCATGTGCTAAATGCTTGATAACCGTGCTAATATGCTTTTAACGCCTAACATGTGGAAATAGCTTAGCCTTCTTTGTCTTGTAGCATTTCTGTGCTAGTGGCCCCAGGCTAACATGTGGAAGTAGCTTAGCCTTCTTTGTCTTGTAGCATTTCTGTGCTATTAGCCACAAGCTAACACGAGGGCCTAGCGGATATGCTAGGTATTTAGAACTGAAGATAGCCCACCACGGGGGGTGGTTTATGGCTCATTGTTCTCCAGGGGGATGGTAACATTCCGGTGTTCTTAGCCATTTGGCCCAAGTGGAGGCTAATGGCTATGCTAAGTCTAGGGAGAGACGGTAAACACATCTATCTAACCTATAGACATATACCTAACAGTGCCAGTGGATTTGGAGCCCTTCCACATATGGGCACACACATAGTAGGATATATACACAATATTAACGTGGAGGATATAAAGTGTGCGCATTTAAATAAGTTCTATGCTATGGTAACACAGCAGGGAGCATAGATTACAAATCCCTGTCAGCCATTTTGGGAGTCCCCAAAATGGCCCCCAAGACCCCCTACCCCTCGACCACCCCTACCCCCATCAGACTACCCAGACTTCACCCCTACCCCGACGACTGACCATGAAGAAGGGGACAAAGGAATGGCGTTTGCCAGTCTGCGTTTGCAAGTGTGAATGGAGTGTGAATGAAGTTGTGCGCTCCTAGAATGCAAGGGGAGAAGGCAGAATGGAGCCCAATACAATAATTTGGTTTAATGTTATTATCTAGACATATACATTTATAAATAACAGATGTCATTACTGTGATAAAAAGTGTTGTTGTGTAAAAACTGATTATTCATAAGCATCAACTTGTCAGTAATAGGAAGGTGTTAAAATTGACATTAACTCTTTGTTTTATTCTTTCCTTTAACCTTAAGAGAAGGAGGGGACCTCCATGCCCCTTCCAAAGAAAGATCATGAACACCTCTTTTTGTTTTTATTAATGATAAGAAATTATAAGGTTAACAAAGGAGGAAAGGGAAGTTGGACAGGACACAATGAGATGGGGACAGTAAGTGGTAATTCTTATAACAGGAGGATTTATTTAGAAAGACAGAGGGAAGTAGACAGAAGGATAGAAGAAGGGAAAGTGTAAGAAAGTTAAAGAAAGTTAAAGAAGGTAAAGAGAGAAATGTGGTCTAGAGAGAGAGGGACAGAGCAGAGATAAAGCCGCAGGAGGTAATTTAGATAAGGAGATCTAACAAAGGAGGGAGGCATTATAGAGTTATGTAGGGGTTTACCTTATAATAGTAGTGGTAATAATAATAATGATGTTAATGATAATAATAATAATAATAATAGACATAATGAAACATAACGAAGAAAGCAATGCGAACATTAGGACGGTTGAAGATCAGGTCAACTATGTATATATGTCTGTTATTTGTTTTTGTTTCCTGTTGATTTTGTTTTCTTTGTGTATTTGTTTTATACTTTTAACTGTTTGTGTGAGTGTTTTGTGCTTTATAGGACAAATAGCAGACCAACAGCTCAGTCACGTCACATGAAGCCCCGAACCCCTGGTACCCCCTCATGAGTATTTGTGCATAAGATGGTTGATGGGCATAATACGGCCCTATCTGATAGTTTCATTTAAATCAGAAGTTATCTCCTCTACCACTCGTCCACAGTAGTCCAGAGGTCAACCAGCGCTGGGGACTAACAGTCCAGGGACTTTGCTCCCGCCTCAAGCGACGATATGGGAGTGTGGTAGAGTCATAACCTGATACACAGTGTAGGGGTGTAACAATTAATACAGTCAATTTTTGGGTTGCTCAGTTTACCTTCATAATGTGGTGTCCATTGTCTTGTTTTTATGTACGATGTTTTGTTTTTGCTCAATGATGCTGACCGTTGCTGAGGCTATGATTCTTAGATGGACCAGAGGGTTTTCACCTGGGACACACACACAGGTGCCATTTGATTATTAGAGGTGACTTGGGCGATGACAATGAGGGAATTGAGGTTGGTTTATTTGAGCCATATCCATTTTTAGTAAGCCAAACTATTCAATGATTGTGTGTGGATATATATATATATATTCAATTTTAACTTCATTCACCATATTCACCTATCGTTTGACTCACCTTTGTATGCAAGTTTGTTTTGATATAACTTTCACATATGGTTTGAACTACTTAGATTAGTAATGATATAAGACCATATAGGGTTAAGACATGCCTGATCTATAATTACATAATAAGAAACCACTGTCTACATATTGTTTGTTGTATTGTGTTAGATGTTTTCTTTGCAAAGATACTGGTTGGTTCTGGTCTCTCTTCCCCCAGGACAATGGAGGGGGGTCCATTAGAGAGAGGACAGTTGATCTGGGGTTCCTGCCCTAAATGGACTCAAACTCATATTTGGACATTGAAATGGACCGCATACACAAAATGAACAGCAGGAACATTCCTGTTACCAGCGGTTGATAAGTTTCATATTAGGAGGCAACATGGCTGACAGTCTTATCTGAATGTGATGTGTTTTTATACACTATATTTTTAATTTTCTTTTGATTCTTTTAATGATTGATTATTCACAAGCGATTGATGTTGAAAGATGTTAACACTCTATAATTATGATTTGTTGTGCATTGGCAGTGACTGGATTGCAGAGAAGTGCTTCATCCTGATGGGGGGGGTGAGTTCTTCCCTACCGTCATGATACTCTTTTTTCATCTCCTAGAGGTGGTTTTCGACTGGATGATGGTAACCCGACCTGGAAAGACCTCTCTTCAGCTGCTGAAAGGGTAACTGGGAAGAGATCTTCCGGTGGGGTGAGACTAGCTCATGAATTTGGCCTTATTAGAACAATTGAATAAGTTTACCTAGTCTAAAAGTAAATTAAAATAATGTGGGCATAAGATTTAAAGGTAACGCTAGAAGACTAAAATAGTTGTTCCAAAAGGTTTGATAAACTAGGACCCAGAATCACTGTCATATGCATATATTTTATGATATCATCAATATGGTCAATATAAGCAGGAAGAATGAATGCAACATGCTTAACTTTGTGTTAATTTTGCGTGACTTTTTCAAAGTCACGAGGGGGGAATAAGTAGTGCATTTTATTTTAAGTAGTGTATTTTATTTCAAGGAGGGACTATTGTTGCATTTTATTTTCAAGAGTATTTTATTTTCAAGGAGGGAAATATTTTTGCATTTTATTTACAAGGGGGGAATATTTGTGCATTCAGATTTTTTTTTTTTTTTTTTTTCGTTTTATTTGTTTAAGTGTTGAATTTGCATAAGTCAGACATATGTTCTTTAAACATTTGCAAGGACCAGGTTAAAGTAATCATTGGGAAATACTTCAGCAATCTGTTGGGAAAGGATCTAATGCATAAGCTAAATAGTTTATTGACATAGAAAATTGGGAATTACTACGACAACGCCTAATGCTGTTATGCTGTGTTTAATACCTTAACTTGTTAGCTCTTTCCACTGCTGTGTCAAAACTACAGCGCCAACACCGGGTGGTGCAGCAGTTACCCATCAAACAAGCGGTTATGTTACATTCACTGGGAATGGTGGATAGAGTGAACGGGACACTCAAGAAACTGACATTTCCGAGAAACAGAGTGCAGAGCCAAAGGACGAACCACCAACCAGGGTGGAGAAAGGTGACCAGGTGTACCCGAGAGTGTGCAGGGGACAGTGGAGCGCCCCGAATTGATCAGGCTGTGGTACCTGATATCCTGGAGTTCGGCACCTGTGTCTAGGAGGACATGGCACCTGTTTTACTTGAATGTTGAATTATTAAATACACAGTATGCTTCACGGTTGTCAATACAATGCATTATAAGTACGGAATGTGTTATGCTGTAGTCCCATGATTGCTTTAATAATGAAACAGATGAATCTTTTGACGCTGCTAAAATGTTCTGACTACTGGTGATGAGTGGATCCGTGGGGAAGGCACACATGGGTACGTGTTGGTAACCTGGCGTGTGGGCCTTGCCTATGGATCACAAGATGGGCATTGAATTCATGAACTGTCCGACTTGAGGTTGGCTACAGATACGGGGGATAACACTGATGATCTTTGAGTAACCTGCGTGCATGGAAACCATCTGAGCAATTGCATGCTAGTCTACAGGGCGTTTTTTAGATCTATATAGGGTTACTGCTAACTAACACGATAATGTCTCTTCTGTGTTAGCCAGAGCTGCTAACACGGTAATGTCTGTTCTTATACCTGGAGGTATTCGATTTTGGTTATACATGCATATAAGTATTTGAAGGGATTTCATATGGGGAAATTACAATGCATTAACTACTATGCCTTTCTGTCCTCAGGATACTGTGATAATGGTATGACATATGGATTGTATGATGTGATGATAATTTGTCTACTGTTGGCTACGGCCCATGTATTCTTTGAGACACACCAAGGTGAATGCCATCCAATTTAGAGATGCGACAGGTTTTCCACCTATTCAGAAGGGGTTTTCCCGAACTAAGTCGATTGGTGATGTTGATGTTTTTCTTTTCGCTTGAATTTATACTCACCATTTTTAGACCTTACATGATACATAGCATTATTAATTTATAGTATGGTCATCAGTGATGACCAAGGAGGGACTGTTGCGAATTAATAACATGTATCATCAGGCTGTAAAATATCTGCACATAGCCAGGAGTAGAAATAAATATACAAGTTGTAGTAACTGCACCTCAACACATGATGGCAGCAAACGATATACTGGAGGCGGCGCTTAACGCTGGCCATTGTGCGTCATGGAGGCCACGCCTCCTGCCCAGTGACTACCGGCGGAACTTCCGCCGGCTCAAGTCAGAACACCCCAGGCAGCGCAAAGGAAGGAAGCAAAGCGACTGAGGATGCAACGCTTGGGGTTCTCCACGCAGCGTGATATACATATAATACCTCTCCTTCTGGTTCATAGTTAAATAACTTAAAGCTAAACAAATAAAGTGAGTTATAAGCGTTCCTGTTGTCGGCAGCCTTCTTCCCCGGGACACAAACCCCACAATATTGAAAATGTTGGAGCGGCTGGCTTAACCACGCGAAACCAAGAGACGGCTGTCTTGACCGCAGTACGCGATCAGTCATTAATCAATAATCGTATTTAACCGTATAACTGCACACAACTTTATTTAAAATCAAATGTAAAACATGTGTGTTTGTATTTTGGTGTCCGGTGCGTGTGGATGTGCGGCTCCTCCGGCGGAGCGGTTCATGTTAATAGCGGAGTCCGGGAGGGTTCACCTTCACGGCGTAGTTACGAGGGATGTGCGACTATCGTCTTAAAAAATACTAAAATACTAAAGTGTTTTTTAAAGTTAGAAAGATATTAGATATTCAACCGATATTCACGCTCCGAATTACAGCGATCAGACACGGGGAACTAAAGCCGCGATCACCGCACCGCTTCAAGACTCACAGCAACACAACGTCCTTTTGATCGATAACAATATAAATTGATCGACACATTTCTTAACGATCAATGATCGATCATCAATTAATTATGCCCATCCCTAGTCTCAAGTAAACTACTGCATATTTCAACTAAACTACTTGGCTCCTGATGCACTGTAGCACTCTCCAACGGTCGCGCGGCGGTCAGTTTCGTTGTGCAAAATTTACGTGGTATCGGTGCGTGGTATCGGTGAATTTTTTATGAGTACGAGTACGAGTACATGAGTACAGTATCGGCCCGATCCCCGATCCCAGTATCGGTATCGGGCCATCCCTACTAACATAAGCAGATCCTGCCAGTCTTCCACCTGGGGCACCTCTCTCTACTCGTAGCCTCTCCTCTAATTGGTGAATGGTTTCCCTGGTAATAGTCTGTGTATCTGCTGACCCACTCAGCTGTTCTTGAGTGACATGGGAGGTATATTCTACTGTTTTTCCTTTGACATTTACTGTATCAGTGTTACCTCTTGTGTTCCTTTGAGTTGTGCATCCTTTTGAGAGATGTCCACTCAGGCCACATTTGAAGCAGTGGTCGCACTGTTCCTCTTCACCATTGTCCTGACATCCTCTGCATGCCCTCTATGCTTTGGAACTGGTGAGAACAGCTGCGTCACCGGATCCATCAGTTCAGCCTCTGTGTGAATTTTTGAAGTTTTTACCTTCTGGCTTTTAACACTCGCCTTGACTGGAGTGCTGTATTCAGATGGCTGACCAGATTCTGCTTCCCTGTCATCATGCAGCTGATAAGCATTTGTTTCTTCCATTTGTAGCGCATTTATTCTAGCTGGCTTGGTTGGGATACTTTTCTTTAATTTCTGCTGTCTCTCCCAGTCCACAGCGGCAGCATCATTAATTTTCTCTATCAATGTCTCATGGGTCACTCCTGGGTCATCCAGGTGAGTTTTTAATAGCACTTTAACATTATCACTCAGTAACCCTGTGCTGAGAGAAACTTCTTCTGAATGATATCTGGGCTTTAGTGTACATCTGAGCTGGCATCTTTTGCAGCCCCATTAGCCTCTCTTTGAGTTCAATTGCATGAAAAAGAAAGTTCTGAGGGGATTCTTTTACATCTTGAGTTATGTTAACGAGTCTGTGGAACATCTGTAGTACTGTTTTCTTTAAAATGGGCTTTGAGAATTGTCTTCAAATGCATCAGAGTCAAATTACTTTTAGCTTCTAGCATATCACGTAAACTGAGTCCTGGGGTAGCAGCTTTTACTACAGCTTCAACAATTTCGGCATCACCGTGGCCCTTACGTTTTCCAGTGTCTACTTGGTGCATGAGGTTAGTGTACGATAACTTGTCTTTCTGCCGTAACTCACCTATCTGGCCATTGATTCGGAACTCACGTCTGATGACCACTTCAGGTGCTTTGGGGAATGGAGGCTCAACGGGTGAGCTATGCGTCCTGTTAATTTTCTCCCTTAGCCGACTCATTTCTTCCTCGAGCATTTTTGTCGACTTCTGAAAATTCAACTGCATTTCAGCATACTGTTTATGTAGCCTTTGTAGCTCCTTATTGTGTTTCTCATCCCCATCTGGTTTGGGCGCGGTTTCGCTCAATCGCTTAGCTGTAGCCAACAAATCTTGCGCAAATGTCTCTGCAACCTCGTGTTCCTCGTCTTCTAAAGCTTTATCCACTGACTCATTAATTGCTTGGATCAACTTGTGCTTCTTTCCTTCTGGCAAAACCTTAGCTTGAATACACACCTCTTTTAGCTGTTCAATCTTCAGCTTACACAGTAGCTCTGTTAGCTCAACCTGTAGCTCCTCCAGCTCCATTTTGTGTGTTCCAACGTCCTTTGTTTCTTCCAACTTCGTTTTTGCTCACGTTGAGTCCCTGTTCTGGCGCCAATTTTGTTGCACATTTGAAGAAAGAGAACTATCAACAGCGTGCTGGGAACGATTTTCACATTTATTCAATCTTTTACAACTTTTTACTGCTCACTTCGCGAATGCGACTGCTTCCTTCCTTCACTCGCAGCAACTATGTGTTTACTTCCTTTGTTTACTGTTCTTAACCGTCAACCGGCATTATTCAAGGTGTCTCATAGTGCCTTCTATTGGACAAAACATGTAACCACATAGTACATTCAGAAAATAAAAGCCACAGAGTCATGAAAAGGGACTAAACTAAATACAAAAATAGGGGGTATGCCACACCTACATTGTGGTACATCCCCTCACCCGTACATTGTTTTTAGTAAATTGTAGCTGTTTTATTGTGAATAAACTACCATTTTCTTTGTTCACATGTCTCAGCGTGTCATGTTTGTATCACTTTAAAGGTACACTGTGTAGTTTTTCAAGTAATTTATTACCTCAAATCAAAGTCTTCATTCATAAATAAGTCCCCATTGGTGTAAAATTATCTCTGTCAACAATCTCACTTATCCTCCTGAGCGAAGAATCACTTATCAGAATTTACATTAGGACAGGCAAGCTCTATGGAGGCTTCCATGTCCTTCCGGTCTATAAAAAACGATGAACTGCCGAGAGGGACGAAAAAGCACTACGTGGTACAGGTAAGGCTAAACGCGTTTTCACTCAGAGCCAGCGTGATTGTGGAACAGAGAAGGAGCTTAGCGAGACGCGCTTGTCACTTAAAAAATGATATAAACATGAGAACATAATTCACTATCTTGCTCGAGGAGTAATTACTCATACATGCTCACACTATTGGGGACCTGCCGCCACCGCCACTGCCACCGCCGCCGCCACCACCCTGAGCTCAAGGTTATGGCATGTGGCCATAAGGATGTGAAGGTGATGTGGGAGAAACATCTGTGAAGGACGCTGGAGAGGACGCTGGCGCTGATTGTTCGCCGCTTCTCCACCCGCAATCATTTTAAATGCTTCTATACTTTTTAAAATATTTTAATAGCAAAGCTGCCTTTTTCCCACAGCACAGACTGCCGAAATTGCGGTACTTTTATTGTACTTTTTTTGGACATCGGAGCTGCGACTCACCCATCTTCTAATGGTGGGGTAGTCACCCGCTACCACCATGGCGTTCAGCTACTCCATCGCGCAACTTCAACGACTAAGACCTGCGGTCGCTCCTGGATTTGACGTCACCATCATCAAAGAGCTTGGACTTCTTCGCCGCCCTCGTTACATCCACAGAGGCTCGGGACGAAATTTCATCTTCCATAACCAGCCGAGCTGCTCTGCTACAAACATCTCATGTCTCTGGTCACCTGTCGCACGTCTGATGCGTCATCAGGACGCCGTCGCTCCGGCAACCATCAACACGGGAAACACCGCTCCAGCAGAGGCAACACCGCGAGATTCCCACACACTCGGCTGGATACAGTTCATGGTACGGATTCCAGCCTATGTGGAGTGGATTTCAAGGTGTTACGACCTGTGCAAAGATTCACTCCACAGTCACTGCTTAAATTTGAACTTTTTAACACCCAGTCAATCAACAATAAATCCAGCCTGATTGAAGAACACATCAGGGAGAAGGGACTTGATTTCATGTGTCTGACAGAAACCTGGCACCAGCCAGAGGTTTACTCTGCCCTAAATGAGGCTTGTCCCCCTGGATACAGCTACTTGGAGGCAGCTCGCAGCACTGGGCGTGGTGGTGGCCTAGCTGTCATTCACAGACAGGACCTGGAGTTTTCCCCCATTCCACTGCCTACAACATCCTCCTGCGAATGTCTTGCATTTAAAATTAAGCCCCCTTTTCCCATGACTGTTCTCCTCACCTACCGCCCCCCCAAATCCAACTCTGCCTTCATCCCTGAAATATCCGATCTCCTCACAACTCTCTGTACTTCCTCTGCCAATATCATAATTTTGGGAGATATAAATATCCATGTTGACACCCCTTCTTGTCCCCCTGCTGTCGAATTCCTTCAGCTTCTGGACTCTCTCAACCTACAACAACATGTCGATGTCCCTACACACTCTAAGGGACACACACTCGATCTGGTCATCTCAAACTCTGCCCCCATCAGCAACCTACTGGTCTACGATCTTGGTGTTTCCGACCACAAGGTAATGGAGCTGCCTTTTCCTTTTCCTTCCCCCTACACCAAACCCAAGCGGCAGATCAATTTCAGAAATCTGAAAAAGATTAATGCAGATGCCCTGGCCCTGGACCTTCAATTTCTCTCCTCTGGCTCTACGGACTTCCTCTCCATTGCCGACTCAGTGGATTCCTACAACCAATCCCTGAGCTGGCTACTGGACCTCCACGCCCCCTTAACATCTAGGACAGTCTCCTTCTCGCGCTCAGCACCCTGGTACACCTGTGAGCTGCGTAAGATGAAGGCAGCTGGGCGTGTCCTTTAGCGGCGGCTCAAGGCCTCCGGGCTGACTGTACACAAACAGGCGTACAAGGAGCACAGGAAGGCGTATGCAGAAGCTCTGAGTGATGCGCGGTCCAGGTTTTATTCCACCATCATCAACAGCCCTGGAAATTCAAAACAACTTTTCTCAACAATAAATCACCTTCTCAAACCCCCATCACTCTCCCACTCTGAGGTCACTGAGGAGAGGTGCAACATGCACATCACTTTTTTCAGACAAAAAGTCGCCAACATCCGCTCACATCTTTCCACCACTGCTGTTCCGCCCCCCCAAACTGCTGACCCACTATCTGAGAATGTCCAGCCTCTCTGCTCCTTCTTCAACATCACACAGGGAGACGTGGAGGATATTGTCAGAAAAATGAAACCATCCACCTGTGCTCTGGACCCCTTCCCTTCAGCCATACTGAAGGCCAACATCTCTGCCATATCTCCATTCATCACCAAGATCATAAACCACTCTCTCCTGGCTGGCCATATCCCATCTGCATTAAAAACTGCTGTCATCAGACCACTGCTGAAAAAACCCTCCCTGGATCCAGAAATCCTCTCCAATTACAGACCCATTTCAAACCTGCCATTCCTGTCAAAAGTTCTGGAAAAAAAAAAAAAATAGTCGCTGCACAACTTCACGATCACCTCAAACACAATAATCTTTTTGAGAAGTTCCAGTCTGGCTTTCGCCCTGGCCATAGCACAGAAACAGCTTTGGTCAGGGTCACCAATGACCTTCTGATGGCATCAGATTCTGGCTCTCCATCACTTCTCATCCTCCTTGACCTAACAGCTGCTTTTGATACAGTTGACCACAGCATCCTCCTCCACCGCCTGCAATATACCATTGGACTCTCAGCCAACGTTTTAAACTGGTTCACCTCCTACTTGTCCAACAGAACCGAGCATGTCACCCTGGGCAAAGCAAGGTCACACACCCACAAGGTCATCTGTGGTGTCCCCCAGGGCTCTGTGCTGGGCCCCACCCTCTTCACCCTCTACCTGCTTCCCCTAGGCAAAGTCATCAGCAAGCATGGGATATCCTACCATTGCTATGCTGATGACACACAACTCTACCTCCGTACAACTCCCACGTCCACTACTCCCCTGCCAATATCCACACTGACCACCTGCCTGGAGGAGATAGAGGCGTGGATGAAGCTCAATTTCCTTCAACTAAACAGTTCAAAAACAGAAGCCATCCTAGTTGGCACTCCACATCAGCTCCACTCTTCCACCATCACCAGCATCACCTTCACCGGCCAAAACATCCCCCTCTCCACTTCTGTCACCAACCTCGGTGTCAAAATTGACCCACAACTCACTTTTGACACCCACATCAAACATCTCTGCAAAACATCATTCTATCACCTCAGGAACATTGCCAAACTCCGTCCAACTCTCACCCTGGCTGATGCAGAGAAGCTCGTCCACGCCTTTGTCTCCTCCAGGTTGGATTACTGTAATGCACTCCTCATCGGGATCTCTGGCAGGAGCCTACAGAGACTGCAGTACATCCAAAATAGCGCTGCCAGGATCCTGATGAGGGTGCGCAAGTATGACCACATCAGCCCCATCCTCAAATCTCTCCACTGGCTCCCTGTCCCACTCAGAATTGAGTACAAGGTCTGCCTCCTCACCCACCAGTGCATTCATGGACATGCCCCCCAATACCTCAAAGAACTTCTAACCCCCCACCCCCCCACACGCACCCTCCGATCTGCGAATACAAACACCCTCAAAACCCCCAGAACCAAGCTCCGCACGATGGGTGACCGGGCCTTTTGCTCTACAGCTCCAAGGCTGTGGAACGCCCTCCCAGACCACCTGAGGGCCCCACAGACCACTGATGTTTTTAAAAGAAACCTAAAGACTTATTTTTTCAAAAAAGCTTTCTGCTAAATTTTATTACACTTTTTATTGTCTTTTTTAAACTTGTATTAACTTGTGTCCCTTTTAATTAAGCCTGTACTGTAGCACTTTGAGATTGCCTAAATGTAAAGTGCATTATAAATAAAATGTATTATTATTACTAATGATTCAATGCAGTTTGAAGTTTGTTTGAAATAACGTACCTCATCATCCGAAACAAAACTTGATGAAGTGGTGTTTGAAGACATGTTGTTCATCATGTTGTCATAGCTTCTTGAATCTTGACTAATACCGCTTGCCGTAGTTCCAACAGGTTGCAACGAACATTTGAAAATGCGAGGCGCTAGAGAGTAGAGTTGAGCCGGATACTCGGCTAATCAGCAATAAATAACAATTTCTGATCAACCCATATCAATTGCATGCTTAAAATAACATACCGGTTAAAACCTCGCTCATTTCAAGACAACCCGACCCACTTCCGGGTTAAATCCAGCCCACTTCCGGGTTAGGCCCCGCCCACTCCGAGTACAGCTACAGATACAGATAATTCATATGGTTAACAGATACAGATACAGATAATGCTGTACTCGCTCATCCCTACTAGAGAGCATAAATTTGTTTGAATGCAAAATACAATTTGACCACTAGATGGGGGAAAAAATTACACAGTGCGTCTTTAAATTGAACATGCTTGCGATTGGGTAACCTCCACAACACCATTATTTATTTCCTTGGGCTTTGACCCAAGGTGGCGTTGTCAACATTGTATTTATTCATTTAAACGTACACAATCTGTCACACTTGGTTCCATAGACACGTTGGATTAATGGATGGTTTTCAGCTCATTTTCATCTTTAGCAGGTAGCAGGAAATAGGAATGTCAATAATATATAAAATGACATTTGGATTGTTCATCCATCCAGGTTCACATGGCCAACAAAAAAAACACAAATCAAGGCATTGCCTGTGCTTCTGATATCTAAAAGTATAAACTAGTATTACAAAGTGATCAAGATCAAGTAGGCCCAAATTATGATTTTTTTTATAACCCAACTAGTTCTAATCCAGTTCTAGTTCTAATCCAACACCAATTCAGGACATCAAACATTCACACATTAAAGTAATTAAGTCACACGAAAATGATAACTTGCCTTCTGAAAAAATCTAATTTCTAGAGATTGTGGTGAAGGATTCTACAATTGTCAACAGAAACCACATGATGTCAGCAGTGGGCCACAACAGGAAAACAGAAGTCACTGTTTTTGACAACAAAGATATTGCCCGGGTATGATAGTCCACATTTATAACCTCATTCTTTTGAAATATTTGAACAGTAGAATGAACATCAGAAAAAGCACCACATTATTAAAGAGAGTTTGATATTTACACATATACTTCATCATATGCTATTCTTTACTATATACTTTTGCAAAAAATGGAATTGCACATTTGTATTTGTATGTCTTTTTCTCCCTTCTTTCTTCCAGAGGGCCCCACTAGGTTGGGAAGCCCACCAAGGTTGTCTGGTTGCCCTGCGCTTCTGTTTATAATACTGCACCTGTCACATCTGCACATCAAGCCTTACACTGCTCCGACACATTCATTTTTCATTATGTGAATCATTTTACTCATGTATCAAATCTTGTATTTATTAAGAACCTTCTGTTTGTGTATGTGCCAAGGGGTTTAGCCTTTCTGATGTGCTTTGTGTTGAGAAAAAACTGAGCAGCGCTGGATTTTGCTAAGTTGTTAAGGAGTTGTTTGCTGTTCTTTTTTAGTTATTTTCTTTAAATGTTTCAAAATGAAGTTGAGTGAATGCTTCTGATAGAACAGCTATCGTGGTGCTTGTGTTCCCTCTGAAAGTTATGACGGAAGGGAAAAGCTCGCTGAAGCAGCGGTTTGAAAATTAAAAAATTAAAAACATTGATGACTTTTATGGATTTTTTTTTAATAGTGCCTTCTCTACAGGTTGCACTCCACTCAATTTGTTGTGGCCACAAAAGCAGAGGGGGGTTGAAAGATGATATGGAGGATGATGAGGACAAATGCATAAACATTGTAGTAAGTTATCGATCCTTGTGTGAGTGTGAGAGTACGAACAGCACTGCTCTTAGAAGTCTGTGTGAATGCACAATGAAAAAACAAAATGTTGTTGAATTTCAGGATATAAAATTGTATGTAGGCTACGTTATTTATACAAGTTGGATCAGAAATTATTTGGATTTTATCAGGTAACAATTGTACAATTGACAGCTAGGTGGTCAATTGCAGATATTAAGCAGATGGAAATTGACCAGACAAGCCAACCAAAACATAAAAGCCAAGTAAGAGAGAGGACAGTAGACATCAAAGTAAAAAGTGTAGTTAGAGAGAGGACAGTAGATGTCAGAAGGAAATGGCCACATGGGTTGGTGTGGGGTTTGAATTAATCAGTTTAAGAATAAAGTTTGTCCTCATACTATATATATCTGGTGGTTTACATGACTATCTGGAAGCTAAATTAATTACTGTAACTTATCTTGACACGCAAGATAAGCAGCCCGTACCGTTTCAGGACAATCTGATAAGTATCAAGGTCGAGGCCTTTTCTATTGATCATTTGAGCAGTCCAGCTGGGATACTTAGGCTGGTAACCCCTATGAAAACCCAATAACCAACTAGCAATAATGTACAACACAATAACAACCCTAGTAATGCCCTAGAAGTTATCCTGATAATCACTAATTTTGTGTAATTCTTATAAGAAAGTAATTATTATAAGAAAGTTACGTTTTATGTCTATATGTTTGTGCAAATCTTTTTTGTGCGAAAAATGTTTGTGTGTTTGTAATCCACATTGGTCGTGGGTTACCTGTGTAGCATTGTTTCGTGTAACTCTGGTTGAAACCTCATGCTGCGCCCCACATCTTTCCTGCAGAGCATCCATGTTATGTGTATGTGAGAAAGAGCACTGTGTGTTGCCTGGTTCTTATCTGCCTCATGCTACACTTCCTGTTCAGACACAATAACAAACAATATATCAAACCCAGCACACCTGAGTGGAGTGACAATTTAAAGTCCTTAGTCACATTAAATACAATTAAAGAATCTAATGTATTCATAAATTCAAAGTTGTAGCTAAGACAACATTTTCAGTAAATATAATTGATAACATTTACAATGAAAGTCCTCAGTGAATTTCCGTAAATAGAGCTGTTGTGAAAGTTGATGTAGTGCTAACTGGGGTGACCCAAGGTCTCATAAGTAAGAGTCTCTTTACATCTTCTCTCCCGCTGTGATCTCCTTATCAGTGGAACAGGGCAAGCTGAATCCTGACCACAGTACTCAGTATTTGACACATTTTCTGGATTTGTATTTTCCACCAACTGCTACTTACTTACTTCCTGGTCTGAACACCTCTACCTCCAGATCGAGCGCAAGCAAGTTTGATGATTCAGGAGTTATCTTCGGTACTGGTTTCTGCTTCCCTGACCTGTGCTGCTCTCTGAGTCTGTGGTCTGTAGTCTTTTCAACTGAGCTCTCAGAGTCCTTATAGACACTTCGATCAGGTTCTCTTGTCAGTCGCAACTGTGACCCTTGACCTGCTTCTGGGCAGCCATAGGGAATGGTTCTTCGAGGCACGTTCTGGTTTGACCTCATATACCGGACTATTTTCTCCTTTCTGAGCAACATGTATCTGGTCCTCCCAGTAGGACTGTGATTTTCCAAGCCCCCCCATGCTCAGACATATTGCTAACAAGAACTGTATCCTCAATTATTAGTACATTATTTTGTCTTTTGCTAGCATCTCTTGTTATTTTCTGGATAGTCTTTTGATGCAGTGGCATATCCCTGTCTCATTTGCTGTTACCATGACAAGAAAAGATGGATTAGATGAGGAAGATTTTTCCTCATCTTATCTGAAAATCTGAAGACTAAGTCCATTGGCAAGCAAGGGTTTCTTCCAAATAGCAATTTACAGAGTGAATAAACCGTAGTACAATATGAATGTGAATGACTTTGTTCAGGTATTCAGTCCAGTTTGCGTTATTTTCTCCATCTACAGTTCACAGGATTCCCCTGTGGGTGGTAGGGAGGTGTTTTTGAGTTTTGATGCCAGTATATTTCTGCACTTTTCATAGGGGTAGAGGGCAGTCCCATTCCCATCATCCCGTCACTGTTCAGTCATATGGATCGTCTGCCTGTGACAACACCCCCTGACCTCCCACATTACTGGCCAGGTAAGCCAGGAAAGAGGGAGCAGTACTGATGCGTTCTCAAAAAGGCAGCAGTGCAGGCATCATCCCACATGAATGGCTGCCCTTTGTGAGCCGGGTGGTGAGGGACAGAAATCATCTGTGTTGACCCCAAAAAAATCCATAAACTGGCGAAGTTCCTCAGGGGCTGACACTGGTTTCAGTTGAGCACTTCACTGCTGTAGGTCACGGACTCTTTTTTTACTCTCTGGAGAGAGCTGTGGTGGTGGTAATGCAAATGAGGCAGGTGGAACAGGTCATTAGCAGGGTCTCAGTGAAAGATTGGACACTTCACATTTCAGTTTCCCGCTGAATATCAGTCTGGCCCTGGCCAGCTGGTCCTTGCTTAGTCATGAACTAAAATCCCTCCTCCTAGCGCTGATTGGTCCGTCCATCCATCCATTGTTTTTTGAAAGTTGGTTTCAAATTTCAGCCAGACTGATCTGAAGTGAGAAACTGAAATGTGAACTCAAAAGATCAGGATGGTCTTGTGGCCTGGTGTGTAGTTGAGTCTGCCAGCTCTTCTTCAATACGCTCTGCATTTTGTAAGGCAGCAGAAAGCGTCCTTGGCCCTGCCTGGTCTCTGGTATAGCAAACATATTCCAGTCTATTCCTCTGCTCATTGTTCAATGCTAGGTTTGCATACTTGCATACAGTGAATGGAAAATGAAAATAATCTTATCTGTCCAAAATTACACCTGCTTAGCCCTTCATTGGGGAACTCTTGCTCTCTCTGGCCACATTGGCTTGGTTTATTTATTCATTATTAGCTATATATGGTATTTGGTGAATCTGTTTATTGCAGTTTATTTCTAAAACCTGACAGTCCAGAGTTGGGACCAGGAAGCAGAGTTGCTGTCTAACACACTTCTCTGCGCTTCCTCTAGTACAGTCACCCACCCACCACCCCATAGAGACTGTGTCTGTCCCCCGACCGCCTACATTATTTAAAGAAATAAAAACAAGAGGAGTTAACCATGAAAACCTAATAAAAATTAAAACCAACTCCTCAGTAGCACAAAATAAAAGAATGAAATGTGGACTGTTAAATATCAGGTCTCTGTCATCCAAAGCTGTTTTAGTGAATGAATTAATATCAGATTATGATATTGATTTGCTTTGTCTTACTGAGACCTGGTTGTCCCATGAGGATTATGTTAGCCTAAATGAATCCACCCCCCCCCAGTCATATTAATACTCACATTCCCCGAGGCGCAGGCCGAGGAGGTGGAGTAGCAGCTATATATGATTCGAGGGTTTTAATGGACCCTAAACCAAAACTAAATTATAATTCATTTGAAAGCATTGTTCTTAGTCTTTCTCACCCAAACTGGAAAACACTGCAGCCAGTCCTATTTGTTATAGTGTACCGCGCTCCTGGACCGTACTCTGATTTTATATCTGAATTCTCAGAGTTTCTATCAAGTTTAGTTCTTAAATCAGATAAAATAATTATTGTAGGTGATTTTAATGTCCATGTGGATGTTACAAATGATAGCCTTAGTAACGCATTTACCTCATTAATAGACTCAATTGGCTTCTGTCAGAGTGTAAATAAACCAACCCATTGTTTTAATCACACTTGACCTTGTTCTATCATATGGCATGGATATTGAACATTTAATAGTTTTTCCACATAATCCTCTCCTATCCGACCATTATTTAATAACTTTTGAATTTCTATTATTAGACTATAAGCCATTAAGCAAAACTTCTTTCAGCAGATGTCTATCTGACAGTGCTGTAGCTAAGTTTAAGGAGGAGATTCCATCAGTGTTTAATTCAATGCCATATCTGAATATAACAGAGTCCTATATTAACTTTAGTCACTCCCAAATTGATAATCTTGTTAATAGTGCTGCAGGCTCTCTACAATCAACATTAGATTCTATCGCTCCTAGAAAACAGAAAATAATAAAACATAGGAAACTAGCACCATGGTACAACCAACAAACTCGTCAATTAAAACAAGAAACAAGGAAATCAGAAAGGAAATGGCGCGCTTCCAATTTATTAGAAAATCGCTTAATTTGGCAAAATAATCTTAAAAATGATAGAAAGGCCCTCCGTAATGCCAGAGGAGCCTTTTACTCAGCACTAATAGAAGAAAATAAGAACAACCCTAGGTTCCTCTTCAGCACTGTAGCCAGGCTGACAGAGAGTCACAGCTCTATTGAGCCATGTATCCCCATCAACTTAAGTAGCAATGACTTCATGAACTTCTTTTATAATAAAATTATTACTATTAGAGAGAAAATTAGTCACCAAATGCCCTCAATAGGTATCGCTGGCTCTCCAACATCAGACACTTTGACTGGTGCAAACTTAGATGTGTATTTGGAGTGTTTCTCTGCTGTCAGTCTTCATCAGTTAACTTCTATAATTTCTTCATCGAAGTCATCAACCTGTCTGTTAGACCCCATCCCAACTAGGCTGCTTAAAGAAATTGTACCCTTAATTGGCACTTCTTTACTGGAAATGATTAATCTTTCTTTATTATCAGGATATGTACCACAGTCCTTTAAAGTAGCTGTAATTAAACCCCTTCTTAAAAAGCCCACTCTTGACCCAGGGGTTTTAGCCAACTATAGACCGATTTCTAATCTCCCCTTTCTGTCTAAGATTCTGGAGAAAGTAGTCGCCAAACAATTGTGTGACTTTCTACATAACAATAGTTTATTTGAGGATTTCCAGTCAGGATTTAGAGTTCATCATAGCACAGAGACAGCTCTGGTTAAAGTTAATAATGACCTTTTGACAATGGACTTGTCTCTGTACTTGTATTATTAGATCTTAGTGCTGCCTTTGACACCATTGATCATAATATTCTTTTACAGAGACTCGAGCATCAAATTGGCATTAAAGGAACCGCACTAAGCTGGTTTAGGTCCTATCTATCAGATCGTTCACAGTTTGTACATGTGAATGATGAATCTTCAATAAATACTCCAGTTAGTCATGGAGTTCCACAAGGTTCTGTACTTGGACCAATACTATTTACTTTATATATGCTCCCTTTAGGCAATATTATTAGAAATCACTCCATTAACTTTCATTGTTATGCAGATGATACGCAGTTATATCTAT
This sequence comes from Merluccius polli, assembly GCA_030340625.1. Taxonomy (NCBI): domain Eukaryota; kingdom Metazoa; phylum Chordata; class Actinopteri; order Gadiformes; family Merlucciidae; genus Merluccius; species Merluccius polli. The sequence continues at coordinate 79,226 of JAOPHQ010001419.1, read as the reverse complement.
CGATCAAACCCGACGAAATTAATCAATTATCTAAATTACAAACATGTCTTAAAGACATAAAATCCTGGATGAGCTGCAATATTCTGATGTTAAACTCAGAGAAAACCGAAGTTCTTGTACTTGGCCCCAAAAACCTTAGAGACTCAATGTCTACAGATATAGCTACTCTAGATGGCATTACATTGGCCTCTAGCACCACTGTCAGGAATCTTGGAGTTATCTTTGATCAGGATCTGTCATTTAATTCCCACATAAAGCAGACCTCTAGGACTGCCTTTTTTCATTTACGTAATATTACAAAAATCAGACGCATCCTATCAAAGACAGATGCAGAAAAACGAATCCATGCATTTGTTACCTCAAGGCTGGATTACTGCAACTCTTTATTATCAGGTTGTCCTAATAAGTCCATTAAGACGCTCCAATTAATTCAAAACGCTGCAGCACGAGTACTGACAGGAACTAGGAAAAGAGATCACATCTCTCCTGTACTAGCTTCTCTGCATTGGCTCCCTGTAAAATTTAGAATAGAATTTAAAATCCTCCTCCTCACCTATAAAGCTCTTCATGGGCAGGCCCCTTCATATCTCAAAGAGCTCATAGTACCCTATTACCCCACTAGAACACTGCGTTCTCTGAATGCAGGGCTACTGGTGGTTCCTATAGTTTCTAAAAGTAGAACAGGAGCCAGAGCCTTCAGTTACCAAGCTCCTCTTCAGTGGAACCAGCTTCCAGTTGTGGTTCGGGAGGCAGACACCCTCTCCACATTTAAGAGTAGGCTTAAGATGTTCCTCTTTGATAAAGCTTATAGTTAGGGCTGGATCAGGTGAGTCCTGAACCATCCCTTAGTTATGCTGCTATAGGCCTAGACTATCGGGGGATTTCCCTTGGTGCACTGAGTCTCTCTCCCTCTCTCTCTCTCTCTCTCTCTGTGTGCACACATTCATGTCCCATTAATGCATGTTACTAAAACACTTTTTCCCCGGAGTTCTTGTGTTTTCTCGTCTCGCAGGTTCTCATGGATCCTGGCGGAGCCTCCATGGTCCTGCTTGACTGCCATTGCTAATATCAGTTACCAGTTATATACAGTTACTGTTGTTGCTGCTTGCTGTCCCCCATCATTGCTGCTGTCGTCATCATCATGTTCATTAGTGTATTGATGTAGTTGCTCTCTCTCTCTCTCTCTCTCTCTCTCTCTCTCTCTCTCTCTCTCTCTCCTCTCTCTGGTCAAGGCAGATGACCACCCAACTGGTCAAGGCCGAAGGGTCTGTCCACCTAGGTTTCTGCCTTTTAACAGGCAGTTTTTCCTTGCCCCCGTGCCAAGTGCTTGCTCATGGTACTGTTGGGTCTCTGTAAATGTTATTAGGAGTTTGGTCTAGACCTGCTCCATTTGAAAAGTGCCCTGAGATAACTTCTGTTATGAATTGGCGCTATACAAATAAAATTGAATTGAATTGAATTGAAAAGGACCCAAGTCTCAAATTTAAATTCTGAGATGCAAACTAAACACAGAATACCATCTCTGCTGAGGTAAGCCTAACTTTAAATTGAGTCTCTTTCGGTTGGTAGTAGGGATGTGCAGAGAGCCCAGTATTTGTATTTGTTGAGGAAGCAAAATGATTTGTATTTGTTGATATAGGCGTAATAATCCTGTTTTTGTTTTTGTTGTTATTACACTTCTTACACTTCTTCGTGTAGGTGAACTAGCTAGTAATGCCAGCTAACGTAGGCTAATCTTCTGCTCCCAGTCAAACAAACTAACCTTCACATATTGCAGGTCCAACAGGAAAACAAAGACAAATAACATTATAATAAACTACCTTAGCAAACAAAAAAACAATCAAAGCAAAATAGTGGCGTAATTGTGCACATTCACACATATACACACATACACAGCTGTGCCTATGCCTCCCTCACCTAACTATGTTTTGCCTATATTTTAATCAAGCTGCGCTGCTCCTTTTCAGTCTGTGCTCTCTCTCCCCTCCACTCTCCCTGCACACTCCTATTGTCTTCATGTCACATCAGCACAAGCAGGCAGAGCACAAATACCCATCACAGTTATGAGGAGCTATTTGACATGTTTTTTTTGTTTTTTATTCCGAATACATTTTTTGTTTACAATATTTGTACGAAATAAATATTCATAAAAAACATCTATTTGTGCTTTTCCGAATACCGTATTCTTTTTTGGCTCTACCCCTAAGTTGGTAGGTGACGCATATTGGAGAGAGTATTTTGTTTTTGTCAACAGCTAGATACGACACTATATGGGTATGCAATATAGCCTATGCAATATAGCCTACTGATTAGGGAAAATATGTATTTGACTGTGACCTTGCCTTTCTGCCTTTTCTTTCTTGTTCAGAGAGAAAGCAGTAAAATCTGTGCGGCGGTGTCTCAGATACACTGGACTGCGTTGACACAGTGACACAATTCTGCGACAGACATTGTAAATGGATGCTGGAGAGGGAGACAGCATTAGGCATGCTGCTGGACATCCCAGAAGGCCAATTGAACCTTAATATTCCAGATGTCTACAACTCTAATAAAGTTAGAGCCTGATTAAAAAAAGGGAGTTCACACAGGAATCTATATCAAAAAGTTGTTTATTTTTTTCCAATAAAGTACATGTAGGCTATCTGTAAAATACAAAAGTAATTCAAACTGTCATTTTAGTAATCTCCTTTTTTTTCCTTTTGTACTTTATTGATCCCAAGCTGGGAAATTGCTGTGTAGCAGCATTACACACAGTAACAACAACAACAACAACAACAACACAAAGAACTAGAAAATTCCCTCGGGGGAAATTTTGAAAGGGCCACGGGAGTGTGTATATTATGATGAGATTCTTCAGAGATTTCAAACAATTAATACTAGTAACATTATGATAGTATATAGGAGGAGCACACACCTAAGTATTTATTTATACAGCAACCTATGCCCTTTCAACCTCAAATATTATGTGGGAGACAAAGTTACAAAAAAAATGATGAAAAGGTTTGCAGGCAGAGTAGAGTTAAGCGAGAGGGCAGTGATGATCTTCCATGTTGTCTGCAAATACACACACACACACACACACACACACACACACGAAAACATCTGTAAGACACCAACATGAATCAAGTCAAGTGATCAAAGTAATCAAGATACAGTACAGTTTTATGGAGGACTAAAAGTGCCAAAATTAAATAAATAAATACACTCATTAATAAATTAAAATACCGATTAATTTTATTTAAAAACAACAACACATATAATCATTTCACTATTTAATTATTTGATTTGCCTTGACTTGATGCGCAGGGCAACCAATCAGGCATTAGGATCCGCCTACCAACTTTGATGGGCGAGTTTGACAGTTTGACAATTCATGAAGCACTGCAACACAGGATCATGAAATGTAAATCATGAAATGTAAATGTAAATTAATTAAATAGTGAAATGTTTATATATGTTTGTTTGTTTGTTTTTTACATAAAATGAATTGGTATTTTAATGAATTAATGACACATTTAAGTATTTAATTCCAATTTTAATTAATTAATGACACATTTAAGTAATTATTTAATGGTGTATTTATTTATTTAATTTTGGCACTTTTAGTCCTCCATACAGTTTTGTAATCATGGGTAAATGTCTCTTACTTTTCTTCTGCTGACTTGCTGTCTTGATATTTGGTCCTCGTCTTCCAAGATCTGTTGTCATCCTCCCTAAAATATTTAACACATTGTTCAGTAACAGTTATCAAAGTGTTTAAGCATTTATTCACAGAGATACACAGGACCCTGGCGTGAAGTGTAGTGGGGTGGTGCGACGGCGGGCGCCTACCGCCGCCGGTGTGGGGGTTGTACATAGAAAATAATAGGGGCGGCTGTTTTGACGCGCGCCGTTTGGCGGCGGTGCGTTTTGGACTTAAGGCGTTGAAGGCGGCGGAAAACATAGATTGGGAGTCATCGCAAAGTAAATACGCCGACATATTGGAGCGGTACCGAGAGCATTATCCATTGCCGGAGCAAGCCATGGCAATGGGAAAGAAGGATTAAATGACAAATGGTATGTATGACTAATAAGACCCAATCAATTTGATAAATACAGCGTGTCCTCCCGTGTTTCAGCCGGGTCAATATACACAAATCCAACAAAACTACCGGAAGTAAGCGGGTGCCATAACTGAGCTTTTGCTGGGTAGCGTTGCGCCAGTGTCTCCTATTGGATTTGTTGCGTCCACTCGGATAACAGCCCGCGATTTACAACTGTCACTACTACTTTTATAATGTCGAGTGGGAAAACATGTTCCGTTTTCAATTGTATCAATAGCAGCAATAAAATTTCCAGTTGGAAAGAAAAACAATGTGAGATACACAAAGTACCCCGGGTCGACTGCCCCTGTCTGGTACCATGCGGTTTGCACAGATTTCCTGGGCGAGCACAAGATGAGGACATTCGCCAGAAGTGGGTGACAAATATCAACAGACAGGGATGGGTTCCTAATAACAACAGCAGGGTAAGTTTTGGCTTGTATTGAATCCCATTTCACTTTCAAATTGTGACAATGTCAATGTGGGTAACCCATCTACCTAGCTGGTCAACGTCAGCTTGCTAGCTAGCTGCTAACTTTAACTTGGATGTTGTTGGAAAGCTAGGCTGTCTTGTCAGTGACACGAAACTCTGTTATTTGTGTAAAATATGGACAGTACTGTTAGATCAGGGGTGCCCAACCAGTCGATCGTGGTCTACCAGTCGATCGCGGGGGGCTGAGTTGGAGTCGATCGCGAGAAATGTTGTGTCACTTTATGAGTTGTAGCCTAGGCCTAGCCTACTACATTGTGTAAAATACATTAAAAAAAACGTCCAACTTAAAATATCTTAAATAGGCACAAAGATCTGCCGATGACGTGAAACAGTGTGTAGAAGCCTATATTTGTACAATACAGGCTATCAGGCAGAAATCTCAAGCGCCCCTTTCTATCTGCGCATGCAGGGTATGGTTGCTAGGTGTAACTAAGGACTCGAAAGGGCGCGAGAAGCTAGACTAGAGGGATGACAACTAGGCTACAATGGCAGAAGTAAAAAAATCTAAAACGTACCATTTTCATTCAGAGTGGGAGGAGGATTATTTTTTCGTGTATTCAAATTCAAAGTCCATCTGTCTTATTTGCAATGCAAGCGTGGCTTTACCAAAGAAAGGGAATTTGGAGCGGCATTTCAAGACGGTACACAAGAGCTACGATACAAACTTCCCAGCTAAATCACCTCTGCGCGCCCGAAAAGTCCAGGAATTGAAAAGTCAGCTAGCGACACAACAGTCCGTCTTTACCAGGCCCAACAGCAAGAGTAAGGCTGCAACCATAGCATCATATCGTGTGAGTCGTGTTCTTGCAAAACGAAAGAAACCTTTCATCGATGGTGAAATTGTGAAAGAAGCGTTCTTGGAAGCTGCAGATGTGCTCTTTGCCGATTTTAAAAATAGAAAGGAGATTGTGTCTGCTATTCAGGACATGCAGTTATCAAGAAATTCGGTTACACGTCAATGCGAGGGAATGGCGGAGGATGTTGAACAGCAACTGAGGAATGATATTGACGCATGTGAGTGTTTTTCTCTCCAATTTGACGAATCCACAGATGTTGTGGATGTGGCTCAGCTATGCGTTTTCATTAGAATGGTTTTTGACGGATTAAATGTGAAAGAAGAGCTGCTGACCATTTTGCCTTTGAAAGGGCACACGAGAGGCACAGACATTTTTCAAGTTTTTATGGAATTCGTTAATAAGAGCCAGTTGCCCCTCTTCAAACTCGTCTCCATTACAACCGATGGGGCTCCGTCAATGGTTGGACGTACTGCTGGGTTCATTGGATTGTGCAAACAGTGTGAATCTTTCCCGGATTTCCTGAATTACCACTGTATAATTCACCAGCAAGGGTTGTGCGGGAAGATTTTAAATATGAAAGACGTGATGGATGTGGCTAACAAGATTGCATGTTCAGTTCGGGCCAGGAGTCTGCAGAGGCGACTATTCCCTGAGCAGCTGGAGGAGACAGGTGCAGAACACACAGATCTGCTGCTGCACACAGACATAAGGTGGCTGAGCAGAGGTAAATTTCTGGAACGATTTTCTGAATTGTTGCCCGAAATTAAAGAATTTCTGAAACGTTCAAACTAGGGATGTCCGATATTATCGGCCCACCGATATTATCGGCCGATATTGGCATAAAAAATCAATATCGGAAAATATCGTTTTTTTAACCGATACCAAAATCGATTTTGAAATAATTTCAGACATCTGTTATGTTTCAAGTGAGGACGTGGTTTGATAACATCATCAAACGCGCCGCGCCGTCTCAATATCAATAACAAGCCTGGGCATGTGCGGCCGTGTAGTGGGACGCTAGTTGTAGCTGTGGTTATGTCGGTGGTTTGGAATTATTTCAAAGTTTCTACGTTGAATAGTAAAATAGGGGTCAGCGCAACATACTAACGCATTCTGCGAAACAGTCTCATCACAACCGGTTCAGGTCCGCTGTACCGCGCTCACATTATTTTATTTATTAATCCGCACTTCCAGACCGTCGCCGGGGCTTCAGAGTAATGTGTCCGAGGAGAGGAGCCCTCTCCCGGACACACACGCTAGCTTTTACCGCTGTTTTGTTTTTATTTATTAATCCACACTTCCGCTCGGCATAAAGCCTATTGCGGTTTGCAATGAGTGTAAAGCGGAGGTTTCACGTGGCCGCATATATCGGTATCGGTTGATATCGGTATCGGAAATTAAGAGTTGAACAATATCGGTTATCGGTAAAAAAGCCAATATCGGACATCCCTAGTTCAAACCATGCTGAATATGCACAGCTAGAAGACAGTCAGTGGCTCTTGGATTTAGCCTTTCTTACTGATCTGACTGACAAGCTCAATCACTTGAATCTAGAGCTGCAGGGTAAGGAGAAACACATCATGAACATGATCAGCTCCGTGAACATGTTTAAAAGCAAGCTACACCTGCTATCAAGCAGGTTGCAACAGTGTGATCTGCGGAACTTTCCACACATGGACACAGAACTTAAGCGTCAGGGCAAAGACTGTGCACAACTTGAAAATGCACGTTATGATGGTCAAGTGCAGAGCATCTTGTCAGAGTTTGACAGGCGCTTTACTGATTTTGCATCCATTGAGCCTGTTGTCAGTTATCTTTGTTTTCCATTTGGTGAAAATATAGATGTGGATTGTATTACGTCCAAAGTGGCATCACTCTTCAACCTGGATAGCTGTGCTACTGAGAATGAGATCCTCACACTTCACAATGACATTGAGCTCAAATCCAGAGCAACACCTGATACAAATCTCCAATTCTGGAATCTACTGCAGAAAGACAAGTACCCCAACCTCAGACAAACTGCACAGAATTTGACTGCACTTTTTGGATCAACATATTTGTGTGAGTCTGCCTTTTCACATATGAAAATCATCAAGTCAAAATACAGATCCACCATGTCTGATGACCACCTTGCAGCCTGCTTACGGCTGGCACTCAGCTCCTACTGTCCGGACTATGAGAGACTAGCTTCCTCCTCTCAGTGCCAGGTCTCCCACTAAGGTAGAGATACCACTTTTTCAACTTGAATAGGCATTGTATTATATGGGTTGTTTTTCTGTCTGTTGTGTTGTTACAGGCTAGTCCTAGGCCTACTTGTACTTATTTTTTTGCACCACACACATTTACTTCAATAAATTCATTATTATTGTTAAAACTTTATCTTTGTGTCAGAAAATAGTGTCCTATATAGGTGCACAATAAATTGTGGCTATGCTACGTCTTTCTATATGGCTTGGTAGATCTCGATACACTATCAACTTTAAAAGTAGATCTTGGACCAAAAAAGGTTGGGCACCCCTGTGTTAGATAGTAGCCTATTGTTGTGTACTGCTGTATTCAATATACTTTACTGTCCAACTAGGCATGCCTGCTTATTATTTTTATTTGTCATGTTTATGTTTAAGGTGTATGGCATGTAGCAGCTATGTGTGTGTTTCTAAGCTACTAAGACCCGAAATTCTCCCTTGGGGATTCATAAAGTATCTATCTATCTATGTTATTTACTATTCAAGGTCTGTGGAATACACTTCCCTGATGGCAGACCAACTAAAGAGCACCCATACCCAGTATTGCACATGGGATATGAACCTCATGCTGTAAATTGATTTCTTTACCATATTCATATCTGAGGGCATGGAACATTTGTGAGATGGGGGTATTGTAGCTGTATCTTGCAGGGAAGAGGGTGCTAATTGGTGGGAATACCATGGGGTTATCCAGCTATGCTGGTAAGAACTATTGCTTCCTGACATGTTATCCTTGTTTGTCATTTATTCTGTGATAATGTTTTGCAGAATAGATCCTAATTAAAAGTATTTCCTTATTACCTCTCTGTGTCTAACCATTTCCAACCACAGGGACTTCTGCCATCTGGTCGAGCCCCCCCAAAGAGAAGATGTGTTGAGCCCCTTACAGTCAACGCCCTGCAAGTCAACAGATTTGCTGCTGAACCTGCTGATGTAGAGGTTGATGTGTATAATCTGGAGAACATTCCTCTGCAGAAGTGTGACGTTGGCGTCCAGTGGCCAGAGATTTCAGAGTACAAGCAAGTCAACAAAAGACGGATCCTGCACCATCAATCTCAGCCTATGACTTGGATGACAAAGAGTAGGTTTTTCACAGGCATACATATCGCCAGTTTTTGGCAGCTTTTATTTGCCCTCACAGATTTTTTAACGCAGCCAAGGACCATTAAGTTGGCAGTGCATCACCAATTGTTGCTTGTTTTGATGAGGCTCCTCCTTGGTTTGATGTTCACAGATCTAGGAAAGCGGTTTGGAATAAGTAGGACTACAGCTTGTGAGATCTTTGCGGTCTGGAGACCTATACTCGCAATTTTTATGAAAGAAAAAATAATAGCTTGGTTGCCTAGAGCTACTCTGGAGAGAATAAGGCCTCAGAGCTTCAGTGTGCATTATCCCAAAGCAACATGCATTATAGACTGTACAGAGATATTTGTACAAAGGCCAAAGAACTTAAGGAAATGAGCCCAAACATACAGCAATTACAAGCACCATAACACATACAAAGCTCTATATTGCATAGCTCCCAATGGCTTTGTGATGTTTGTGTCCAAATTGTTTGGTGGGAGGGCTAGTGATACTTTTATCACATGGAACAGTGGTCTTATTAGTCATCTGATTCCTGGTGATCAAGTTTTGGCAGACCGTGGATTCACCATCACAGATGTTTTGCCTCCAGGAGTGACGTTGGCCATACCAGCGTTTACACGTGGCTGTAAAGAACTTCCGGAGCATGAAGTTACACGGACACGTCGCTTGGCAAATGTCAGAATTCACGTAGAGCGTGCTATTAGACGATTGAAAGGTTTTAAAATTTTGAGTAATATTATCCCAGGTAGAATACAACATGTTGATGACATTGTAACTATTTGTGCGGGGCTTTGTAACTAAAATACTCTTGAATACCTTTAAAACAACAGAAGGGGCGCGTTGGGGCAGTAGTAACATTACTGTTATGTCTGTTGTTAACGTCTGATTTGCTTGACTGTGACTCTCACTCTGAGAATCAACAACGCTAGCAGTTAGCTGCACCTTACCCTTTCCTTTTGAAATGTGAACATTAGATAAACAATGGTCACAAATGAAAAGCATGAATTTGTTTATTTGATACCCATTCATTTATTTATTGTTGCCAAATGGACAGATATTGAGATTCAGATTATTGCTAACGTTAGTTAGCTACAGTAGTTAAGTAGATATAATATCAACCTAGTTCCAATTATGTCTTTATTTCCCCATTCTCTACTCTAAGCTATTTTCATAAATAATCTGTAAGATCGTTTGTACCTTCATCTGTGACTAGAAGCCACTGTCTAACATCATCAACCCAACAAGCCATACTGCCTGGCTGTAGCCGTCATCGAGGGTGCGTTATCACGGAGGTTTGTTTACATACCAGTAACAGCTCAGTAATGGCGTTGCCACAAGATGGCAGCCTACACAGAACGCTCGTCGGATTCGTGTATAGAGCGGGGCTATTGGAAAAAACAAAACAAAACCGCGTGTGTGTGTGCGCGTGTACGGTGGGTTCTAACACACCACTGTGGACCTGTAGCATATTTGCTGACTGGTGTAAAAGTGTATAAACAAATGATCCATTTGAGATTCAAAACGTAGTGTAAATGTAGCCTAAGCACGGCGACCAAGCCTTGATAAATACAGCGTGTCCTCCCGTGTTTCAGCCGAGTAGATATACTGCGGAGCTTTTGGAAAAAAAACAAATGATCCATTTGAGATTCAAAATGGCGAATCTTACCAGAAGCAGTTCCCGTGTACCAACGCCATCTTAAATCACTGTTTTCCCATGTACCGTGATCAACGGGGAAGAGCAGATCGGCGGTGACCAATAGGAGTCCTCTTGTATCCGCCGTCCAATCAGACGAGGGATATATGTAGGGTTTGCCTGACAGCAGCCCGAGAATATTCGCGCCAGTGAAACTGACCAATAGGAGTCCTCTTGTATCAACTGTCAATAGATGATGTCATCAACCGTCATTAGATCACGCACGCACACCCGCGCGCGATAGGCCCCCCCCAGGCTGAGGCAGACAGAAACGTTGAGAAAAAGAGCGTTTTTCTGCCTCTGCACTGGTCTCACATTTGGGCTTATTCTGACAAAACGGTAGCTCCTATCAGAAAAAAAAAACAGACCATCATCACTGTAAGGACTTCCTGAACGATTTGTTGTTTCTACAGTGTTTCTACAGTAAATATTTTTGGACACACTTGCAAGTTTAAAATAGGGGTCCGTTCTGCTTCTCTCAGAAAATATTTGTATTGGGGTCAATGAGGAGCAGAGACAGACTGGCCACACTTAGAGGCTGCTAATTCAAATTCTGTAAGTCTCTCTGATTTTTTGGAATTTGGAAAAAATCATGTGTGTAGAGTGTAAATTGTGGCCAGGAGTAGCGTGGAAAGAGAAAAAAAATCGGGATTTATTTTGGGCTCTCTCCCACTCTAACCGATGATTTCATGCACTCTGACACGAACATTCCTCGCAATACACACCCATTATAATCTCAATTTCTCCACAAATGATCATGGTCATTGATCAGTGATTGATTAAAAACTATATGACCTATCAAAATGTGGAATAATACACCAAATACACAAGACTTGTGTCTACTGTTTAAAGTTTAAATGGAGTCTCTATGTGAAAGTATGCCGGAGCAGCAGGGACCAGCAGGGACCAGTGCTTGGTGCGATTGCCCCGTGGCCCTAATAATATGAAGAAAAAATCCACACAATAACAGTAGTCCCTTCAGCTTTAGCCGTAGGGGCCAGTGCTCGGTGCAATTGCCCCGTCGCCCTAATTAAAGAATAAAATGCAATATAAAAATGTATAAACATTTATAAATAAATTGTAGTGCAAAATAAAAATGTTAAAACAAAAAAAAAATATATATAAGGTGCAGTGAAACAAATTATGTACAAACATAAGGTGCTTGGAGACTGTGTTGTTATGACCAGAGTTATTAGCTGTTATTCTACAGTGTGATGGCATGTGGCAGGAAAGATTTCCTGTATCTGTCCCTTCGACAGCAGAGCTGGAGCAGCCTGTGAGAGAAGGTGCTACACTGTCTGACCACTGTGTGATGGAGAGGGTGCTGTTCATTGTCAATGATGGATAACAGTTTTATCAGCGTTCTCCTCTCCACCACGGACTCAAAAGACTCCAGCCTGAGACCTAGTACAGAGCCAGCCTTCTTGATGATTTTATCAAGTCTGTTGGTGTCACTGGCTCTGATGCTGCTGCCCCAACACACAGCAGCAAAGAAAATGGTGCTAGCAACAACAGACTGGTAGAAGATCTCCAACATCTTGCTGCACACGTTGAAAGATCTCAGCTTCCTTGTTGTTGCAGGCATATTTATTGGAGATGGCAGGTGGTATTTGCTGAGCTGACGTTACAGGCTGTCATGACCGTTGTAGCTCTCTCTTCAAGTGTGTGTTGATGGCTGGTTTATCCTGGGTGCCATGATTGTTCATGCACCCCAGGTGTGCAGCCCCACCCAGCCAGAGTCCAATCAGTCTGACTCAGGCCAGGTGAGGCTGTAAACCAGCCATCAAAAACACACACTCCACACACACACACACACACCTCATGGACAGGCAGTTAGTTAGGCATTAATTCTTATTTCCACTAACTATCTCTATGTTGAAGCATTTAATACATAGGCCTAATACATTTTCGTCTTCCCCAACTCATTTTCTCAGGATGGACTAAAACTTCAGACTGGTGTATTTATTCCAGGAAAGATTCATGTCTAGCTTCATTGACAAATTCACAGAATGCCAAGTCAGAATGTATACGTTTCTTGGAGACATGAAGGTACGGCCATTCAGCTGGACAGGGTAAAGATGGGGTCTCAGATCTCCAACATCACTGGTAGTTCAGTGGGGGTGGTTGGCAGTTTCTTAGCCATTATTGGTCTGGCTCTACCCCTGTAACAGCTGGGGTATCTCTGGGTCTCACCTTCGGTGGGCTGGGGCTGGGAATTACCAGTGGAGTCAACAGTGCAGTCACCACAGATTATGTGGTGATTATGTGGTTATCTGCAGATTATGCAGATGTTGTCAGGGGAGTAGGCCAGTTGGGGACAAGGATTATTACAAATGACCCTAACCGTAACCCTATAAATAAATTGTGTGAAATGAATCTGTTCAAGGGAAAAATAGAAAATAGTCTACCGTCTGATCCCGGGTGGGGGGGGGGGGAAATAGAAATTGAAAGACAACATATAATACAGTAGCATGGATGGTCTGGATAAAGATGTGAACACCCATATGTGAAAACATATTATTGTCATATTTTGTCACAGGCATAATTGCATTCTCAAACAAACATATATATGCTATACTATATGAATGATGTCCCTCCAACTTCACCTGTTTTCACTTCAAAGTTTTATTTGTTTTTCCAATGAGGCTTAATAAGGTTTTATTATTTGTGCTTGATGCTGACCACCACATATGAATGTAATTTGACTTGAGTTCGAAGATTGTATTCCGTTAACTAAGACAATAACCTGTGCAAAAGAACACTTTTGAATAGTTTAACAACATTTTGCAGTAGTTACTGAATTTATTTGAATAGCATTATTCTATTAACTGTCTGTTGTGATGTGTTCGTTGAGGAAGAAGGCCGCCGACTCAGGAACGCTTTTAACTCACTTTATTTGTTTAGTTTTAGGTATTTATCTATGAAGCAAAAGGAGGGGTATGTAAATTCACGCGCGTGGAGCGACCCTTAGCTGGATATCTTAACAGATACGCTGCCTGGAGGTTTCTGTCTTTCCCCCGCATGTGTTGTTTGGTAGTATCTGGGCAGGCGTGGCCTCTATGACGCATAATATGCTCTGATTGGCTAGTGTTGAGCGCCTGCCCCCAGTGTATTATGTGTGCCGCCATCTGGTGACCAGGTGCGGTTAATACAACTTATATATTTATATTTATATTCCTTAGTGGCTATGTGTGGATATTACAGTCTGTTGATACATATGTGCGGTTATCCATTCGTCACACTGTAAGTCCATCCAAACCTCCTCTGTGGAGGCTTGCCGAACAACTGTACCACAGCACCCAAGTGTATATACCTGAAATAAAACACACATGTGTTTGTTAAATGATTTTGAATGAACAGTTGATCAACCCTCTTTGTTGCATCTGTTGCATTTTTTCAAATATTCCTCACATTTGTATTCTACAACTGCCTTTAATAACACTTGAAACACTTGAAAACATTACCATCTCAAGCTCATGCAAAGAAGATTGTACAGAGTACAATGCCTCAGAAATAAAAATATGAAGCTCACAGAAATAAATCTATATTAAGTGGTTTACAAGAATTGAATCAAGCCATCATCCATCATTCCATACGCAAATGCACATGTGTTTGGAATCAGTAACAAATCCCTTATAGGTGTGTCAATCCTTTTACACCAAATTACCTTGTAAAGATATAGATACTGACACTGTAACAGATGATTTAGACAGTGATAAGGTTTTCAGTTAAGTTATTTAGTATAAAAGAGTTTCAGAAGAGTATAAAAATGTTTCTTGAGTGACTTATTTAGTTTTCCAGGGTCAAACTCGTTTTTCAAAAATATGAGAGTTTTTCACAAAAGTAGTGTCAGCTGCTTAGTGACAGATCAGATTTCGAGCCATAGGGCCTTGCTTGAGTGAGAGACACACACATGCACACACACATGCATACACAATCATACATAAACTCAAATGGGTATATCTGTGCACATTCACACATATACACACATACACAGCTGTGCCTCCGCCTCCCTCACCTAAACATCAGTGCAGAGGGATCTGTCTTGCTCTCCCACTCTCACCTGGGGGCGTGCTCCGAGCTGTGGCAATCTGCCGGCTGTCATTTCCCATCACGCTTCAATCCTCATTCCCCTCCATTACACACACTGGGCCCCAGTTTCAATAACTCTTTGGAGACTTTGAAATCAACTTTGAAAAATCGGATGAGGAGTTCAACAAGCTTGTTTGCTAACGAAGGGGCCTCTACATGATTGTCTGTTCCTGTAGCAGTGGATAAAAAGGGGTTTTTCAACTAGATGCCATTTCTCACCCTGTCACACTGTGTCATTTCCATAGCTATATTTTATTTCTCTGTATCTATTTGCCTATAGCCTCAAAGCTGTGTGTCTTAGTAAGTCTGGAAATGTTTTAGTATTCCCCTTTATACTGGGTGACTCACTTTTAAAATTGGGATTAAAGGAAAAATGATTTAAGGCCACAATGATTTCATGTTTCTATGTGATCGAAAGAATAAAACCTTTGGTGTCGTAGACTGCCATTGTTGAAAATAATAACAAAAATTAGACATAGAGCAGTCCAGTTGATTTGTTCAATTTCCCCTTCCTCATCGTTTATTTCCTGAAACATCTGTGTGATGGCATAACAAGGCAGATTGTAGTGCAAGGAAGGTATGGTAATAGGTTGGTTTAATTCCTTTATCTTTATCACTTCACTGAAATGTTTTAGGAGCTGTATTCAATTATATTCTCATATTATATTAGACTAACTGTTGATCAGTATGCCTTTAGCACAATAAATATAAACAGAAGTTTTAACTGTAATGGTTTGTACAAACTCTTGTGATGCTTATTTAGAACCCTTAAATGCTACTTGGATTTGTTGACAAACCCAAAGAACATTTATTTTGCAACATTTAAAAGTGTATTTTTCACCAAATATAATTCCTGTGACTTCAGGCTTTAACTTCAATTAATTAATTTTGATTTACAAACTCTGAAGTCATTGAACGTAATTATTAACATTTTCATACTCATAAACAGAAACATGCCACCAATACTGACGCTTTAAGCCTCTGTTTCTAGTTAGAACTATCTTGAGTTTCAAAACGTATACTTAAAAATAGTTATAACTATATGATAACTGTATATTCTAATAGATATCTATGATCACTTATGCTTTTAAATATTCTCCCTTCAACTTGACTATCAAAGTGTGAAGAATATTTGAAGATTAATATTACACTGTTTATTGTAGATTTGAATATTGATTGTAATAGCTACGTGACTAACTAAACGTCTTAATTACCCTGATTAGTCTGAGTAATGAGTCATGGAACCTAAACTCAACAAGGTAAGTTGTTTTTAATGGTATGATTCATGAAATTGTGTGTGTGTGTGTGTGTGTAGAGCTTGTTGATCATGCTGGAGAGAGAGAGAGAGAGAGAGAGAGAGAGAGACATAAAGGCTAATTCAAGCAGGTGATAAGGCATGTCATTGGCTCCTTTGTGCAATGCTCCAGTTGCCACTGTTGTTAATTTGTCCAGATGCGTGTGACCAAGCGTGCTGGTAAATATTAGCTCAGAAGGCGCCCGCTTTGTTGCATGTCCACCCTTCACCCAAAACAAACACGTGCATTCAACCCCCCCCCCCCCCCACACACACACACACACACACGTGATAGTTTATCAGTGTGTGTGTGTGTGTGTGTGTGTGTGTGTGTGTGTGTGATAGTAGGTATGGAATAGTCAGTCCCCAAGGTCAGTAAGGCTTATAGTCAAGAATTAAACCCAGCATCAGTGGATGTTAATGAAATATGTTTTGCGTATTTTGTCATGTTCACAACACCATTCACTATAGACTTCCACAGAAATCAGATAATAGAGATAATGAAAAATTAGCAAACATATTACGATTCTCCAATCATGCTGCCTTTGCTGACATAATATTATATACGTCACATCGTCTTGTGCCTTTATTACGTATTTCCTTTTAAAACATGTCTGCTTGTGAAACTGTGTGTGTTGACTGTTCCTTTTTGGAACATATTGTAACCAATTTTGTAAACGCTGTTCTATTTCATCCTTACTGACCGCCAGAGGCGGTGCTTTAAGCACTGGATGTATCCGTCTCGCGCATGCGCAGTTCGAGTACCTATACTAACAAAGTCACCTGTGACCCCTCGTGACACCGGAAGGCTATATAGCCCGGTGTCGACAGAGGATCTGTTCCTTTTCATCTTCTCGCAAGGACGCAGGTACCGACTTGCGGATAACATATTTGTTTTCTGAAGGGATCACGCTCCAGTTTATTATGCAGCCTCACGACCAAAAGGTCGGAGTCACGGGCGAGTCGCTCGTCCTCCAGGGGCTGTTTAACTGTACAGTGCTGAGCTAATTGCCGCTATTTGTAGCAGCTAATTAGCTAGCTTCCTTTGTTTTTGAATAGAAGCACAGCTAGGCTGTGTTCTAAATTGACAACTTTTCCTAAACATTTTTAAAAAAAGGGTTTGTAGCCGCTAATTGCAGCTTCCTTGGATTTGAATAGAAGCAGCTCGGCTGTGTTCTAGATTGCCATTTGTCTGGTAACTTTTTCTTTTGTTAAAAGAAGTGGCTTGTTGGTGAATGCAGCGCTCTCGCGTCCTCTCCTGGTAATACTGCCGTGTACTTTTTGGGGTAAGTAGCTTGTTGGTGAAGGCAGCGTGCTTGCGTCCTCTCCCAGTAAAACTGCTGTGTATTTCTGTTCAGTCACTTACCGGTGAAGGCAGCGCTCTCGCGTCCTCTCCTGGTAATACTGCTGTGTATTTGAGATCAGTCTCTTACCGGTGAAGGCAGCGCTCTCACGTCCTCTCCCGGTAATACTGCTGTGTATTTCTGTTCAGTTCCTGAACGGTGAAGGCAGCGCTCTCGCGTCCTCTCCCGGTAACACTGCTGTGCGTTTCTTTTCAGTCACTTACTGGTGAAGACAGCGCTCTCGTGTCCTCTCCTGGTAACACTGTACAGCGCTAAGCTACTTTGTTGGTGAGGCAGCGTGTCCACTCCCTTCCAGCGGTTGTAGCTGCTATTTATAGCTTCGTTGTGACAGTCACTTACCGGTGAAGGCAGCGCTCTCGCGTCCTCTCTCGGTAATACTGCAGTGTTTTTCCTTTCAGTCCCTTACCGGTGGGGGCAGCGCTCTCGGGTCCTCTCCCGGTAATACTGCCGTTTGTTTCTGGCTTAGTAGCTTACTGGTGAAGGCAGTGCTCTCGCTCCCTCTCCCAGTGTTCTGCTGATGGCTCATGTGTGTAGCGCCTGTGTGGCCTCCCTTGAGCCTGACAATGGCCATGACCGTTGCCCCTCTTGCCTCGGCTTATGAACTGCGGCTCCATGCCCTGGGCACTTAGGGTGACTAGACTTGCAGCAGTGGAGTGTCCGGCGGCCGCCGACCTTCCCTCAATGGCACCACTTCCTTCGGCCCAGCCCGACCGGCCTCGGCGCCGGGGTACAGCAGTGGCTGTGGGTGCCCCCCCCAGGAAAAGGACTAAGGGCGAACTAGCGTCAAAGGTGGATCGCTTGTCGTCGGATATGGTGAGGATACAGGAGCTCCTCCTGACCCTGCAACCTGGGGGGGGTGGCTGACGTCCAGCCTGACCCTTCCTTGGGGGATGTGCCTAACATGGACGATGCCCTGTCACTGGCGGCTTCGGCTAACCTCTTTAATGAGAGGGTCACGGAGGATGGAACCTCGAACACTGTTGGGGAGACCTCCTACTCCTCTGCTTGGAGTTCTGGGCACAGCACAGAGTGTACCCCCATGGGGGCCGTCATCCGTACGGCCCTGGCTCGCCTAGGGCTCGATGCTCCTCAGGCAGACTTGGCTCCTGCCTAGCGCCTTCTTCAGGGGCAGCCCTGCCCTGACCTCTTTCTCTGTCCCTCCTTCAGAGGAGTACTTAAAGGAGCTACACTCTTGCTGGAAGGATGTCAAGGCCCTCTCCCGTCCTTCTTCCAGTGCTCGGGCCTTGGAGGCCATGCAGGATCCAGCGCAGTATGGGCTGGGTCGCATGCCGCCCGTTGAGCCCGCCATTGCCTCCCTCATTTTGGCCCCCGATCAGGCTTTGAGGCCAGATGCCAGGTGTTCCCGGCCCCAGTGCAGGGTCACAGACGACCTGCTTTCAAAGGCCTACGATGCAGCGGCACGTATGGGTCGGATAGGCAACTCCCTCTCCCACCTAATGCTGGCACTCTCAACCTCTCTGCAACAAGCTTGCAGTTGAGCCATCCATGCAGGACCTTAGTGATGCGTCCTTACAGGCCTTTGCCCTCATGTCCAGAGAATTGGGGCGTGTTATGTCCACCCTGGTCCAGACTCGCCGGCAGGTTTGGTCTGCCCGTCCATCGCCCGGGCAGCCTCGGGCTGCAGAGCCTCACCGGTACCCCCCACGAGCCCACAGAGGCCGGGGGGTCAGGTGCTAGGACCACAGGGCCGGCCATTGGCTGTTTTTCCCAGCAGCAGCTCAGTCACTGGGCTGCCTGTACTATAGACCCCTGGGTGGTTTCCACCTTAACCCGGGGGTACGAATTACAGTTCCGGCGCCGGCCCTGTTGCGGATTAATAATAAGCATATGTATCAGCAGCTGCACATAGCCACAAAAGAGTAGAAATAAATATACAAGTTGTAGTAACTGCACCTCAACACATGATGGCGGCAAACAATATACTGGGGGCGGCGCTTAACGCTAGCCATTGTGCGTCATGGAGGCCACGCCTCCTGCCCAGTGACTACCGGCGGAAGTCGCCGGCTCAAGTCAGAACCCCCCCAGGCAGCGCATCGGAAGGATGCAAAGCTACTGAGGATGCAACGCTTGGGGGTTCTCCACGCGTGAACTTATACAATACCCCTCCTTCTGCTTCATAGATTAAATAATAATACTAAACAAATAAAGTGAGTTAAAGCGATCCTGTTGTCGGCGGCCTTCTTCCTCGGAGCACAACCCCACAGCCCCAAGCCTTCGGCTGGGTCAAAATGACAGTTGTCCGCGATCCGGCGAAGGCCTCAGCTCTGGCCCAGGAGCAGGGGCGGACTGGCCATCTGTGAGTTCTGGAGAAGTCCAGAACGGCCGTGTGGGTCTACGGCCATCGGCCGTCGGCCCTTTTTTTTTTTCGTTTTTAAAAAAAAAAAATTATTTTGAAGAACCCCGTCAACAATCGCGGAACCCCCCCCCCCCCCCGTCAACAATCGCGCAGCACCCCCCCCCCCCGTCAACAATCGCGCACCCCAAGGCCGGTCCAGGACAAAATTGACAGGGCCGATTTTTGTTCCCAGTCCGCCCCTGCCCAGGAGCTATCTGCCCTCCTGGCCAAGGGTGCGATCGAGCCAGTGGACCCTCAGTTACAACCCAGGGGGGTTCTACTCGGCGTACTTTCTTGTAACCAAGAAAGACGGCGGATTCCGGCCCATTCTAGACCTAAGGGGCCTCAACACGTTTTTAAAAGTTTTGCCATTTCACATGCTCACCTCGGCAGACACCCTGAGGGTAGTTGCCAGAGGGGAGTGGTTCACAACCATAGATCTGAAGGACGCCTATTTTCATGTGCCGGTTGCATCACACCACAGGCGGTTCCTGAGGTTTGCCTATCGGGCCCGGCATTTCCAGTTCACGGTACTTCCTTTTGGGCTCTCCCTCTCCCCGAGGGTTTTCACCAGGGTCGTGGCGGCAGCCCTTGCACCCCTGCAGACGCAGGGCATGAAGGTCCTGCCGTATTTGGACGACTGGCTGGTCTGTGCCCCGTCCAGGTCCCAGGTGGCCCAGGATACGGCCCGCCTACTGTCGCACGTGGCCCGGCTGGGCTTGACGGTGAACCGGGGAAAGAGTTGCCTGGACCCTTCCCAAAGGGTTACCTATCTGGGGATGGTTCTGGGGCTTTCACCTCGGCGCGTGGACGACATCCTCTGCCTTCTTCCCCTTTTCAGGGCCGGCAGGCTGCTTTTCGTTCAGTTTCTACAGCTTTTGGGCAAACTGACAGCTGCCTCAGCTGTGGTACCTCTGGGCTTACTGTCCCTGCGCCCACTGCAAATGTGGATGAACAGCCTGCACCTAGATGCCAAGTGGCACAGGCAGAGGAGGGTCAGGGTGACTCTGCAGTGTCTCGTCTCTCTCTCTCCATGGAGGGAGAGGGCGTATCTGACAGCAGGCGTGCCCATGGGCGCAATTCCGGCCCGCCAGGTGCTGGTAACAGCGGACGCCTCCCTCTCGGGATGGGGCGCAGTGTGGCGGGGCAGGGCTGCGCAGGTGATCTGCCCAAGAGGGTACACAGTAGGCCTGCAGCTATCGATTCTTTTTGTAATCGATTAATTTAGCACTTTATCGATCGATTAATCGAGGAATCGGATTTTTAAAAAAATTGTGTTTTTAAACAACCAAAACAAATAATGCATAACGAAAATGATGTGGCTGTAAAATGATCAAGCATTTCTAAAAAATGCTCTTTTGGGAAGTGCTGAGAGGGAGAAAAAGAGGGAGAGAGGGAGAAAAAGAGGAAAATGTAATTTATTAATATGCACAACAAGGACCTACGACCGACGGGGGGGGGGGGGGGGGGGGGGCGACGGGGGTGGGGGGGGTGCGCGCAATAGTAACACACCGCGGACCTACGGCCGAAGGGGGGGGGGGGGGGTGCGCGCAATAGTAACACACCGCGGACCTACGGCCGACGGGTGCGCGCAATAGTAACACACCGCGGACCTACGGCCGACGGGGGGGGGGGGGGTGCGCGCAATAGTAACACACCGCGGACCTACGGCCGACGGGGGTGGGGGGGGGGGGGGGGGGGGGGCGGTGCGCGCAATAGTAACACACCGCGGACCTACGGCCGACGGGGGGGGTGCGCGCAATAGTAACACACCGCGGACCTACGGCCGACGGGGTGGGGGGGGGGGGGGGGGGGGGGCGGTGCGCGCAATAGTAACACACCGCGGACCTACGGCCGACGGGGGGGTGCGCGCAATAGTAACACACCGCGGGGGGGGGGGGGGGGGGGGGGACGCGCTGGTGTGCTTCCTGAACAACGGTCCGTGTGGAACAATCAGATCCCTGCACATAGGCGCGTCATAGGAATTTAACGAGGCTTCGAGGCAGATGTTTTGCCTCGAGGAATTTTCATAATCGAGTTAATCGAGTAACTCGATGAATCGTTGCAGCCCTAGTACACAGCATATCAACATGCTAGAGCTCAGGGCTGTGCAGCTAGCACTGGCCTGCTTTCTGCACCATTTGGCGGGCAGGCATGTTCTGGTCCGGTCGGACAACATGTCCACGGTTTCCCAGGTGAACCACCAGGGGGGCACCAGGTCGGCACGGCTTCTCCGGGTATCCCGGACCCTGTTGACTTGGGCGTCTCCCTGTCTGGCCAGCCTGCGGGCAGTCTATTTACCGGGGGACAGGAATCCGGTTGCGGACTTCCTCTCCCGACGGAAGCCCCCACCAGGAGAATGGCGGCTTCATCCCGAGGTGGAGGAGTCGATGTGGGGCCTCTTCGGCAGGGCGGAGGTAGACCTCTTTGCCTCGGAGGAGTCGACGCATTGCCCTCTCTGGTTCTCCTGGACAGAAGCGACCAGCCCGTTGGGGCAGGATGCGTTGGCGCACGATTGGCCTTTCCACCATTGCCTCTGATCCTACCGACACTCCAGAGGGTCCTTTTGCAGGGCCACCGGCTTCTGCTGGTGGCTCCCTTTTGGCCAGGGCGGCTCTGGTATCCACTGCTGCTCAGACTCTGTTGCAGTGTGCCATGGCGCCTCCCCGACAGGAGGGACCTCCTGTCACAGCTGAGGGGTCAGATCTGGCATCCCGACCCCTGTCGCCTCCAGCTCTGGGCCTGGCCACTGCAGGGCCTGACCCACTGCTGAGGGATTGCACTGCGGCTGTCAGGGGTACTGTCCTGAGTGCCAGGGCACCGTCGACCAGGCTGCAGTACGAACACAGGTGGAAGCTGTTCTCCAACTGGTGTGCGGCTAGAGCCGTGCATCCAGTACACTGCACTGTGGCCACCGTGCTGGAATGTTTGCAGTTCCTCCTGGACTGGCCGTTCCCACTCCACCTTGAGGGTCTATGTCATGGCTATCTCCTCCCTACACGATAGGGTGGACGGCGCCACGGTAGGACACCACAGGCTAGTGTCCCTCTTCCTTAGAGGGGCTTTGAGGCTGCGTCCCCCCACAGCCATGAGGGCTCCGGCATGGGACCTGCCGCTGGTGCTGGAAGCCCTGTCATCGCCTCCCTTTGAGCCCTTGGGCCAAGTGAAGCTGAAGTGGCTGTCCATGAAGGCTGCCTTTTTACTCGCCATAACCTCTGCGAAGCGGGTCGGGGAGTTGCATGCCCTATCTGTGAGTGGTACATGCTTGAGGTCGAACTCCGATGGCTCGGCACGCTTTGACCCCCCATCTGAGGAGGGTGGGTATGAGCTGCTGTGCCCAGTGCGGGCTCTAAGGGCTTATATTTCTGCTACCGCCGATATTCGGCAGTCAGAGCAGCTTTTTGTTTGCCATGGTGGCCCTAACAGGGGTCGTGCTTTAACAAAGCAGAGGCTGTCCCACTGGGTTGTGGATACCATAACACATGCCTACAGGGGCCAGTGGTCGCCCCCCGCCATCCGGGGTTAGGTGTCACTCAACCAGGAGTGTCTCAGCATCATGGGCTGCCCTGAGAGGGGTGCCCCTGGGGACCATCTGTGCCGCAGTGTCATGGGCATCGCCTAGCACATTCTCCAGGTTCTACCAGGTCAACGTCGCCACTCCCCATCCGATGGGTGTGGTCCTGAGGCCAAGTTCTGCTGTCTCCAGTCAGTGAGGCGAGTGCTTGGGTTCTTCGTGACGTTGTTGGTATAGGTCATCCAGTGCTTAAAGCACCGCCTCTGGCGGTCAGTAAGGATGAAATAGAATGCAGAGTTACGTATGTAACTCCGGTTCTATGAATCCTGGATGACCGCCAGAGTTACAGGTCACTCAGAAGTCTCGTGGTTTGTGAGAAGATTCTGGGAACAGATCCTCTGTCGACACCGGGCTATATAGCCTTCCGGTGTCACGAGGGGTCACAGGTGACTTTGTTGGTATAGGTACTCGAACTGCGCATGTGCGAGACGGATACATCCAGTGCTTAAAGCACCGCCTCTGGCGGTCATCCAGGATTCATAGAACCGGAGTTACATACGTAACTCTGCGTTTTATAGTCACAATAAGTTTTATTTTTGGTTCACATCACATCCCTCTTTCTGTTTGATCAGTCCCCTGATGCACCGGCTGTACATGTACAGCCAGGCAGCAGCTCACTGGGCTCAGATTGTTTTGTCATTTTCCATCTCAAGTGGAACTAACAAGCCAATAAATCGGTGAGAAGAGAGAAAATGAGACAGAGGGAGGGAGAGAGAGAGAAAGAGAAAGAGAGAGATAGTGGGAAATAAAGTGAGGTTTGGGAGGAGGGGTGGCGGGGGGAGATTGAAGCAAAGGGTGGGTGGGTGGCTGGTGGTGGGGGGGGGGTGGCTGGGGGTTAGTGGGGGTTCTAGGCATGGGCATGGGGGGGGCAATGCCCCACCAAATGCTCTGACTGCCTCACCAAACCGACCCCGCTTCATCCCAACATTCAAACATTCCATAAGCTTCACTGAAATGCCAATAATGACGGTAAAGCACACCTTTGAGTGTAATATTGCGATTGTACAATGGTTACCAACAAAATAAAATATATAATCAAAATCTACAAATCTACTCCAGCAAGTAGGCTGACCCTTAGTAACGACCTAGCGACACAGCAGATAGACAAGAGGGACAAAACAAAAAGGTAGGAAGAAAGACGTGGAATAGAGAGAGAGAGAGAGAAAGAGAGAGAGAGAGAGAGAGAGAGAGAGATACACACACACACACACACAGGGTTGGCAGTGCTTAAAAAGAAAAGAACAGGGCGGAGAAGTGACGAGGTGGAGAAGGACATCTTGTGTGAAATTGTTTGTGAGATTTTAAAACCATATATGGGTATTCCATGCTTGTGTGGTTCCTCTTTCCCCTCCTCCTCTTCTTCTCTTCTCCTCTCTCCCTCACATCTCTATATCTCTCCATTCCTCCCTCTTTGTCCCTCTCCTTTCTTTGTCTCTCTAACCTTTTCGTTGAGTGGGATGACAGGATGTGTTGGACTCATTGAACCAAACAACAATGTGTGGCTCCAAACAACAATGTGTGGCTCCTCTATTTCAGCTCAACTCTGTTCTTTCATTCTAAAACAAACGGCAGGTGTAAAGCAGAAACCGATACAACCGCATCGTGCTTCTGTCACCTCTGTCCATGGAACTGTTTTCCTTCTGCACTTTGAGAGCAGACAATGTTGTAAAAGCAACAATTTGCAGGGTTTATACAACCAAATTGACCAAGCTTGTTACTGCCTCAGTGGAAAAAGAGGGAAAAAACATGTTTGAGAAATGAGAATTGTCAAGATAAAACTGAAATAAAATGGGGTAGGAAAACATCAGGAAATTAAGTTAATGACTTGGCTCTGTGCCTTGCCAATATCTTCAGCAATGTTTGTTTTAAGAAGAAAGGCTGGAAGAACAAGGATAAATGAAGCACAGAAGAGTTAGACACTACTGGGAATTAGTGGTTCTCTTTTCTTTTAATAATAATAATAATATTAGAGGTGAATAAAGTCAAATACATCATAAAGGCAAACATGCTTAAAATTAACAATGATATATTTTGAGGCTGAATCCATCAGAATTAGCAGCCATGATAGAATCATGAGATAACAGTAAGTTCTCTTGTATTTTCTCTCTAGATTAACAAGACTGCTGCATCACCTAGGCACCACTACAGAAACATCCAGTCTACAATACCATTCAGCTGTTCATTGTGACGTCACAAAGCCTGTGCTGCCTGACATGTCATCGAGCTGGCTGTCTATTGTGATGTCACACAGTTAGTTATTGCAAGTCCCATATGCTTTCTTCTCCAGAGACAGGAGGCTCTCTGTTGATTAGCTTAACAGCTTGTTGCCTAACATGCCATGGGGTTGAATGACCTCTGGGGTGAACACAGAGCCATGTAATTAGCTTGATGGGACAAGGTCGTAACACAGTGTGTGTGTGTGTGTGTGTGTGTGTGTGTGTGTGTGCGTGCGTGCACTTGTGTTTGTGTGAGTGATTTTGCACGTGTGTGCATGTGTGTATGTGTGTGTGTCTGTGTACATGCATGTGTGTGTGCGTGCATAAGAGAACAGGAGAGAGCTGTTGATAATGCCAGTGTTATTAAAATGGACACAGTGATTATGATGCAGAAGTTGAGAATAGAAAAGCTATTAGCACATCAGAAAACACCAATTGCTCCAGTTTTGTTTCTTTTTTTGTCCCCACCTTTTTTTCCCTCTCTTGCCCCTCTTTTCTCAATCTCTCTCCAGGAGGATTGTATTCTCATGGTTGTGAGCAAAATACAACTAACTTGCCTCCTCTATTATTAACCAGCAGTGTGTGACACACGCAGACCTCCGGCCCTTAAACAGAGCTTGTGTCACTCACTGATTGTTGATTATTAGTATTGTTTAAGAGAAATGTCCATTATATCTTGGTTAAAAACATATCTATGTGTGTGTGTGTATGTGTGTGCAGCGTGTGTGCACGTGCAGAGTGTGTGTGCATGCAGCCTGTGTGTGTGTGTCACACACACTCAAAAAACACATGCACACACACACACACACACACACACACACATCTTAGCCCTTCATGTGAACAATGATGGTCACCAGATCAGACCACATACAGTCCAGGGAGAGGGGGGGAGGGGTCAGAGGTTGATCACTATGGAGATGCACGCCCTGTAAAGACATTTTAAAACCATTGCATTTTTTGTGAACAGGTGTTTTAAAATCCACACACGTTAGTCTAAAAAAAACATTTTCAACATGTAAACACACTATCATAGCCAACTATAGGCCTACTGGCTAATAATGCTACAGCTTATCCTGTTTGGGTTTGTAAAGTTAAATAGGCTTAACATTATAATTATAAAAGAATAGACCTGCAATATAATTTGGACCATAAACATAAATTATTAACTTGTATAACCCTTTCATTTGAATAGAAGTAAAGGAAAAAAAATAGCCTGCATTGACTGGCCCAACATATATTCACATTTACACGATTTAACACAATCCTTATTGCAGCATCTCATCCGTTATCACATTGAAAGACTAGCTCTATTAGAAGGCCTACCTATCACATTCATTGAGTTGCTGTTAAAAAGATGAGAGAACGCCAAAGACAGAAAAACTGTATGAGGAAAAATTCATATCACATATTTTTTGTAGTCTATATAAGTCGTATTAATCGAGTTACACTACACCAAGGCAGACGGTGACTGCTAAATGGCGCGTACAACTGAGCGGTCCAGTGCACGAGTGGAGGCGTAGCGGGATATCACTGGTTAATAACGCGAACCACCTCTGTCAACATCATGCTCGCTGCTTGCTCCGGGGACCCCTCGCTCGGTAACGGGGGCGAGTGAGAAACGAAGAGCATGTAGGCAGTGTGTGACGCTTTAATGGCGTTTCCCTCTCTAGCTCAAGGACATAAAGACGAAGCTCGGCGTTGCTTGACATTTTCCGAGTTTTTTTGTGGCGGGGAGTGGTGGTGAATTGCGCAGCCCAGAGAGACGCGGAGCCTTGGTTTCGTTGCGTTGTTGCGTAAATCTTTACTGGAGAGATTTTTTCCGCGCTTTTTTCTCTCTCACCGAGTCTGGAATTTGTAACTTAAAGGACTTCCTTGTTTATTATTCCACTAGACTGTTATCAGTAGTTCAAAGGTACACGGTACATTAAATGTAGCATCTCCTGGCTGTGTGTGTGTGTGTGTGTGTGTGTGTGCGTGCGTGTATGTGTGTGTGTGTGTGTGTGTGTGTGTGTGCGTGCGTGCGTGTGTGCGTGTGTGTGTGTGTGTGTGTCTGAGTGTGTGGGGGGCACACACAGCGGACCCGTGAACGCACCTCGTCCCGTCCCGTCTCCCCTTCCCCTTCCGATGTCCCACTCAGTGAGCGCGTGCTCCTGCCACACCGCCGAGATGATACTTCTTGGACTTCTGGTCACTGTGATCAGGTTTTCAGGTAAGCTATTTTGATTATTCAAAACTTCACAAACAACTAATCGTCCGACCGACTATTTGATGTCGCCTACAACTAATTGCTGTTCGAACTCAAAGGTTAAGAGGAAATAAATGGCCATGTTAGTTAATCCAAACCTTTGTGCAGTGAGCAAACGGGGTAGTCCGTAGCATAACCGAGTACCCAGTCCGATGGAGATCAATTTGGAACTTGGAAAATGAAACGCATGACTGTGAATTTAGTATGTATTTCTTTTTAACAATACGTTGACTTTCAATCGTAATAGGCTACCCATTATTTTGGCATCTAGTAGACTACAGAATTTTAACTTTAAAATGGTAGCGAGAACAGTGCTGTCTGCACATCTGGCTTATAGTAGTCAAAGCTCGCATTCCTTTAGAAAAATGTTCATCAAATCAAATCAAATTAAAATCGGCTGATCACACGTTTCTCATTTTGCCTTGGGATTAACCTTTTTTTCTTTTACATCTGGACGTTTCTCACAAACCATTATAAATAACAATATGTCCTGCCAATAGGTTTACGCGTGCTCCGATATGTCCGAGATAGTCCTCTCTGCATTGAACGATAATGTGGATACGATCTTTTTATGAGCTTTGTTAATTATTGTCTTCCGTCAGGTTTCCATAGCACCTCTCCATCCTCCCTTCCTCTCGCACAAAGGGGGTTTACCCAAACCACTCTCTGACTTTCCGCTCGTGTGTGATTTATTTAAAAATCTCAATAGTAGGCCTACAAATGGTCCCAAGCTCCGCGAGAAGTGTAATCAACTGACTGCCAGTATGTAAACACATTTAGGCTCGAGCTTTGTTGTTACCTGACGGCTTATCGGCGCGCAAGCAGGTGCGCGCTTGGTACGCCACATGCGGCTGGTGATGTCTGCAGACAACCAGGGAAACGAGACAAGGGCGCGTCTTGTGCTGATAGTAGTAAACCCGAACAAACACACCAAACAGCATTTACATAATACGGAGGTGCGGGCACGCACACGCGCAGCATACCAGTATCACGTCCGTGACAGGTGCTTTTAAGTATAGGCCTATACGTTTCTTATCCACGTTATCCATATTTACCTTTATTCCCCTGTCTAAGGGGCTGGGCAAGAATGGTTTGGCTTGATGTTTGTGTCTGCATTCACACACACACACACACACACACACACACACACACACACACACACACACACACACACACACACACACACACACACACACACAATAACAGCACCATAATGTCCTATAATTTCCTAAGTTAGAGACAGTGACGTCTATCAGCAGCAATGAGACTGGG
The DNA here is from genome assembly GCA_030340625.1 of Merluccius polli. Lineage (NCBI taxonomy): Eukaryota > Metazoa > Chordata > Actinopteri > Gadiformes > Merlucciidae > Merluccius > Merluccius polli. The sequence continues at coordinate 50,416 of JAOPHQ010001419.1, read as the reverse complement.
GACTCGGAAGCAGCTTGTGTATGTGTGCCATAAAACTGCCTTGATGATATTCTCCCATATTCTGAACAACATGTCAATGTTGTTCAGAATATGGGAGCCAATTGCTGTGGCCCATGGGAGTAACAGAAGGGGGTAGGAAGTTACAGGGAGAGCAGGAGTGCCTGCTAGATATATGGAGAGTTGTGGTTTGGTCTGACGTGTGTAGGCCTATGTGTTGTGTTTTGGAGGTTTTCTGTCCAATATGACTGTATTGCGTAAATGGGAGATTTATAACAAAAAGACAATGTGGAGAGAAAAAAAGTGTGGAGAGAAAAAAAAATGGACGGCTATCATGGTTGGAGGACGTCAGTTTTGTCAACTAATAATAGCATAGAAAATGAAGGATAGAAAAATGTAGCGTGTGTTTAGGAGAGTGTGTGTGTGTTTAGGAGTGTGTGTGTACTTTTTAAAGTGTAGTATAGTGTGTCTGAGGAGGTCGTTGGAGGTGTTCTGCATGTTTTGTTGATAGCTGGGATTTGGAAAAGTCACACAAAAGCAGCAGATGGTGTATTGGCTTCTCTTTGGATGTTGCGAGTGTGTGTATGTGTGTGTGTGTGTGTGTGTGTGTGTGTGTGTGTGTGTGTGTGTGTGTGTGTGTGTGCGTGTGTGTCTTTTGACCACACAGGCGCAAGTCGTGTGTGTTGTGATTTCTCCGATGGGAGTTTTCTGAAGCACACACGTGTGTGTGAGTGCGTCCATGCCCAAACTCGGCCTCTGACACGATGCATGTCGTCCCCCATGGCAATAAACTTGTGCTTGGCTACCTTCTAAAAACAACTCAGTACCCTGGTCAGTACTCTCTCACTTTCCCTCTCTCTCTCTCTCTCTCTCTCCCTCTAGCCCCCTGCCTCTCTTCCCCCCCCCCCTCTCTGTCTCTCCCCCCCCCTCACTCCCTCTCCCTTCTCTCTCTCTCTCTCTCTCTCTCTCCCTCTTCGCCCTTCTCTCCCTCTCCCCCCCCTCTCTCTCTTTCTCACCCCCCCCCCCCCTCTCTCTTTCTTACTCTTTCTCTTTTTCCAGTGTTTCCCCTACGATTTCTCCCAGCAGTGGTGCTGAGGTGTGTGTGAAGTACACTATGTTGATGTGCGCATTCCAGCAGAAATGGTCTCATACAATGGTATAACAATATAACACAGCAAGAATATAACACAACACATTTTTGGGGCATTATTGTTCGCACAAATACAGTTTTTAGTCTGCAATTTATAGCCATTCAAATTGTCTGGGTTCCATCATGATGTTGCTTCTGTTCTGCACAAATCAAATATGTACTTTCTATCATTAAGTCACTTGTGTTAATTTTTCTCTTCATGCCTCCTACATTTAGGAGGAGGAAGCCATTCATGAGCTAATGCCACCTATAGTATCATCATGCATTTTTTATTCCTCTATAGCAGACCACTATTTTGCTGTCAGTATTTTTCCACAATGTTAAATAAAACAAATAGCATTTGGGGCGGCCAACATCATTTATAATACTTTTTTTTTGCATGGCTGATTGCAGTGGCGCTACTAATCCAGCATCGGTGCTGCGCCACTACTGCTGGATGCATGAAGGGGAAACACTACTCAATCTCTCTGTCATGTTTCAAGACCAAGAGACTACACAGGAGACCCCTATCCCCCCTCTCTCGCTCTCTCTTTCTCTCTTTCTCTCTCTCTCTCTCTCTCTCTCTCTCTCTCTCTCTCTCTCTCACTCTCTCTCTCTCTTTCCCCCCCTGGTCAGTGTCTCCTGCCCATCTGTGACGATAAATACAGATGCGTTGAAAACTGAATTCAAGTTTCTCCGCTCCGATGCACTAATCTGACTCCAAATCATTTAGACCAGGTTGACTTTGTGTTGTGATTAAAGGTGACACGTTCAAAAAACATGTTCAGGGGCCATAATGGCCACTCTGTCAACACAGTGAAATGCAATCTTAAAATGGTGTAAGGATACGTTTTGTAATCGGTGGATTTTCTGCTATAGGGTGAATCCCTATAGAAGATATGATCACAGCAACATCAATTATGCTTTTCCATTTAGAATTATCTTTGTTTTTCTCTAAAAACTGCTAGTAAAGTGAAGTGAATTCATGTGTGCAAGTATTTTTTAATTTGCAGCAGTGTGTCATGAAATTTCAGCAAATAGGGAATTCTCGCTCATATTATAGCATTTTTTTTTTTGTGACAGATTTACAAAGTTTTCCCTGTTTAAAGGTCACAACTAGCCTGGCAAGCCAGACCCACATCAGAAAGATGTAGGGTCTGGCATTGCTCCATTGGCAGTGTGGGCGGGATAAATGGTTGTCTTTCAAGTTCTCTCTGCACGCAATAGGATAGCGCTACAACCAATCAGAGCAACGAAGAAGGTGACGTAGTCAGAGCGACGGCTCTGACTACGTAATTAATCAAAACCGAATACATCTTTCTTTTCGAGGAAAGACTTCAGTGCCGTTCTTCGTTCTTTTCTCAAAGAAAATGTTAACTTCAAGTCTTGAAGAGTCGTGGCCAAAGCCGAGTCGAAAGACAGCTGTTCGCCAGCAGCAGCAGCCATTGTTTACCTCTAACATGGAACCGTCGCAACTCTGTCGTCATTAGGTAGCCTGGCTTCCGATTCCGCCCCTCACGATGTGATTGGCCTGACAGATTTTCTGTTTCCAGCAGCGCAAAACGACGACAAAAGGCTAGACCCCCTGGCTGCAAATTACATTTGCTGCTGCTAGGGGCGTCTAGATTTCTAGGCTAGGTCATAACCATTGTGGGTTTATAACCCTCAGTCCTGGCTGTCAAAAATGGAATAAGGTTTTGTAGTGGCACACATAGTAAGCCACTACAGTGTATTTCTTAATCTGTGGGCATTTTCAGTGGGGTCAGCAGATGCACTATAAAGATTCTAACAAAAATCTCAACATTTTACATTTGCTCTTTTAGACTTGCAATTTAGACTTTTCTCCCATGGGATATCTTATCTTTTGGGCTGTATTATTGCTTTTCCCCAATGCTTTTCCCCAATGTATGATAATAATGTAATGTTGTACAAACGGTTACTAATACAAATAGTTAGTAGCATTTTCACCCCAAATTAAAGCTTTTGGAACCAATAATAATCTTACAATAATAATAATAATAATAATAATAATAATAATAATAATAATAACTAGACAATCACATTCCCTCATTTAAATAGCCCCAAACTCAGAAACGAAAAGTCTTGTGAAAAGACATTTTCACAAAAAGCAGATTTCAGTTTTTTGGTACTTTTTTCTGCTGGTCTAAATGGCCTTAACCTACGATTAAGCTCTTCTCAAATCTTATCAAGTGATCCCAGCCCCGCCTCACTAATGCTGCCACTGCAGTAAAACAGTGGCAACTCATGACGTGTCCAGGCTTATGATGATTGCGGTATAACTTCAGCCCTGATGCCATCTGCAGTTTAAAGGCTGTTCTGGGCTCATTGGCCAGTTTATTCCACCAATCCGCTTTCCACCTCAGATGGCCAGGGCTCCATCATGCACCGAGGGTATTCACAGCATATGGCTCATGCCCTGCTATGGTCCACGCCGGAAGACTGTTTTCTTGATGTCACTTTATTGTTTGTTGCTCTTTTTCTGTTCATTCCTCTTTCATTTATTTTATATATATTCTATAAAAAGTAAAAGAAAGTGAATCCATTTTATAATTGTGTATAAATATTTGATGATATATTGATATTAATATCAATTTATCAATTATTTCCTCCTGTTATAAAAAGGCCCAAAATAAAGCCTGCTTCTCAGGGGGGTGACTCACCTAATGAAGCCACACCCCTTGGGCTTGAGATACTAGGTGTGTGTGTGTGTGTGTGTGTGTGTGTGTGTGTGTGTGTGTGTGTGTGTGTGTGTGTGTGTGTGTGTGAGAGAGAGAGAGAGAGAGAGAGAGAGAGAGAGAGAGAGAGAGAGAGACAGAAAAAGCATGTGTGTCATCATCATTCCATTACGCGATGGCCGTCTGCTTGTTATGAACGAGCGGCGATATGCGCCTGGCTGTAGCACCAATTCTACTGGAGCGCTGTAACCACCGGCTACTGCAAAGGTGCTTCAATAGATGGCTCTGCGGGGGTTGTTGTTGAGATGCTGATGACGTACACACACTGCACAGCCGGGACAGTTGATTTGATCATCTGAAAATGAAAGGAGTGAAGAAGGAGTCACGGCCGTCAGTGCAGGATCCGTCTTGCCCACGTCCCCCCAGCTGCTACCCTGGGTCTGGTTTGAGTGTCTCTGTCATCAGCTAGTAAGGCTTAAAGCCTCCAGTTTGCAAATAGATGTGTGTCTGTATGTCAGTGTGCGTTTGTGTTTGTGTGTGTGTGTGTGTGTGCATGTGTGTGTGCACGGATGGAGTCCTTGCAGAGTGTTGTAATGTTAGTCTCACACAAGACCCCATATTGGTTAAATACCTACAATGCTTTTGCGCATTTATTTCTTTCCCACCCCGGTCTTTTCATCAAACGTGCTCCGTATTCAATTTACATACAGTCTAGTGATCCAGCACTGAGTGTTAAGCGGTTTATGCTCTCGCTGCCACTTTATTCTGACACTGCTACATGGACCTGAATGTGTGTAAGTGCCTGAGCGCGTCATTGTGTTTTTGTGTGTGTGGGTGTGTGTGTGTGTGTGTGTTTACTATGCGCGCATCTTTGCGACAGATTGTCTTGGCCGCACCATGCCCCCCCCCACAGTGCTGTGGTATTGTGTTGTGGTTACAATAATGGGCTCTGTACCGCCCCGTATCCAGCCTTGCGGGACGCCTACATAAATGGGTCTTTCTCGGGGCAAGTCGGGCCCGCGCACATGTGGACCTGTTTGTCTTGCTGTGTATTTGTTGTGTGTGTGTGTGCATGCGTGTTGTGTGTGTGTGCATGCGTGTTGTGTGTGTGTGTGTGTGTGTGTGTGTGTGTGTATGTGTGCATGCATGCGTGCGTGCGTGTGTATCATTCTAGAAACATCATTTTCCGCGGCATACTGATTGCAGTTCACACTGCACCCGTACCTAACCCATCAACGGTTCAGATTGGCACGCTGTCTCTCTCTCTCTCTCTCTCTCTCTCTCTCTCTCTCTCTCTCTCTCTCTCTCTCTCTCTCTCTCTCTCTCTCTCTCTCTTTCTCTCTCTCTCTCTCTAACCTCTCTCTCTTTTCCCATCTATCTCTCCATTCCCCTATTTCTCCTCACAACATGACATTGTCTGCTGTCCTTCTCTGTACTCTTCTCTGTAACTTCTCTGTAAATGCCTTTTTTATGAAGGCAGTGGTTGCTATTGGAGTATGGAAACTGCCTACAGTTTAAAGAAAACAATTAACGTTTCCCCGCTGTGAACATTAGACAACATTAGAGGCTCCATAGTGTCTAGACTATGGCATCCTTAAATAACACCCAAGGAGCTCTTCGTCAGATCCTTTCTTTTATCGTAAGTCTAAGCCTCATCGAATATTAGAAGTATTGTGGTCTGGAACGAATTTGCCGTATATACGTAGATTCAGTGTCCATATTTATAATTCTAGTCTGGCAAGTGAGGACGAAAATCATGACAGAGGGGAACGGACCATATCTGAATGAAACGCAAAATTCTTCCTGTAATTCTCAGGATCTGGATGACCGGCTATGTGTTTTTAGTTGATTATTGTTTCTTTGGGTAATGTTTAGAGCGTTGTGGTGCAGTTTTTTATGTGCCATCTTTTATAAGAAGTACAAAAATATAGAGAAATCTCAAAGTTGAATGATGATTTCCCTATGATAAGGATCTCAAATGACTGAGTAGGATGATGTCCAAACGTAGTCATCATACAGCCTTCCTCTTTTCACCAACTTACCTCACGTCATGCTATGTTGGCTCATGTTAATAATTAACAAACCTCCTTTTACAATAGGCACCGTTAAACTTTGCAAAATGGGCAATTAAGATTTCAAGAGTAAAACTAATGTAGAACTACATGAACTTCCTTCCTAGGTTCCCAGAAGCCTCAGTGTGTATGTCTATTTTACAGTGAATAACAATTCATAAAAGATACACAAGTTATGTGTCATGTATGTCATGCATGACATGATTATAAAACATTATTCTATAAATTCCACATCCAGATACATCACAAGCCTTATAGATTACTTGTTCCAGATCCTTCCACTGGGACAATTTTATTAGAGGATGTTTTGTTTGCAACACATTATATATTATGAAAGTCAGTAGCATGCAATCGTAACCCAACCCGGACCTACGACCGGCAGGGGGGGGGGGGGGGCACGCGATCGTAACCCACCCCGAACCTACGACCGGCCGGGGGGGGGGGGGAGGGGGAGTGCGCGCGATCGTAACCCACCCCGGACCTACGACCGGCAGGGGCGGACCCCCATTTGACAACCACTGCACTAGGCACTGTCAAAAGGGCACTTGCTTGGTCGAGAGGGCAAAGGGCAGGTACTTTAGCACCACCTGGTGTCTACCTGTGCACGCCACTGATGAAAGTACATGTGTTATATTATGTTCAAATCTTAAATCTTTTGCCACAACCTTTCTCTGGTCACCCTCTACTGTTTGTCATGTCAACATCCTACTAAACGTCCACACGCCTCTCCCCCTCTATGGGTCTCTAACTCCTGCTTCTTCTCACCGCTCCTCCCTCAGCCGTGCTGCCATCTTGGGCTCCGCTCCACCACCTACAGGCTCATCTCCCGGTGCTGGCAGGGGCGGCGCCCCCCCCAGCTGCTGCGGTGGACTGCCTGGATGCCCACCGGGCCTGTGGGGCCGACCTGCGCTGCAAGGCCCTGTACCGTGGCGTGGAGCTTTGTGCGGCCGATGCGGCCATGGCACCCCTGGGGGAACGAACCGCCTCCGAGTGTCTGGAGAGCCAGGACGGCCTTCTGGCTCGCCACCCGGCACTGCTGGCCTGCAGGTGCCAACGTGGTGCACGGCGTGAGGAGCTCTGCCTGCATGTGTATTGGAGCGTCCGCCTCCTGCCAGGTGAGGTGGTGGTGGGGAGAATCAAAGGTCCGTCTCCTGCCAGGTGAGATGGGGGGGTAATCAAAAGTCCGCCTCCTGCCAGGTGAGGTAGGGGGAGGGGGGGACTAATTCCAAGTCTAAACATTCTTTCCGCAACACTAAAGAACCAGGGGCCGTATTCACAAAGGATCTTAGCGCTAAAAGTAGCTCCTAACTGGCGAATTTAGGAGAAACTCCTAAAAATAATGGGCGTGTCAGTCTTAAATGTAGGACTCCTAATTTTTTTCACTAAGAGCAATTCACAAAGTATTTTAGGCCTAAAAGTAGCACCTAAGTCTAGGAGAGCCTAAAAGTCCTCGAGAGGACTCCTAACTCACTAAGACCTATTCACAAAGAATCGGAAAATGACTGCGAGACGAAATGTTTTGGAGACAGTGGAAGACTGTGAATTGATCAAGAGATATAGGCTAAATCGTGAGGGTATAAAACTTGTGGAATTAGTGCGGGATGCAATAACATCCCCGACTAACAGGAATAACTCGATTAGGAAATAAAATGTTTGGCAACACTACGATATTTAGCAACAGGGAAAATGCAAGTTTGCAATGCCGACGATTTAGGAATATCGCAACCATCAGTCAGCCATAAACCGAACCATCAACGCGCTCTGTAGACCACATATCAATTCAATTAAATTCAAACTTTATTAAGGACACATCTCATGAAAGGTCCATAACACCAACACAACACAATAATAATAAAATAATAAAAATAGAATAAAAAATACATACAGACACACACACACACACACACACACACACATATATATATATATATATAGCCTACATATATGTAAATATACACACACACACACACACACACACACACACAATTCCACAATGATCATATATTTACATACAGGCTAGAAGAGCTGACAGAGCTCAGTTCAAAGTTGGTTAAGGCTGAAATAATACCATTAATATCATCCAACAGTTTATTCGGTTTCCTTTGGACAATCAACAACTACACATGATCAAAGCCAACTTCATGGCAGCAGGTATGGCCCGGTGTGGTCGGTGCTGTTGACGGGACGCACATACAAATAATTGCGCCATCAAAAGATGAGGACGTGTTCGTCAATAGAAAGAAAGTACATTCCATCAACACGCAGATTGCTTTTGATGCAACTTTTAACATTCTTGATGTTGCGAAGTGGCCTGCAGGGTCTACCCATGATCCGCGTATTTTAATGGGGAGCGGTCTGAGGCGTGAGGCGCCATGTAGGCTACCAGTTGGGTGTCTTGCTGGGTGACAGTGGCTGTCCCTGCAAGACGTCTTGCCACCCTATCTCAGTCCACAACCGGGAGCACAGTTAAAGTATAACATGCAAGTGATTACGCAGATTACGATTAGTCCTATGCATAAAAAACATCGTATTAGCTCTTTGTCGCCTTTTATTTGTTGAATCCATATTTATTATTGTTTGCTGTGTTCCTCCATATATGTTAGGGCACACAAAAATACACGAAATCTTGTGGAGAGAGGATGTGATCACAGTGATCACTGTATGCGCCATTCTCCACAACCGGTATGGGCTGTTATTTAAAGTGTTGAATAGTGGAGATATGCTCATTGAATAATAGTTTGCAGGGTGCTTTTAATTGCCTCCTTGAATTAATGCAATTTACGTATTTTTATTGTTTTTATTGTTTATCTCTCTCTCTTTAACGTGCATATAGGCTACAACGTCATTATCGTGGTCTGCACAAACTTGTCATCATGCGTGTATTCTGCTAACTGCACTGTCCATAACTATTTGATAGGGATGTCTAGCCGAGGCTACTTCCTTGTTCTTCGGTGATTTAGTGGGCTCGTTTTCACAGAGACCGCCTGCTCTGAACAACCAATCACCGCACTGACCGCTTCCAAACTCGTGCACGAGAATCGACGTAATCCATAGCAACGGCGCGTCACTCTTAGCTCACTCTTAGTGATTTATCCTTAGTATGAGTAGGTCTCAGCGGCTTTGTGAATAACTTTTAAGAAAAAACTCCTACGTAAAATGTTTTAGCACGAGTTAGGAGCACTCCTAGCGGTAAGATAAAATGCTTTGTGAATACGGCCCCAGATCTTTAATGATTTCTAATGACTGGAATTATTGGTAGTGCAACGTCACACTCACTTATGTGGTCAATGGAATGGCAGACATTAGAGTGGTACAGTCACTGGAATGGTACAATTGCTAGAATGGTACAGTCGCTGGTATAGTACAGTCAAGGGAATGGTACATGTATATATTTTTAACATTTCGTTTGGCATGTTGTTTCATTTTTGAAACAGACGGTGTAAGAAAATATATAATATTGTCTCAGTCAACTCCGTTAGGTGCTTTGTTCTACCTTTTCCCCATAACTCACCCCTGACCTCTTCTCCCTGATCCCAGCCCTCCCAATTGCCCCTCCCCCCAGCCTCACCCTGACCGTGCTTCCTCAGAATCAGAATCAGAAAACTGTTATTGCCAGGCACATAGAGATAGTTTTGGTGCTACATAACGGCAACAACAACAACAACTACTACAACAACAACAACAAATAATGCACAACCGAGTGCACAACTCAGCTGAAAAGTAAACAATGTACTGTATTTTGTAATGTATTTTGTACAATTATAGCCAGCTACCTAGCTACTTCATTCTAGTATGAACACAATTGAGTATGTCATTTAGAAAGATGATGTGACGGGACATCAACCTGTAACATTAGTGTTCACACAGCTCTCTCTCTCTCTCTCCCTCAATCCACCCACACACACACGGCAGGGCTGTTCACTTACCAACGTTATACAGCGGTGCCTATGGATATGTGCCTATGGTAACTATAGGGTATAGATATAGTCAGTGCCTAGGTTAGAATTGTAACAACGTTGTACGGTGCTGCAACAAAGTTTTGGTGTGTATGTGCTAGTGCAATTACTCAACCTGTAGCCTAATATTAGCATACACACAGCTCTCTCTCCCTCTCTGTCTGTCTACCCACACACACGCGGCAGCGCTGCTCACTTGCTAACGTTATATGCCTGCCTCTCTCTGTCGGTCAAACGTGGCGTGTGAGAAAAAGTAGATTTTGTAGCTTCAGAAATATTACCTGACTTGTGTGGAGGTTTGCTAGCTCAAGACAATTTCTTTTGCTTGGCCTCGCGAAGGTTCGCTTGCTCTCTTTCAGTGTTTTGGCAAAGTTTAGAGGTGACGGGAGAGGCCGTCGCCCAATTATTGTAGCCGAATGATAACATAATATACAAATCAATCTTAATTTTAATACACAATAATGATGGGTGCAACACATTTTAAGACATCAAAAGTAAACATATGTATTGCATTGTCTATCCCTGCAACATCAAAATAATCACAGTTTTAGCCCCATATATGGTCTGTTACATCAGCAATGTAGGCTGTTAGTAATTTCAAATTAATTTGGTTTAAAATCTTTCTATTGTTTCCAAACGCTAAATTGACAAACAAAGTGAAAGCCCGAGGTTACCTTATTTATTGCCAGGTGATGACCAAAGCAAGTTTTTGAGTTATCTTGGGAATAACAGTTAAACGTGTAGTAGCAGTTTCCCAAAATGTCCCTGTGGAGGGTGTGTTGTTGATGGCTGGTTTGCAGACTCACCTGGCCTGAGTCAGACTGATTGGACTCTGGCTGGGTGGGGCTGCACACCTGGGGTGCATGAGCAATCATGGCACCCAGGATAAACCAGCCATCAACACACACACTCGAGGAGGAGCCGATGGCTGTGTTCCGAAGTGGAGGCTGCAGTCTCGCTAGAACTCTTCCTTATGAGTCGCGTTCTATAGAGATGAGACTAGAGTGCTGCCTAGTGGTTGAGAGCGTTCGGAGTTTGGAACGACTTCCTAGTGCGGAGGCGCTTCCGCTTTTTAATACCGCGCTTCCGCCTTCAAAAGAAAACAACAAAAAAACAGTTGCTTAAACACCAGGTAGGCTACATAGCACTACTATTATTAACACATTACTCCATGCAAATAGGCTATAGCATGCGTTGCAAACACGTTCAAAAAATAACACGGGTCTTTTCGCTCAACGTTTTTTTTTTTGCATGTCATGGTGAAATGAATACAGCACAAAATAATTTGGAACATTTTAAAATAACTTCACTTACATTTGAACGTGTATTGCCTTTCTTCCGCCATTTTTAAATACCCCCGCCCGCTACGCAGAGGATTGTGGGTATTTTAGCTCGACGAGGATCCATCGATGCATGCTTCAAAATTGTCCAGAATTCTCAAAAACAAAGGCTGCGAAAAGGGCGCGAATTTCCGAGTGCTCTCAACTTTGGAACAGTGCTTGGCGCCGTTCTATGACGCGGCGTACTTGAAAGGGGGTCCGTTAAGCATTCTTCCTCCACTTCGGAATGCGGCCACTGTCATGGCAGCCTGAAACATCAGCTCGGCAAATACCACCTGCCTTTATCTCCAATAAATATATACTTGCAACTCCCATCTACCTGTGTCGAAGAAAAGCCACTTAGGAAACCCACAGGAAACCAGAATTACCCATAAATATTGACTGTAGAAAAACCTAAATGCATGCTGAAAGACACACACACACACACACACACACACACACACACAATACAGTTACTGTATATGTATAAGGGAGCATGCCAACAAGCTAACTGCGAGGAATGTGTGTAATAGTTAGCGAAGTGGCGCTAGCTAGCGAGTCCTCCCCTGTGGCCTATTAGTGAGCATTAGTGTAATTACACACTCCTCGACTCTGAATGCCGCTAGGCTGCTCTAGCGTGTCATTACCATAAATATATAGCCCAGAATGGGATTTACATACATAAACACTTTACATGCCATTACATCCTTGATTGAGTCTGACTTTGGAGTGAGTGTGTGGAATAATTTGCATGAAGAAACATTTCTCTGCTGTCCACAAGTCAATCAAGGACATGAAGAGAAATGTTTAACAATGGAACAAAGGCAGACAAAGGAGCAGGAAACACACATATAGGTAGCTTTGTTTATTTAATTACTCAGCATTGATTAATTCGTGGAAGCAGCGTCAGTGTTTTAAAGTATCACGGCATGACTAGATGGTTAATGTGAAGTCCGTACAGCTCTCTCTATACTCTGCCATGTTAGTGTAATGGTTTGCAGAGGTAGCTAATGTACCAGAGATGTGTAATTATCGGATGTGCATTTCGGTTTGGGTTCAGGTGCTCTTTTGTCATTTTGATTATCATGCTGTCTGAACAAATTATTTGAACATAAACTGTTACTCTTGGTCATACAAATAGATCCTCACCTCCTTTTGGCTTTTCAAACAAACTCTCATGTATGTGTGTGTGTGTGTGTTTCTTCTGTGCTACAGGGGAAGATGAAATGGAGGTGTCTCCCTACGAAATAATGCCCATGGACACTCACATGGCCTCTTTAATAGCAGGTAAGCTATTTAAACACACACACACACACACACACACATCCAATAAAACGTACATTTAATGCAGAGTCAAGTATAATGGTGATAAGGTGTTAGGCACCTTCCTCACAAAATGCTTACAAGGCAGCTGGGGATTTCAACGTTTCCTATTAGATAGTAGCTAAAAGAAGTCAATGTTCCTCACAGTTAGTTAGTGACTTAAATGACTGGCTGGTATGTAAAATACTTCCTCTTATCTTGTCTTTATCGCACACCAAAATGCATTGTTTCAGCAAAGCTTCACTCAAGACTCAACATTTGCCCCCATCACCTGTTGTCTCCAAACACTAAAATCAATGTCTATCAATGCAAGTGGATCAATAGATTGTGACTCTCAATCCATATCTTAGCTGAGCTTAGTGAGCTCCTTCCTAGCCCAGTGTTTATTTTTCTTCTCCTCCTAATTCTCTCTCTGATTCACTCTTTTTTTCTCCTACCATTTCCTCTGCCTCATCTTTTCAATTTCCCCTTACATGTGATTTCCTCTTCTTTTTTTTCTTCATGAATTTATTATTATTATTATTTTTCACATCCAATGCCGGGCCACCGCCCAGCCTCCTCCTCGCTCCCACAGGATGGCCTGAACCACTGCCTGAAGGCTGCGCAGGACTGCGGTCTGTACGAGAAGTGCGGCTCCCTGCGCTCCGAGTACGTCCTGGCATGCACTAAGCGTGCTGCTGGCGGCACGGATCGCTGCAACCGGCAGAAGTGCCACCGGGCCCTGCGGCGCTTTCTGGAGCGCGTGCCAGAGGAGTTCAGCCTCGGGGTGCTCTTCTGCCCCTGCAGTGACCCTCTGTGTGGCGAGAGGCGCAGGAAGACCATTGTCCCGTCCTGCTCGTACCAGGAGAAGGAGGGTCCGCAGCCCAACTGCCTCCACCTGCAGAGCTTATGCCGCAAAGAGGACCTCTGCAGGTATAGAGGACACACCTGGAGGATTATAAACCACATAAACCACAGTGGCATATAGCATATAATAATAAAAATAATGTGCAATATCCCAGCATGTGAGCCACTTCATAGTCCCAACGTATATATTTGATATTTTATGTGCATATTGTGTGTGTATGTGTGCATATTTTTTTTTATGTTTCACATTTTAATATTTTATTGTCTTACTCTATTTTGGTGTTCATATTTGTTTTACTTGTTTTATTATAATTCTATATTTTGATTGTTGTTTTTCTATCTGGAGCTATCAGAGCACTTGTGACAGTAACACTTTCCCTTGGGAGCAATAAACACACACACACATGCACATACACACACACACACACTAATGTGTAGAAGGTGCAGGAGTGCAACGTTGATGTGTGTTGTGTTTCTTGTCAGATCCAGACTGGCTGATTTTCTCCACAACTGCCAATCATCTCCGGTGTCCTCCGGCTGCCTGAGGGACACCGCCGGGGGTTTCTGTCTCAGGGCCTATGCTGGCCTCATTGGTGAGACACCTAGACAGGGCCCGAGAGAGGTGGTGTAGAGATGGACAAAAATGTTCTGTGTTCACACCTAACGTGAAGTGAATTTTATGCGTGCTTACATGCAAAGTCAATGCAAAGACGCAAATAGACGCGATTTGCGAATGGCTTGGACAACACGAAATCTGCATCATTCAACGCACAGTGCATTTGCATTTACATTTTTTAACTTGACCTGAAAAATTGCATGACACTGTTGCGAAAGCCGTGAGTAAACACAAATGATCCCACAACTTCCATGTGTAACACTACGCGAAAATGCGCTACATGTTTGGTGTAAACACGGCTTTAGAATCATGTGACATGTGGTGGGAGGAGGTTGGCACGCACATATATTTGAATTATGAAATGGATGGATGGATGGATGATGGATGGATGGCTAAATGGATGATGGATGGATGGATGGATGGATGGATGATGTATAGGTAAACACATTGATAGATAAACAGATGGACAGGTGAAAGTTGAATCAAGCAGAAAAGGGCAATAACAGCAAGTTGGGGATCAGAGTAGGTGGAGCATAAAGGAAAGCAATAGGTGAGATGGAAAACTGAAGATGCACAACACCTGACAAAATCTATGGGGAAATGTCAACTGGATTTCTGCTCTTGCTGACAATGATGGATGACTTTTCCATAGGGCACATTTTATTTTAAAGACCCACCATCACCTACATGTCAACAAGGGGTGGTCCTGCTGACAGCGAAAATCAATATAGTAATAATATACAGTATATAATAATAATATAAACATTATACAGTATTATTGTACCAGATTATTTCATGATTAACTAAAAGACCTGGAAATATGGGCAACAAAAGAATGATTGAGGGAAATAATTAAGTTGATAACTTAATTTTTTTTTTTTTTTTGTCGAGGGAACCCAGGGCGATGCTAACTTCCGGGTTGGCCTACAAAAATATGTCATCCCTGCACCACTCTATTAAAACCATGATTTGCATGGAAGTGGGAAGTGCTTTTGCAGGATTATGTTAGTATTGGGACACTATACTGCTGCTTCTAGTATAGTTATTGTATAGTTACATAGTTTTTATTTTATTTTATTTCTTATTATAATATTTAAATCTATATTTATGTCCTTCATAGTTCCCATTTATTGTATGCACCATATTGTATGCACACAAAATCCTTGTGAAAACTTATCCGGCAGTAAATCTCATTCTGATTCTGATGATAGAAAGTAGGGTAGGAATAATCAAACCCATATCCACATGCCTAATATCCTGTTGTTCTTTAATTATGCCATCCATGAATGTCCATTTGTCCGTGTTTGTGATGTGTCCTCTTTCTCATCCCACACAGGCACCATCATGACCCCAAATTACATCAGCAACAGCTCTGCCGATGTGTCGCTGTGGTGCAACTGTGATGGCAGTGGAAACCAGTGGCAAGTTTGCCTGCGACTCCAGCGTATGTTTACACACAACCCCTGCCTCAGTGAGTACTACTTTTTTTTCTTCAATTTAGCTGTAGACTGAAAACAAAACTAACTCTTTGAAATAATAATTACAACACTTTGATCCTGTTTGTGGGGCTTTTATATAAACTTCATTAGCATAGCATGAAACACACAAACACACACAGGTGAAATAATATTGGAGGTAGTATACTATCAGTGTTCCCCTACAGGTATGAAATACCATCTTCAGGTAGAAAGCCTCGCACCCATATGTTATTCAATCAAAATACCTGTCAATATAAGCTTGTTGATGCATGTTGAACCCATATCCCAGAAAGACCACAGTGCGGTTCCATCCGTCAATGCGATCGCCATAAAGCTAGGTGATTCATCAAACTACTGACAGGCCAAGCAATAAACCTGCCAAATAGATGTGTTAGTTTGCTTCACCACAAAGGCAGACGAAGAGGCTGCATGTGCAAACACAAACAGGCACACACACAACCAAACACACTGAGACCGTGTTTGTGAAACCCAGAGGGAGGTGGATAGACACACAAACACCACTTGTTTCATGTAATTATCATTATCCTCCTCCTCCTCCTTCTTCTTATTATTAGGGGGCCAAGCACAAAGTGTGAGGCACACTATTGTTGTTGTTATTATTATTATTATTATTATTATTATTATTATTATTATTATTATTATTATTATTATGCCAAAAACACCTGGGGGGTATTGCACAAAACCAAGATAAGGGATTAAGCCGGGATATGTTTATGGTTTTAGGTTATCCTGGCTGAATTTAGCCTCAAGTCGGTTGCATGAAAGCAGCTCAAACTTAACCCGGCTAAGTTACCATGGTGATTTATTCTCTGCAGCTAGCCTGCTCCAGACCAGGCTAACAGCCAGGCTAAGATTAATCCTAGTGATTCACCTGTATTTCCAACGTCAATCCTGTGAGGAATTAATGTGTTTTACAGCATGTCCATGGTCTTTCTAAGTATGTTGCATCATTTTAATTATCCTGAATTAAAATATTACATATATAGTCATTTCTCATTTCATTTAAATCTATTGGCTGTTTTTTATATTGATTCAAGTGTTATTACTCAGGCCAAGTGTTATATTGCTATGCTAATGAAGACTGCTTGTCAAATTGCTGTCAGAGGTTTCATGAATATGTTTTATTGAAGTAATTGAGATTACAAAACACAGCTGATGAAGTTGCAAAAGTATTTTCAATGAAATCTGTGACGAAGGCAATATAGTATATATAGGTCCAACTCCCATTCACCTGTTCCCTCTTCATAATGGCTTGCCATTTTTTGGAGGATGACCTGAGCCCGACACAGTTAAAGTCTATATTTTTTCATACTGACACATTTACGTTTGTTTTTATGAAAGTCCGCCTTTATTACGCAACTGCAGCGCATTTGGAAATGTCAACAAACAGATGAGCGCAACATGCTTATGTCCTATTTATAAAATGTATTTTAATCACACAATCGAACCTTTGCAATATGTGAAACAGGCCCATTGGCTACCATGCATAATAAGCTGTTTTAAATTTCAAATTTCAAATCGCGTAGATGTGACCGAGCCCGACCCGAACCCGAGCATAATTTCTAAATATCTGTCCGAACCCGACCCGGCCCGTCGGGTACCGTCGGGTCCCGTCGGGTCCCGTCGGGTCCCGTCGGGTCCCGTCGGGTCCCGTCGGGTCCCGTCGGGCTTGGGTCGGGTATCCAATCAGGAGCTGTTCAGCGGCCGTGACGTATGAAACGCGACTTTTATCCATGTTCCGATCGGTGATTCTGTGAGCGATCGCGAGGTCTATTCATGTATGCCGTGAACGCGCGCTTATCCCAGCTATCTTCATCTGGCTTAACATAGCCACACCTTTTTATCCTGGCTCGGCAAACGTGCAACCAATTAAGCCAGGATGCGCCGAGCAGACTAGGTCAAGCCGCGCTTGCTCAATTATCCTGGATTTCTTTATCCTAGTTTTGTGCAATACCCCCCTGCTCAGCCAAAACCGTCCAGTCGCTTTTTATGAAACTTCCTACGGAGTGGCCAATGGTAGCGCTATAGCAACCGTCTGAAAATGTAAACTTTGAGCAAGCATTTGCATTGTCCGCCATTTTGAATTTTGTGAAAAACACTAAAATCCCTAAGGATCCTAGGTTTTTAGACTTAGGTGCAATGCTTTAAGTACATATCATCTACGGACCCATATCTTTAATTGTTCTATAAAGGAAGAATGCCCAGTAAAAAACAAAGCCACTAGGAGCTGTTGGGAGAAAAATACGGCCTAAGCTAGGCTAACAACGGCGCGGGCCCTTTAAGGGTTCAGATCAAAAAGAGGAGCAAATAAAGAGATGTAAACTGAATTAAACTGAGTATATTTATTCTTAATCAAAAGCTAATCAAAGTCAACGGGTAAAGGCAAACAATAACAAATACAGCGCCGGTGTCACAAAGAGCTTCGCCTCCGGAGAAGTTCCGCTGATTGTGAGCCCTGAGTCTCAGGTCCCTGGGAACTATATAGATTAAAAAGATACATTTGGTGCCTGGGCTGTCACAAGGGGAGCTGTAATATCTCATGTTTTACAGGATGGGTTCGAAACAAGGGCATACGTCATAAGCGGTTTTCTATGGATACTTTATGGCTAAGGAGGGTGAGTGCAGCTGGTTTGGAGCTAGGGAACTTGTCAGATTAGATGGCAGGTTTAGTGGGCTCTTCCCGTCTATCGTGGGGAGAGGCTGGGAACTGTACCCGTTGGCCTTGCCTCCCTTGCGTTCTATGTGTGGGTTTTTAGGCTGCTACGCTGCTCGGCGCCTCTGAATACGTTGTTGTTTAGCCTCGCACCTGGTTTCAGTCAAGCATCGCTTATCGCTAACTATTGTGTCGCTACATCAGAGTACGTGGAGAACTTCCTGTAAGAGGATGGGGTGCACCTATAACCATTGAACTGTGACGTAGTGTCTGTGAGAGGATTTCTATGAGGGGAGGGAAAGGCTTGTGGTAAACATCTATAAACTATCAAACTGTGACTGGTTCTCTCATGAGGGGCTTTCTGTGAGGGGAGGGGGAGGAAGCACTGATAAACAATGTTTACTATGCCTATGTTATTTTAGTCTTTACTATGCCTGTTGTTATTTTCTGACTTCAGATGTGGGACCTTTTAGCATAGCATTCTTAATATATAGCATAGCATTCTTAATATTTCAATAGAGCCAATGCAAATGGAAGGGCGTGGTTTAAAAAACGTGTACATGCGTAATTGCTTATATCAACATCAAGATGGACTCTAATGACTTTGTTGTTCAGGACAAAATTCTGAACAAGATTACATCAAGTTTGTGTCAATTGGGGCGTGGCATCACAAGGGGCGTGGCTTGTGACAAAGATGACCACAGTTCCTTGCCCGAATGGCTGATTTGAGCGGAAACAGTTTTGGCACATTTGGGGGAGAAGGTTCTAATTCAGGGGTCGGCAAGTAACTTAGGCTTCGGACCTTTTTTTTTTTTAACCAGTAGATGGCGGGCCAAAGGTCTACCCCCTCTTTTGAATTGGCCTAATATAGGTTATATAGGTAAGGTTATCTGATCTTTTGTCAGTCAAGCAACAATGTTTTTTTATTGCCGACTTAAAGACGAATTTAAACATTGCAAGAAGAACGGTTGTGTTGAAAAACTGGTGTTTCTTTGTCTGTTTGCGCCCGCAGTATGATTGGGGGATATGGGCCTATTTGTAAACCGTTGTTGTAAAATAAAAAATAACTTTTTTTGAAGAAAAAAAAACGGACTTCCAAAATTATTTAGCGGGCCAAGAAATATTTTGGCCCACGGGCCGCCTGTTGCTGACCCCTGTTCTAATTGCTCAAGTAAGATGAAGTTGTTGCACTAAACAATATGGCCGCCAGAGGCCATATTGGTCCAATCAGATTGTGGCGGGGTACGTCCGGCCACACGCCACCGAAGTGGCTTTCTTTGGGGCCCTCCGACACAGGACACGGGTAGATGTTATTCAAGGTGTTTATTTGGAGTTTAAGGCCAGTTGGTATTCGCCGAGCTGATAGTACAACCTGTCATGACGGTGCTCCTCCCGAGTGTGTGTGTTGATGGCTGGTTTATCCTGGGTGCCATGATTGCTCTGCACCACAGGTGTGCAGCCCCACCCAGCCAGAGTCCAATCAGTCTGACTCAGGCCAGGTGAGGCTGTAAACCAGCCACCAACAACACACACTCCACATAAACCCTCCACATATCCCCAACACCAGATTGAGGCCGGGGAGAATCCCCGGCCTCGCCTACTCCCCCCCCCCCCCCCCCCCTCCAAGCAAACAAAAAAAAAAAAACACATACCGGACTCTGAACAGGGTTACCATACCTACAAAAAACCTGGACTCTTTTCAGGGTTGCCATACCTAAACAAAAAATAAACACAGCCCCCCAAACCCCACTACCTCCACACCTCCCCAGGGTCACACGCTCACCCCACCCTCCCCCTCCGTCCCGGAGACCGGAGGCCTGGGGCTGCTGCTCCGGCTGGCGGAGGTGTCTCTGGGGTAGCTGGCTGCAGGGGCTGGCTGGATGGGCTCGGAGGAGGCCCGACAGCTGGGAGGTAGCTCTCGGAGGGCCTGGAACAGTTCGTAGTCACCCCCCTCCACCAGGGCGACGAGGCATGATCCCCCTCCCATCTCCTCCTGGAGCATGGGGCCTTGGGCTCCTGGTCCCCTGGCAGAGGGGCGGCTGGCCTGGGCTGCTCCAGGCTGGATCCGGGGGAGGCTAGCTGCAGACGGTTGCCGGTGGCGGTCGCTGCGCTGCCTCCCCGCTCCTCCGCTGGCCGTCGCTGCCGTTCAGGGGGAGCTGGTGCTGGGGTGGCTGTCCTCGCCGCGGCTGGTGGCTCCAGTGTAGCTTGGACAGCCCTTCCGTGTCCCGTCCTGGTCGGAGGAGCCCCGCATTGGGCGCCAGTGTGGCGGGGTAACGTCCGGCCACACGCCACCTAAGTGGCTTTCTTTCGGGGCCCTCCGACACAGGACACGGGTAGATGTTATTCAAAGGTGTTTATTTGGAGTTTAAGGCCAGTTGGTATTCGCCGAGCTGATAGTACAACCTGTCATGACGGTGCTCCTCCCGAGTGTGTGTGTTGATGGCTGGTTTATCCTGGGTGCCATGATTGCTCTGCACCACAGGTGTGCAGCCCCACCCAGCCAGAGTCCAATCAGTCTGACTCAGGCCAGGTGAGGCTGTAAACCAGCCACCAACAACACACACTCCACATAAACCCTCCACACAGATTTAAGGAGCCCAAAGGCAGGGTTATCTTGGGCCAATCTTAAACTTAAAGATACATGGGTCAAGATTAATCAGTCCAAAGTTCATCCAGATCTGACATTAGTGGGCGCTACAGTGATTGATTGAAAATCAAAAATTTGAACAAGTGTAACTCCTGACTTCTTTGACTTACGGTCATGAAACTTTGTACACGTATTACCGGACCAAAGCTGAGGTTATTCCATCTGGTCTGCATTAGGCTTGACCCCCAATAAATGCTGTTGCAGCCTTAATTATTATTATTATTATTATTATTATTATTATTATTATTATTAGTCTATTTTTTATCTTGGAGCATGGAATCTAAGCATTGCCAGCAAATACTGGCAAAAAAAACCGACTTGAGCTTCAACACAAACACACACAAAATGTTGACATGAGAATGCTTGTGGTTGCATCATTTCATTCATTTAACATGTGTTTGTGTGTGTGTGTGTGTGTGTGTGTCTCAGGTAACTCTATCAGCTCCATGGGCAGCCCTGGCCCCCAGGCAGTGGAGAACACCCCACCTCCTCCCCCCAGAACCTCTCCCTTCGCGCCGCATGACGAGCTGCTCAGCAACAACCTGGTGCCTGAACACAACAACATTGTGAGTGTCTCCCATCTACGCACACACACAGACGCACGCACGCACATGCGCACACACACACACACATATGCACCAAAATGCACATGCGCACACACTGATCCTAGAGAACCATGAAAATGTGTGTATTTATTGAATGTATTCTAGTATTTATCTCCTTTCATTTCAAAACAATCTAATCTCCTCAAAACCAATTACCTTTATTGATTGTCTATAATTGCTAAAGCTGTTTAAAAAAAAAAAAATGTATTTACCTCTCTGGGTTGTACAATTTGATCTTCTATTGAACCTGAATCATGTTCAATTCTTAACCATTCCACAGTTATCTATTATTACTAATACAAATGTAATACAAATAAATTAGCCAAAACCGTTTTCAAGAAGCATTCATATTAACCAGTACTTTCATAACTCACTTGGCTTGGTGCTGTTAAGACAATAGTTCGAAAATGTTTTATAACATCAAAGGAAACAGCCCATGGGCAGGAATTATGAAAGCAGGCTGGCAAGTCTTTTGAAGACTTGCCAGCCAGTGTACAATCTAAGAGGAGAAAGAGCGTTTGTTTTGTCCAGGGAGAAAAAAGGCTTGATAAGAACTGCCTTGTACTAGCAATATGCTCTGTCAAAAAGAGACTTACTATCCAAACCTAAAGAAAGACTAAATTATAGAATTACAGAATTGTGCGTGTGTAAGACTAATTGATTTACTTTTATTTCAATTGGTTTCTGGGAGCACCTGGATCATTGAAAAATGGCTGATAGAGAATTAATTAATGGAATCTTTGGGGATGATTTGGGGCAAATTGATTGACAGCGCCATGACAATAGCTTTTTAAAAACAAAGTCGCTTCCCAATAAAAGTGTCTAATTTTACTTTTTTATCTCTGCCAAATAAATTCCTTGACTGTCAGTCAATTATTTTCATTCCAACTAATATTGTTGTACAAAAAATGTACATCAAAACTTAAGGCTGCCAAATATATGTAGGCCTATATATATACATATATTTGGCAGCCTAAAGCTTTGATTGTCAGCCAGTGAAATCAGATTGTAGTAGCACATGTTGAAGCACACAAGGCTGCCAACACAGCTATGAAAAGGGCCAAAAATGTGTTAATAAATGTGATTATAAAAGACACAATATGGAAAAGCCGCAGCAGACCAGGGCCCTCGCTGGTAATTTCATGAATGGCTGATGTCTTTTGGCTGACCTCGCTCACAGTAAAAATGTGACCTATTCAAATTCAAACTGTTTACTTTCCTCATTTGGCCCCTGCCCCTCTTACCGGGGCCGCAGCCACGAGAAGAAAACACAATCTACCAGAGTGACGTTCCCAAGCTCCTGGCACGTCTAGCTTGCCAGAGATAATTTGGGCCTGCAGACAAGTGGGGATTCCAAGCGCGCGCTCTCTCTCTCTCTCTCTCTCTCTCTCTCTCTCTGTGCTTGTCGGAAGCAGTGCATCAGTCAGACTAGACTTCATTAGAATAAATATGAAAGTGACAATCCTGAAGATCCACATAGCAATGTCAAGGCTATGCAACTCCTTTTGGAGAGGAGAGGCAGCATGCATTATTACCTGAACAAATGTCTCGCTGCTTTATGTTGTTCTCTACCTTGTGGAGATGTACTTATCTAAACACTCTCTTCAACGTGTTGTTAGTCATAAATATGTCAGATATTTGCCAAATGGTTGCAGTTTAAACTTAAACAGTCCCTGCTGAGATGTAGCTGTGAAGTGTGTGTGGTTGATAGCTGGTGTACAACCTCACCTGGCCTGAGTCAGGCTGATTAGACCCTGGCGCTGGGTGGGGCTGAACACCTGTGGTGCATGAGCAATCATGGCACCCAGGAAAAAACAGCTATCACCACACACACTCAGGAGAGAGCCACTGTCATGGCAGCACGTAACATCTGCTCGGCATATTACATCATGCCATCTCCAATAAATGCATTCTTCAACAACATCTACCTGTGTTTTGGGTCGTAGGGCCCCAGCAACTAAGGTGGCGTGTAGCAGGAGCAACTGCCACACTGGCCAATGTCATGCACCACAGGTGTGCAGCCCACCCAGCCCAGAGTCTAATCAGTCTGACTCAGGCCAGGTGAGGCTTTAAACCAGCTATCAACCACACACACTCCACAGTAGCTTTTTCAACTCTTGTTAATTAAACTCTTACTATTAGCTTTCACACAAGAGGCTGTTCAACGCAAAGCACCAGCTGCAGTCCCAGCATGCATTTCACTCATGTCATCTCCCCAATCACTTGTATCAGATGTGCGTGTGTGCGCAGCTGTCCATGACCTAATGAAAGTGAACTTTTTTTTATATGATTAAAAATTAATCATATACATTTGCGCTGTTATCAAGACAGATTGGTTATGAGGCCCGGATGTATATAGAAAACGTTTGTTGCCAGGAGAAAAGTATTTTATTAGATATATATTATATAGAGTATATTATTTATATTATTTATCATATAAACAGGGTTCTTTCTTCTGCTTGTTGCCTCAATACCACCCCAGTTATTGCCATGATTGATATTGTTTTATTGATATATGATTTATATTTTTAAATACATTTTACTATTTCTGATCTTGGAAACAATGTTGTTTTTTCCATCATCCGGTGAAAGGTTACATTGTGACGTTATGGATGTCGTGAGTCTTGGTGGGCCATTTGTGTCTGTTTTATCACTGTACCAGATCAGATAATTTTTTTTTACTCTTTCAGGATTTTGAGGATGTTTAATTGTTCTCTCCCAGGTGCTGGACAGTGAGGAAGATGATGAGTTGCTGAGGAAGGATGAAGAGGACCGGGGCGAGGGAGGCCAGTTTGATGTGATCCCCCTGTACTCTGAGAGGGCCACTGTCTCCAGCCTGGGCTCAAGGCCCCGAGGGGCCGGAGCCACCATGGGCCCCCCGCTGTCCCTCTGTGTCCTCCTGCTCTTCTCGGCTTTTCATCTCAGCTGGGGTTAGGACCACAGCACCATGATGGTGGGGGGGGCACACATACACACGCACGCACGCACACACACACACACACATATTCACACTTTCAAAGCAAATCACCCTGCGCCCGCTGACTGTTGACCGTGAAAAAAGTAGGAAAGGGGGAATAATACGAAAAAAAAAATGGACTTCTCATCCGTAACATCCCGTCAGCTCCCCATCTTATTTATTTTTTCTTTCTTTTTCTTTTGTCCTGACAGAAACAGTGTGCTTTAGATTGCTAGTGTGCCCACGTCCAAGTCCACAACTTCCCAGGCTATCCCTCCCACCCTGCCCAGACCCTCGGTGTGTGTGACATATAACAGGGCTGTCCCATACTGGAGGTGGAGCTGAGGGTGGTGAAAAATGTGACGTATGAGACACTTTTCATAGTGATGGATCTATGGGGAATCTGCAGTGAACAGCAAGACGCTCTTCTGCTAAAAAGGAAAAAATAAATACGACTACATCTGTTGTGAATGACAAACAGTATACTAGTCCATAACAGCTTGATGAACATTAAGTGTGTGTGTGTGTGTGTGTGTGTATGTGTGTGTGTGTATGTTTGTGTGCGTATGAGTGTGTGTGTGTTTTAGTCACATTCTTCACCACAGAGGTAATTATGGTCCTGGTGGAGGCAAAAGAGATTACAGAACTGTATTACACAATGGATTCATAATTTTCACTCACAATTTGTTCTCCCATGCTAAGCACACACACACACACACTATACACACGACTACACGGATAGGTGACACATGCACAAGCACACACACACACCCGATGGCAGCTTTTGATTTTTCTATCCATATCTCTATCTTCTCCTCCCCTGCGACTCCACCTGCTACTGGGACAGACAGTGACACCTCGGGTGCACAATACAAATAAAGCCGTCACAATAAAAACTCCAGAAACACTAGGAGATCTAAAGTGCTGGGAACAAATCAAACACACACCACCTCCTCGATCACCACTACTACCCCACTACCCCCCCCCCCTCCCAGCAGTATCAGGGGATGTAGCGCTGGGACCGGTGAAAAGTGTGCAGCCACACGCATGGCTAGAGAGGGAGAAGAAGAGAGAGGGGGGGAGAAGGGGAGAGGGGGTGGGGGGATAGGGGTCTCCTGTTGAAACATGACATCCCAACAGAATACAGGCTGTAATTCAGTTAGGGGACACCAGTTAAGTTGAGCTGAATGTAAAATGCATTGCAATATTCATAATCTGTGCAATATGAATTAGGGGTGTGAACGGTTACAAAAAATTGTAAACGGTTACACGACCCCTTTTTATTCGTGTACATGGTTAACCGTTTTTTTGTTTTTTTTTAAGTGGACCGCAGTCGCGCTATACGACCAATGGAGGGTGCAGCCACTTTTCAGAAAGATTCCTCCGCGTCACTGCCGCCACTCAAATGATTGAGTCGCTCCGTCCCTTCTCACACTTCTTGCTTGCAAAATGCCGCATGGTTGTCTGTCGTGGCCCAGAACCGCTAGCACCGCCACCAACGTTAGCCCCACCCCCCTCCGTTTCAGACCACCTTGTCGGATGTTTCCAGCGCAGGTGATTGTTCATCGACCCTGTGCTGTTTTTAAAAGCCAAATGTACACCACACAGTGTACATTTCACTTGGTCTCCTTTCTCGTTTTTTTCAAAAATCCTCCACGCCGCACTTCGCTGTTTCGTGTCAGCTGCCATCGCAAGTCTAAAGTGAAACTTAAGTGTTACATGACGTAATGCCCGGTGGTCAATTACCCAACATTTATCACGTGCATTTCTTAGCGCATTAACGTTGTCAAAGTGGAACATTTGTAGCTTTATTCATCTCTAAATAAATAGTACGTGTTAATTTTGATTAAAGATTTTGATTTTATTTTATTTTTTCGGTTTTCGTTTACTGATTTTTCCTAAACGGTTATGATTTACTAACCGGTTACACGTGTACACGTGTACACGTTCACACCCCTAATATGAATAGAAATGAACATTTCTGCCGAAGGCTGAGAGCAGCAGCAGGATGGCTGAGGAGGAGTAAAGATTCACCTGAGGTGTCTGAGCTGGGACTTCAGGAGTCAGGAGTGGTGATGGTCTTCAGTCACTGTGAAGGTGCATCCCTCCATCCAGGATACTGTAAGACAGTGTCACAGTGTAAAGGAAGGGGAAGGGGAAATCATCAGCTCAGGATAAAAAAGGCAGTATATATATGTACTGTTTCTTCTCCGATCTCTCACTTCCTTTAGCTGCTGTGTGAAGTGGACAGGAAATCACTTCAGAGAGGAGGAGAGGAGGTGGAGAGAAGGATCGAAGTGGAGTGAAGAGGACAGAAGGAGAAGAGAAGCTCAGTAATGGAACATGTTAGGAAGAAACAGAAAGAAACAGGAAGAAATAGAAGGGATGAAAAATACAAACAGAGAGACAGAAGGCATGGCAGGTGTGCTCTCTTCCCACTCATTCTTGTTCTATCTCTTGCTCTCGGGTTTTTCCCATTCCTCACAAGAAGCAATACAGCATACACACACACACTTAGTTGCAAAAAAAAAAAGGCTTGGCCTTGTGTCTGTCTGACATCCTGGGCAGACGGAGCAAGCCCCTTGTACAAAAGACTGTGTCCATCAGCCAGAGCCACTCCTATCTTACAGGGGGTAGAAAGAGGGAGAGAGAGAGCGAGAGAGGGAGAGGGAACTTGGAATCCCCACTTGTCTGCAGGCCCAAATTAGAGAGAATGATGAAGAGAGAAGAAGAAGTTGTGTTTCCTGTGGATCTTCTCTCTTCTGTGACTATATGGTACAACATGACAAATAATTAATGGACAGGTTGGCACGTGGACCCACCTTCCCCCAACACACACACATACCACATACACACTCACCCGAGCCCCGGGGTTAATTGGGATCAACGGGGGGGGGGGGGGGGGGGGGGGGGGGTTAGCGATGTAGTCGCTGAGCTGTTTGAAAGAGAAAACCCACACCAACCACTCTCATCTATTAAAGATGCCTGTTGTTATTTTTAATTGTTTTTCAGGGGCCGTTTGTTGTCTTGCCTTGACATACACCCACTGGTAACCACCACCACCACCACCACCCCACACACACTATCGTCGCAACACACCAAGAGCCTCTGCAGACTCCACAGAAGAGTTGGACTTGAGGGAGAGAGAAGGGAGAAGGAGGGTGGACACTGATGATTTATTTTAATATGTAGGGAAATAAACAAGGGATGAAGCCATGCATTAAATCAACTCGGAGAGAGAGAGAGAGAGAGAGAGAGAGAGGAAGAGATAGAAAGAAAGCCTTGAGGGCCAAGAGAAATAAATGGTGTATGTGTTTATGCATACAGCGGATGGGGCTTTGGAAAGATCTCTGCTTTTATTGTTCTATTACCGTGCAGCAGATTTATACACACGTAAGTAAAGCCAGATGCACGAAGTGTGTGTGCGTGTGTGTGTTTATCAGTTTGTATGCATGTGTGTGGTGTGTGTGTGTGTATGTGTGTGTGTGTGTGTGTGTGTGTGTGTGTATGGATGTGTATGTGTCTATGTGTGTTTTGTTCACATGCGTGATTTTGTTTAAAATGTGTTGCCTGTTGTCCAGTATTTAAATATTCTAATGCAGAATTGGGCTGACACTGGAAAGCGCTCTCTCTCTCTCTCTCTCTCTCTCTCTCTCTCTCTCTCTCTCTCTCTCTCTCTCTATCTTTCTCTCTCTCTCCCTCTTTCTGCTAGCTCTCAGAAGGAAGTGTCCACTAAAAGATAAAGGCAAAGCTGTGAAAAACAAACTCCAGAGGAAAGAGAGCATTATCCCTAGAGATAAATGACTAGAAGAAAGAGAAAAAGTGGGAAACTATAGATGATTCTGTGTGTGTGTGTGTGTGTGTGTGTGGGAGCGGGAGGACATAAAACGGTGGAACATATAAGAGGAAGAGTCGGGGAAGAAGGAGGAGATTGAAGAGAAAAAAGAAAAATTTACAAAATATGAAGGAAAAAGGGAAAGAGTATGTTAAAAGAGGAATAGACAAAGGCATAGTGGGGGCTAAAGGAAGAGAGGTAGAGGCACAATAAGAGAGGGAGGCAAGAGAGAGTGCGAGAGAGGGGAGACAAAAAGAGATAGAGAGCGGTATGATGCAGTGTGTCAGAGCCAAAGCCAGAAGCTCCCTGCTCCATTTCACACTCTGTAGGTCCTGACGCATCAGCGCTGTTTACTGCCCAGGACTCTAACGGTTACACACACACACGCAGAAATGCAGAACCAATCTGCATATCAGTATGCACACAATCACCCACAGAAACACACACACACACACAAATACAGGCATGCTTACTTATTCACAGGCGCACATTTTCTTCTTTAAAAACAATTGCCTTGTAGCACATTTTCTGAACACACAGATGCATTCGTCCACTGTAGGGACCAGGGCTTGAAAACGAAATTATTTTTCAATCGTTCCGTTCCGAACGGAACCGGTATATTTAACGTTTTCGTTCTTGCGTTCCGCCACCAACATATCGTTCCTGAACCGGTTCGGAACGTAAAATAACGTTCGTTCTTAACGTTCCGGCAGTGTTATTGGGCCTCCGCGGTGTGTTACTATTGCGGCCCCCCCCCCCCCCGCCGGCCGTAGGTCCGCGGTGTGTTACCATTGCGCCCCCCCCCCCCCCCCCGCCGCCGTAGGTCCGCGGTGTGTTACCATTGCGCACCCCCCGTCGGCCGTTACTATTGCGCGCGGCGCGGCGCGCCCCCCCCCCCCGCGGTGTGTTACTATTGCGCGCCCCCCCCCCCCCCCCCCCCCCCCGTCGGCCGTGGCGGTGTGTTTGTGTTACTATTGCGGGCATAGACATATATACATAGTATACATGTATATCTATGATTGCGGGCACCCCCGCCGGCCGTAGGTCCGCGGTGACGCTCGAACGTGAACGTCGTTTTACGGCAGCGGAAGATTTACGACAGCCAGCATACAGACAGTAAACAGACAGTGAGCAACGGACTTCACACGATATTATTCACAACTCGGATTAATTTAATGAAACCCATTGATTCTTTTGACCGGTGGACCCTTACGGACTTAAGGAATATAAACAATGCAGGAACGGACACACACCGTACCTACGGACTTTATGATCGCTTCAAAAGTTGGAAGTCAGACCTTTTCCCCGTCTCTCTTGTTTACCGGTAAGTCTGATGAATTATGCGTTGGTGTTCATAGTTTGTGTTAAATGAACTGAATGATTTATCTGTGGAGAGTCTAACTGATCTAACGATGTGCGTTATGTCCATATGGACAGACGTTTAAACGGTTACCGTATCTTTGTGTAGGTGATCTAAACGGCTTAAGTCGTTCAAGAAATAATTTAGATAAAATCCAGATCCGGCCTCAATTGGAGACCTGCGTTTATTTGTCAAAACGTGTCGCCACACCCCTGCGTCTATTA
Organism: Merluccius polli; assembly: GCA_030340625.1. Taxonomy (NCBI): domain Eukaryota; kingdom Metazoa; phylum Chordata; class Actinopteri; order Gadiformes; family Merlucciidae; genus Merluccius; species Merluccius polli. Next base: position 20,683 of record JAOPHQ010001419.1, on the reverse strand, counting down.
GGGACCCCGCTTTTATTGGAAGTTTTACGGTATATAGAGAACGAAAAAAACCGGTTATTAACCGGTTTTGGGGATTTCAGAATAACGTTTCTGTTCCGGAACAGTTGAAGACCATTTGGTTTTCGTTTCCGTTTCCGTTCCTCGTAAAATACCGTTCGTTTTCGGTTTTCGTTTTCGTTCCTTGAACCGGTTCGGAGCCCTGGTAGGGACACACACACACACAGCCACACATGCAGTATTTGTGGCTATCCCAGGTGGTGCAGCAAATATTGTAATGTACTGAACAGTGAGATCTGGATCTATTTTTTTTTAACATGCTACTGTTAGGGAAAGAGGAAAAGCAAACATTGCAGTGGTTGATTTCAGCTTCTTTGTATTTTGCTTGAAAACTGTGTAGCTCTATGTACATGGCTATCAACCTGCACACAAATAGCACTGTGTATACCCGTACTACAGTCAGTGTAGTATACATATTTACTGTATTGAATATCTTTTTCTATTTTTTTGACTTAACCTTGTGTCTATTGTTAGCTTTGCATACATTCATCTGTGAACTTTTTTTTTTCTTGCACATTTCATCATGACAGCAAAGATTTGTGTTTGTAGGTTGCAACTCACTGTTGTTGAGACTCATCTGGAGTTTTTCTTAATTTATTTTTGTCTTGTGGTGAATCCCCCCCCCCCACCCCGTGCACACCTGTTCACAGCTCCCAACTCTTGTCACTGTCAGCCCTGTGTTGCCATGGTGACGCAGGTCTTTGTTGCTGCACCCCCCGGTGAGCCAAAGCTAAATGGAGCTGAATGATTTGCGGATGTTTGATTATTTACAATACCGGCGCAGGCACCTGGCTAGGCCTCTCTGGGAAATTCTGCTGCTTCTTGTTGTTGTTGTTTTTCTCACTCTCCCAGACAACCCCAGCACCCCACCTGTCCCCCCTCCCCTATCCTCTCCCCTCCCCTCCCCTCTTCTTCTCTCATCTTCTCTCCTCTCTTTGCCTCTCCTCTCCTCTCTTGGGCCAGGTAGTTACCAGACAAAATGGGATATAATTGCCAGTGATATGAGATGTAGACACAAAAGCACACAAACACACACTCATGATGCGCACAGAGGCGTATAAACACACACACACATACCCAGACTCCCGCTGAGGCCCACTTTCCTGAGCAGCGGCTGTGTGACGGCCAGTCTGTAACTAGATAAAAACGTACCCTTTTTCCTGTTGCATTTCTGAGAAATGCTCTTAAGGTTTGGAGCATCAGCCATGAAGGGAACTCTGCTTTTTATTTTTATTTATTTATTTTTTTTCACATAACATAACATGGCCATCTTGGTTTGGGCCCTGCGCCACCAGGGGTCTTAAGGGTTCTTAGCCCCCTCAGTTGTATTTTTTGCTTCATCTGTTTAAGCTTTATGTATCTATTGAAAAGTAGCAAAAACAACAAAATGATTGGCGGAGGTATGCTATGTTCTTATGTGAGTGCTCTGATTAATAAATGTATTATTTGATTTTGAAACAGTAGCCAAATTTAACAGCCCCCTCAGTCACTTCATCCTGGCGCCGGGCCTCGCTTTCTGGATTTTCTTCCTTTTTTTTTCTCCTTTGCTCCAGCTGCACCTGCGTCGATTTGGACTTGAGCTTGGATGGACAGCAAAGCCTGTGTGTCCTGTATTCAAGGAGTCAATTAACCCCATCTTAACGGAGAATTGAACACACTGGAAGCATCTGCCCCCACCCTGTGTATCATCATTGGAGGAAGACGCAGACATGCAGGTGGTGGTAGAATTGGTAGGGGAGTTGGGAGATGGGGGTGTGAATGTTAAAGTTAGTAGTGGTGGTGACCCATTGTTGTTCATGTGTGCAAGTCTCTCGGGGTACACCAAGGGGTCCTCTTCAAGGGTACTCACTGATTGGAAAACCCACAAAAACATTCTGCATTTTTTTGGCAAGATAACAAAGATGGACATGTGGATGTTTCATGATAAAAAATTGGCATGAAAATTGATGGGCAGAATTTAAGGGCTTCATCCTCTTTTCAATGCCTCAGTTCCTTCAACTTCTGTGCAAAACAAACTTACCCCCACACACCCCCATCCACTAAAGCATGTGGACATGTGAAGGTAGCATCATTCCCCCGCCATTCCCTGTGATCGTCACTTGGCCATTCTGTGCTTTCTCCTTCTACTAGTCCTGTTGCAAAATAAATCGCTGTGTTGGTGTGTAGACAAAGGTTGCTTCCTTTTGCACATACAAACTGAGAGGAAAATCTTTTATAAAATGATAGAGATTGGTCCTGGATCAGTTGAGTTTGGTGGTGACAAATATGTATGTCTGTGGCATATATGTGGTCCCGCATGAAATGTTTTCTATTTCTGGTTATTTCAACATTTCCCCCAACCCTACCCTTTCTCTCGGGCATTCTGAAACACTTCCTCCGCTATGTTCACCGTGAAATAAAATAAATGTACAAGCTGACACTTTTACTTAATCTTTCTGTGTGAGTCTTTATACTTGGGAAATGATTCCTGGGTGGGTTCCAGCTGTGTGATGCTGGGAGCATATCTAATGTATGAATACAATATTTAAAACAGACACCACTGACACATGTCAGTGTCATCCAAATGATGCAACGTGTTGCATGTTTAGGTGTTGGACATCAGTATCTATAAAGGACGTTTAAAGACAAATTACAAATGTATTATATGTATATAAAATCCAGAAAGAGCTCTAAACATGAAAAATAAAGATGTGATGAAGTAAAAATAAAGAAGAATTAAATGCATTCAATTTTTTCTAAAATCAATGATCAGAAAGGTCTGCTAATCCTCACACACACAGTGTTCCCCCACAAGTTCCTTGAGCTCCACCTTTCTAGTCCGTAGCAGTCTTAGCCGAGTATATAAATCCTTTATTCATCTACAAGTTAAAGTAACACACTAGATTGCATAGTAGCAGAAGTGAGCCTTAAAGTAGAGAAACTGCATACTAAATTACTTGCAAGCAGTTAAAATATTAAAAATAATTCTGACACAACATGCACACCTCAATTTCCCTCTGGTTCTGCTCAGTGAGTGAGTGACACGCCACCTATAAAAAAGGACAGGTAATGGAAACAGGAAATATTCACTCATTAACAACCAATAAACACATTACTCTACAGGGGCAGGTTCTCAAAATGCCTCACATCCAGACAAATACGCATACACACACACACACACACAGAGACACACACACAGCGAGAGAGAGAGAGAGAGAGAGAGAGATGGGGAGGCAGACAAGCACCCTGTGTAGTCCATGATATACTGTGTTCAAAGGTCTATTAAATAATCACACATGTCTCTTCCCTACTGGGGGTTGAATCAAAAACACCAACAGTCTCATCGAGAGAGTGTGTGTGTGCGCTCCCGTGTGTGTGTGTGTGTGTGTGCGTGTGTAAATGCGTGTGGAGGGTGGGGGTGCACAACGCAAGATGGGAGGAAGACAGACACGCAGTCACAGAATAGGAAGCATACTAAATGTCTTCATTGGTGTTCAAGTGTGTGTATCTGTGTGTGACGCCTCGCCAAGTGCTGCCATTCAGTGCTGAAAAAGAACAGAAGTGAAAGTGGGGGGTACAGGGAAGGAGAGAAGAGAGAAGAGTGTGTGTGTGTTTCTTAACAATGAATTAGAATTATGCGGCTCAATATCTCTTATGTTAGATTCTAGATTACCTTTATCTCATCACTTCTGTCTCTCTCATATTCTCTTCCGCTATCTCTCTTACTCCTTTGTCAGAATTCATTTCTTTCACTTTGTTATATTACTTCCACTCCCTCCAATAGTTATTTGTTAGTCTTTCTTTCTTTCTTTCTTTCTTTCTTTCTTTCTTTCTTTCTTTCTTTCTTTCTTTCTTTCAACTTACCACACATAGTCACACACACACACACACACACCTACACGCACACACGCGCAAGTTATTCCCCAGGAAACCAAGGTAAGCACCGATGGAGGAGGCAGCACTTGGAGGGAGGGTTGGGGGATGGTGGCGAGGGAGGAGTTCAGAAGCAAACGAAGTAAAGCTTTTAATCTGTAAATGGAGGAGGGTTAATGGCCATTGTAGGCATTAAGATCTCTCCCTCCTCCTCTGCTACACCCCCCCCCCCCCCCCCCCAATGCCCCTTAAACATTTATGAAGGTTGATAACCAAGAGAGACGCAATACAGTAATCACATCTCACTGAAAGGGCATAGAGGGATGGGCTCTTACTGGGAACCACTGCCACAGAGGAGGGAGAACCAAGAGGGGAGGGTGTGGTGAAAGGTGGGGGGGGGGGGACTAGTCGAAAGACAACAACAAAGTGATAGAGTGATGGACGGAGATTAAAAAAAGAGAGCAAACCACATCCAGGCGAAGATCAACATGGGAAAGAAAGAGAGGGCAAGTGTGTTTCTGAGCGTGTCCATGAAGGAATTATGTCTTTGACATAATAATAATTAATAATTAATAACAAACAATAAACAATAATAAGTATACAATAAATAATAAAAGTTCCTGTCTAGTAAAATGTGGCAGGACATTACCAGTGTGTCTTCTAAATCCAGGCCTCAAAATGTTCTGGTTTACTGTTGAATGTACTACTAGATTCAAACTTCATATTCTTACGACATTTGTGTCTACATTTATTCACCACTTCCATTATAAAAATCGGTCACAGTGGCTTATGCTGACTCAAAATAACCAATGATGGGGTGGATGATGGGGTGAATGGGTGGGTGAATGATGGGGTGAATGAGGGGGGGGTGAATGATGGGGTGAATGAGGGTGTGAATGAAGGGGGGAATGAAGGGGTGAATAAGGGATGAATAAAGGGGAATGAAGGGGTGAATAATGGATGAATAAGGGCCCGAATGTAGGGGTGAATGAAAGGGTAAATGAAGGTGTGAATGAAGGAGTAAATGAAGGGGTGAATGAGGGGGTGAATGAGGGAGTGAATGAAGGGGTGAATGAAGGCATGAATGTTGGGGTGAATGAGGGAGTGAATGAAGGGGTGAATGAAGGCATGAATGTTGAGATGAATGAGGGGTGAATGAAGGCGTGAATGTAGTGGTGAATAAAGGGGTGAATGAGGGGTGAATGAAGGGGTGAATGAAGGCATGAAGGAAGGGGTAGATTGTCTGGAGGGATAAGCAGCAGTTCCTCCAGTTCCAAATGAGGGACAGTGAGATGGTTGAGAGTGTGTGTCTGAGGGGGAGGGGGGGTTTAAATCTTCTGTAACTACATCTCACCCACCATATGCGATACCACCCCCCCACCCTCCACCCATCTTGGGATGGCACTCTGCGCGGCGGGAGGTTACCTGAGGGTTAAATGGAGCCAATCAAAGAAAGAAAAACAGCATTACACACCGCATTAGCCATCATCTCGCCTCTCCTGCTCTGCATTCTCCCTGCCTCTCTCTCTCTCTCTCTCTCGCTTAGCATCAGCAGGTGTGCAGCTGGCTGATAGTGTCAGGTCTATTTACTCTTCAGATATTCCCGAACTAATAGATTTCACTAGTTCCAACTAACTGAAAAACCTAAATGATATTTTTCAGGGGATGATGAGTCCACCTGATAATGTGACCTTGTGGCATGAGTATGTGGCTTTACTGCATGCACAATAAAACATAAATGGCGTTCATCATGGAATATTTGTTTCAGGATGAACCCTATGCAAAAAAATGGGATAATCCTGCTTGAGTTCAGCGATATTATGGGGCAAAGGGGTAACCCTTCCTTTTACAGTCTGGTAATTACCAGGTAATTACCTGGTAATAAGATGTATTTACTAAGTAATAACCAGGTAATTAAATGTAATTACCTTGTAATTACCAAGTACTTACCAGGTAATTACCCAGTATTAAATTACATATTTATCTGGTAAATACCAACAAGTTACCTGATATTTACTAGATATTTTCCTGACATCTACCGGGTATTTACCCAATAATTACCTGGTAGATATCCTGCAATTGCATATTGTAGACAATAAACCCACTGAATGTGTCTATATGTGCATTTGTTAGGGTGATAATAACTTATATATTTACCTGGTACTTACCAGTATTTACTAGATATATACTGAAAACTACCAGGTATTTATCCAGGAATTATAGATTATGTAAGGGGCAGGGGCTCAGAACATCACTCAGAGGGAGAGAATATCACTGTTAACACCTGGAGGTGACTGGAACTTAAGAGTGGACCTTGATCGACAGCTAAAGTTCCCTCCAGAGATAACCACGACCTCTCTGAGACCAGACATCATCCTGTGGTCCCCCTCGGTCAAAGCAGTGATCCTGGCAGAGCTCACAGTCCCTTGGGAGGGAGGAATGGAGGCAGCGTTCGAAAGGAAGGAGAAATACACCGGGCTGGCAGCTGAGTGTCGAGAGGCAGGGTGGTCAACCGTTATCTGCCTTGTGGAAGTTGGCTGCAGGGGGTTTATCGGAACATCCATCCAGTGCCTCCTGAGGGACGTAGGAGTGACCGGGTCAAAGCTGAAGGCGGTATCCAAGGACTTGGCAAAGGAGGCGGAAAGAGCCAGCTGTGGCTGAGAAGGAAGGACATGTCATGGGGAAAACAAGGGTCCTAGGGGTAGCTGCAGGGGGCGGCAGGGAGACATCCCTGCCGTTGCTCCACCACCGCGAGATGTTCCGGGAATAATGGAGCGAAACATCAATGAAGGGTGGCTCCCGGCTGATGACCCTGCAGCTACCCCCTTTTGGCACCGTCAGAGGTGCGTCAGGCGGAAACACCCTGCAGGTAGCCCTTACCTGTGCTTTCATCTAGTTTTGCTGGAACACCAGTGACCACTGCGAACAGGGCAGTTGGCATCCAGGAAAGACTGGAGGGCGGTCAGGGAAGACTGACTGGCAGCAGGAAAGACTGCACTGGGTGTGGACGGGCTAGTTACCCACTCCACAGGTCCTCTTCATGGACACCCTAACCAACTACGAGCACAAATAAGGAAAAACAGCCCGAAGGTCCACCGAGAGGCGGGATGGAAGATGGACCAAACAGGACGGACAACATGGTATCAACTGAAACGGCAATCATGAACGAGCAACGGATCCTGAGAAAATGTAGCTGCGGGTGGTCGAAAGTGACGACTCATAGGGGCCTGCATATCCACCAGGGGAAGGCGAAGTGCGGAGGAACGAGCCACATGCAATCTTGCACTGCACCAGCAGATCAGACAAACAGGAGACAGAGCCTGGTTGAGCACCACAGTGCTGCTGTTTCCAATATTGCAGATGGCCAGGGGGAAGAAGAGCACCTTTCCCAGCAGCAGGAGCAAAGACAACACCTAGTGCCCACCCCACAGAATGAGCATCAGGAAGAGACCCCTAGCAGTGAACCCCCAACACAAGCAAGAAGGGAGAGACCGATCAGACAACCCAAAGTTAAGTGGCCCAAAGCCAGTGACAAAGAGGCATGGAGAAGTCTCGACCAAGATCTGCACATCATCCTTGGAAAATCTCTGCAAGGCAGCGCAACCACCAAGCTGAACCTCTTCGGTAACATCATATATGAAGAAGGCAAGGAGAGATTTGGAGAAATGGTGCAAAGGAAGAACACTCCCAGGGAGCCAGGGAGGCGAGAGAAGGAGATACTGAAGCTGGTAAAGGAGAGGCGGTCACTCAGGAAGTCCTGAGTGTAATATATATGTAATATATGATTTACAATGATACATAAATTATACTCACTGGCACAGTGGCTGCCAGGTAAGTATATACTGATATATACTGACTACAAAATCGTATTACTATTGTACCTCTGGCATGTTGTAATTTGGTCCGGTGGGCACTCTTATAAACTGACAGTCAGCTGGCTTAAAACCATTATACATTCTGACTTCAAGTTTTTGTTTCAAGTTTTTGTGAAGAAAATGAAATTTAAATCATTTGATGTGAAGTTGGTATTGGTGGCTTTGTCAACAGATTTCTTTGTTACCGTTTCTCCTGGCTTTACTTAAACATCCGTTACCAATATCATTTGTCAGAATCACTTTGATGTGCTGATTCTGCCTAAGAGCATTTAGTGTGAACACCACTGGCAGGAAGGTTAACAACAGCAGTAGCTCTTTGGTCTTTGTGATGAGACGTTTTGTAAAGTACTTGTATGGTGATTCACTGTTATGTTGTCAGCAGAATCGGTACAAGGACGTAATTCTGACAAATGATATTGGTAACGGATGTTTTAGTGAAGCTAGGAGAGATGGTTACAATGGTTTGATCACAGACTAGTATTGTCCATTAACAGTAACGAACAAAGCAAAAACAAACAGCGCACAAACAAACCAAACAGCCTAATGAATGCATACATTGAGAGTGTGTTTCAAAAAGTGTGTCAATAGATGTACTTGCTCGACTTGTACTGTTGTTCCAGCAAAATGGACACAGTGAGACAAGAGAGAGAGAGAGAGAGAGAGAGAGAGAGAGAGAGAGAGAGAGAGAGAGAGAGAGAGAGAGAGAGAGAGAGAGAGACAGACAGACAGACAGACAGACGGAGAAAGACAAAGAGAAGGACAGAGAGAGAGAAAGAGAGAGAGAGATGCATTAAAGGATGGGACAACTGATAGAGAGAAGAAAAATATATGATGGCACACAGACTCATGAGAGGTGAATGAATGGATAAAGAAAGAAGGGAATGACAGAGGGAGAGAGATACGATGAAAGGATGTAAATTACTGTAGGCGACTCAAGAAAGTGAAGAGGGGTGATGTTGTGTGATGGATCATGGATGGAGTAGAGAGCAATTAAAAAGGCTGGGAGGGCTGACAGATTGGTACACACACACAAGGGAGAGGGTGAGAGAGAGAGAGAGAGAGAGAGAGAGAGAGAGAGAGAGAGAGAGAGAGATAAAAGAGAGAGGATAAAAGTGCGGACGGAGACAAATTGAGGAGCCACAGAGGTAGAAGGATGGATTAGACATATGGGCCATTTAAGATACTTGTAGTGTAGCTCAAACGCCTGCACTCCTCCCTGGACACATACCACCCCCCCTTTCCCCTCTCCACACACACTATAACATGCACTTATGAAAATAGATGCAGTTTTGCTATCAATCTTCAAAAAATAACTGTTAGGATGAGTCTGTGATAGTTTTTTACACCTTACCTTAAGCCAGACGTGTACATTTGTGTGTGTGTGTGTGTGTGTGTGTACTTCTGTGTGTGCGTGAGTTTGTGTGTTTGTGTGAGGGTGTGCGTGCTTGTGTGTGTGTGCGTGCTTGTGTGTGTGTGTGTGTGTGTATGCACATGCGTGTGGGTGTGTGTGTGTGTGTGTGTGTGTGTGCTTGTGTGTGTGCATGTGCATGTGTCTGTAGGTTGGATGGAGGGCCGGGTAGGAAGAAAGCAGTGGATGATAGATGGAGGGAACATGATAAACGGAGTTCTGTATAATGGCCTACCTGCCGCTGCTATTGGAGCTAGCTGTAAAAATGTGTAAACGGCGATGCAAGTTATGCAGCTAATCATATAGAGAGATCACAATGGGATAAGACAAAGTACCAAAAGCACCTTGAGGATGTTACATGTCTCTGTTTTTTACAGGCCCACTCACACAAAGCAATGCAGACAAAAACCAGCAGCACACTCACAGACACATAAGAGAAGGGAAAAGGGGATGGATGGATATATAGAGCAATTATATAAAGAGATAGTTAGTATAGATAGATAGATAGATAGATAGATAGATACATGGATAGATAGATGGGTAGGTGCGTGCGTGCGTGTGTGTGTGTGTGTGTGTGTGTGTGTGGGTACAGAGAAGAAACGCAGAGGAGGGAAGAAGATGAAGGGGAGAAGGAGACAGGGGAGAAGGAGAGGTAATGAGGGGGACAGCAAGAGAGAGATGAGCGGAGCCGCTCATTAAAGAAGAGAAGAGCTCCATTAGCCAGCAAACCGTCCGTATGTCTGTGGGTGTGTGTGTGTGTGTGTGTGTGTGTGTGCGTGTGCATTTACGCGCACGCCGATAGCTTGTGTTTCTTTGCATGTTTGTGTGTCTTTGTGACTGTGATTGTGCCAGAAGCCACACTTTGCTGGCTGTAGGGCAGTTGTTTGTGCTTCATAAGTGTAATGATAGCACATAAAGAAATGGCCACACACCCCACACATGCAATAAGAGTCAAACACACACATACAAGCACATGCGCAAAGACACACACACACACAGGCCGTCCAGAGTTTTTGGATTCTAATTACATATTGATACACCCAAAAGCCAAACAAAACACTCTGCAATTTGATCATCAAAACATGCCAATAAAAAGTTGCAAAGAAAGATAGTTATAGAGTCTACATATGTAGACCGCCGCATCGCATCACATCACAATAACAAACATACACACACACGCACATTCACACACACACACACACACACACACACACGCACACACACACGCACGCACGCACGCACGCACGCACGCACACACACACACACACACACACATACACGCACACATACAGATACAATTACAACCATAGGCTACGTTAATGCCCCAAAATTAACGAGCTGGATTGTAAGTGTACTGTGGATACAGCTTTCCATCCTGAGGAAAATCTATAAAGTAGATCCTTCATTATCGTTTTATGAGGATCTTAAGCGTTAACAGAAAACTTTCTAAAACTGGCAGACTTGCAACAACTGCCTAGCTAGCAGGTTGCCTAACAGGTTGACTGGCTGCCGGCTATTGTTGGCTGGTTGGCTGGCTGAGTGCCGTAATTACAGAATGGCTCTGGGTTTCATTTCAGATGGTTTTAGCATCGTTGGTTGTAACTTGTAGGTATCATAAAGAAAGATATACACTTGAACATTGTCATGCAGAGCGTCCTGTTGAGTCTGACTTTCTATGTCTCAGAAAGGGTTGTGGGGTATGTACGTAAGTAAGGTTTATTTAGTATATCACCTTTCAGAGACCATGGTCATAAAGTGCTTCACAAGAGTACATTGAGACCAAACAGTACAAAGAGACAAACAATAAAACATAAGCAACAACAAACCTTAAGAACACACAAAATGACAAACATAAGACAACATGAGGCGAGACAAAGGTCAGTTTGAATAATAAGTCTTCAGACGGTCCAGAGACTGTTCCGGAGATGTCGGGTGAAAAGGGAATTAGATTAAATTAAATTGCAGTAGTTTATAAAGGATCATAAAAGGTCATAATGGGATGTGTGTCTTCAACAAGAGGGCCAGTTATTGCTTTCTTTATTCTTTGAACACCTCAATTATATGTATCCTTCTTTCTTGCATTCAGAAAATAGACTTCCATGGTTGTCCAAAAGTTGTCCAAAGCCGTGCTGCTCATTTATTGGCAGAATCCATCCTCACAATTTATTTGCATATCATATTTACATTTACATTTACATTTAGGGAATTTAGCAGATGCTTTTGTCCAAAGCGACTTACAATAAGTACAGATAGTACAATAAGTACTATCAGTAGAGTATGGATTTCACAATAACGAGTTTCAAGCACACCTAATTGCTAAGTTAATCGATTGCTAGAATACCAAGGAGATAAGTATGTAAATACTAAGCGCAAAATATCAAAGTAAGAGCCAGGACATACAAACATAGAATGATTGCAACGTTTTTTTGTTTTTTATATTAGAGGGGGGGGGGGGGGGGGGGGGGTAGTAGAGGAAGGATGCTTAGCGGGGTCCAGGTGAACTCTGAACAGGTGGGTCTTGAGTCTCTTGCGGAAGCAGGTGATCGACTCTGCAGTCCTCACGTCAGCAGGGAGGTCGTTCCACCATAGTGGCGCCAAGACAGAGAAGAGTTGTGACTTGGCTGTCCGACCATTGCCTGCTCTCAGGTATGGCGGTACCAGCCGGCGGGCCAAGGTAGTTGCGTGGAGGGTTCTAGCTGGGGCGTGGGGTCTGACTAGTGCCTGGAGGTAGGTCAGGGCGGTTCTGTTGACAGCCTTGTAGGTCAGTACCATTGTCTTCAATTTGATACGAGCTGCTACAGGGAGCCAGTGGAGGTCGCAGAAGAGAGGGGTCACGTGGGAGAACTTCGACAGATTGTACACGAGTCATACTGCCACATTCTGGATGCGCTGCAAAGGCTTGATCATGGAGACAGGGAGTCCAGCCAGGAGTGAGCTGCAGTTGTTTGAATATATTAATACCCCCTCCACATTAGCTTGGTTTATTGATAGGTCAAGAGGGTATACAATAGTTCAAACTGATAGAAAAGCGCCCTTTGCTGGATAAGAAGGGAAACTACTTTTTAATATGCTTATGAGACTGCAGCTCCAATATCTTGAAACATGTCAGCACTAAATCAGTCACAATGAGTTTGAAGTACTCAAGACACAGAGGAGCACAGGTCATTTCATATTCTATAATAAGATATTAACTATTGCCTACAAGCAGTACAAATAAATGGATCAATAGTGTTTGGATGGATGTCTGTATGCCTGCAAAGCCAGTAGCAACACTTTTATAAAAGTGAAGGGGTCTACCATTTTTGTTGTAAGATTCTGGCAGTTTAGACGCCGTTTAGCGTATTACTGCCTTCCACAGGTCAGATGTTGAACTAGATTTTTGCATACAGTCCTATGTTGTGCAGGATAGCTGGGAGCAGGCGGAGTCAACCTCTACAAAGATCTGTGACTGTGAAAAGAAACAGGTGACGTCACGGACACTGGTACGTCATTTAAAAAATAAAAAAAATTAGCCTAGCCCCACCTGTTTTTTACATGTAGAAACGCCACTGGGAATGGCAGGATGTCGCTATTCTTGTTTTCCTAAAACATCCATGGCAAGAGGGAGGCTTGAGAGGGTGTTGTGAAGGTAGCCTACTGCAAAGGCCAGGAGTTTGTTTACTCATTTGTTCCCCTGTCGCTTCACACCTTTAGACCTTCATTAAACAAACAAACCATGAATTGGAGTTGAAATGAAAAGAAATTAAGGGAATCTGAAAGCAGGAAGAATGGAACATAGATGAAGTAAGACAAAGGCGAGAGAGAACAAACTATGTTGGTACAACTGCAGTGAGGGAGGATAGTGGATATTGCCCTCTTGTGTATTTATTTTGTGGTATAATTTGAAAAGATATCCCATCCGCACAAACTTGCACAATGCACCGCTCCTCAAAATAGAATAGACAATGGTCGCTGATTAGCGCGGGATGAGAAAGAAAGGGAGTTGAGGTCAGAAATAAGATGGTGAGGGGGGGGAAGTAAAGGGGGTGGGAGGAGGAAGAGGTAGGACTTTAGAGAGGACTAAACAGTCTTATAGCTAAGTCAGCTTGCATCTACTGTAAATCCCTCTCACATGTAAATAATTTATAAACACTTACCTTGATTATTGCTCTTAGTTTATCGCCTGTGACCACTCTGTGGCTTGTGTGTCTCTCTCTCTGTACACTTCCAGTCTATAGGGAGCTCCTACTCTCTCACTGTCTCCGACACAAGCCATACTTCAATTATTCCTATTTTTTAATGATTATTATTACATTGACTTCAGTAGTTTTGTCAGCAGGGAGGGTAGAATGCAGTTAAGTGGTAGTAAAAGGCTTTTGTGTTTTGTCCTTATTGGGTCACTTGGGTTTTATCTCTTTGTGTTTGATTTAGTGAAGTGCATATTATCCACATTATTGTGTACATGTTTTTATATGCATGTATTTATTTATCTATTTCGTTATTTGTTCAGATCTTACTTTTTATATGATCATCTCAGATGACAGCGTTTCTTAACATCCAATTGCATTGAAAAAATATGGTAACAAATGTTTCACACATTTGTGATGAACCAGTATTTTCATGTAATGTACATTTTGCAAATTGCTTAAAAAGATATTTCTCTAATTCTAATATGCTGCGGTATCTGAAATCCACTGCTGGGGTTGTGATGGATTTCTAAACACATCTTAATAACTGTCAACAATATTGTAATATACCCTAAAAGGTTTGTTTCCCCATACTTGTGTTTTTCCTAAGGTTGTGTACAGTCGGCCATTTGGTGTTCATGTTTACTTTCAGTGTCTTTCCTGTTGGCAATTTTTTTTGTGTACAAAAGTTTAAAAAAATATAATAATCATAATTACGATAATAATAATAATAATAATAATAATAATAATAATAACAACAGTAATAATGATAATAATAATAATTATTATTATTATTATTATTATATCCCAATATAAAAGAGTAAGTAAGTAAGTCTACACATTGCTAATAGATTGTAGGGTAGTTTGGGTCAGTTTGAATTAGAATAACAGATGTTAAAATTTGGGAGAAAACATTTTAATCTCTTTGGATCTCTTTGGTGTGTTACTGCCCCTCTATAGCAACCCCAGGAACCAGCTGCCACAGTAGAAATGATTACTGCAGAATATTTGCCGATGTGTCATCTTTGAAAATGCTTCCTGAAAACACAACCATGACAAGGCTCACAACTGAATTTGGGAACCACCCTCAAGACCAGCTGCTGAATGTAAATGATTTAACTATTAAACTATTTGCAATAAACATTCCCATTCATCTGATGTGAGGCTCTCTCAACTAGCAGATGTATGGCTTTATTTGGTTAGTCATGTCTTTAAACCATTACTTGACTAACTCCTATTCCTCTGGGGATTTAATCAAGTAAAAAAACATTTGTACTAGACGTGACCAAAAATAAGTTCCATATGTTCTGTGTTTGCAGAAGAAGGAGAAGAAGAGTAAAAAAAGATAAATGCATGGAAAAAGTAAGTTGGTAAAGAGGGAAGCAAACTAATGACAGACAAAATAGAAAGGGGGGGGGGGGGGTGTAGGAGAACTATTGAGAGAATGGATTTGAAGGAGACGGCAAGCACCAGAATGATTTGGGGCCTGCAGGTGTTTCCATATCCTAAAAGAGATCAATATTTGTGCTCATTCTGACGTGGACTGTACTGCATAGGCCCAAATAAATAACCATAATCACAAAATGCCCCGAGATTGACTCTGAATAGAATTATCATTCTTTTCTCTTTGGCAGATTTGGATATTGCTCCTCCAGGGTTCTTAGATGACTTTTTCGAGAAGTGTGTGAGCATGTGTGTGTGTGTGTGTATGTATGTGTGTGTGTGTGTGTGTGTATGTGTGTGTCTCTGTTTGCGTGTGTGTGTGTGTGTGTTTATACATTTGTTAAGGGCATTCAAATGCCATGGAGTCAATGAACTATTGAAACTATATAAAGTGTGCGAAGGCAATATTTTGACAGTGTAAAGATTCATTTGTGTGTGTATGTATTCGTGTGTGTGTGTGTGTGTGTGTGTGTGTGTGTGTGTGTGTGTTTGTGTGATGCCATGGGCTGTGAAAAACAACAGGCCTCTGTAATTGAATCTTCATTTCAGGCCCTGAGTCAAACCATTAGACATTGATAGGACAAGATAGCACTCACGTACGCCGATGTGCTCATCCAGCTTCATTACAGTATGTCTTTTAGCGTCACGCGCCCAGTGGCCAACAATTTGCGGCAATTTCGTTTAAAAAAATGTGACATTTGGAAAAACAAGCACTTCATCCAATGATGCAGAAGTCTGAAACGGGTATCAGGTACACTTTCATGTCGGGGAAACTGAGAGAACATCAATGCCGGCAATGCCAGACTATAGACATTATTCCATAGCCACCTATTCTGTACAGAATGACTTTTACATGCAGTGTAACATGTGCTGCTTTTACATGTCATGTCTTTGTGTAACAGTAACTAAAAATAATTTTGCATGAAAGAGTGGTTATCACATTTGCCAGGCTCTAAGTTTGACTACATGCACATGTCTTATTTCCCTTTGTAATTTGCATTAAAATCTAATAATAAAAATAATAAGTAAATACGGGAAGAAGGTGCCTGTAGGCAGATAGAGATATATGCAGTTTTTTATAATTCAAGCGCGTCTGGGTGTAGAAGACCCTGCTACCGGAGGTACTGAAGCGGACCGCAAGACCGCAAACAGACCTTGGCGCTGTCCCTTGCTGCTGAGTACCGCGGTGCTGACTAAATAATTCCCAGTCAGGGCTGTCTGCTCCCTGCACAGTAGTCACCACTACTCTCTCTCTTCTCCCCCGCTCTCTTGCTTAGTGTGTGTGTGTGTGTGTGTGTGTGTGTGCACGTGCTTGTGTCCTTGCTTGTTTGTGCGTGCTTGTGTGTGTATGTGTCCCTGTGTGAGTGTGTGTTCTTGTGTGAGTGTGTGTGTTCTCATTTTGCAAAAGGGCAATGAAGTGTTCATGCATTATCCTGCATTAGAGCACATCAATAGCAATACGTTTAATGATGAACCATGATGACGGAAAATAAGCGCTGCTTTATCTGTTAACTGTGCATTGTGCAGTTTAAGCGATTGTAGAGAACAATACTTGTGTTTTTTATCCGAGACATAAAAAGCCCTTAAATAAAGCCACTCGGTGGTGAGATGCCCCATCAAGGCGTTACAGAGAAGTGTGGTGTGGCAGATTAAGGTCCCAGGAACATTCTGTGGAGCCTCTTTTGAAAAAAGACACTTACATTTGCCGTTTAAAAAAAAGTAGCTTTGCTTTTCAACAGTGTTTCAATATTCAAAAGTAGTTATGAGAGGAAGTGTCATCTGATGACTCTTCTCATTTGTTTTTTTTAACACATACACACACACACACACACACACACCAGAAAATCATTAGCACATTTACATATCACAGTTTTTCCCCATACAGAAACACAAATCCAACTCCAATTTGCACCATAAACTCAAAATGCATATTGAATTGAATCATTCCACCTCTACTGTCACGGCTTGCACAGGGAGGTGAACCCAAATGCAGAGCTCAGACTCTCAGGGTAGGTGCGAAAGAAAAAGCTTTACTTGATGAAAACACAGAAACCACAGACAGAAACAAACTGGGGCAGAAACAGGGAACCTAAATACATGGAACCCAAGAATTGCTAATTAACACAGGTGACAAACATTACACTAACGACACAAAGGAAAGAAACAGGTAGTGAGTGGGGTTGGGGATCATTACATCTACTCTTGTCGGCTCTCCCAAAGGCTCAGACCCATAGGCTCTGAAGTCAAGCCTGAACATGTCTTGCCTTGTGAGATTTTGGAAAACATTTAGCATGAAGCATGTGGGGAAGTAGCTGGTATAGCGGAGCACAGAGGAAACAACACTTTTAACTACGATATGCCCTAAACTAATAAGGCATTTTAACTACATCCTTGGCTCGGTGCGAGTGTACCTTAAGTAAGCCCAGAGGCTTCCCTTTTTCTACAGAGGAATCATACTTACTCTGTAGTTACTCCTATCAGGTGTCAGGTCTCTCTTGCAAGAGAGGTGCCTAACCTCAACGAGACTTCCTGAATAAATAAAGGTTACATTAATAATATGTGTTCCGATGAATGAAGCATCTATCTGGCATTTCTGTTTCCCTTCTCCCCATAATCATTGGAATTGTATGATCCAGTTGTTGTTTTTGGCCATTATATATTCTGACTCCAATAAACACATGAGATCGGGCAACTGTATGGGAAAAAAATCACAGCGATTGTTTACAGTTATGCAGGTATAATAACCCAAGCAAAAAAAGATATAAAAGTAGAGGCTTGCTCTTGTTGAAATTGATTGTGAGGATGTGGGCGAGAGATACAAGCAAGTGCAGATGCCAGAAAAGCAGGCAGGGAGGCACAGCTCAGCATTGCAGTGAGTGGACAGATGAAGGACATGGAGTTGAGGATTGCCGATGGCAGGGAAAATCATGCAGGCTTAAGAAGCCAAGCGATAACGTGTACCGAAGCGGGGAGTGGGACTCTATCCAAAAGAGAGATAAGTAAGAGATCCTCTATAGACTACTAAAAGATTAATAAGACAATTCTGATTGGGTAGACCTATTCCATTAGGGTCCGGTTAAACCATCATTCAAACTTTAATAACACATTATCACTATGCATTCATACACTCACAGACATACACTATCACTGTCCCGGTTATCTCATACAAACACTTCTGTCTCTCATATAGTAAAACCTCTTTCACAAATATATTATCATTATTATTATTATTATTATTATTATTATTATTATTATTATTATTATTATTATTGTTAATACTACTACTACTACTACTGTTGTACTAGAAAAGTAGTATTAGTAGTACTAATACTACATTACTAGAACTACTACTAATCCTACTACTACTACTACTAATAATAATAATACCTATCATCATCATAATCATCAGCATCATCATCATCATTAATCATCATCATCATCATGATGTAGGTATAACAATATTGCAAAATCAAAGTCTCTACAAGTACCCCCTAGAACCTGCTCAGATAGCTCCTAGGGTACACGACCAGTCAGACTGTCTGATGCATACAGAGCAAGGGAGAGAAAAGAGTGACATTCGAGCTGGCAGTATACTGTACTTCAAACAGAAGCACTCTCTCCCTCCAAGTTGTTGAAACAGCTGTGAAACAGTTGGAAAAATGGTGGTTGTGGTGGAGGTAGTGGTGTTGGTGTTGGTGATGTGATGGAGGTGGTGATGGTGGTGGTGGAGGTGGTAAGGGAGGTACAGGTGGTACAGGTGGTACAGGTGGTGAATCATGGGGGGGGGGGGGGGGGGGGGGGGGATTTAATGAAAGAAAACCCAAGCAAAATACACATTAACAGCAAAAACCTCACTGATGTTTACATGTGTATTAACAGCGCAGCATTAAACTAGGCATATCATATTTGATGCCCCACAACTTATAAATATATGACTCTTTCGATAAGTCATAAGAAGAGAAAGATGTTTGACAATGAAAACCATAAATATAATATCAATACACCTAATTTGCAATATAAATCAGCAGAGCCTTTAGCGATAGCCAGAGTTTAGCAGTAAAGACTGCAATTACCAATGACTTCTCCTCCCTCCTGTGTCTCCTGAAAGTCACAAGGGTGCATAAGTGGGAGTGAATGCTTGAGGAGGTAGAGGTAGGATAGGTTAACAGGCTACCCGTAGAGATTACAATGAGAGAGTTGGGTTGAGATTGATTTATTTGACAACGGTCGGGAGAAAAGATGTGAGAACAGGGACAAGTCATTCTTGGCATGCTGGTGTCCGTGCCATCTCCCTGGCTATCATCTTCTCGCTTGATGAACAAGGATACAGACATACAATGGGTGGGGTAGAAGTTAATGAGCAGGTATGCAGGGAATGGCAGAATGAGATTGAAGCTGGACTGCCTGGTGCACATTATGTGTGTTGTATGTGTACTTCAACAACAGAATGGTTTTTAATAGCCTCCACCCATCCATCCGTCTGTTGTTATGCGTATTCTTGGGCAGGGGCAGTGAGTTGGTGCTGGAGCCAACAGCCAGGGAGATGTCCCGGATGCAAGACCAGCCACTTTCATGGTCTGTCACACACTCGGATCTGAATCGGCTCGAGTAACACAATTTGAACTTTTTTCAAACTCTGGTTAAAATGTCATTAGCAAAGTGACACATGCTCATCTAAGATGATCATTTCTATTCTCTAAGTGAAACATATAGGTTTTTGTCTTTGTTTTGTATAGGTATACTGACAAAGCTAATGAGACAGTACAGGCAACCCAAACATTTAATGTGACTAATATTCTATATTTTTATGTGAACATTAAGGGAATTATCAACTTAAATCAGAGGAGTCCATATTTTGTGTTCACCAAATGTAACAGAAAAAGTTGAGTTGCTTGAGTAAATCAATTAGAATATTTTTCAAAACTGCTTTCAGTCAAGAGGAAAGCATTTTCAAAGCATTTATGAACATGCTTGTACAGTGTGTTTGGCATGATGGCTTTGTTTCTGGACATACACATGTGGCATAATACAAACATTTACATTAGTTAGTAACAGGGATTTTTATCTTGGTGAATATGTATATTAATAACCAAGGTGGAGATAAGGTTACACACACACACACACCACACCTCTATCTCTAATGCAGTGCTTCTAAACAGTGTGTTGTGATGCGTAGTGTCCAGATGTAGACATACTGGATCAGAGATTTATGTAGAACCACATTCTGGTGTAAGGCCAGTGCTACATCACTTCTCACATACCTTTGGGGAAACTTGCATCTTGATCCTGAGATTCCGCAACATAACATTATCTTTTATTGAAAACAAATGAAGAGATTTGTCAGGTTTTTTTACGGGCTTTTCTTACACCATATCTATAGCAGATTGGTGTGAAGATACTGCAGAGGCTTGTACACAATGGAAACGGTTGGAATGGAATGCGATGAGTTGTCTCTGCACACTCCATGTAGGAAGCTGGTTCTTAAGACCTGATGGGCCACTCTGGAACTTCTAGGCCCATACCCATTTCGGTTGGCGTAATGCATATCGCTCACCTTCCATCCCCTGGGCTTTGTGCTTTCTTGCCTTTCAACCTCTATCTCCGAGTCATATGTCTGGATATTTGACATCCATAGCATGCAGTTGCATTTGCACATTTGGTGTTTTGTGTCTGTCATGGCATGGTTGAACGCAGCATGAGTATTATTCAATGGCTGTTGTAGGTGGTGCGTGTGTGTGTTTGTGTGTGTGGCATAAGAGGTTTAGATAAGATTGGGTCGCTGCAGTGAAATATCAAAAGCAGGGCCAACTTTCATTATGCCAGGTCCAGTGATGGAGCTCATCATGGCACTCGGACACTTAGGAGTTTTTTTTTTTGTTTAT